>CM069161.1:21738785-22956285 GCA_035221665.1 Okamejei kenojei | reverse complement strand
GGAAACAGGCCCTTCGGCCCACCGAGTCAGCACCAACCAGCGATCATCCATACACTAGTTCTCTCCTGCACACTAGGGACAATTTACAGAAGCCAATTAACCTACAAACCAGTGGGAGGAAACCGGAATGTGGGAGGAAACCGGAGCACCTGGAGAAAACCCTTGCAAACCCATCACAGGGAGAATGTACAAACTCCATACAGAAAGCACTTGTAGTCAGGATCAAACCCAGGCCTCAGGCACTGTAAGGCAACAAGTACTACTGCGCCACTGCGCCTCCCTTCTGTGTTACGTCATCATGCATGGTGGTTCAGAAATGTAAACATGTTACTGTATAGGTTGATTAAGTTTTATTGTGCCCATAAAGTGTACCTAAATTCTTGGAATGTAATCACATTCACAGGCTGATATTTTACAACCATTAACTTGACAATCAATCTGTGTTGATTTACTGGTGCATTCCACGCCTTGGTTATGAATGCATTTATCTGTTTGCACAGCATGGCTCACTTTTCCTTGGTAAACAACAATAATGTAGTTTGTGTCTGTTAGCTGCTTATTGAAATATTGCCTTAAGGCTGATAAGTTATTACTAGCTTTAAAGCCTGTTTGTATATTTATATATTTTTTTCTTTGTTTGTCTTTTGCATGTGCTCATTTGAAGATCACAAACGGATGTTGATGATCTCAGTCACAGTCACTTGAAATAAATCTGAATAATACAGTCATGAAGTCACACCGTGTAGAAACAGAAGCAGGCCCTTCAGCCTAACTTATCTATGCCAACCATGATTCACCATCTATGGCAATCCCATTTGCCCACGTTTGGCCCATATCTCTCTAAACTTTTCCTATCCGTGTAATTGCCCAAATATCATTTAAATTTTGTTATTCTACTCGCTTCAATTACTTCCTCTAGCAGCTCATTCCATATACCCGTCACCCTGTGCCTGAAAAGGTGGCCCCTCAGGTTCTGATTAAATCTTAACCCTCTCAACTCAAGTTTATCTACTCTGGTTCTTGATTCCCTTACCCCGGGTAAAAGACTCCGAGCTTTCACCCTATCTATTCCCCTCATGATTTTATGCAATGCTGTAAGATCACACCACAGCCTCCTGCATTCCAAGATATACAATCCTAGCCTACACAATCTCCCCTATAACTCAAGCCCTCAAATCCTGGCAAAATCTTCTTGAATCTTCTCAAACCTTATTTGTTCTCCTTCTAACTTAATTGCGTTTTTCCTATTTACAAAACCCTTCCAAGATTCCCAAAACCTAACACAATACTCAAAATGCGGCCTCATGGCTTCTAGTGTCAATGTTGGCACTGAAATCCGATCCCCGCCTTTCTTATCTGTAAACTAAAATATTCCAATGAAATTCATCAGTCCTTTCTTGTTCCACACTCAATAGACTTGAAGGCATCTAATACTTTGTATCCCTAACTCGCATCCAAAATCCTACTCTCATCAAGTGCCTACTGACCTTCACTGACATCCAATTACATAATAATTCAATCATGTCTTTGCATTCAAATCAGTTTATGGCCTCGCCACTCCCTAGCTCTGAAATATCATTGAGCTTTACAAAACCAAGATAGCTTTGGTTCTCTAATTCTTCTTGCCTCTGGGGCAACTCTGATTTCAATCGCTGTATTAACTGCTGTATTTTTAACCCAGTATCCTGCAATTTAGGAAGGGGAGAGTGTATATTTGAGAGATAGGTTTACATGTGATAGACGCAAAAAGTTGGAGTAACTCAGCGGGACAGGCAGCATCTCTGGAGAGAAGGAATGGGTGACGTTTTGCGTCATGACCCTTCTTCGGTCCCAAAACATTAGCCATTCCTTATCTCCAGAGATGCTGCCTGTCCTGTTGAGTCACTCCAGCTTTTTGCATCTATCTTTAGTTTAAACCAGCATCTGCACTTCCTTCCTGCACAGTTTTCATGTGACGTTGGGTTTAAGAATATCATGTTGATTTATTATGTTTCTTCTGCCAACCCATTTCTTTGATTGTTATGGTCTGTAACAGTGCCTCTTCCATCAGATGTTGCTCTGATCCCCATCATTGGCACACAGGCCAGGAAAGACCAAGCCTTCGCCATTGAGCTGAGGTCACAGCCAAATAAATAACAGTTGTGTCCAATTAGCTGATATTAGATTGGCTCCCCTAAACCTCATCAGCCTACTCCTTATAAACCATGCTGCTCCAGCCAGAAGGATGGATTTATTCCCTTTTTCCTTCCGCCCACAATATTTAATATGTAAAAGAACATGTGATTCTGTTCCATTCTGTTTGTAGGTTGTTTGGTTGTTTGCTCGTTTGTTTTTTTGCACAAAGTCTGTGAGCACTGCCACTTTTCATTTCACTGCACATCTCGTATGTGTATGTGACGAATAAACTTGACTTGACTTGACTTGACTTGGTGCCACAAACTTAGAACAATACAGCACAGAGGGTGAGTCTCATTTGCCTGCATTTGGCCCATATTCTTTTAAACTATTCCTATCCAAATAGTTGTCTGATGAAGGGCCTTGACCCAAACGTCACCTATTCCTTCTCTCCAGGGATGATGCCTAACACGTTGAGTTACTCCAGCATTTTGTGTCTATCTTAGTGTAAACCAGCATCTGCAGTTCCTTCTTGTGCTAGCTGTCCAAATTCTTTTAAAATTCATGATTGTATTTGCTTCTATAAGCTTCCTCTGTCCTGTTACCACTTTCACACGTAGTTATTTCCGTATTTCCTTATGATGTGGAAGGCCATTCAACCCATTGAGTCCGTGCTGCCTCACAGAGCAATTCCGTCGCCCCACCAATTTTCCCTGTAACCTATTATTCTCATGTTCATGTCGCCCCTGTGTTTCTACTATCTGCTTACACCAGGGGCAATTTGCAAACAGGAGCACTTGGAGTAGGCCCATGCAGTCACAGGGAGAGCGTGCAAACTCCACACAGTCAACACCTGAGGTTAGAATTGAACCAGGGTTGCTGGAGTGCGAGGCTAGGTGCTAGCTGCACCATTATGTGTGTGCCGATCTGAACATTCCACAAATAAAGAACATTTAGCAAATGAGTACAAAAAAACAGAAAAGGACACAGTGCTGGATTAACTCAGCAGGTTTTGCTCAAGATTCCAGTTTCTGCAGTTCCTTGCGTCGCCCCATAACTGGTGTCTTGCTCAAGTATCATCTTTACTGATACTGCAAAAGCAAACCTATCTCCAGATGCCTCGCGTATCTCCATTTTAATGAAGCTATGCAAGATTTATTGGGAGGCTTTTCATTATTATTTGTGAACATTCAATAAACTCACTCCTGGCTTCAGTGATAAGCAACCAAGGGCTGGTGGCACCTTGACTTCAGTTGCAAATGCTCAGTGTACAATAAACTTGCAAATGTTTGTCGCAAGTGTGTTTTGTTTTGGAAGTGGGGCACAATGTGCCGTTCTTTACGAGATCATGTTTCAAGCCCCTGCCACAGAGGATGTATTCTAGGGCCGCATTTCTTTAAAAACTTCTACACTGCACACTACACTTCATCAAATTTATTTTTAAACTGGATAATTTTCACCGCTTTGGAAACAGGCCCCTCGGGTTAGTGATTTGCGTTGACCTTCTGCCGACCACTCTATTCTCCACACCTGCAGCCTGAAGGAGAGGATTTCCACACTGCATACTCTTGCCATTGAGGAATGTGGCAGGACATGAATGAACTCGGCGAGGAATGTGGGCTTGGGCGCTGCCTGCCCGCTCTTCAGGGTCAGCCGACAGGTATTTGTTTCCTCTTCAATAAATCGATCATCTGAGTAATATTCAAGCTAATAGTGCAAACATTTTCTGGTTAACCTCAACTGCCAGAGATGTGCAAACCTTCAATGACACGGTCGTAAGATGGCTGCAGGCTTTTCATTTTAAAAGAAGAGGAGATACAAGCGTGTGAAGGATTTCATGCTGAGACTAGTCTGAGACAGTGCCTGGTAAATCTCACTATCACTCCTTTTTAACAGCATGAATATAGTTTGATAACAGTGGAGGCAAAATGGTATTTCTTTGGAAACCAAAATCCTTCTCTGCATTATTTTCTGACAGTCTCATAAATAATGATGGAATGAAATTGTGAAAGGAATTATAGTTCCATTATTGGCACACGTAGGATCAGCTTATGTTGGTGATCGACACTCCATTTTCAATGATAACAAAGGCACAAAAGGAACTCTAGGATGCATGCGATTAGCATCATGTCGGGGAATTTTTCGTTTTGGGTTCACCGTGAGTCCCGATTATGCACAGTGTTCAGCAACATGCAAGGAAGCCAGTCCTGGAATGTTAATTGGTGCCTCTGTGTAAAGCGCTTATGAACCTTGTTTGAGCTTAAATTGAAGGAGTTCTCACTGTGCAGCTCTCAGACAGACACTGGAAACCCAAATCAGAAACATCCTCAGTATGTTATTTTTTTGCACTCCACTGTGCTCCTTATTCACCCCTTCCTGGACCCCAGAATCCCTTCACATTCACGACCTCAGTTACACCCTCAACCCCCGGCGACACAACCTAATGAAAAAGTACACACTGAGGGGATGATCAAGAAATTCCGATGTATGCTCTGAAAAGAAATGTTGCTGTGCTGTTGTAAGTAGTATTTGTCTTGGATAGAGAAATAGAGTATCCATCACTCTTTGACTCTGACTCTAGCCATTTAGACAATAGACAATAGGTGCAGGAGTAGGCCATTCGGCCCTTCGAGCCAGCACCGCCATTCAACGTGATCATGGCTAAACATCCCCAATCTGTAACCCGTTCTGCCTTTGCCCCATATCCCCTGACTCTGCTATTTGTAAGAGCCCTGTCTAGCTCCCTCTTGAATGATAGAACAATGTACAACACCTCCTTCCACTGTGACCTGAACCTCACTGGTCTGAGGATCATCAAAGACCCCAGCCACCCGGACCACGGTTATTCTGCCTGCTGCCCTCAGGCAGAAGGTACCGAGCAACAGCTCACATACCACCAGACACTCAAACAGCTTTTTTCCCCAGGCAATCAGGCTGCTGAACCAACCAGCCCTGAAATTCACCTGAACTGGACCCTGTCAATAATTTAATGTACACTTTATAATTTTATGCATGCACTTTATCATTTAATGTTAAATTTACTGTATGGAATCCTCCAACACAAGATTTTCACACAGGATTATACCATGTATGGAACTGATGTGACAATAACCCCGTAGAATCTTGAATCTTGAGGATCAATAGTTTCTGCTTATTCAAAGGGTTGACATTCAAACAGCATTCTTCATCTTCATTGAGAACAATTACATTTTTCTACCTTAGGGTAAGCAGTCAGAACCTTTATTCCAGGGTGGAAATGTCAAGGACTAGAGGGCACAGCTTTCAGGTGACGGGTAAGTTTTAAAGGAGAAGGATTTTAAAGGGTGGATGCCAGGAATGCACTGCTAGGTGAGGTGGTGAAGAGGTTTTTCGTTGGACACATGAGCTTGCGGAGAATGGAGAGATATAAATCACGTGCAGGCAGAGGAGATTAGTCAACTTGGCATCATCTTCAGCATAGACATGATGGGCCTGTGGCTGTGCTGTACTGTTTTATATTGACATATGGGTTCATACAGGTGTCTAGACTGCTTACCCTTTGGAAATCAAGGCTGTTGTCACTCATATTCTGAGCCTCAAGAGCATTCCTAGTTGCTGCTGTGGTTCTATAGATCTCACAGTTTGTTGCTCAATGCCAGTTTAAAGAGATCATTTGAGTTCCATAATCAGAGGAAAGAAAGCTTAATTTACCATTTCTTCAATCCATACAGGCAAGTGGAGTGGGTGCAGTGATTTGCTAAAATTCCAGCATTCCAAAATGCCACCATTCATTGTATTGGCCATTACAGCATTCTTCATGTTCAGCATGTTGCAAAGACCTTGACAAAATACAACCAGTCTGTGATCAGGCTTCTGAATGGTTCTCCCATTACTAGGGTGTAGTCCCAATCTTCCAACCTACCTCATTGTGGACATTGACTTTTTCTTTGGAACTGTCTTTTTCTGTTTGCTCTGCTCGTCGTACTTGTTTCTGGCTTGATTGTGTTCTTGTATGGCATTATCTGATTTAATTGGATAACACATAAAATATAGCTTTTCACTATATCTTGGTACCCATGGCAATAATAAACCAATGGCAACAATAAGCCAATATCAGCATCTGACTTTATCCTTGAAGGATGCCTGTGGCACCTGGGCACAAATTACATGATCAATGCATACTATTCATCCCCAGCCTATCCAGGTCCCTATATCCAGTTGGGATGACTCTCCTGCCCATTATATATATACTTTTAAAACTCTGTGTGTGTGTGTGGGTGTATGTCATTTTGCCTTTGATTTTGCCTTTGATTCGTTACTCCGCGAAAACCAGACGCAAAAACGCCGAGATTTTTACCATCTCGCTAGCGATTTTACTTTTACATTCGCAAATCCACTCCTCATTAAACGTAGTCATTTTTCTGTACACATTTTTAATATAATCCTTCACAAAACTTACTCTTTTCTTTAAATCAGCAGCTGCCGACGTCACAATGCCCTTGCGCTCGCGGCACCGCCACCCGCTCTCCATTCAAGCAGACGCTGTCATCGCAATTTCAATCCCCCCCCCCCCCCACTCAATCATTTTTTTGCCTCCCGCTGCCCACTTTCTCGATAATGGCTTGCTGGCGGAAGCCACAGATCGGCTGGTCCCCCGCTGCTTTTCGCCGTCCTCGTTGGCGGCCCGCAGGCTTACGCGGGATCATGCCCGATCACCCGCCCACCCGCCCGCCCACTCCACCCTCCACCCCACCCCCCTCGTACTCAGGGTCTGAAGCACCGAGGATACGAGGCCAAGGAGCTGAGGCTCAGTCTGAGGCCCAACCCTTCTCCTTTCCCCCCTCCCTTCTTCCCCCCTCCATTCTTCCCCCCTCCCTTCTCCCCCCACCTTCTTCACCCTCCCCCTCCCTTCTCCCCTCCTCCCTCTCTCCCGCTCCCCCCTCCCTCTCTCCCCCTCCCCTCTCTCCACCCCTTGCTCTCTCTCCCCCGCTCTCTCTCCCCCCCTCTCTCTCTCTCTCTCCCCCCTCTGCTCTGCTCCGCTCGCACCAGCAGGGTCGCCCGCTCAAAACATGCCGCAAATCGTAAACCCCAGCTCCAAAGGGCAAGAAGCTCCCCTGCCTCTGTGTCCCTTTCTGTGTCCCTTTCTGTGTGCCACTCTCTGTGTGCCCCTCTCTGTGTGTCCCTCACTGTGTGTCCCTCTCTGTGTGCCTCTGTGTCCCTCTCTGTGTGTCCTTCTGTGTGTCCCTCTCTGTGTACCTCCGTGTCCCTCTCTGTGCCTCCGTGTCCCCCTCTCTGTGTTTCTGTGTTGTCCCACGCCAACCAACAGGCCTCATCTACACTTGTCCCACCTCCCCATGCTTGGCCTAGAACCCTCTAAATCTATCCTACTATCCATGTATCTGTCCAAATGTCTCTTAAATGTTATGATAGTAACATTGCCCACTATCAAAATGGCACCTATTATTAGGCTGATCGCTGACACTGACAATAGCATTGCATGTGCTAACATTGGCACTTCACACAACTACAAACTCTGCAATGCTCTTCTAAGATCTAAGAACATCATAATGTGATGCTTATGAGGCTTTTCTAAGTGTTTTTGGATGATGTTTAATGTTGTTTGAATGCCATTGAAGTGCAGTAAAGCAAGTTCTATGTTGATACCTTTTGGACAAGACATTTACCATTGTCAGCTAAGTACAGATAACCTTGTAATGCTGTTTGAAGAAGAGCGGTCAAACATTTTGTTTCCTGACTGATATTTATCCCACTATAAATGTCACCAGAAAAAATATTATCTGGTCGGTTTCATATTTCTGATCTAGCTGTGCACAAGATGGCTGCCAGATTTCATACACTGTACCAGTAATTACACATTCTTTTTAAACAGAGTCCTCTAGTTGCTTTGACAGGAATTAAGATTGGGGTGTGCATACCAGCAGCATGTCCCATGTTGTACTTGCTTGAAAAGAGCAACCTACAAAAGCACTGATTGTGATCTGCAGAAGTGGACAGCAATAACAGATTCTGCCCTGGTTTCCAAAACGCATCGGAAAAACAAGAAGCAGGAAAGGTTAAATGTAAAGAATAAAGGCCTGTTCCACATAGGCGACTTTTTTCGACGACTGCTGAAAATTAGGCTGTCACCTCATGGTCAAGGCGTGGCGCAGTTGGCGCCTGTATTGTCGTGAGCTGTCTCCTCCTTATTTTTTGTTGCCGCTGGATTTTAAAATGTTCAAAACCTTTCGGCAACAGTGGGCTTGACGTAGCCTGTCGTCTCCTGTCGTGGGTGCTGTCATAGGTTGTCGCCAGGATGACGCCAGGTGACGTTGGCTGTCGCTGGATCATGACCTCGGTCCATTCAGTTGGCGACAACCTACGTTATCCTACGTCAACCAGCGACAGTTCCGGTGTCAAAAGAAGTCTTCAGTTGTCTTCAGTTGTCGCCGACAGGGTCGCAGCTTGTCGTAGCTTGATGTCGACTAGGTGGTCGCTTGTCATGGATATCGTCATGGGGTGGGTGCCGTGACAGTGACTGTCGCCACAGTCGCCTAAAAAATCGCTTAAGTGGGACAGACCCTTTAGGTTAATATATTTATATAGTAATACACCTTATGGCCACCCCATATCCAGATTACAATATAGGTTTGTTGAATTTTTAATGTGGCCCTTGTGGCTAAGGGGATCAGAGGGTATGGAGAGAAGGCAGGTACGGGATACTGAGTTGGATGATCAGCCATGATCATATTGAATGGCGGTGCAGGCTCGAAGGGCCGACTGGCCTACTCCTGCACCTAATTTCTATGTTTCTATGTTTCTATGAGTTCTGCAATGACAGTAAATATATTGTTGAAAGGGAGGAACTGCAGATGCTAGTTTACACCGACGATAGACACAAAATGCTGGAGTAACTCAGCGGGACAAGTCCTGCAATGTTTGGTTCTGGTTCCCCTTGAGTTAATTATCACAGCTTGGAAAGAAGACTGTTAAATGCATGCCAAATTCTTATATATACAAAACCTTCTATTGCTGTATATTTAAAGCAGCCAAGGTTTATGGTGGGCAAATGTAATGTTAAAAGTGGGAATTTTGCCAGAATTTCACAATAAACTATTATTTTTCCAGCTTTCAGGGCATTTTGTTAAGCTTATTTATCGCACAGTTGAATCCTGTTATTCAAATATGCAATTTCTTTGTTTGATGTGTTATTGTAAGTAGTGAAGTCTGCAAATTGACTGATTTCCTAGGAGAAACTAAGTTTTCTTTTGTAGACTGGAAGCTGTGTAGAATAGAACACTAAGACCCTACAATCAACCTCGTTAGGGAGAAGCCACTTTATTTTTGTTGAATTTTTAATGTTGGCCCTTCAGTGTAAACATAGTAACGAGTTAACTTTCCTCCATCTTGTTCATTAAATTGAGATTACCATATCATCCTTCAAACATTCCTACAATTCTTTACCAGGACAGGGGAGGGGGGGAGGGAGAAGGACCCATGATGTTAATGCTGAGACTAGATCACGTGGACTCGGTGTGCCGAAGGGCCTGTTTCCATGCTGTATCTTTCGGTTAATCAGGTTCAGGAGCTGCACTTTCTTCAGTAGAAGTTGATGAGCGGATAATTCAAGTGCTATGACTGATGAATATGTGAGTCACCCAGCAGCATGTGCGGACATGCAATGTTAATCCCTAGTGAATCAGTCACAGCAATTGAGAGGAAATAAGTGTCATTTGCTCAATCGAATGAACATTCTTGCATTACTGTTTCAAATGTTTAATTCATGACATTAGTTTCTTGAATTGTCCATATATTTACCTATATAATTTTATCTTAATGAAAATGATTAACATTAATTCCATTCCTGTCTCCACAGATGCACCTGATGATATTGAGTGGTACCAATATTCTGTTTTAATTTCAGAATTTTGACGGTGTCTTTCTCAGTTAACGAATGGAACATGCTAACACTTATACCTATTGAATATCATTACAGTCAAAATGTTTTGACTGTAATGATATAATGCACATAGACATACACAGAATATGCGGCAAGAAGCAGGTTGGTTGGTCCAACCAGGCCATATACATGTTTAAGTAAAACACAAAGTGCCAGAGTAACTCAGTAGATCAGGCAGCATCTGTGGAGGGAATGAATAGGTGACAGTTCAGTTCAGGACCCTTCTTCAGACACACAGTTCCAACCCGAAACGTAGCATATTAATCCCCCCCCCCCCCCACACCCGACTGCAGTTGCTGCCCTACCCACTGAGTTCCTCCAGCACTTTGTGTTTTGCTCAACATTCCTGCATCTGCACTTCCTTCTCATTGTGTATACAGGTCCAGGGCCTTCACCAGTTGCATCCTATCACTCCTCGTCAACGTGACCCCTGACTCCTTTTGTTCTCATTGCATATCCGGCCCCCATTTAAAATCTATCCATGCTATTCAAATCAGCGACTCCATGCAATAGCCGGTTCTCATCATTCTTTGGGTATGGAAGTTTCTTGTGAATTTGTTATTGGATTTCCAGTCACTGTTGTTGGGCTGCAGTAATAATCCTCCATAAACATGGAGACATTCTCTCCACATCCACTTTATCAACATATTTTTGCTACTTTAAAGACCTTTAGAAAATCATTCCTTCTTTTCTCAAGCGCAGTGAAAACTAGTTCAATCATCTTTTTTCTACTATAATTCATCCGTGTATATCCCCGGGAAATACTGTGGACCCTCACGTTTTGTTCATTCTCTTTGTGGTTTGACTAACCTGTGATACTGCTTTTAATAATCGATGTCTTTGTATCCTGGGATTCCTAGCTTACTTGGACTCGCATTTTCCAGATCAGACCAGATGACTTCCCTATTCTTTGCATCAAAACTTATTACTATGTCCCTCTGCCAATTATTTATCCATGCGAGAAATGTATTAATGCCATTTTTAATCCATTGCTCCTTTGTATTTCCCTGGTTTGGAATCATCCACAAATTTGGAAATTGGATGATTGATCCCAAAACCTATAAAACTGAATGTAAATTGTGGACAGAAGTGGTTCCAGCAACATCATTGTCCCATCTTCTTCCACTGCAAATGCTTTCACTTTATTCACATCCTCTGCTCTTTGCCCTCCAACCAGCTTCTAATTGATTCTGCCACTTCTCTTAGATTCCATTCTCTTCTCTGACCTTATTCGTTAATCTATTATGAGGTACCTTATCAATCTCTTAAAGATCCAGATGAATTGCATTTGACTGCATTACCCCGTCTACTCCCTCTGGGCACCTCTTCAAAAAAAATTCAATAAGGCTAGTCAAGCAAGGCATTCCTTTATGAAATCCATGCTGACAATTCATTATTATATTATTTTGATCCCAAGTGTTCTTTGGTTCTGTTCATTAACAGTGTTTCCATGGCTCACTGGTGGTGGCGTGCGGGAATGTTTAGGGTTGTGCAAACATCATTAGCTTGAGCAGGCTGCTTGTCTTGTTTCTTGAGTGTTATTGAGGCTGCACTCCTCCAAGCGAGTGGAGGATGTTCACACGCCATCCCGACTTTTGCCTTGCAAGTTGTGGACAGGTTTTGGGGTGTAATGAAGATGGCTCTCTCACCACAATATATTCCATCTCTGAAATGCTCTTGTAGCCATGGGTCTTATGTACCTGTTCCAGATGCGTCTCTGGTTACTGGGAGGAAGGTAGGAGACCTGGTGTCATGTGTTCATGTTCAGCAGATGGAACATAGTAAGGGAGCAGATAAACTGGGTGGATCAGAAGCAGAAAGAAAAGAGCATGGGCGCTGCGGGTTATTTTTTTCAATTTAATGTAAATTGTCCAGGGATGTTCCCAAATCTAATTTAGTCAATCACAGCCCAATTAGTCTACACAATGATGAAAGATGCCATTGTCAATACTATCAACTGAAATTCACTTAGTAACTTGCTCACCAATGTCTACTTTCACCTGAAATCCTAAATGTTGTAGTCAGTAAATGCTGCACTGATGCCAATTTTACGTCACCTTTGGGATGTATCACTCTGCCTCATATCCATATATCTTTGCTTTGCTTTGATAAGGTCAGGAACCTAATAGTACCATAAAAAGCATAGTAAGCTTGAAACGTTATGTGGCAAAACACAAACTTCAGCTGGCAAATTCAGATTTTGCAGAAACAGACCCTTTGGCCCAACTCATCCAAATTGCCCCATCTAGGCTTGTCCCATTTGCCCAGGTTTGGCTCATACCCCTCGAAACATTTCCTATCCTTTACCTGTCTTTTAAATGTTGTTATAGCACCTGGCTCAACTCCCACCCTTGTTTCCCCCCCCAGTCCTGATAAAATGCAATTAACCTAAAAAAAAATAGCCCTATTTATTTTTCTGCACATGCTACCTGACCTGTTGTGTGTTTCCATCACAGTCCTTTTTCATTGGTAGTAAATTATCGTTAACTTATTCTACTCCTGTTTATTAAAAGATATGCGGAAGCGAGGGAAGATGAGGTATGGAATGGATGCAGAGAAATCAAAGGATGATGGCAAATTTAGGCCATTAAACTTTGGAATAAGAAAAACATTTTGGCTCCTCATGTATTCATGATTATGAGAAACATCATGATCTTTTAGTATCGTTAATGCTTTTTTAATGGTAATACTGATGCCAATGGCTTTTTTCAGGTAATTGCACAGCTAAAGACTAAAATGCTGCATTAAAGCACTTTCAATAATTGACAATCAGCCATTCCTGTATTTTCTCAAGGGTGACTTCTGAGAAGCAGAGAATACAACTATGCAAAAAAATGATTTCCTGGGAAAAAAACGGATCGTGTGTTTGATTTTAGTTTTAATGGATGGGATTATTTGCTTCTTGAATCCAGGCCCAACGGACTAAACAAAGACACTTATCATGGAAGAAAGTGAATGCAGGTGTACCGGGCATTACCTCTATTGGGGCTGTGCAAGACTCTTGGTGCAAATGTGAAGAAACTTATCGAGCAAATCACTGAACTGAGGGTGTGACTAGACAAGTAGTAGGGCCAAAATTGAATAAAATGCAGAGATTAAAAGGAGAAATATCAAATATTGGAGGGATTTGAGGTGAGAGGGGCATAGTTTAAAGGAGATGTGCAAGGCACCTGGAAGAGAGTGGAGGGGGAGGCAGAACAAATACTTGTATTTAAAAGACTTTTGGATAGACACATGGATATACAGGGAATGGAGGGATATAAATGATGTGCAGGCAGATAATAGTTGTTCTTGACATTATATTTGACACAGACATTGTGGGCTGCAGGATCTGTTGTTCTGCTGCACTGTTCTGCATTCTCCGGACTATAAATCCATATTCATAGTCTTAGTGGCAAATGCATTGCATGTGGTGAAGAATGTCGAATGTGCAAGGGAAAGCAGCCATAAGCCAGAGTGAAGTCTTGAATGGCAGCAACAAAAACAGAAGCAGAACCTCAACCTGTAATTGAAAAGTGGTGGAACAAGGTTTAATTAGCGTAAGAAGGAACAAGGTTTAATTAGCGTAAGAAGGTGTGGGTATTCACCACAGGATCTGGGAGACTAAAAATAAAGAACCAGCATTGTTATCGTTGCCTCATCCAGCTAAATTTCAAATATCTCCAGTGATCCCTGTGAATGGGAACTGAATAGTGTGCATCTTTGAGATCAATGCATGCCACAAAGCATCCTTTGAGAATCAGTTGTTAGACAGTAACGAAGTTTTCCATTTTAAAATGTCTATACTGCACATGTGAGTTAAGTGTGAGTTAAATCAAGGATGATCTGACATCCTCCATCTTTCTTTTTTGGAGGCGCAGGGTGTTGTCGTGGGTGCTTTAATTAACCCAACAGCTTTTGCTTCCTCATCCAGATCTTTTACTTCTTGGATATCTGCTTGTATATCCAAGCCTTTTTGTTTGGAATGAATAAATGCCCAACTTGGTGCATATTGTATGGGTGGCAACGAGTTAAAGGAAAATTTGATTTGGAACCCTTGTATACTGTGCAGTATAAACTGATCTGATGTTATCCTTTAATTTTATAAACGGATCTGATGTTATCCATTGCCATTCGTGCAAAAACCAAGTGTAATCTATCACCAACTTGTAACTGGTCCACACACCCCATGTTTCGGAAAGAAGCAGACCCACCTACCTCCATGGTTACAGGTGGTCTTATGGTAAGCCCAAAGGCACCTGATGAGGGTTCTATTTCCGTCCTTGAGATTTGGAGGGTGGGACTGCTGGGGTGCATATCACCCGGTTTCCCGGAGCATATCATGATGGAGCATCCTCCGCGGGATGAACGCCCAAGGATGCTATCCGCTCCATCTGGGATAAACGCCCGAGGACGTTACCCATGTTTGTCAGAGGGGAACCCTCCTGGCTTGACTCGTCTGAGTCAACAGGCATCTTCAGACTCCATTTGGCTTTTCCCCATTTCGAGTTTCCAAAGTCTGAAGTCGCTGACTCGGGCAGCGAACCCGACGGCCGCCGGCAACCCGCACTCTCGCGGTCCTTCGTAGCCCGTCTGGATTTTGCACCGGATTTCCATATTCAGCAGGAAACTCTGTAAAAGAGATTCCTGCAACCAAATATACAACCTGAAAGTAAGTTTAAAACTTACCTGCAGGGTTTGAAACTTACTGCTGCAGGAGCGAAATGCCTCCCAGCCATTCGTGTGCAATGCGTTAGACGTATTGACGCGCATGCGGGCCGGCGGGCTTCTTCACGTAGTCACTCACGTGACTCCGAAGTAAAATCTATGCTGGCCTCCACTCTTCCAGTGCAAGTTCCCCATAAGCCTCAATTCCTCAGTCTTTCAAATATTTATCTATCCATCAACCTTAATTATATCAAACAATCTGGCCTCCATCACCCTGTGAGGCAGGGGAGTCCAGATATTCACTTCAGGAAAGACATGTCCCTTAATTTGTTGTTGCATTTTCTTGTTTGTTGCTCTCCCACCGCTGAGAACATCTTAAGATCTTCCCTGTCAAGTCTCCTTAGGATCACTTCCCATTCATCCAAACTCCAAGGAATATAGATTCAAACTGAGATAGACACAAAATGGTGGAGTAACTCAGCGGGATAGCAGGAATGGGTGACGTTTCAGATCAAGACACTTTTTCAGGCACCCAAAGTCTGAAGAAGGGTCTCGACCTGAAACGTCACTCATTATTTCGATCCAGAGATGCTGTCTGACTCTCTGAGTTACACCAGCATTTTTTGTCTATCTGGTGTAAACCAGCATCTGCAGTTCCTCCCTGCACAGATTAAAACTGTATAGGCAAAGCATACCCAGTCCTAATGCAGGCAACTGAGATTGGAGTAGATAGTTAAGAAGGTCAGCATGGACATGGTGGGCTGACGGGTCATTCTGTGCTGTACAGCTCCATGGCTGTCTCGCCTCCCATGATTTGACTGCCATATGTTCATGCCTGCACCAGATAGTTCGCAATGTTCGCAATTAGTTATTAACATTTTTGCCAATGATTTACAAGTTGTGGTCTCCAGTTTTGTCGTAGATTGCTGAGTTTTGAAGCGGAGAGAAGATTAGCCCTGGGACCAATATTGAATAGCGCCTGAGTCATTCAGCTGACTCACTGCCACTCCTTCCAGATCATCAGAAAGTTGCAATCATTTGATTCATGAAGGAACGTGCCACTAAGTTTTGAGCATTCTTTCCTGAACAGGAGATGTGGTTGATGTTAATGACAACACTAATATAAATGGTGACAGAGTGCAAGAAGGGTCTCGACCCGAATCATCACCTATTCCTTTCCTCCAGAGATGCTGTCTAGCTCATTAAGTTACTCCAGCTTTTTGTGTCTATCTATGTGACAGAGACTAAATTCCCAAGTATGTTAAACCAAACTTAAGCGCAAAACAAGCTGTAGTGTATGTAATTAATCTGCGTAAATTGAGTACATAAATTATCTGTGACTTTGTAAATCAACCCCAATTACTACAATTAGATTTATTCATAATGCAGAGAGAATTTGTTCTGTATATTCTGTGATCCACACCATTAGTGGAAGAATGTGGAGGCTTTGGAGATGGTGCAGAAGAGGTTGACTAGAATGGTGCCTGGGTTGGAGAATATTCAAGATTCAAGATGCAAGAGAGTTTATTGTCATGTGTCCCAGATAGGACAATGGAATTCTTGCTTTGCTTCAGCACAACAGAACATAGAAGGCATGAATACAGAACAGTGTTACATATTACATATAAGGAGCAGTTGGTCAAATTCCTCTGGAACATCGGAGGTTGAGGAGAGACCTGAACGAGATATATAAAATTATGAGTGGCATAGATAGGGTAGACAGTCGGAACCTTGCTTCCATGATGGAAATTATTCCCTGACATTTCCTTGAGGGCATAGCTTTAAGGTGAGAGGGGCAAGGTTTAAGGGAGACGTATAGGGCAAGTTATTTACACAGATAGTGGTGCATGCCTGGTGCACACTGCCAGGGAATGTTGGTGGAGGATGATACGAAGGAGCCATTTTATAGGATTTTAGATAGTCACATGGATATGCAGAGAATGGAGGGATATGGATCATGGGAGTTTAACTTGGCATCATCGTGGGCCAAAGTGCAGGTCCTTGCTGTACCATTCTACGTTCTATATATTACTCCACAAACAGATAAAAGTTCCCAAACCTGGTATCTGCCTGGTTATGTCAACACGCCTGGTGTAAGAGAACTGCCTCCCCACACACAGTCCTTTCCCCTGACTCTCAGTCTGAACAAGGGTCTCAACCCGAAACGTCACCTATTCCTTTACTCCAGAGATGCTGTCTAACCCACTGAGTTACTCCAGCTTTTCGTGCCTATCTTCAGTTAAAACCAGCATCTACAGGTCCTCCCTACACAGTCCTTTGGGTACAGGATGACTTGTTCAGACTCCAACTGCATGGACATGAGGTTTTCAGTACCATCCCAGCCACCCTCTCTCCATTCTGAGTGGTCGTGGGCCAGAAATCCCAAGAAGTCGGTGACGTATTTCTTCAGGAAGGCTCGGAGCATATCCTTGAAACCTTTCCTCTTTCAGCCCAGTAACTTTTGCCCATGATGGAGGTTAGAGCAGAGTGTTTATATTGGGAATCTTGTGCCAAGCATGTAACTGTTGTAACGTGCCTAATGGGGGTGACTGTGCATCTCGGGCCTCATTGCTGGGATCTTGGCCTGGCAGAGGTCACAGACATTGTTTCACTTCTCCGTCCAGTGAAGTTCACAGATACAGCGTGGAAACAGGCCCTTCAACGCACCGATTCCGTGCTGATCATCGATCACCCGTACACTAGCTCCATGTCTGACACACCAGGAGCAATTTTACAGAGGTTGATTAACCTACAAACCTGCACGTATTTGGAATATGAGAGGAAACCGGAGCACCCAGAGAAAACCCATGCGGTCACAGGGAGAATGTACAAACTCCACACAGACAGCTCCCATTATCAGGATCAAAGCCGGGTCTCTGGTGCTGTGATGTAGCTGCGTCACTGTGCCACCCTGTTAGAGAAGGGTTTGTTGGAGGATTCCACTCTTGGAATTTGAAGTCGGAGGATGCTGCGGAGACTGCTTTGGCATTATTGTCCCAGTGCCTGCTTTACAGAGAGCCAATGACCTGGTGAAGATATCTAATAGTACACATATCCAGGCATTAGAAGATAAACCTGGAGCTATGATATCATTATTTTGACTATGTGTCTGGCTCAAATATTCAGGATTGGCAAATGAGAATATAACTTTAAAACAATAATCTGAACTGTGAGCTTTTAAGAGGAATGTTAATTTTTTTCAATTTATTTCAACACAATTCTTTGCATGAATTGTATTCCAGCCTCCCAATTTATTGTACTTCACTCTGCCTCTCTCTGTCTGCAATTGCCAGAGAGTAAATGAAATGATTACGACAGTGGTGCATTTTTCTTCTATCTTCTTGCAATAGTTTACATTGGCTCACAATGACTGAACATCAAGTAAACATAGCTAATATTCGCAGCAGTTGAATATAAACCAAAGAGCAAGGATGCTAAAACCAACTTGAAGTGTGACACAGTGGATCAGCTGGTAGAGCGGCTAACTCGCTGCACCAGAGACTCTGGTTCGTTCATGATCTCGGGTACTGTGTGTGTGTGTGGGGTTTGCATGTTCTCCCTGTGACCGTGTCGGTTTCCTCCCACATCCGAGAGTGGGTTTGTAGGTTACTTGGCCTCTGTAAATTGCCTCTAGTGTGTAGGGAGTGGATGAGAAAATGGAATAGTATTGAACTAATCAGAACTGGTGATCAATAGATGGCGTGGACTCTGTTGGCTGGCAGTGCGACTTGTTTCCATGCTGTATTTTTCAATCAATTCAAACAAGATGCAGAATCCACCAACGTTATGGGCAAAAATTAAATAAAGTGCTGCAGTAACTCAGTGGGTCAGGCAGCATCTCTGAAAGACATGGGCCAGGACCCTTCTTCCAGAGATGCTACCTGACCCGACAAATTACTCCCGGAATTTGAGGTGTTTTTTTGGTAAACCAGTATCTGCAGTTCCTTGAATCTAAACTTTGTAGGCAATAGTTCTCATAAGTTCATAAATCATAGGATCAAAATGAGGCCATTTGGTCCAGCAGGTCTATTCCGCCATTCAATCAAGGCTGATCTATCTTCCCTCTCAACCCTATGATCCTGCCTTTTCCCCATAGCCTTTGATTCCCATACTAATCAAGAACCTGTCAATCTCCGCTTTAAAATTACCCATTGATTTGGCATCCAAGGCAGTCTGTGGCAATGAATTCCACAGATTCACCAGCCTCTGACTTCAGAAATTCCTCCATCTCCTTTCTAATGGTACGTCCTTTTAGTCTCATGGCAACAAACTGACCTACGCTATTTATATTGTATTGCTACAGGCTGACCTGTCCAGGTATAATCATTTAAAACATGCCAAATAGCACTTGTCTATAGTCTTTCCCTTGGCGGTTACAAGCCAAGCAACTGTCAAAAAGGCATCTAAAGAGCACAGCATGCTAGTCAAGCCATCTGCAGCCCTTGTGTACATGACAAAGAACAGTTTATTACCTTGCCTGAACAGATTAAAAAGCATTTGGCAGCATCTAGGATTGTTAACTGAATGTGTTTAAATTAGAAGAGTGAGACCCATGTCAAACCAGTTTTTCAATGTGAAATGAAGACCAGAAACGGAGGGGGGGGAGGGGGAAGGGGGAAGGGGGAAGGGGAGAGGGAGAGAGAATGAATTGTTAAATACTTTAAATGTCGGCACCTTGTACATGGCGACTCTTTGCAGACGTGTATCGTTTTTGCAAAACAAATAAAATCAATGTAAATGTGACAGTAAAGTATATTTCAATCAAAATAATTGGTAGACATGAATCTCCAACCTTGTTAACTTTCAGAATAGGAGGGGGAGTTTGATTTGGCAAGCTAAGATGTAACTTTGAATGGTGACTTAGACTGGAATGATTCTATAAATCACAGATAGGGGTTGGCACATTCAACCTTGTCCATGGCAACAGCACAGGAGCTTCCAACCAATGAATACATTTAAATGGAAAGTTAGTCAGAGACATTTTGCACAAATTAGAAAGAAAGAATGTATCTGGGCCGAGAGCTTCCAAAAATGTGCCTTGAATGACACGTGTGCGCTCACCATAAGTTGTGGTTTTGTTTGTGCATAAATAACCTTGTTGTGTGCAACACAATGTGTCCCCATGTGGAGTTTGTGCATGCTGCCCTGCCTTGCACTATTGTGCTGCTCTCTCCCCACGACAATGCGCAAGCTGGAAGGGGAAGGCATTTATCCATGCGAGTCAAAACTGGCTTAATTGGATTTTAGCTGAGTGCTGTTGCTTTCCTCTGTGGATCTAACATAAAATTATGAGCACATTACTGTCATCATCATCCTGAAAATAATTTCAGGTTAGAATTATAATGAAAGTTCATCACCATGATTCATTCACTTAGTTTCTCCATAGATGCCACCTGACCTGAGTATTTAAAGCATTTTCTGGTCTTATTTCCAATTTCTCGCATCTGTAGTATTTTGCTTTTGAACCTTGGTTAATGCCATTTGGGTTTGTGATCATGGATGGTGAAGTTACAGATTTTTCAACAAATGATTCATTTCTTTCAAAAATATGGAGAGGGTTCAGGAGAGGTTTACCGGAATGTTGTGTCGGAAGGAACTGTAGATGCTGTTTTAAACCAAAGAGACATTAAAAGCTGCATTAACTCAACGGTTCAGGCAGCATCTCTGGAGAAAAGGAATAGGAGATGTTTCCGGTCAAGACTCTTCTTCAGATCTTCAGAAGCGTCTCGACCTAAAACGTCACCTATTCCTTTCCTCCAGAGAAGCTCCCTGACCCGCTGAGTTACTCCAGCTTTTTGGGTCTACCAGAATGTTGTCTTGGTTAGAAGGTAATAGCTATAAGGAGAAGTTGGTTAGGCCTGAATTGTTTACTTTGGAATGCCGGAGTTTAGAAAGGGGGACCTGATAGAAGAATATAAAATTATGAGGGCCATAGATAAGGTAGACAGCCAGAACCTTTTTACCAGGGTAGAAATGTCAAAGATGAGAGGACATTGCTTTAAGATGAAAGGGGCATGTGCAGGGCAAATTATTTGCACAGAGAGTGGCTTTGGATGTGCTTCCAGGGGTGGTGGTGGAGACAGATGATAATGGTGCTAAGAGGCTTTTAGATAAACATATGGATATAAATGGAATGGAGAGGATCATGTGCAGGCAGATGAGATTAGTTTATTTAGGCATCATGTTTGGAACAGACATTGTGGGCTCAAGGGCTTTTACTTTTCTGCCGGTCCTTTCTATGATCTAAACATTCTTTAGGTATATTTTTGTGGTCACGATTAGTGTAAAAGACCTAAATTCAAAGCCCAGATCATTCACTGCATTAGTTTACAATATTATTTTGCAATAACACATTGATAGTTTCACAACTATGATTGCTCCGATCTTATGAACCTTGGTAAAATGCCAGAACTTTGGACTGCTCTGTGTGATGTAAAAGAAAGAATGATATTTTATTGTCACATGTGACAAGTCACAGTGAAATTCTTTGTTTTGCATACCCAAGGTATGTAATAAGTCGTTATATAAAGGGCACTGACAGAGTTGCAAGTATTCCATTTTACACGGACCATTTTTAACACATTCCATTTGTGGTCCCCCATAATTCTCGACTGTGCCCCCCATGCCGGGTCCTCCTTTGTTTCCTTCTCTCTACAGTAGCTTAATTTCATGTTTCATGTATTTTCTGTTTATATGACAGTTGGCAGATCAATTTTCCTCCTGGGGTAAAAAAAATTCTATCGTATCGTATCATATCGTAATGGACTTGTCTGCTTTCTTTCACTCACTGCATTCTCATATGTAAGGAGCTTGTGCCCTGTGTGGACCTTGTCCATTGGAAGATAAGATCTTCAAAGGTCCATGGTTGCAGCTTCTTAACTCGCCCTATCAGGTGCTAAGAAGATCCGAGGAGTGCATTGGATAAACGAATGCTGCTAGTGACTAAAACATCCTTTTGTCTATCTTGCTCTATTCACTGGCTGCAGCCATTGTTAGTGTCAATGGTGGTGAATGTTGATTGAGATTAAATATGACAAGCAAATGCAGACAGAGACTCTGAATAGAGACTTTAAAACTAAACACTGGGATTTGAATCGTGCAGACTGAAAAGCAGAATGCAGGGAGCCTCTTTCCTTCATGTTATAAGGAGCTCCTATCCTTCATGTTATATGTGGAATCTGTCTCTTTCAAAATTACAATGATATTTAGCTTGAGCCTAAAAATCTGAGGAAATGATTGGAAAGTAAATGTGCAGGAAGGAACTGCAGATGCTGGTTAAAATCGAAGATAGACACAAAAAGCTGCAGTAACTCAGCGGGCCATGAAGCATCTCTGGAGGGAAGGAATGGGTGATCTTTCATGTCTGAAGACAGGGTCTCGACCCAAAATATCACCCATTCCTTCCTTTAGAAGATGCAAGAATGATGTTAAGAGAAAACTGTCATAATTTCTATGATATGCATTTGCTACACAATAGTTATAGTACATCTGGGATGTCATTGACACCAGAGGTTATCCCGTATTTGATAAATGTGCTTTGGAATCCTGGTTAAAGGATTTGCATCACATTTCTTCTGAGTTGGTTTGCTCTCCATGGAAATATAAGATGTTCATATTGTTACAAGCTAACCTAACTTAATGAGTCAGGGCCTATTCAGTGGTGCAGAGATGCAGGCTTTGGGACAACTGAATGTGGGAGAGGGAATGGAGGTATTTAAAATATGCAGGGAGTAACAAGAGAGTGGAGGAGATTAGATCAGCATGGTATCCAACAGGCTTAGATCAGAGTTAGTCCAGGAAGAATGAGGTTGGGTCTAGGGTAAGTTGTTGTTATGGCTGTTTTCTTTGTTGTGGATTCATCATCTTTATTGATTCATGTTATCAAGGTAACTGATAGGATCAGGCATTCATGCAGTTTGCACAAAAATATTGCTCCCGAGGCCTCAAAATATTCTCAGCCCTTTTCAATACTGTAAACCAACACCGATGGTTCAATACCGTAAAGATAAGATAAAAAAAGGCTTAAAGTTACAGAAAGTTGATGATGCCTATGCTGAGCCATCCACTGACACAAAATGCTGGAGTGACTCCATGGAGTGACTCTGGAGTGACTCTGGCGAAATGGATTAGATGACATTTCGGGTCACAACCCTTCTTCAGACTGAGAGTCGGATGAGGGAAACTAGAGGTATGCTACAGTTCCTTCCTACACACTAAGCCATACATACTGTAGTTCCAATTGAAAAATCATAGTTTAAAAACATTACTCTGTTTAGTTTAGAGACACAGTGCGGAAACAAGTACATTGGCTCACCGAGTCCATGCCGATCATCCTAAAAACTAACGGCAATTTACAATCTTTACCAAAGCCAATTAACCTACAAACCTGTCCGTCTTTGGGGTTGGAGGAAACCAGAGCACCCAGAGAAAACGCTCGCGGTCACGGGGAAAATGTACAAACTCTGTGATCACGATTGAACCTGGCTCTCTGACGCTATAAAGCAGCAACCTTCCCGCTGTGCCACCATGCCGCCCATTTGTTGAATCATTATGATTTGCTGTTAGGTTTTTCTCAGTAACTGTTAAACAATCACTCTTTTTTAAAATTACATCTGGAATTATTAACAGGCATTTCAGGACTTTTGGAAGGTGTGCCACTGGGTTACACAGCCAGATCATCCCGTACCAGGCAACGTGAGAGGCCAGGCATCAAGAGGAATTGGCTGTGGAAGAATAAAAGCAGGTATGGAATGAATGTGTCAGCGTTTGATTCATTTTAGAACTGAGGCATCATGAGCAAAGCCATATGCTGGTTTGTGGCGAATAAATGCATGTACATCTTCACAGCAGACAGCAAAACAAAAAAATAAGCATATTTTAAAGTTCCATGGCATGCAAAGCTGATGAACATACAGCATGTTTTCTGATAGATATAAAAATGATTTTCCCTATTATTAACCATTTTGTGGAAGTACTTTATAGTTGCACGTGTGATCTTCCAGTTAGGAACTGACAAATTCGCTCCGGCACAGTCAGAAGTACAGTCTTCCTCTTTACTTCCTCCCTATCATAGTGGAGGGAGGAACTGCAGATGCTGGTTTAAACCAAAGATAGACACAGAAAGCTGGTGTAATCTGAAGAAGGGTCTCGACCCGAAAAACATCACCAATTCCTTTTCACCAGAGATGCTGCCTGACCCGCTGAGTTACTCCAGGTTTTTGTGTCTGTCTACTATTATCATAGTAGTCAGGGGTAACCTTGTGCAGATTAACTGCTGCAGTAAATACATTTCCAAAAATGGCTGTAAAATGTATCAGAAAGTGTCAAAGTAAAATAAGTGTGCTATGAATTCAAATCATCTATTCTACATTTCAGAAAGTGCTCAGAAAGACCAGAGGTGAAAACCGAGCGCTGGAAATATTTTCACAGGGCCGGTGCAGGAGTGGTGTGGGGTGTGAGCCACAGTGATGCTGAGTCACATCCTGAGTGGCTTGTAAACTAGAATGAGAAGCTGTTGCAACAAAGGCTGTTGACCCTCATTGCTAGCACTTTTACCGTAGCTATTCCTGGCCAGTTCAGGCAATGGGCCAGCTCAACATATTCCCTCATATAGTACTAAGACCCATTTAAGGATAGTCGAATTTGACTGCCAGTATTTCTTCTCATCCAGTATGCCCTATTTGCAGAGAATCGCAAACCTGTGAACAAAGACCAGTTGCCCGAAGACTTAGGAGTTTGGCTACAACAGCGTGGCCTTTTGATCCATAGTCTACATTCTTTCTTGACTGAGATAAAAGGCGTCTTTTTATGATTTTATCGTGACGCTTAAAGCAGAGTTAAAGCTGAAGTTGCAAACATTCTGATTACCTCGACATTTGCCCGGGCTCCGAGAAACTGGTGATGCTAAAAAAAACCCATTTGATCTTTTAGCTTGCCCCAGATGACATTTTGCTTCCCGTTCCTGCTACATAATGAAATTGCCTAGGTCCTTGTTGAAGTGACATGAAATATTGACTGGGGAATCTCTGAGTGCAGGAGTGTTACTGGAACATCGGGGAGAGGACATCCCTGCTGCAATGCAGTCCGATAATTTATACTGCCACAATCTGGCAGTCGGCCAGCAGTTCAGCAAAAGATAATGGTACAAGACAGAAAATAACAAAATCATCAGTACACTAGATGGAAACTTAAACAGGACCCATGACCACAAGCAGAAAACGATTCATACCAAAGAATTTAACAGTTTACTTCAATGTCTGTGACTTGAGTTGTTTAATTAATTAGAGTGCTTTATAAATTTCAACTAACAAGTTATTGAAGTTTCTGGCAAAAGGTTAGTTTATTTTTATTATTTTTATTATCCTTGAGTAGTCCTTTGACGAGAGCTTTATTCAATTATTCTTGTTTATTTTCCAAAACAGAAACAGAACTAGTATCTGATCATTAAAACAAAATCTGCCTTTGAAGGCTTAAATATATTTTGGTACAAATAAGCAAGTGGTACAGGGGAGAGGAATGTTATAAAATATTGGCATGCTGTCCATGAAAAATATTGCAGAGCAATTTGATAGAAAACTGAAAGTGAATGCGGAGAAATGTTCTCCAGGATGTTGTATAAGATGCATAGAAGACAATGCCTCAAAAAGGCACCCAGTATCATCAAAGACCTACATTACACTGGCCATGCTCTCATTTCACTCCTGCTATTGGGAAGAAGGTACAGGAGTCTGAAAATCGAGACAATCAGGTTCAAGAATGGCTTCTTCCCCTAACATCAGGCTCTGAACACAACAATAACCTAATCTATGAACTATACAGTGTCTTTGGTTACACACGGTTATTTTTAAGCACTCATTTGGGGATTATTAGTTTAGTAAATTTTTGATTATGTTACATTATCTATGTGTATTGTGGAAACAGGCCTGTTATTCTGCTGCAAGGAAGAATGTCATTGTTCCATCATCAGCAATTTGGCAATTAAACACACGATTGCAACAGGCCAGAAATCTGTGTAAGATAATGAAGCTAGATTTTGTACACTGCCTGTTCAATGGGTCTTTATTGTCACGTCTACCAAAGTACAATGGAGTTCTTTTTTTGCATACAATTCAATGGCAATCCTGCTGTGCTGTAGGCATAATCATACTAGGTATAAGAGCGTAAGGTAGTAGACCACACTGAGTCTGTACACAAGAGTCAATGCTTTTTTGGCACCATATTGTACTCTTTGTCCTTTTCTTTTTAAAACAGTTAGCATCTGAGATTGTCCTTAATTATTGGATGTTGCATCAACTTCCTCAAAACATGTTAACCTCATACACATGATTGTTTGGAACTTCAGTGAACTCTTTGTACTGACAGGAAACCAGTAACCAGAGGATATTATTTATGACAATGGACAAAGGATCCAGAGGGGAATATTTTATTGATATAAAACACTGCCCGAAATTTCCTCAAAGGCAGATCCAATGGTATCTTTCAAATGGAAGTTGAGCAAATAGTTGTAAAGAAAGCTATCATATAGTTTTGGAGAAAGAGCCAGGTAGTGGAACAAAATAGATACAGGTACATCTCAGATAATCAGCACAGCAACATGGTAAGAACTTATTTTTGTTTAATTCAGTGAAATTTGCTGCAATTAATGCTTGGATCCCTGCATCAAATGTGCCGAAACAAATGTTGGTCTTAAAATCAACTGTTTCAGCACAATGATCCTGGGAGAATGATCCCAGGGATGATTGGGTTAACCTCTGATCAGTCTTTGGCAGTTCTGAGCCTTCTAAACTCACTGGCATTTAGAAGGATGAGGGTACACTTCACGGAAACGTACCGAATCGTGCAAGGCCTGGATGGAGTGGATGTGGAGATGATGTTTCCGCTTGTGGGAGAGTCTAGGACCAGAGGGTAGAGCCTCGGAATAAAAGGGCAGACCTTTAGAATGAGGAGGAATTTCTTTAGTCGGAGGGTGGTGAATCTGTGGAATTCATTGTCACTGACGGCTTTGGAGGATAAGTCAATGGATATTTTTAAAGTGTGATTGACAGGTTCTTGATTAGTAAGAGTGTCAAAGATTACGGGGAGAAGGCAGGAGAATGGGGTTGAGAGGGAAAGATAGATCAGCCATGATTGAATGGCGGAGTAGACTCGATGGACCAAACGGTCTAGTTCTGCTCTTATGTCTTGTGAACTTATGAACAAATTACACTAAGTAAGCTAACTCATTCAACTGAGTTATTTGAATATCTAGTATGCAAACTTTTAAAAATGTTATCGGCAGGAAGTGTGTTTCTAATTGTGTATTCAAAGTGACAGTTACAAAGCCGTGCAATCTATGTATAGATAATTATCTTTTTCATACAGAATGCGCAGCCACACTCACAGTCAAAGGTAAACATGCTGAATTAAGTCAGTGTAGTTGTTCTTCAGTCAAAATTTCCCTCACTGAGCCAATATTCCCAAACTATGATTGAGACCCGGTTTCAATCCTGACTACGGGTGATGTCTGTAAGGATGCTCCGGTTTCATCCCACACTTTAAAGATGTATACGTTTGTAGGTTAATTGGTTTCAGGAAAAAATATATAAATTGTCCCTAATGTGTATGATAGTGCTATTGTGCAGGGTGATCGCTGGTCAGCGTGGTCTTATTGGGCCAAAGAGCCCATTTCTACATTGCGTCTAAAGTCTAAATTCCTTGCTACATTTGGTATGAAAGCATTGAATGTAGATAGTCAAAGCCACCTTTTTCTCTGTCGCTTTCATTAAAATTCGTCATTGTTGATTTTAAAAATCTGCAATAAGGGCTCATATGATCCACACTATTTCCAAGTCTATATGCTCTTACCATATTTTAAGAGGATTGACTCCTAGCTGTGGTAATTTCAGTGCTTTGGGCAGGCCACTACGTCAGGAACCACAACCATTTCCCAATGGAGACTGATGAGTCCCCCTAGTTTTCCAGATACTATTAGTTTCCAGGAGGAAGTCATTTTCTCCCAGATAGTTAACCGGCTACCTTCCTCTTCCAGGAAAATGTTTGGCAAAGTGAAATGTCATCCATCATCTCATTACAGGCATTATCCTATTTCCTCACCAGTGGCTCATTCAGGATCTGCTCCATCAGATCCCAGGATACAAGACTTCCTTCTTTGACAGATGGTGATAACTCAGTGTAGATGGATGAGGTACAATAGTTCTCTATTTTGAAGCAGTCAACTCTGAATATAAACTAAAGGTGTAGGAAGGAACTGCAGTTACTGGTTTAAACCGAAGAGAGACACAAAAAGCTGGAGTAACTCCGCTGGACAGGAAGCATCTCTGGAGAGAAGGAATGGGTGAGGTTTCGGGTCGAGACCCTTCTTCAGGCTCTTTGGACAAACTAAAGGTCATATCATTACCAAACAAATATGAAAATTGTATTTTGCCAAGAGTGTTTTATTGTCATATGTTCTGAAATGGAACAATGAAACTCTTACTTGCAGCAGCAAAACAGGATTGTAAATACAATCCCCAATAAATAATATGATAAACAAAGAAAAACAGTTCAACAAATAAAACACATTCAATATAGTGCAAATCAAAACAAGGCCCGAAGTCCAATATAGTGCAACCAAGGCAGTTCACAGTTCGGAGTTTGGTTGGAGTTGGTAGTGTTCAATAGCCTGATGGGGTGGGAGATTGCAACCTTCACGTGGTCCACCCTGTTTCGACCTATGCAATCAACCCGACGTGCACAAACAAGATCAAATAGGCTGTGCATGCTGTAGGCAAGAAGAAAAAGTAGTGTTTAGATGATCTGGCAGTTCAAGGAAGGAGCCTTTCTTTCAAAGGTGTAATTTAGTTTAGTTTAGAGATACAGCGCAGATACAGGCTGTCCAGCGATCCCCGCATATTAATTCAATCTACACACACTAGGGACATTTACATATATACCAAGCCAATTCCAAATAACCTACAAATCTGTACGTCTTTGGAGTGTGGGAGGAAACCGAAGATCATGGAGAAAACTCACACATGGGGCAAACATACAAACTCAATACAGACAGCACCCGTGGTCAGGATCGAACCCGGGGCTCTGGCTCCGTGCGGCAGCAACTCTACCGCTGCGCCACCATGCCGCCCATGTAATGTTATTAGTGAAATCACTAATCTGATTGTGTTTGCATCCGTCTCCACTGTCTTTGAATAGCGCATCCTTTCCAACTCATGGGAACAAGAAAGTGATGTATGGTGAAGTGGACTCACCAGTTCACTCTGCTATTCTGAACCAAGCAGTCTGTTTTATTAGCACAATTTCCTCCCAGTAATCAGATGTAGAAATATTTGCATTCCTTTGACAGACCATATGTTCAAAGCAGACTAGTATCTGCAAGGCAACCAGTTGTAAATTTGGGAACTATTTATTTGTATATTTGGGGGAAACAATAAACTTTTATAGCAAAGTAATGATAGGTGCTTTCAACAAGCTGAACAAAGAATTTCCCCTGTGGCAGAACAGGTATCTTAACCGTTGTTTGCCAATTATTGCAAATAGTTTGTTATTTCCTCTCTCAGCCAAACTGGTTCCATTTGGAATACAAACCTTAATTGTTTACTAAATGAGTCAGTGAATAGCATAAAAATTACAAGAACAAAAAATGCAGTTTTCCTGTTTCAATTCCAATGACGCAATCATAATTTTCCTATTCTAGCATGTGGCCAAAATCGGTATATTTGTAAACAAATGTGTTGATCCATCTTGGTTCATGTATCGGGGTGGAAGATTGCAACCTTCACGTGGCCTGCCCTGTTTCAACAAATGCAATTAACTCAACGTGCACAAACAGAAGATCAAATAGTCCCACAACTTTAGTCTGTGCACGCCACACGAAAGAAGAAGAAGGTTCTTGCATCCAGGGAAACCATTACATTTTCCTTGATTATGATCATCCTTTATAATTATTCCTGCTTGTTTAACTTCAGCACTATGCCCGGAAGACCATTCCAAGTTTTATTTGAATTTGTAAAAATAATTTCACAAGAGGAATTGTTTGATTGATTGATTGATTGAAGGATACAGTATGGAAACAGACCCTTTGGCCCACTGTCCACACCAACGATCGATCACTCGTTCATACTAGTTCTATGTTATTGAACCTTCACATCCACGCCATAGGGACAGTGTGTGTGTCCCTTCCTTTTTTGTCGGTTGATTGTATGTGTTAAATGTATGTTTTTAGTGTTTAGTTGGGGTGGGAGATTGCAACCTTCACGTGGTCCGCCCTGTTTCGACTAATGCAATCAACCCGACGTGCACAAACAAGATCAAATAGAACAAGTTGACCTACAACTTTAGGCTGTGCATGCCGTAGGCAAGAAGAAGAAGTAGTGTTTAGTTTAGTTTAGTTTAGTTTAGTTTAGAGATACAGCGTTGAAGCAGGCCCTTCGGCCAACCGGGTCCGCGCCCACCAGCGACCCTCGCACGTTAACACCATCCTACACCCACATTTTTACATTTTTACATTTAACAAGCCAATTAACCTTCAAACCTGTACGTCTTTGGAGTGTGGGAGGAAACCAAAGATCTCGGAGAAAACGCACGCAGGTCATGGGGAGAACGTACCCATGCAGATTGAACCCGTAATCAGGATCAAACCCGGGTCTCTGGCGCTGCATTCGCTGTAAGGCAGCAACTCTACCGCTGCGCCACCGTGACGCTTCGTTAGATTGTTTTATGTGGGGGTGGGGAAGTTGGGGGAAACGTTTTCTAATCTCTTACCTCGACGGAGCTGCGATTTTTTTCCGTATAGTATCTCCGTCTGCATTGCGGCCTAACAACGAGGAGTTGGCGGCTTTTGCTGGAGACCGACTTCAAGAGCTCCACCGCTGGAGCCTGCAGACATAACATCGCGGAGCTCGCGATCTCTGGTTAGAGACCAACTTCGGGAACTCCAAGCCGAAGGAGCTTCGACCGCACTGGCACGGGGGCTTCGACCGCCAGCTGCAGGAGCTTTAATCACCCCGACTGTGGATGGTTCGACTGCCCCGACCGCAGGATAAAAAAGAGGAAGAAGATAGGACTTTATTCAGGGCTGCCAACTCTCACGCTTTGAGCGTGAGAATAACGCATTTCGACAAATTCTCACGCTGATCACAAATTTCTCACGCTCTGTCGATGAATACCACAGAAAATATTATGTACTCTCAAGATCACATTTAATAGAATAATATTGCTTAAATATATAGTTATTGGACTTTGCATTTCGGAAAAGTCCCAGCTGAGAGGAAGACAGCAAAATACTGAAAATATTGGGGGTGAAAATGACTTCAGGACAGATTGTTAGGAAAATGAAAGAAATGGTAACAGAATACATACAGCTGAGTGAGTATAATTTTATGGATGATAAATTGTGTTCCACCAATTGATGACTTCTTTGACAAAGTGACTAGCATGTTAGATAACAAGGAAGCCAATGAATGTAGCAAATTTTGTTATAGATCATTTGGTCTGTGAAGTGCCCCATAAAAGATTACTGCATTAGCTAAGCACCTGTGGATTTGAACATAATAGGTTCAGGGGGTCAGATGTATTGTATCAGGTTAAGATGGGGCTTTATGTGAGGGCCAGATATATTGTCATTGCAGAGGGGCTAAGAGCAAGGTCAAGTGTGCATCCAGTCAAGGTCTGGAATAGTACTAGGTGTGCACTCAAAGCTGGGACCAGGGGTGTGTTCAGCACTGGGAACCTAAGCAGGTAAGCAGCTATGATCAAGGTAGAATGGGGGGGGGGGGGGGGGGGGGGGGGGGGGGGGGGGGGGGGGGGGGCAGGTGTAAGGCTGGACTCAGGGTCAGGAATGAGAGAAGGTATACAACTGGAGTCAGGGTCAGGAGTAGTACCCGGTGTGCAGTGAGACCCAGGTTGGTCAACATGGGCCGTGTTTGATTATAATCTGATTTCCATACATGAATATACTAAGATCAGTCATGTGCTGCACATGTTGATCAGAGCCTGGGCTCTACTGTGGAATTTAATTAGGAATGTAATTTAGTTTAACCTTAATCATAGCTAATCCAATTTGAAGCATATATACTGCATTCAAGTGTGTTAAAAGACTCGCTACAATGTGCACCATATTGCACAATTTCAAGCTGAAAAATGCAAAAGTCCCATATCAATGGGAGGGGGGACAACCCCCCCCCCCCCCCCCCCCCCCCCCCCAGGTCACTACGCTCCCTCGGGCTTGGTCTCTCGCAATTTCCCACTCCCTGCTCTCTCCCAATGTTGGCATCCCTGCTTTATTGCCTTCCATCACAGTGAGGAACGTGGGGAATCCGCTGCTGTGGATGTTTACGCCAACTTTTATGTAGCCATGTGTTGTGTTGCTTTTTTTTAGTATGGCTGTATGGTAATTCAAATTTCACTGTACCTTCATTGGTACATGTGACAATAAACTGACCTTGAAACCTTGAAGATCCAAGATGGCGGCCAACCCAGGCAGCTCGCCGTGTGCTGGTCACAGAAGTGGATCTGTAATCACGCATTACAATCGCTCCACTCTTTTAAATCTCTACTCCGACAGCAACATTTCTACCTTTATCATGTAAACTGTGGATAGCTTGATTGCATTCATGTGTTGTCTTTCCACTGACTCGTTAGTTAATGACAAAAGCTTTTCACAGTGACACGAAACTAAACTAAACTCAAACAACCTACAGACTCATGCCAATTAACCTACAAATGTGCACGAGTTTGGGAATTGGGGGTAAACAGAGCATCTGGAGGAAACCCAGTCTGTCAGCCAGACAACACCCGAGGTCAGGATCGAACCTGGGTCTCTGGTCCTGTGAGACAGCAGCTTTACCAGCTGCGCCACTGAGCTGCCAACAATGCTTTAATATAGTGCCCCACTTGTATTACTGCTGTACGTTACACTTATCTTTTGCCTCTCCTGTGTTCCTATCTACTTTCAGATTTAAACCGTGGGAACTCTGTCTAACGTCTTCCAACGCAAACTTGGTTGCAGCTGCAGTACTTTGGCTGCACGAGCACTTATTAAGGTTCCCAGCATCAAAATTCACAATCTAAAGGGTTGATTTGAACTTCCAGTGGGTAACCACTGAAGTAAGTTAATTTCCTGCTTGCACACAGCAAGATGTGGCCTCAGCAAATATTAATGGCCTGGCCCCAGTAACCTGGTGCTGGTAGACGTCCCACCTGTTTCATTCTGGCAGAAACAGCTGCCGATAGATGGAAAATGATGCAGCTCTCGAAGCCTTGCAGTCGCTTAGCTTAGTGTGAGTTCAGCAGGGGAGAAAGAGGCAGGGGTGGGGGATTTCAACCAGTGCACGAAGCAGACCTAGACTTCCTTAAACTATTTCCGATTCTCTCACTAGTCAGCACCCAGGAGGATTAACAATCGTTTCCCCAGTCTTTCACCCTGTTAAAGGTTTAGAGGGGCCCAGTGATGTCATTAAAGACTGGGTCTGTTTACATAAAGCAAAAACCGTCATCTTTGGCAATAATTCAGCAGTTAGTTTGCATCAAACATTGGAGAATAAAATCCCCCTTTTGATTTCAGGACTTGACAGCAAAAACAGGAAGGGAAAGCTATGTGTCTTTTAGCAACAAGCACAATAGTATATGTAATGGTTTCTGCGGATGACTTACTCTAGATGTGTGTGTGTGGGGTTTATGATGTGGTGTAGAATTGGACATTTTTATGAGAGCACTACATTTACTAGCATGATGTGTAGCAAAGTTTTATTTTCCTTAAAGCTACCTATAAGTCGACTTTTATCTGGCACGTACAGATTTGTAGCAGCAACGTACTTGGGTCCCAGTGTTGAGCACTTGAAACCTCTGCATAGCGTGAAAACAGGCCCTTCGGTCCACCGAGACCATGCCAACCCATGCTCGAGTTCTATGTCATCCTACTTTTGCACCCTGTGCTCCAGGAGCAATTTACAAAAGCCAATTACCGGTAATCTACGAACCTGCACAGCTTTGGAATGTGGGGGGAAACCAGAGCAGCCAGGGAAAGCTTACACGGTCACAGGGACAACGTACAAACTCCGCACAGACAGCACCTGTGGTCAAGATAGAACCCGCGCCTCAGGAACTGTGAGACAACAGCTCTATGCTACTCCACTGTGCCAGCAAAAGAAGGGCTGCAATAGGAGAGGTCTGATAATGCATTTCTTAGTGAATGGTTTCTTCTTTATCGTGCAGTAGTTGCTGGGATTTTAGTTACAAATCAATGGCCATCAACCTGAAATGTATCTCCCCCTGCAGATGCTGCCTGACCAGATGAATGTTTCCTGCATTTTCATTGTTGTCCTTTCCAGTAAGAATGCAGTTCAATAAACACATTCTATCAAACATAGACAAAAAAAGCTGGAGTAACTCAGCGGGCCAGGCAGCATCTCTGGGAAAAGGGAATTGGTGACATTTCGTGTCGAGACCCTTTCGGGTTGAGAAACTGGCCTTTCTTGACCCGAAACGTCACTTATCCAGAGATGCTGTCTGACCGGCTGAGTTTTAAACCAGAATCTACAGTTCCTTCCTACAAATAAAAAGCCCTCATTGGCTTTAAACTTTATACGCAAAATTATTTCACGTAGGTTAAAAGAAAACATTTTCTTCTACATGGTTATGTCAACATCAATAAAATCTTCGACGCATGAATAATGCAGTAGTTGAGAGCGAGATATGCTGTTTTCAGAGACCTTGCTGACTATCAAAATCTACACTCATTAGTTCTTGCTGACAACTGCTTTTGGCACCCAAGCTGAAGTTAAAAGGATCAAACTAAATAAGCATCCTAATCTCCTGCACGAACATTGGATCCAATAGTGTTGTGTAAAATAGGAATTGAGTTAATGGCTAACTATGTTATCCTCAGTCTTCCACTACTGACATAGGATTAAGGTGAGGGGGGAAAGATTTAATAGGAACCTGAGAGGTAACTTTGTCACACAGAGTGTGGTTGGTGTATGGAACGGACTGCCAGAGGAGGTAGTTGAAGCAGATAGTATTGCAACATTTAAGAAACATTCGGACAGGTACACGGATAGGACAGGTTTGGATGGATATGGACCAAACGCAGGGCGGGGGGACTAGTGTAGATGGGACATGTTAGTTGGTGTGGACATGTTGGGTCAAAGGGCCTGTTTCCACATGTACGACTCTATAACTCTACGACATGTATTCTTGCCTTGCAATCTTTTGGTAAAGTAGACAGTATGGTAAACAGTTCTAGGGTTATGAACCAGGAACAATGAGAATGCAACAATGCATTCACAAGACACACCGCATGATTACATACCACAAGACAGACAACACGCAACCCATCATGTAATTTTCTAGGAAAGAACAAAAAAGTAAGATGGATAATGGAACAATTATTTAGGAGTTTAAAAACTAGTTTAAGAAACCACTCTGGCTATAATTAAGGTTACTGACATCCCTAATCTTTATGGACAACACCACCTCCATCATCACCAGAAGTAAGTCTATCTCTCGCCAACTGAGTCAATTCAATAATTACTTCATCCCAGCAGTATTCAAATATCTCAGTTGGATGATTCACAGCATGGACTTGCCTAGATTTGTACAACTATGTTTGTTAGAGACGGCCTTTCGCATGTCTTCTGCTCGATTGAATACGCAGTAAAGTTTTGATGTCAATACAGCTGCAGCCGCTCAAAATCTGAAATAAAGCAGAAAATGCTGGTAACACGCAGCAAGTCAGGTTGCATATGCGGAAAGAGAAACAAAGTTAATGTTTTGGGTCAAAAACCTTTTGTTAGTAATCCTGCTTTTTCCTTTCCATAGGTGCTACTTGACCTGCTCCGTGTATCTTATACGAGTCACACCCTGGCCACTCCCTCTTCTCCCCTCTTCCATCAGGCAAAAGGTATAGGTGTGAAAACGCACACCTCCAGATTCAGGAAAAGGTTCTTCCCAGCTGTTCTGAGGCAATTGAATCATCCTACCACAACCAGAGAGCAGTGCTGAACTACTATCTACCTCATTGGTGACCTTTGGACTATCCTTGACCAGACTTTGCTGGCTTTACCTTGCACTAAACATTATTCCCTTATCATGTATCTATGCACTGCAAATTGTAATCACGTAATCATGTATTGTCTTTCCGCTGACTGGATAGCATGCAACAAAAACTTTTCACTGTACCTCAGTACAGGTGACAATAAACTAAACTATATTTTTGATATTACTGCAACATTTCAGATATTTTTCCAGAGTATGTAGTGGCATACAACTAATGATGAGTGCAACAGCTGTCTTGAAATATTACATTTAATTAGGAAGCTTTAGAGATCAGTGAACATTAAATTAAACTGAGCATTCTGTGACCACTTTACACATCACGTCAGTGTAAGGTAGGCCCCTGTTTGAAGTGTTGTTTGCCCATTCTCCCCACAGTTGCTGCCTGGCTCATTGAGTTCCTCCAGCATTTTGAGCTTTGCTCAATATTACTTTAGTTTACTTAGCTAGTTTAGTTTATTATCACATGGATACTAGCAAGGGGAGTTTTTGAAAGGCAGATGTTGGACAAAGGCCAGAGATGAATTGACAAAAAGAGTGAGAAATTGATAGCTACGGTGTGAATTGTGAAGTCTGGGGACAGAATGTAGGTGGAAGGGGACTGGGGGAGGGAGAACATGAGAAATGGGTGTGAATCCAGGTGGGACACATGGAAGAGATGGGGGAAGGGAAGGGGAAAAGTGGGGGGGGGGAGGGTGTTATTGTTAGTAGGTTACATGAAGTTGGTAAATTCAGTCATCTTACCATTAGATAGACACAAAATGCTGGAATGACTTGGACAGGTTGGGGGAGTGGGCAGATGCATGGAGATGAAGTTTAATGCGGATAAATGTGTGGTTATCCACTTTGGTAGCAAAAACAGGAAGGCAGATTACTATCTAAATGGCGTCAAGTTGGGAAAAGGGGAAGTACAACGGGATCTGGGGGTCCTTGTTCATCAGTCTATAAAAGTAAGCATGCAGGTACAGCAGGCAGTGAAGAAAGCGAATGGCATGTTGGCCTTTATAACAAGAGGAATATAATATAGGAGCAAATAGGTCCTTATGCAGTTGTACAGAGCCCTAGTGAGACCACACCTGGAGTATTGTGTGCAGTTTTGGTCCACTAATTTGAGGAAGGACATTCTTGCTATTGAGGGAGTGCAGCGTAGGTTTACAAGGTTAATTCCCGGGATGGCGGGACTGTCATATGCTGAGAGAATGGAGCAGCTGGGCTTATACACTCTGGAGTTTAGAAGGATGAGAGGGTATCTCATTGAAACATATAAGATTGTTAAGGGTTTGGACATGATAGAGGCAGGAAACATGTTCCGATGTTGGGGGAGTCCAGAACCAGGTGCCACAGTTTAAGAATAAGGAGTAAGCCATTTAGAACGGAGACGAGAAAACACTTTTTCTCACCGAGAGTTGTGAGTCTGTGGAATTCTCTGCCTCAGAGGGCAGTGGAGGCAGGTTCTCTGGATGCTTTCAAGAGAGAACTAGATAGGGCTCTTAAAAATAGCAGAGTCAGGAGATATGGGGAGAAGGCAGGAACAGGGTACTGATTGGGGATGATCAGCCATGATCACATTGATTGGTGGTGCTGGCTCAAAGGGCCGAATGGCCTACTCCTGCAACGATTGTCTATTGTTTACTGTCTATTGTCTATTGTCTAACTCAGCGGGACAGACAGCATCTCTGGAGAGAAGGAATGGGTGATGTTTCATGTCGAGACCCTTCTTCTTGTAAGCAACCCAAGCAGAATCTGAGATGCTGTGCCAGCTTGCGTGTTTTCCTCCACATTGGAAATATTTGCTGCTGAATATGGTAGGAGCTAAAGATGGTGGCCACTGGGTTGTCTTTAATAATCTGCACCAGGTACTGTTGAGTGCAAAGTGTTTTCCTGCCTAAAGGGCCTGTCCCACTTTCACAACCTAATTCACAACCTTTTTTACTTGTGGACATTTTTCATCATGTTGAAAAAACACCCCGGCCTACTTGATGCCACGAGTACCCACGACTAGCATCACGACCTGCTACGACCTACCTACGACCCCTTACGACCTATCTACGACCTCCTGTGACCTTGTGACGACCATGCTGTGAGTATGAGTCAAGGGCAAACTCGGCAGAGGTCATGAATTGGATTGTGAAAGTGGGACAGGCCCTTTAGATAATACACGCAATTGCAGTTAAGTCAATACATTCCATAGAAGTAACTAAGCAAAGAGCTCAGATATTTGCAAATAGACAAGTCTCTTGATTGTGCTCCTAACAATGAAACCATTCCACTAAGAGTTATTTGTGGTCTTAATAACAACACTCTTTCCTTCAGGAGTTGATAGCATTGTTATTTTTATGACTTCTTCTCTCAGATTAAAACTCTTTAATTATAGGACATTAATTGTAATATTACTTACAAACAAGCAAATCACTGACCTTACAAATTCCATTTAGGATCCTTGATAAATTCAAGGTCCATTTGCATTGCGTGATACAGCTATCTTGTCTTTATCCATGCTTTTAATTAGTAACAGAGTCTTCATCCCAAATGCATCTCTGATCATTGATGAATCTAATAGAATTCTATATTTCTCTCATTTATTTTCTTGTTTTTGAGCCAGGCGTCAAATACACGCAGATTGCTACTGCTCTTATTGTGATACAGCTATCTTGTCTTTATCCATGCTTTTAATTAGTAACAGAGTCTTCATCCCAAATGCATCTCTGATCATTGATGAATCTAATAGAATTCTATATTTCTCTCATCTATTTTCTTGTTTTTGAGCCAGGCGTCAAATACATGCAGATTGCTACTGCTCTTATTGTTTTGTGTCCAACTTCTCATAATCTTTCCGTTCAAATTAATTGTTCAGGTAGAAGGAACTCTCCAGGTACATGTTCATAAATTATAACAGCAGAATTAAGCCATTCGACCTGATGGCCTTGATAGTCTTCTCCGCCATTCAATCATGACTGATTTATCTTTCCCTCTCAATCCCATTCTCCTGCCTTCTCCCTGTACTAACCAAGAATCTGTTAATCTGTGCCTTAAAAATACCCAATGACTTAACCCCCACATCTGTCTGTGGCAATGGATTCCACAGATTTATCACCCTCTGACTAAAGAAATTTAGTCATCTCCTTTCTAAAGGTATGTCCTTTTATTTTCAGGCTATGACATCTTGGTCTTAGACTCTCCCACTAGTGGAAACATCCCTCCATATCTACTCTATCCAGACCTTTCACAATTCGATGTTTCAACATTTCCTTTGGTTCTGCTCCAAAAATAATATATAAATAAGATGAAATGTAAGAGTTGTGAACTGGTTCCGTCATCATGCCTTTTGAAGGATATATAATATTGTAGCTCATCTCCTGGGTTAAATCAAGCAAACACATGGTAATTACAAATGTTGTCATCACCCTTGCAGAGCCAGATGTTTGGATGTTGAGAAAATAATTAGTGTTGATTATTGATGACTTATTTTGTCTCTTTAAGTTTTGCCAAAAGGAAATCTTCTGTAATTCGACATAATTAAGAGCAGAAACCAATTATATCTATTTCATTACCAAACAGAATATTACCGCTACACAAAAGTGGCTTATGGCATTCTACAGAATCAAATGAAAACACTGGGATGCATGAGTTTCCCTTGCATCTGCTTGGAATAACGGATTCAAATGGCGATTAACTTCCAACTATTCTTAACAGCTAAATAGGCTGCCTTTCTAAATTAACGGCTGTTGATACCAGGAACTGCAGATGGTGGTTTAGAAACAGATACAAAAGGCTGGAGTAATTCAGCAGGTCAGGCAACATCACTGGAGAAAAGGAATAGGTGACGTTGATCATCGAGAACCTTCTTCAAATGTGACATTTTGAGTTGGAACTCTTCTTCAGACTGTGTGCAATAGTGGGGGAGAAAGTTGGGAAGGAGAGTTGCGGGCAGGACAAAGCCTGGATACAGGTGAGAGGGGGGGAGGAGGGTGATTGCCAGATGGGTGGACAAGGCTAGAGGTGAAAAGGAGTCAAAACAATGTTGGTTCGGAGACAAGAGGAGTGAAATGTAAAGCCAGAGGGAGGCAGATATGTAGATGGGAACGGGGTGTGGGGAGGGGGTTAGGGGGGAAAGGGGGGCGGGGCGAGATAGTAACTTGCGAATCATGGTACACTTGCCAGGTTTTATTCCAACTGCATCTCTCATTTCCAGCTTTCTCCCCCACTATCACAATCAGTCTGAAGAAGGGCCCCAACCCAAAGCATCACCTATCCATGTTCTCCAGAAATGCTGCATGACCCTCTGAGTTACTCCACCATTTTGTGCCATTTCCTCCAAATCTGTTCTCTGTTGGGCAGGTAGGGCTAAGTTTGCCTCAGCATGAAGAAATTTACTGTAGGTGTTGGTTTACACCGAAGATAGACACAAATTGCTGGAGTAACTCAGCGGGTCAGGCAGCATCTCTGGAGTAAAGAAATAGGTGACGTTTTGGGTCGTGGCCCTTTGTCAGACTGTCTGTACATGTCTGAAGACAGGTCTCAACCTGAAATGTCTCCTAATCATTACTTAAGGATGCTCCTGGACAGCTAAAGATTACACTTCAATATGTTTGAACTGAAAAATAAATAATTTAAGGCCTAAGGGCATTTAATGCCTGGAGATCAATTGAAATGGTCTACAAAACCTAATTTCGTCAATAACTATAATTTTTAAGAAGCTGGTTGGCCATGTTCCCTTATGTAACAAGTTATGTGGTTTTGAGTGACAATTTACAATTTTTTTATCAGTGCACTCATTCTTGATTTACAACTCATGAACAAAATATTTATGGAATTCTTTTTTCAGAACATTTATCATTGAGACAGGATGTGAGTTGTAGAAAGAGACTGGCTCTGAAATTTGTCTTCCTTCTTTATCTGACTTTGTTCTTCTGACTCGACATTGTTCTATAACTGCAGATCAGAACGTTTTAGTATGTGTAGGAAGGAACTGCAGATGCTGGTTTAAACCAAAGATAGACACAAAATGCAATCATGAATCGTCACCCATTGCTTCTCTCCAGAGATGCTACATAGAAACATAGAAAATAGGTGCAGGAGGAGGCCATTCAGCCCTTCGAGCCAGCACCACCATTCATTGTGATCATGACCGATCTTCCCCTATCAATAACCCGTGCCTGCCCTCTCCCCATATCCCTTGACTCCACTAGCCCCTAGAGCACTGGACAAGCTAGATGCATGAAAAATATTCCCAATGTTGGGCGAGTCCAGAACCAGGGGCCACAGCCTTAGTATAAAGGGGAGGTCATTTAAGACTGAGGTGAGAACAATTCTCTGGTTAAATCCATCCAGTGACTTGGCCTCTGTGGCAGGGAATTCCATAAATTCACAACTCTCTGGGTGAAAAAGTTTTTTTCTCACCTCAGTCTTAAATAATCTCCCCTTTATTCTAAGACTGTGGCCCCTGGTTCTGGACTCGCCCAACATTGGGAACATTTTTCCTGCATCTAGCTTGTCCAGTCCTTTTATAATGTTATATGTTTCTATAAGATTCCCCCTCATCCTTCTAAACTCCAGTGAATACAAGCCTAGTATTTTCAATTATTTCCTCATATGACAGTCCCGCCATCCCAGGGATCAATCTCGTGACCTACATTGCATGCCTCAATCACAAGGATGTCCTTCCTCAAATTAGGAGACCAAAACTGTACACAATATTCCAGATGTTGTCTCACTATACAACTGCAGAAGAACCTCTTTATTCCTGTACTGAAATCCTCTTGTTATGAAGGCCAACATTCCATATAACTTCGGAGTCACGTGAGTAACTACGTGAACAAGCCCGCCAGCCTGCATGCGCGTCAATACATCGAACGCATGGCGCCACGACTGGCTGGTAGGCGCGTCGCTCCTCCAGCGGTAAGTTTAAAAGACCCATAGGTAAGTTCTCAAACTTATTCTGAGGTCGTTTGTTCGCTAAATCTTGATTCCAGGTTTCAAGTATGAACTGTGATGGACAAATCAAGGGTGAAGTCTAGACGGGCCGCGGGGAGAGCCGCTACGGAAGACCTCGGGAGTGCGGTTAGCGGGCGGCCGTTGATTTCACCATCCGAGTCGGTGGCGGCGCAGCCAGCGACTTCAGACTTGGGTGCCTATGGAGAGCACCTTGGCTACCCCGAGTGGAAATGCCAAACAAAAGTCTAACAGGCCTATCAACTCGGACGAGTCAGGCCAGGTGGGGTCGCCTCCTACATTGGGTAGCGTCTTCTGACACTATCCCGGATGGAGCATCTGATGGAAGGGATGCTCCATCACGATATACTCCAAGGAACGGAGTCATATCAGCGTATCAACGGGTAGCATACGGAGTCAGTTTTGGGCTGACTCAGAGTTCGGTGGTATGTCTGAGGAGTATACCCCGATGAACAAGCTGTGGGATGCAGAATTACCGGCTATGGTATCCAAATTCGTGATACCGTCGCAAATTGGGGAGCCGCTAGATGAAGAATCGGCGGCCAGCATTAATTAGCTAACCTCGCATCAACTCGAGGAGCAGGTAATAGTGCAAACATCCATGAGATACCATACGCCTGTGAACTGTGACTCACTCAGAGTGCTGGCTGTAAACAGCTCGTTCTGGAGTTACATTGGTGGAAGCATCAAAACACAGGTAAAACTCCAGAGGATCCTGAATTTACTAGCTTCAGGCATCACGGCCTTTGCTAGGTCGGTGGATAAAAGTTCTCTGTCGGATGTGCAACAAGATGCACTGGCATTAATTTTGATAATGCAAAGGCCCAAAGACCATGGAGGTCTTTTTTAGGGCAAGGCTCAGGCCGGCCCTCATCAAAAATGCGCAGCTCGCACACTCCTGCAGCTCCACCTCCCAAACACTGGGGGCGTAAATAGACACCTCAAATCCACCGGTAACCATGGAGGTAGGTAGGTCTGGTTCTTTCCGGAACATGAGGTGTGTGGATCAGTCACAAGTTGGTGGGAGATTACGCTTGCTTTTGAATGAATGCCATTGGATAACATCAGATTTGTTTATATTGCGCAGTATGGACGAGTTCCAAATTGAATTCCTTTCTGACTCACTTCCACCCACCCAGCATACACCAAACTGAACCTTTGTTCACTCACAACAGGAGGGTTTGGATGTACAGGCTGAAATTCGGTCATTATTTACAAAAGGGGTAATCGAGGTCGAGCCATGAATCTCACCAATTTATGTCCAATATATTCACAAGACAACAGAAGGATGGAGGATGCCGAATTATCCTTGACTTGACTCAGCTTAACTCCCATGTGCAGTATAGACATTTCAAAATGGAAAACTTTGTCACTGCCAAACAACTGGTTTCCAAGGGATGTTATATGGCATGCATTGACCTTAAAGATGCATACTATTCGGTACCCATTCATAGGGATCACCGTAAATATCTGACATTTAGCTGGATGGAGCAACTATGGCAGTTTAAAGCATTGCCTTATGGGTTAACTTCCGCCCCCAGATTATTCACAAAATTGTTGAAACCAGTACTTGGGCTATTACGAGCTCAAAATCATATTGTGATGGCATACTTGGATGATGTCCTAATCATAGGAAAAACTCTGGAATTAGCTAAATTAGCTATTTCAGCCACCAAACTCTTATTAGAGAGATTGGGGTTTCTCATCCATCCAGTTTAATCGAAATTGACACCATCTAGAGTTATGGATTATTTGGGGTTTACCATTAACTCTGGTATTCACATGTCACGGCAAGAGATTGGAATTAATAGAAGCCTGCAACAATCTCATTGTGAAGCAGCAACCTTCTAGTCGACAAGTAGCCTGTACAATTGGCAAATTAGTGGCTGTTTTTCCAGCTGCAAAATTTGGGCCTTTGCATTATCAAAATTTACAATGTGCAAAGGAGCAGGCACTCAAACACTATGCAGGTCACTTTAACAGACCTATGCGGTTGCCGGCTGAAGCCATTGCTGGAGTTACAATGGTGGACGTCCAATATTCGGCATTGCTCCAATAACATTTTGATCAATAATCCTTCAGTTATATTACAAACTGATGCTACTGCTCTGGGATGAGGCGCTATTGATACCATCTCTAGCTGTGGTGGCAGATGGAATGTGCATGAGTCATCAATTCTTCTTTTGTATGGTATTAACTATAATGGATTAAAAGCTTATTGGGGGATATGCACCATCTGCATGTTCAACTTCAGATGGACAACACCACAGCAGTGGCCTACATTAATCACGTGGGTGGAATCAAGTCAGTATCCTGTGATAAATTGGCTAACCTCATTTGGCACTGGTGCATTGAAAGAAATATTTGGATTTCAGCTACCTACCTACCAGGTAGGTTCAATATAGTGGCGGACACCAGGTCACGGAAATTCAATGACAACACAGAATGGATGTTGAATCATAACATGTTTAATGATATTATCACTCGGTATGGCAAACCGGATAAAGATTTGTTTGCATCCAGACTCAATCACCAGTTACTGAAGTATGGTGCATGAGAACCAGACCCAGGGGCAGTAGCGGTGGATTCTTGCTACATTCTCGCTACATTGGGGAGGAATGTTTTTCTATGCATTCCCCCCTTTCTGCCTCGTCAGTCAGTGCTCGCTTAAGATCAAGCAAGACCTTAATTCTGGTAGTGCCTGACTGGCCTACACAGCCATGGTTTCCAATCATACTGGGAATGATCACAGAATCTTTTATGGCAGTTCCCAGAAGCAGAAATCTGCTAGTTCACCCCCGTGACAGGGGAGAATAATCCACTGCATGATCAGCTCAATTTATTGGTTTGCAGACTCTAGGAAGACCTTTCCTGGGGCTCAGACTATCTGATCGTACGGTGCACGTGCTCACTGCGGCCTGGAGAGACAGTACTAAGAAACAGAACATCTCCTATATTAAGAAATGGGAAGTGTTTACAGTCCAAAATTTCATATGAGACAGCACACATAACAAATGTATTAGAATTCCTCTCAAACCTTCACTTTGATGAGAGATTGAGTTACAGTGCTTTAAACTGTGCCAGGAGTGCTTTGTCATCATACTTATTGCCAGGATTGGGACACCACTCTGTTGGGTCTCACCCTCTGATATCCCGGTTCATGAAGGGTATCTTTAATTCAAATCCTCCCAGGCCCAGATGCTCAGAAATATGGGATGTAAGCGTGGTTCTAACGCTGCTACGGCAGTGCACTCCAGCAACATCCCTGTCCCTGGCCCAGCTCACTTGCAATGTAGTGATGCTCATGGCATTGGTATCAGCGCAATGTGTCCAGTCGTTGCATAAGCTGCGGATGGATAGGATGTGCATATAGATAACTTTTTATGTGTAGATAAAAGTTATAAGATAGTACAACTTTTTATGTGTATGTTCTAATTAAGCAGAGTAGACCAGGCACTTCTGGCCTTAAACTTCTCTTCATGGCATACCTCCTTGGACCCCCGGTTATGTGTGGTCACGCATCTCCAACAATATATTAAGATCACCAAGAGCCTTAGGGGGTAAGAACTAGCATTGTTTGTTAGTCACAAGAAACCTCATTAAATGGTTTCAGTGAAGACCATCTCCAGGTGGTTAAAACGAGTTCTGGCTTATGCACGTGTAAATACTGACGTTTTCAAATCTCACTCCACCAGGGCTGCAACTATGTCAGCAGCGCGGGTGATGGACGTTCCGCTGGACCATATCCTAGCAGCTGCAGGATGGTCAAAAGAACGTGCTTTTCAGACGTTCTATAATAAGCCCATAGTCAGACCGGGGGAATTTGCCAACTCCGTTTTAGGTTTCATTTTATAGTTTCCTCTCGGGTGAGATGAGTTACTATTGTTAATTTTGTCCATTAAAGCATCAGCATGTTTAAATCTATATGTCATGTCTGAATGCATTATTATTTCACTCATCTGGTCAACTAATACAGTGTGTGGCATGAATTGAAAGAGCTTTGAAATCTTCATGTAGTCACTCACGTGACTCCGAAGTAAAATAGTAAGATTAAATGAGAACTTATCAGTTTGAAGTTTGATCTTTATTTTATGAGGAGTTACGATGAGGGATTCTGTGCCCTCCACTCCCAACCCTCTCCTCATAAAGGTCAGCTGGTAGTTCTAGTTTCTCGAATCTTACTATCTTCAGTTCAACAACTGTTATCTGTGACTTCACACCGCTGTTTTGAAGGTTGACGCGCAGGCGGGCTGGTGGGATTCTTCACGTAATCCCTCATCATAACTCCTCATAAAATAAAGATCAAACTTCAAACTGGTAAGTTCTCATTTAATCTTACTATTAGCTTTCTTCACTGCCTGCTGTACCTGTAAGCCAACTTTCTGCGATCTGTGTACAAGGACGCCAAGGTCTCGCTGCACCTACCCCTTACCTAACCTAACCCCATTGAGATAATAATCTGCCCCCTTGTTTTTTTCCACCAAAGTGGATAACCTCACATTTATCTATATTATACTGCATCTGCCACGCATCTGCCCACTCACTCAACCTGTCCAGGTCACCCTGCAACCTCCTAACACTGTTCACACTGCCACCCAGCTTTATGTCATCCACAAACTTCCTAGTGTTGCTCCTAATTCCCTCTTCCAAATCATTAATATATATGGTAAACAGTTGCGGCCCCAACACCGAGCCTTGCGGCACTCCACTCGCCACTGCCTGCCATTCTGAAAAGGACCCGTGCACTCCTACTCTTTGCTTCCGGTCTGCCAACCAATTTTCTATCCAGGTCAACACTCTACCCCCAATACCATGTGCTCTAATTTTAGTCACCAGTCTCCCGTGCGGGACCTTATCAAAGGCAATGTTGCCTGTCCTGCTGGGTTACTCCAGCATTTTGTGTCAATCTTTGGAATAATTTACTGGTGAAGTAAGGAAGCTGAAAGGTCCGTTTCTTTACTGACACGTGTTTTTGTCACCCTATCCCAGGAGTGCTGAGAAGATATAAAACAATGTTACCAGGATTCGAGGCATGAACCGTATGGAGAGATTGGACAGGTTAGGACTTTATTCCTTAGAGTGCTGGAGGCTAAAGGGAGATCTTGTAACAGCATATAATATCATGAGGGGAAAATGCACAGACTTTTCCCCAGGTTAGCGGAATCAAGAAACCAGAGAGCATAGATTTATAGTGAGAGGGAAATGATTTAATATGGATCTGATGGGAACTTCTTCACACAGAAGGTAGTGGGTATACAGAATGAGCTACAAGATGAGGCAGGTACAATAACAGCATCTAAAAGACATTTGGATAGGTACCTGGCTAGCAAAGGTTTAGAGGATATGGGACAAACATGGGCAAATGAGACAAATCATGGATGATTTGGGGCTGAAGGGTTTGTTTCCATTAAAGATAGAAACAAAATGCTGGAGTAACTCAGCGGGTCAGGCAGCATCTCTGAAGAAAAGGAATAGGTGACGTTTCGGGTCAAGACTGAAGAAAGGTCTTGACTAGATTGGTCTCCTATTCCTTTTCTCCAGAGATGCTGCCTGACCCATTGAGTTACTCCAGCATTTTATGTCTGATTTTGGTGTGTATGCTGTTCCTTCTAACATAGGGGTTGTTTCCATGCTGTATGACTACATGACTTTATGTTCTTTGTCACTAATATTTACAGTCAAAATGATTCCTACTGCTTCTACGGGAACCTTTTTCAACATCACTGGGGTTAAGTAAAATAATGGTTTAATTCCTGACCAAGATTGTCTTCCATGTGTGATGCAAAATTGGTAATATATTCAAATCACTCTGCACCAAACCAATTTATTTCTCTGCAGAGAAGAGAGGCTAAAATCTCTCCCATTGTCACCAGCTCAATCTTTGTTTCCAAGAACTGCAAGAAGGTAGCTCTTTTCTAATGGTTGCAAATTATTTTTATTGATAGTTTACGTAATGAACAACCAGGCAAGAAAGTTCTCAACTGTGACAAAAGATCTGATGTTGCCATTGTGGCAGTGTAGTTCAATGAAGACGCATAAAACTGAACTGAGTTTGCCAACCTTTAATTGCTGCCAATTAATCGTAACCCACCTCATCTGAAGTGCTGAAAGATGCTGATTGCACGTAGTACAAATGAGCCACCTGCTGGGATTTACCACAAGGCTTATGTGTCAATAATGGCTACTTGAGTAGGTGTCTCTGGGAGGCAGTGCCTTGGAAACCATATTCTCGTGGGTCGCCATCAATGACTGGGTCTCAATTTCAGGTAACGCACTTTCTCTACTTGTGACAGAGGTGGCCAGCTCTGTTGTTGGCTATCCAAATGTAACATTGGCTCAATTTTTCTTTCACCACTGATGCTCCCTGATCTGTTGTGGCTTTCCAGCAACCTACAGCTTCACAGCATTCATCTCTTCCTTTGGCTTTCCTTATCTTTCCTAGTCAACTGGAAGGCTTCATCAGTAGCGTACCCCCTGGTAACAATGACCCGGCCCTTTCAGAGATTCTACCTTTGTTCTGTCCATCATTTCCTAACCCTCCCTGCAAATTAAAACTAAATTGCTTTCTATCCTGTGATTCTTTTTCAGATCCAAACTGGCATCTGTCCATTTCCCTTTATGGCTGCTGCCTGACCTGTTGAGTTTCTCCAGCACTTTGTTTTTTTGCTCTAGGTACCAGCATCTGTAGTCCCTTGGGCCTCCATCTTGGGCTTCCATCTTCTCAAGAGAAATTAGGGATGGGCAATAAATGCTGGCCCTTCTGGTAAGGATCAAATTGTGAAAATGATTGAAAGAACACTAGCTTCATTATTCAGAAGATAGACACAAAATGTTGGAGTAACTCAGCAGGACAGGCAGCATCTCTGGAGAGAGACGCTGGGTAACATTTTGGGTTGAGACCCTTCTTCAGGCTGAATTCTCATCAAAGAGAGGAAGAGAACTTCTTCAAAGTAGGCATACCTTGAGGAGATTGCAGTGGAGCGGACAAAATGTGTAGGAAGGAATTGCAGATGCTGGTTTACACTGAAGATAGACACAAAATGCTGGAGTATCTCAGCGGGCAGCATCTCTGGAGAGAAGGAATGGGTGATGTTTTTTACAGATTGGAAATATTTGATCCTCTGGTTATAGTTAAGCAGACTTCTGGAAATTGGAGCATTAAGCAATTAATATGTTTACATCTTTAAGAGATGTAAATAGATCTATTCCCTGAAATGAGATTCAATGGTGGCTCACAGACATATGCCAATATTTCCTTGAAGTCTACAGAAACACACAAAACTGTTATTGCACAGAAAATGTGGCCATTTCGGAAATGTTTCAGTTAAATCTATCAGAAATTAGCTGAAGTTTCCTATTAATACTTATAGCTTGTTAATATTCAAGTTCCTTTTTCCTAGATATTTCTTTGATTCAATTTATCAATGCTAATTTTGAAGACTAGAAGCGAACAAACATTTTATTAAGCAATAGCAAAGACTGCTAGGGTTTGAAGGATTTGGGTTCTAAACTCCACTGAGAAAGGCCTGCAAAGAATGTCAACTATTTACAAAGGCCAGCAGAGGCCTAAGATTGTGTGGGAACTTTCAACTGGCTCTGATAGATCTTGGCTTTTTGCCACAGTCTAAGATGAGCCATATTTAATCAGCAGCTTCCATTCAATCTCCTTGATTTTTATTTCAATTGACATTTCATTTACTATTTCCTAATTTATACACAACATTAAGACATGCCTGTCAAGGTAAATGTCATTCCCTCTCTCCCTCTCTCCCTCTCTCCCGAAGAGTGGCGCAGCTGGTAGAGCTGCTGCCTCATGACGCCAGAGACCCAGGTTCAATTCTGACCTCGGGTGCTGTCTGTATGGTGTTTGCACCTTCTCCCTGTGAGCACGTGGGTTTCCTCCGTGTGCTCCACTTTCTGCCCACATGCCAAAGACATGCTGGTTTGAAGGTTCATTGGCCTCTGTAAACTTCCCGTAGTGTGCAGGAAGTGGATGCGAAAGTGGAATAACTTTGAACTAGTGTAAATGGGTGAATAATGGCCGGCATGGTCTCAGTGGGCCGAAAGGCCTGTTTCCATGCTGTATCTCTAAACTAAGCTAAACATGTAAGCCGTGTAAATTAACAAAGTACTAAGGAGGAACTAGCATTTCACAAGCCTACATTTCTTGGTATTTTTTTAAATGTGAGTCAAAACAGCCTCTGAAAGACCAACACTGAAATGTTTGTAGGAATTAACCCAAAGCACTTGCTCACTTGCTGCACCATGTTATGGCACCAAACAACACTACATGTCCCAGATCAGAATTATTGCAGTTTTTTACAGCAGAAACCATTTCATCTCTAGTGGACTAGAGTGAAGATTTCCCTTGTTTTCTGTGGATAAACCACACAGAAATGTTTATGCTTTGTTTTGGAACTATAGTGCCTTATGTTATATTTCCTAATATTTACATGGACTTCCTGAGCAGAACATGGTCTGTTGTGCCAGGACTATTTGTCCATATCTCACGCTTTCCATCCCACAATATTTCTAATTAAGAGTTACAATGGGTTTTCTTTCACTTGTAAGTCCATATGTGATTGGAGCAGAATTAGGCCATTCGGCCCATTAAGTCGACTCTGCCATTCAGTCAGGGCTGATCTACCTTTCCCTCTCAACTACATCCTCCAGCCTATTCCCCATAACTCCTGACACCTGTTCTAATCAAGAATCTATCTATCTATGCCTTAAAAAGATCTTCTTCTATTCACATGTGTAGAACATTGTATGAAAAGCAACAGAATGCAGAATTTATCAAAACCATAAGCACGACCCAGACATCTTATTTACATCCATTGCCAATATGAGACGCCAGGCTTCTTCCGATTGATTGATTAAAAGAGTCAGTGAGGAAACAGGCCCTTCGACCCACACAGCCACACCGGCCATCAATCACCCATGCACACTAGATCTATGTTAATACACTTTCTCATCCACTCCCTATACACTAGGGGCAATTTACAGAGACCAACTGTCCTACAAACCTGCATATCTTTGGGATGTGGGAGGAAAATGGAGCACCAAGTGGAAACCCATGCAGTCACACGTAGAGCGTGCAAACTCCACTCAGTCAGCACCCGAGGTCAGAATCGAACCCGGGTGTCTGGCGCAGTCAAACGGCAGCTTTACCAGCTGCTCTTCTGTGTCACCCACAGCGTTGCTCAAGATACATTCTTTAGTCTTGTGTTAGTTTTTGAATATTGTAAAATATTGAACAGTGAAGGCAAAAACCATATGATATGATATCAGAGATGGTGAGAGTGATTGGTGAAGATTAATGAGGGTGTTTACAACTTGATTCCCTTTGGTCTTTTAATAAATACCACGTTTTCAAGTGGGAATTCCATAGCTGTTTGAAGTGATCCCACAGAATCTACAAGGTCATCGGATATCCAATATCTATTAACATATTTCTGTATTCATCATTGTTTATTGACTTGGCATTTCCATTGCTGTATACATTTGATCGGTACAGTGAAGACAATCTTGCCTTGTGTAGCTAAGACATGCCTTGAAATCTATGTTTATATCACTATTTTTCTCAGTACCATGTGTATGAAAATTGATTACTTCCCAAATGGAACAAAGTTCCGATAATCTTCAATCAGTTCAGTTTGTGTCAATGATGAGATGTGGGCCTCAGGCGTTCAGAGAATAACGTTGTTTCATTTGCAAAGTTATTTTCAGCTTTACAACATTGCCAAGGAAATTAGCTCTGACTTGCCTGATGCAGCTCCTGTCCCACTTAGGAAACCTGAACGAAAACCTCTGGAGACTTTGCGCCCCACCCAAGGTGCAGTTCCCAGAGATTTTTGTCAGTCTCCCTAATGGTCGAAAGTGGTTCCCGTTTTAAAAATCGGTAATTTTTTTGTCAAAGCCAGTTGCGATGCTAGTTGAAGGTGGTTGCCGGAGGACAAAAACCTCCGGGAACCTCCGGGAACCGCACGGAAACCTTGGGTGGGGCGCAAGGTCTCCAGAGGTTTCCGTTCAGGTTTCCTAAGTGGGACAGGGGCATTACTGACCTGTGTAGGAAGGAACTGCTGATGCCGGTTTAAACCAAAGATAGACAGAAAAAGCTGGAGAAACTCAGCGGGTCAGATAACACCTCTGGAGAAAAGGAATAGGTGACGTGTCGGATCGAGACCCTTCTTCAGACTGGTCTGAAGGTCAGACAGGACTGAAGACTGGTCTTGACCCAAAATGTCACTTATTCCCTTTCTCTAGAGACGCTGTCTGACCTGCTGAGTTACTCCAGCTTTTTCTGTCTATCTTCCCTTACTAACTCACCTCTTTGTATCATGCATTCCCCTCATTATACCAACACCTACTCACCTACTGCCTCTACAGTTGTGCCTCCCCCCATCTGCAACACTGGCCCTGATTCTCAATCCCTCCACAAGCCCTTTTCCAAACATACTGCACAGCAGGATACGTTTGAGATCATGTCAATTATATGGAAGATTTATCCAATTACTCCTACTCTTCTGCTCTTCTTCCATGGACCTGCAAATCTGTTTAAGACTAATTATCCAATTCTCTTTTGAAAATTGCCTTTGAATCTACTTCCAAAATTAGAAATGAGAGTGTTACTGGGAATATCGTAACCTAAATAAAAATAGATTGTTTAGAAATGTAATTACTGTGAAAGTGCGATGGGATTTGAAATAAAGTCACGTGCTTCAGAGGGACTATTCATTAGTTTGGATACAAGATTGCAAAAAAGCATAATAGATCAGACTCCAGTTTTGATCGTCCCATTACAGGAAAGATGTGGAGGCTTCGGAGAAGGTACAGAAGACGTTTACCAGAATGCTGCCTGGATTCGAGGGTAGTAGCAACAAGGAGAAATTGGACAAACTTGGTTTACTTCCTCTGAAGTGCTGATGGTTGAGAGGAGACCTGAAATAACCTATATAGAGACCTATCAGGCAACTGAATCATTCTACCACAGGAAGAGAGCAGTCCTGAACTACTATCTACCTCATTGGTGATGCTCGGACTATCCTTAATCGGACTTTGCTGGCTTTACCTTGCACCAAACATATATTTATACACTGTAAATGGTTCAATTGTAATCATGTATTGATTTTCCACTGGCTGGTTAGCACACAACACAAGCTTTTCACTGTACCTCAGTACGCATGACAATAAACTAAATTGTAAACTGTAAGACATATATTAAATTATGCAAAGCATGGATAGGGAAGACAGTCAGAACCTTTCTCCCAGGCTGGAAATGTCAAAGTGAAGAGAGTATAGCTTTAAGGTGAGAGCAGCAAAGTTTAAAGCAAATGTTGGGGGGAAGTTATTTTTCTACAAGTGCCTGACATACTCTGCAAGGGGTGGTGGTGGAAGCAGATGCAATAGTGGCATTTAACAATTTATCAGATAGGCACAAGAATATGAAAGGAATCGAGGGATGTGGATCACGTACAGGCAAACGAGATTAGTTTATCTTGGCACCATGTTTGGCACAGGCATTGTGGGCTGAAGGGCCTGCTCCTGTGTTGTACCGAATAGGAAGTTACTCCAGCATTTTGTGTCGATCCTGTGTTGTACTGATCTGTGTTCTATAATGAGAAAATGTTAGAGGAACTAAACACGTACTGAACACGTGTTTAAAGCAATATTGATTAGCTCCTTTCAAAACTGAATAAATGCATGATTAGGAATTGAATTGAAGATTGCAACAAAGCTTAACAGTAGATAATGAAAAACAGTGGCAAATACAATGTTATTAAAGCAAGAGATATGTTCAAATTGCAGACAATAATAGCAATGGTTATAATTCATATAGATCAGGAAATTGATTAAGCCAGTGCTGGTGAAAAAGAGAGAAGATCGAGGAATATGAATTTCTTCCACTTGTACAATGATTGAGTAGAAGATGTGTTTAGGACTGTGATGTCCTAAGCTCTGGACAAATTCATTCTCCTGATGATATCTCTCTCATCTCGATAACATTGTGTTGCTCACTGTATTTCATTACCTCCTAACATCGTTGTAATCTTCAATTCAATTCTTAATCACATATTTATTCCGTTTAGAAAGGAGTTAATCAATATTGCTTTAAATACTTCCACTGATGGTCTATTTCATCCATTTACTGTTCAGTAGAAACATGTTTCCCCTTGCTTTGACTTGGTTAATTTTGTAATCATATACCCTGGTTGTGTGATCATCGTTTATTTTCATAAAGAATACTCTACAGCAATTTAATTATTGGGATCATGTCTCTGCTAGAATATTTTCTTCTCTAATAAAATAAAATTCAATTGTACAGCTCTCATGTCTTAACTAATTCTCTGAAATACTTACATTAACTTGGTTATTCTACCATTATCTGGCTCATTGGAAGATAGCTGATGTAATATATTTTATTTTGTAAATTATTTTGGACTCCATCGTATTCCATAATTTGACTCTTGCTTCTTTGCCTTCACATTAATTGGGGTTGGTCACACCCAGTTTCACTTGGTTCACAATATTTGTGAATGGTAACGCAGTTTTACCATTCTGCAGCCTTACAGCGCCAGAGTCCCAGGTTCAATCCTGACAACGGGTGCTGTCTGTAGAGTTCATATGTTCTTCCTGTGACCGTGTGGGTTTTCTCTGAGATCTTTGGTTTCCTCCCAAACTCCAAAGGCGTATAGGTTTATAGGTTAATTGGCTTGGTATAAATGTAAAGATCGCCCCTAGTGTGTGCAGAATAGTGTTAATGCTGATCGCTGCTAGTAGGATCGCTGGTCAGTGCGGACTCAGTGGGCCAAAGGGCCTGTTTCCACGCTGTATTGCTAATCTAAACTAAACTAAAAAGTCAAGAATGTTTAATTGTCACATAAACCAACAATAGAACAATGAAATTCGTAATTGCTGTGGCATAATAGGAATGTCAATATTGTACATACAGATAACAAGTAATAAGCAATACAATAAATTAATAACAATAATACTAATGCAAAAAAAAAAAACAATTCCTTAGTGTAACCAAAGAAAGTCCAGAGAGGTTCATCGATTAGTGTTATGTAGTGTTCAAGAGCGTGATAGTTGTTGGGAAGAAGTAATTCTTGAACCTGGTGGTCGTAGTCTACAGACTCCTGTGCCTTCCCAATCGTACAAGTGAAATGAGAGCGTGGCCAGGTGCTGCGGGTCTTCGATGATATTGGCTGCCTTTTTAGAGGCAGTGCCTCCTATAGATTTCTTCAAAGGTTCATAAATTATAGGCGCAGACAGGGCCGGCCTTAGGAGGTGCGGGGCCCGATTGGCGCGGTTCTGTGTGTGGTTCTGTATGTGTGTGTGCTTGTGTGCACGTGTCCATGTGTGTGGTTCTGTGTGCGTGCGCGTGTGTGGGGATGATCAGCCATGATCACATTGAATGGCGGTGCTGGCTCGAAGGGCCAAATGACCAACCCCTGCACCTATTGTCTATTGTGTGGTTCTGTGTGTGTGTGTGTATGTGGTTGCATGCCTGTGTTTGGTTCTGTGTGTGCGTGTACGTGCACATGTGTGCGTGTGCTTGTGGCTAGGCAGGTGATTTCATAGTTGACTGAGAGTGCAGGGACTTCAGGCTGACAACAATGCCATGGTTTACGCAGATTAATAGATGGCCAGACCAGCAAACAAAAGGCCCTGAAGACATTTGCAGCAACCAGTGAAGGTAGTGGGAGCAACAACGAGGGGGGAGGGTGAGAATGTATCAAAAAAGGTACTTTAAAAGAAGATCCACCTGCGAGATGACAGGTATTTCAGTTTCATTGACAAGGGACCAGGTATGTTCAACTTTCACCCCACCTCTGCCACTCCCTCCTTTATGAATAAAATAAAAGCTGGAATGGGACATTTGGCTTCTCCGGCTGCTCCACGTTCATTAAACTAATGGTTTTTTGTTACCTCAAACAGAGGAAGATTTTCTTGCTTTGTCCCTATCTCATTTAACTGTCGATAGTCAAAATAATTAATTATTTCCCTTTTGAATGCAAGGAGTGGCTGAGTCTCTACCCTGAGGGTCGCGAATTCAAAGGTTTCACTGCTTTGAGTATAAAATGTTCTCCTGATTTCAGTTCGAAATGGCCCATCCTTAATTCTGAAACTGTGACTCACAGTTCGAGATCCCTCGGTCAGGATAAATGTTCTTTGCATATCTATCTTGTCAAGTTCTTTTAGACTTTGGAAATACAGTGTAGAAACAGGCCCTTCAGCCCACGCTGACCAGTATATTAAGGCTATCCTACACACTTCGACTATTTACAATTTTACCAAAGCCTAAAAACCTGTATGGCTGGAGAGTGGGAGGAAACCCACGATCCTGGAGAAAACCCATGAGATTACAGGGAGAACGTAAAACGTAAAACTACATACAGACAGCATCCGCAGTCAGGTTCGAACCCAGGTCTCTGGCACTGTAAGGCAGCAACACCATTGCTGTCCCACTGTGCTATGCTCATTTTATTTTAATGAAGTTTCCTCCAATTCCTCGAATCTCAGGAGAATAGATTTAGCAGCCAAAACCCAGTCTGATGAATCTCTGTTACAGTTCTTGATGACAACTGTCACCTTTTTAACTAATGGAATCAATTGTGGAAAATTCTAGATTTTCTTCAGTACTTTAATTCAAATTCCCATCCTCCATGCTGGGTTATGGACATATCTCTTGCTTATTGTTCTTGATCTCTAGCTATTGACAATCACTTGACCACAAAAATATCATAACTAATGCTGAAGGAGCTCTCTTCTTTATGTTGAAGCCTGTTTTAGAGTCATGGAGTCATAGACACATAAATAATACCAAATGTGGCAGATATTGTCATTCTGCACACTCAGCAGCCTATGTGCAGGTCTGGACAAGATGCATTGAAGTTCTGGTTTGGAGAAACAAGGAACAGCTGGCACTAGAGAGTGCTGGAGATGATCCATGCCACTACCAAAGCATTTCTTGTCTCTACATTTTGTACAAGCTCTGTACGCAGACTGTGAACATTGGTTGTTTTCATTGCCACCAAGAACCATCTTGATATTTTCGTGAAGATCTCTGCAGTAAAATTTCTTAATTTGTGTCTATTTCTTCTTTTTGCTCTACTCAGCTACCCATCATTGATTTCTGTTTTTTATCTGTCCATACTGAAAGTATGCCAAGAACCAGCAAAATAATCAGTAGCAAAGTACTGGAGGCAGTTTTTTGGAAGGAGAAAGTGCTATTGTCTTTAACTTGATAATGAAGATTTCATATGTTCCTAAATATAGAATTGATTCCAGGAAAGAATAAATTAATAGAGTTTCAAGACGGTCTCACAATGCTGAGACCTGAATTTGATCCTGACCTCAATACTTTCTGTGTGGAGTCATGGAGTCCTGCAACGTGGAAACAAGCCCTTCAGCCCAACTTGCCCACATCAACCAACATGTCCCATCTACATGAGTCCCATTTGCCTGCATTTGGCCCATAGCCCTCTAAACCTGTGTTACCCATGTACCTATCTAATTATTTCTTAAACATTGCAATAGTCCTTGCTTCAACTACCTCCTCTGGAAGCTCGTTCCATACACCCACCACCCTTTGTGTGGAAAAGATTCCTCAGATTCCTATTAAATGTTTCCACTTCACCTTAAACCTCTGCCCAGAGTTTACACGTTCTCCCTGTGATCACGTGGGTTTCCTTTAGGTGTGCCAGGTTCCTCCCGCATCCCTAAGAAATGTAGGTTTGCAGATTAGTCAGCCACTGTGAATTGTCCCTGGTGTGTAGGAAGAAGATGCAAAAGTGCAATAATGTAGCACTAGTGTGAACATGTGATATATGGTTGGGGTGGACCCGGTGAGTCAAAGAGGCTGTTCCTATGTTGTATCTCTTAACTAAACTGATGAGATGTTTCAAACTCCTTCAAAGAGACTAAAAATCACGTTTTGACACACAAAGCTGGACACACAAAACTCGGGACAGGCAGTATCTCTGGAGAGAAGGAATGGGTGACGTTTCGGGTTGGGACCCTTCATCAGACTGAAGTCACAGGAAAGGGAAATTGAATATAGAAGTTGACGTAGAGAGATTAAGAACAATGCATGAAAGATCTGCAACAAAAGTGGTTGTAGAGTCTGAGAGCGGGAGGATGTTGCAGAACTCTCGTTGGAGAGAGGAGGAAAACTTCTTCAAAGTAGACATACCTTGAGGTGATTTTGCAGTGGAGCAGACGAAATGTGTAGGAAGGAACTGACTTCAGTCTGAAGGAGGTCTCGACCCGAAACGTCACCCATTCCTTCTCTCCAGAGATGCTGCCTGTCCCGCTGAGTTGCTCCACCTTTTTGTGTATATCTTCGGTTTAAACCAGCATCTGCAGTTCCTTCCTACTGAAAACCACTTTTATCAGGAATACGACCATCTTATTTTTCATTTGCACCATTTTATAATTCAATGAAATTGGTGAGGATTTTTTGATTATCAAGGTGAGAATGGCGTTAGTGGCAGAGTTTAAACAAGTTGAAATATTACTCATGAAGTATATCAAAGAAGTGTTGAACAGAGTGCATGCATAGCTAGCCAGCACTTAAGCTGCAAAGACATTTCATTGATTTTTATTTTCATGATCCAGGATAAATAATGTTTTTATTTTCACTTAATGCTTCTGTAGCAGTTATATTCATTTAGCCTTGATAAGTTCACCTAAAATCTTTACTATCACTAAAATCACTAAACGCACTGGTTTTACTTTAAAATATTCAAGGAATAAACATGTATCAGCGTTTTCATTACATTTAGTCTGGGAGAAGGGCTGAGGAATTTGATTCTCGCTCCCATTGTATGATAACATTTAGTTATGTTTTGCCATGCCCACAATGATAGCTATGAGAATGCGTGCCAAGGTTAATAGGGAAGATTAGTCCATATAATACATCTTCAAACCAAATGAGCACACCACCTGATTGTGAAAGATGGCAACGAACGAGTATTCCTGCCAAGTATCTTTATTTTAATCCTGTATAGTCTTTTCGCTGACTGGATAGCATGCAACAAACAGCTTTTCACTGTACCTCGGTACACATGACAGTAATAAAAAACTAAACTAATATGTTCATCTTGATTTATATTGAATTGTATTGAAAGATACAGCATGGAAACAAGCCCTTTGATCCAACAAGTCCATGTCGACCATTGATCACCCGATCACACTAGTTCTATGTTATCCGACTCTTGCATTCACTCCCAACACACTAGGAGCAATTTACAAGCCAATTATACCTACAGATTTGATACAATCGTAATAATCCTTTGTTAACAATTGCTGCTGCTGAACCAGTCTGAATTGTAGACTTTTAAGATTTATCTCTGAAATTCAGGGATGGCTTATATTACAGCAAGAATCACATTTGAAAAATATTTTATTAGCTTAGAAGCACTTTGGACCATTCAGGAGTACGATCCCATTGACTGGGTGGTCAAAATATAAGAGAAAATAGTAAAGGTGGTTAATAAATGTGTGGTTATGGGAATAGCTTTAGACTTTAGAGCTACAGCATAGAATCAGCCTAGACCCTTTGACCCACAGAGTCCATGCCAACCAGCAATCACCCACTACACTAGCACTATCCGACACACCTTGGGACAATTTACAATTTACAGAAGCCAATTAACCTAATAACCTGTAGATAGGCACAAAAAGCTGGAGTGACTCAGTGGGTCAAGACCCTTCTTCAGTCTGATGAAGGGTCTCGATCCGAAACGTCACACATTCCTTCTCTCCAGAGATGCTGCCCTGCCCTGCTGAGTTACTCCTGCTATTTGTGTCTATCTTCGGTTTAAACCAGCATCTGCAGTTCATTCCTACACATAACCTAATAACCTGTGTGTCTTTGAGTGTGGAAAGAAACCAGAGCACCTGGAGAGAACCCACATGGTCCCAGGGAGAATGTACAACCCTGTCGGGACAGTACCCGTGGTCAGAATCGAACCCAGATCTCTAGCGCTGTAAGGCAGCAACTCTACTGCATACTCCACACCAGCATGTGAGAACTGAAACAGGCTGAATGAACTAAATGGCTTATTTCCATTCTTAACCATTCTGTGATATCATAACTATGAAAGGCACCATATAAATGCATGCCTTTGTTTTAATCAATAAATGTCACCACTCAAAAAATCAATAGCTCCATTGTAAATCAATCTCTGGAGCTGCAGTGTCTCAGTAGTAGAATGATCCAACACCACTCTAGAGGTTGAAGCCAACCTACACTTGATGTTAAATGGCCTAAAGTGCAACTCTCTTTGCTTCAAATTGCTGCAATAAACCTTTCAGCAAATATCAATGATCTATTGCAAGGAAATGAATCAGATAAAACTCATGATATTGTTGAATTTCACAACACAGAGACAGCCATTTACTCCATCCCATCTACACTCACCCTTTGGAAGAACTATTCTCTTATTCCCGCTCTTAAACTGTAGATGTTTTTTTCTTTTTCGGACATTTATCCTCATTTCTTCAGAAACAATTAAGGATTCTATCTTCGCCACATATTCTGATCAGTAATTCAATGTTTTAACATTAAACATATTCTCCTGACTCCTTCCTTCACTCATGCCTTCTTACAGCGAGAAATATTCTTCCTCTTTATTTATTAAATCCACATAAATATTCTCAATTTTTCAGTGGGGACACAGTAGGCTTATGTTCACCGAACATTGTTTCTTTTCTCGAAGCAGAGTAGGCTACTCTCATCTCAACACAAGGTTCAGACTTATTAATCTACTAAACGGAAGATGCACAGGTTTGTCCAATTCAACCATTTAGCCACATATCCACCTTAACCTTAACCACATTAACTTCCCACCATCATCCTTAAAACAATGGACACAAAAACAACACTAATTCAAAGAACAAGATTTGGAAGTTCCTTTCTATACTAACTGGGCTGTTATTAATAATGTGACCTGCATTCAGAGGTAGATGGACAAAGTTACAAATAACCATCCAGCATGTAAAGTAATTAATTGTGTATTACAAATACAAATGTCTCATAAAATGGCAAATCTTCTAACTTATCTCACAAAAAGGTACAGAAAACATGGAAAATATTTGCCAGCTAATTGATGGGAATACCAGACAATCTAGATCCCTTCCAATTTTCGTACAAAAACTTATAGGTCTATGGACAATGCCATCTTCCTTGAACTATTATCAGTTCTGGATTTCTTTGACAATACGCACATTTTTGTCAGGATGCTATCCATTGACTACAGCTCAACCTTCACCACCATAATGCAGAATAAGCTGCTGAACATCTGCACCTTGGCTTTGAGATCTCCATCTGCAATTGGCTTTGGGACTTTCTGATCTGCAGACCTCAGGTGCTTAGAAAGGTCCCAACATTTCCTACACCCTGATCCTCAACACTGGTGCTCTTCAGGATTGCGTGTTCAGTCCGTTGATCCACCTTGTCTCATGGTGTCAGTTCAACAAACTAGCCCTTTACATAAGCAAGTCGAAAGAGTTGGTTGTAGACCAAATTAATCAGAGTGAACACAACCCCATCCCATATGATTTAACCTTCCAGAGCAGCCTACTATGCAGAACCTTGTTGAATGCCTTGGTGAAATCGATATATACAATGTCTACAGCTTTGCCTTCATCAAACATTTTGGTCACATCTTTGAAAAATTAAATCAGATTCGTGAGACATGACCTCCCTGTTACAAAACCATGCTGTCTATTGCTAATCAGCCCTTGTCCATCCAAATGCATGCATATCCTATCCCTCAGACTATTCTATAGTATTTTCCGACCACAGATGTTAGGCTCACTGGCCTGTAGTTCCCAGGCTTTTCTCTGCAGTCCTTCTTGAATAGAGGCACAACATTTAAAAACCCTACAGTCTTCCGGCACTTCACCTGTGGTGACGGCTTGCAAATCTCAGCCAGACGGCTCGTAGATCTCAGCCAGCTTTGTATTGATTGTTTTCATTGTACTTATTTTTGTACGTATTGTATCTATTGTTTACTCTCTGAGCTTCACGCGAACAAGGAATTTCATTGCACCCTCGTGTATACGGCAGTAAACCAACCTGAGTCTGGAACTGCAAACAGAATCACCCCACTTGTCCACTTCCAACTCTGCAATATCGGGGCTGATACATTTGTCAGGTAATTGGCAATTAAGGATAAAGATGTATGCACAGTCACACGTACCAAATAAGCAGTGTAATGGTACATGCACATTGTCTACTGCTTCAGAAATTTGTTGTCAGTGAGGAAAATGGGGGGGGGGGGGGCATTGTAATTAATCTGGGGTCCACATTAATCCCATCCCTCAGATCCAGGTCTATGCATTGGTGTAGCAAATGCCCGATTGTCCTACGAGGCAATGGGACTACGAATAAAACATGCATTGAGCCGTATTGCGCTGCCTTATTAAAACGCAAACAAAAGCCTTTCATTGTACCTCGGTACGCGTGACAATAATAAACTAAACTAGCAATAAATTGACAGCTTTTCTTTGCACAACAAAATAATCTCTAAGTGAAATTGGATCACACAACATATACAAACATGTATGATACAACTTAATTTCACAGCAACTATTTTACCATTCTCCAGGATGAGTTGCATTTGCCATTTTTACTGACCACCCACACCACCCTGGCCTGTTGATGTGCTTCTGTGATCTCCTTCATTCATCCGCAGAATATAATATCTTCTCAGTACCGTCAATGGGTTTTGATATCATCCCCTCTCTGACCACTGTCAGATTTTCACCTCTTTAATTCTCATCCTTACTCTCGATTTTCGTTTTGGCTGTCAGGTAATAGATTTAACTTACACAGACTCTGAGCTCCCTATACTTTTGAATTTGTCCTTGTTAGCATGTTTGTCAGTTGGGGTGATTAATCGACCAGCTGAATATGTATCAGAGCATATATTTATCAACAGTCAAAATGGTATTTCCTATTTTCCTGAGGGGAAAAAAAATCTATAATCTACCAGATTAGAAATAATGGGAGCTCTACTTGACGATGAATCATTGAACCTCTTGCCTTTCAGTGAAGGTTTCCATTTTTCTCAATCATCCCAAGCCTAGATAAAGTCTCAGTTTGTTCCTCTCCACTTTATTGAATATCATTACTATTCCCTTTTAATGTCATCTCATTCAGGAAAGGATGTACTGGCATTGAAGGTAGACCAAAGAAGATGTACATGGCTAATTCCGGGAATAAGGGGGCCTTCCTATCAGGCATGGCAAACAAAAATAAGATCTGTGTTCTTCAGCATTTAGAAGAATGAGGTATGATTTTATTGATGTATATGTAAGGTCCCAAGGAGTAGATATCAAGATGTTTGCACTGCCATAGATAAGGGGGTGGTCACTTAAAAACTGAGGTGGGTAAGAATTACTTACTGCAGAAGATAATAAATTCTCTATTCCAGAAGGTTGTCGAGTTTAGATTGCTGGAGGTATTCAAAGAAGTAGGTACATTGTTGAAAGATCGAAATATAGGTTGCTATGTAGAACTGGCACAAGTGAGGAATTAAGCAGATCACCTATGAATATATTGAATGTAGGAGAAGGCTTAAGAGGCCAATGGCCCATCACTACTCCTTGTGTTCTTGTATCGTGTTCCTACATGAACCAATTATAATATTTGTGGCCAACTATTGTGGCTTGATTGATGCCTCTTAGATCTGATGCCTGGAAAATAACAAAGAGAGTTTGCAACCTGTTTAGTTATATAGAGAATGAAGTGTAGAGATTCTTTAAGATCACCTTATTTCTTTCTGATTTAACGTGAAAGTTAGTGGTGAAACCCATGCTTAACTATTGCATATTTATCACATTCATCTCAAGATTGTTTACATTTATAGAGCCAAAGAAATTGGTCATAAAATCTCAAAACACAGAAGGAAACCCTTCAGCCCACCTAGATAGATACAAAATGCTGGAGTAACTCTGCGGGACAGGCAGCATCTCTGGAGAGAAGGAATGGGTGACATTTCGGGTCGACCATCAGACTCACATTTATACTAATCAAATATGCTGGAAATGGTATATGGATTATATTCAGGAAGATAAGAGTTGGTCTTGGTATTATGTTCAGCATGGACATTAAGGGCCAAAGGTCTTGTTCCTGTGCTGTAATGTTCTATGTAAAACAAACCTCATTTCCCCTTCATTCCCATCAACTACATCTGGATTTTACGAATCACCTGCTCACTTGGGGCAATTAACTACCAATCCACCATCTTTGGTAGTCCTTCAGGGTGATTCATTGTGATAAGTTGCTGGTCTACACATGGGTTTATTCCTGTGTTCTGAATGCTATCCCATATTTAAAGACCAATAGACAATAGACAACAGACAATGGGTGCAGGAGTAGGCCATTCGGCCCTTCGAGCCATTCACCGCCATTCAATGTGATCATGGCTGATCATCCCCAATCAGTACCCCGTTCCTGCCTTCTCCCCATATCCCCTATTTTTAAGAGCCCTATCTAGCTCTCTTGAAATAACTTGTTTCAAATTTGTTTTTGATTTGGCCATTTAAGAAACATTTCCTGAACATCTAGCTGAGTTGTATTCACTGCCGTGGAGTCCAGACTGAGTAATTTCCTCAATTTGATCCTATTTATCAGTGCATGCTATGAATATAGGTCAACTCGGATTCAAGCTAAAGCCACGGGAAAAGCCCGGAATCAAATGCTCAATACGACCTTATCTACACCTCAAAATGAACTTCAAATAATTACAAGTAAGTTATCAACATCAAGTAAAAACAACTAAGTTAAGGACATGACAAACAAAATTGCTCAGGGTAACATTAATATTTATTAAAATGGTAATTTGGAACAATCATTAGGCATATTTGTTTCACGGGGTTGATGGGAAACAGCTTAAAATACATAAACCCTTCCAGTACATCTTTAAAATAATTTATGTCTATGAATCATAAATATGGAGCATTTAGCTTTGATAGTTTTCATTCAATAAAATTCCTTCTGCATTGCAGTTCATTGATCTAAAGGACATTATTTGTTTGATTTTCAGGGTTTGCTTCTCGGAGGTCTGGAAATGGGCAGGTGATATTCCCTGGAAGTGGCTGAGAGAGAGGTCAGAGATTCAGAGAGCAATTTAGTTTAGTTTGGAGATACTGCGTGGAACCAGGCCCTTCGGCCCATCTGCCCATGCCAACCAGCGATCCCCGCACACAAGCACTGTCCGACACACACTAGGGACAATTTACAATTATACCAATCCAATTAACCTACAAACCTGTTCATCTTTGGAGTGTGGGAGGAAACCGAAGATCTCGGAGAAAATCCACGTGGTCATGGGGAGAACGAGCAAACTCCATACAGACAGCACCCATAATCAGGATTGAACCCTGGTCTCCGGCGCTGTAAACTCTACCATTGCACCACCGTGCCACCCCAATTGAGAGAATCCCGGCTGCTGGGGTAAGTGACCACTGCTATTGAGATCGAATATCGTATAATCTGCAATTCACGCCACATCACTATTTAAGTAGGCCTCCAATTATATGTCTGCAGAATGATTAACTTTGTCTAGGCATACAATATATTCAGAGGGTCCCTTAAAATGTTGTGCAGAAATGTTTTGGCACTTGTCAATCAGATAGATAAAATTGTTTCTTTGAAGAAATTTAAAAAATATTTTTAGAAGCATCAATTGTTTTAGTTTGATAACACAGCAGAAAGCAAGTTGTGAAGTTTTACAAGGTTAAAGAAGTTAAGAACACCAGTTCCTTTTGTCCCAACGTACATAGAATTCAGGTAGACACAAAATGCTGGAGTAACTCAGCGGGACAGGCAGCATCTCTGGATAGAAGGAATGGGTTACGTTTCGGGTCTAGACCCTTCTTCAGAGTGAGCCTAAGTCCTAACTCAGACCCAGACTCAGCCCTGAAGGGTCTCGACCTAAGAAAACGTCACCCATTCCTTCTCTCCAGAGATGTTGCTTGTCCTGCTGAGTTGCTCCAGCATTTTGTGTCTACCTTCAATTTAAAGCAGCATTTGCAGTTCATTCTTATACATAGATTTCAGAATCATAGAATCATAGAAAATAGGTGCAGGACTAGGCCATTCGGCCCTTCGAGCCTGCACCGCCATTCAATATGATCATGGCTGATCATCCAACTCAGTATCCTGTACCTGCCTTCTTTCCATACCCCCTGATCCCTTTAGCCACAAGGGCCACATCTAACTCCCTCTTAAATATAGCCCATGAACTGGCCTCAACTACCTTCTGTGGCAGAGCATTCCACAGACTCACCACTCTCTGTGTGAAAAATGATCTTCTTATCTTGGTCCTAAAAGACTTCCTCCTTATCCTTAAACTGTGACCCCTTGTTCTGGACTTCCCCAACATCGGGAACAATCTTCCTGCATCTAGCCTGTCCAACCCCTTAAGAATTTTGTAAGTCTCTATAAGATCCCCCCTCAATCTCCTAAATTCCAGCGAGTACAAGCCAAATTTATCCAGTGTTTCTTCATATGGAAGACCTGCCATCCCAGGAATCAGTCTGGTGAACCTTTTCTGTGCTCCCTCTATGGCAAGAATGTCTTTCCTCAGATTAGGAGACCAAAACTGTACGCAATACTCCAGGTGTGGCCTCACCAAGACCCTGTACATCTGCAGTAGAACCTCCCTGCTCTTGTACTCAAATCCTTATGTTCATAAGTGCCAAACATGAAGACGAATATTTAGGCTTTCAGTTTGACTGGGGTACAAGAGCATCAATATTGGAGCAAAGATTTACATTACTGCTGGCGTTTGCTGCAATGCATCAGTGAATATGGACACACCTTTCATCATGCTACACGAGGAAATATGCCCAACGAACATTGCTTCATGTTATGTTTATATTGCATATTAAGAAGGGAACCCATACATTCCTGTGAAAACTGATTTTTCTTGCCTCTGCCTCCTCTATCCGCTATCTTCCAATGTCATTTTTAACATGCAACTTCCAACAGTGATTTTTCACACACTATTCGACCATGGAAGCTTTGCAAATGCCAAGTCGATGACCTCGGTATTTGCGAGTGTGCTTTCAGCAAGTCACAAGAAAGGAATTAAGATCACGATCTCTAGCTAACTCAGTACTCTTTCCCTGTCCAAGTACATTGCAAATTGCAGGTCCAATCATTAACTAATCTCGCCCTTTGCAATGGAGTACAATTTTCATTTGTGGGTGAGCAGGAGAGAGAGTTGGCAGCTTGAGATTGCTGGGTGTTGTCATCTCAGATTACCTGATCTGAGCACAGCACGTATATATAATCATGATGAAGATCATGATTCATATAGCATATTACACATAGAGTTACAAAGAGTTCTTCGGGCTAACGGGAATCAAGGGATATGGGGAGAAAGCAGGAACGGGGTACTAATTTTGGATGATCAGCCATGATTATATTGAATGGCGGTGTTGGCTCAAAGGGCCAAATGGCCTAATCCTGCACCTAAATTACTTTGTCACTAAATACTATAACAAACTTCTGCAGATGCATTGTAGAAAATATCTTGACGGTTTAGTTCAGTTTAGAGATACAGCAGGAAAACAGGCCCTTCGGCCCACTGGGTTCTCAGCGACCAGCAATCCCCGCACATTGACACTACCTTACATACAATAGGGCCAATTTTACATTTACACCAAGCCAATTAACCTACAAACCTGCACATCTTTGGAATGGTTGCATCGTGGTCTAAACAGTATCAGGGAATTTGACAGGGGCTTGAGATTAAATAGTTTATGAGCTGTGGAGAAAGAACTGGGAAATGGATTTGCTGAGATTGCCCAATGTGTAGCCAGTATATACTTAAGAAGGAACTGCAGATGCTGGAAAATTGAAGGTAGACAAAAATGCTGGAGAAACTCAGCAGGTGAGGCAGCATCTATGGAGCAAAAGAAATAGACAACGTTTCGGCCAAAATCATTGCCTATTTGGTCTAATGAAGGGTTTTGGCCCGAAATGTTGCCTATTTCTTTCGCTCCATAGATGCTGCTTCATCCGCTGAGTTTCTCCAGCATTTTTGTCTACCGCCAGTATATACTTGATGGGCCAAATAGACATCTCCTGTGATAGAGCAATTCAACAATATCATAAGCAAGTCCTCTTCTATGCTTACAACTCTTGGCAGATATCATGTGCCCAAATTTCTTAATAATGCACACATTTGGACGAACTAAATAGAAACTTAATAATTATAGGTGATAATATATTTAAATCTCTTAGAACTCTTTAAATATTTCCCAGTCTTTTACCCAGAGTAGGGGAATCGAGAACCAGAGGACATAGGTTTAAGATGATGGGAGAAATTTGATAAGAACTGGAGGGGCAACTTTTTTGCACAAAGGGTGATAGGTATATGGAACGAGCTGCAGGAGGAGGTAGTTGAGGCAAGAACTACCACATATTTAAGAAACATTTAGACAGGTACATTGATAGGATAGATTTAGAGAGATATGGGCCAAATGCTGGCAGGTTGAACTAGTGTAGATGGGGCATGTTGGTCAGTGTGGACAAGTTGGGCCAAAGGGCCTGTTTCCACACTGTGTAATTCTATGAATCTGTGTCACTCTCTACTTTTCATTTCCCTCTTTTTTTAAGGGATAACATAATTACTTTCCTGCTAGTTCAATTTCTGTGCTGACAGATGTGATCACAGGAAATTGAAGTGATATTTTAATGTATTTTGGCCTGTTAGCTCTTGCTGAGAAGAAATTATTATTTGAAGATAAATTACTTCATCCGTATTAACAGTGCCAAAATGCCCTGATTGTTAATAAGACAATGTTGCAGCTAAATTTACATTCACTATTCATTATTCATACTCCTAATTATGTAAAAAAAGAACCCATGCTTCTTTACTGAATAGATTTACACCCATATCTTATTTGTGATTTGTGCACAAGAATCATATTATCTGTCAATTGTCAAACACTACTTCCATCAAAATATAGGACAAAAATATATTGTATTTATTGTAAGAATATAATTTGTACGTTATATCATGCACGATGTTTCTGGGGTGTACAATGGAACTCTTTGATGGTCTTATACTGGTTAAGGTTACTCATATCCTAAGGATAAAGGCCTCGTGTGCATACATACTTTCATTGATTGAGAGATACAGCATGGGAACTGTCTCTTTGGCCCATCACGTCCGCCCCAACCATCGATCACCCGCTCACATCAGTTCTATGTCATCCCACTTTCACCTCCACTCCCTACACAATGGGGGCAATTAATAGAGGTCAATTAACCTTCAAACACACGCGTAGTTGAGAAGTGGGAGGAACGTGCAAACTCCACACAGACTCGCCAGTGTGCCCAGACAGTCAGGATCAAATCCGGGTCCCTGGCGCTGGCATGCAGTGGCTCTCCCAGCTATGCCATCGTGCTACCCACAAGTATGTTTTCCCATGCTTAGGAATTTACAGTCAATTACAAAAGTATTGTTAATTCAATTGAAGCCAGCAAGGTTGAGTGTTGGAAGCTCTCCTGTGATTCAGTGGGTAAATGCCTTGTGATACTGAGCAGTAAAAACTCAGTGAGTGTCACTGGGGCGCAACAGAGAGAGTCATGGAGTCGCATAGCACAGAATTAGGCCATTTGGCCCACCACAAACATGCCAGCTATTCTACCTACTTCCACTAACCCCACTTACCTATATTACAAGCCAATGAAAATTAAAGTGGCGGAGGAAGTCAGCAGGTGAATGGAGGGAAGATGGAAGGGTAATGTTTCCAGTGGAGACCCTTCTTTACACTGACGAAGCAGTCTAGCAGGAAAAGAGAGGTTAGGCTGGAGGAAAGCCTGGCAGGTGATAGGGGATAGGCAGATGGGTGGAGTAAATGAGAAAGGCAAGAGCTAAACATGAAACAAATGGGTGGGATAATACAGAACTAGTTTGAATGGGCGATTGATGGTCGGTGTGGACTGGGTGGGCCGAAGGACCTGTTCTCTTGCTGCATCAGGCATGGAAAAACTAAACACTGTTGTAGCCCACGATTATTTAACTCACCAGGAGACTCTCAAATTTTGAAAAGGCCCTTCAGGGAGTGGGCATAGCCCTCAGAATGAATCTCTGCCTTCAGGGGCAGATGCAGGAGAGGGGGACAAAGTGTGCAGAAAGGGTTGGAACTTAAATCCAAGACAATCTATCTGGCAGATGTTATGGTATTTAACATGTTTGTTCCCTAGTGATAGGATAAGTGTGTTTGCTTAGTAAGATCAGCATATAATACCACAATAACTCATCCAGATATTAGCGTTATTTCGAGTAAGTTTCTCATGAAGGATGGTGGATTTGACCTTGGGAAAAGGCATATGATTATCTCAATGAGGAACATTGAGTTCTGGCAGAGCTGGCATCAAAATCTAATGGGTTTGATGTAAACAGTCAAACAATAGAAAAACAGTCAAGAATCAGGCCTTATTGAACAGTTTACTTGGCAAGCTATTCTGAGACTTCTGACTGACATTCCAACTCAGACTCTTCCTGACCTACACAAAGACAGATAGATGGCAAATCAGGACACAAGATGCTGGAGTAACTCAGCAGGTCAGGCAGCAATTCTGGAGAACATGGACAGGTGAAATTGCGGGCCAGAACTCTTCTTCAGACAAGTGACAAGTTTATCAGTCTGAAGAATGGTCCCAATCTGAAAGGTCGCCGATCCATGTTTTCCAAGGATGCAGCCCGACTCACTTAGTTACTCCAGCACTTTACATCCTACTTTGTAAACCAGCATCTTTGATTCCTTATTTCTACATAGATGGCAAATGATATATGCAAATTTATACTGACTCATATTGTTGTTTGTTAAAGTAGATCTGATTGTTCTGGATTAAAATGAATCATTCAGTCATGGAAAAGCCAAATATATACATCAATGCCACGAACGAAAACGCTAGAGTGGGTGAGAGATTCTCTTGCGATTTTCATTAATAAGTCAGTGACTGAAGATTTCTGACCTCATAATGGGGTATTCTTTCAAAAATCATGTGCTCTCTTGAACAAAGGAAAGATTAATTATCATGCATCGCTAACTGAATTAAAAAAATTATGTTTACTCCAGAAGAACGCCTCTATATTGGTAAACATGGCAGAAGTTATTAGAACAGTTTGTTCCAGGAAGTTAATGTAGGTGTCACTCCTCAATGTGCTGGCAGGGATATTGTAAAGTAGCAAAACTCCTCATTGTTCAGTGGTTGCTCCCGGTCTGCCTTTCAGTGCTGAGATTTATACTGATTATTTTTAAAGCTGTTATTTGAATGCAGACCTGAAAGGCCACAAAGCACCATCGTCAATATTTTCAATATGATTTACAGACACACCCCTAAGGAGAAACTGTGAGGCATTTTGATTGTTTGCAAGATATTGCATGGAAACAGTCCCTTTGGCCCACTTGAGTCCATGCCGTTCACATCAGTTCTACAGTATGTTATCCCACTTTTGCATGCACTCCCTATACATTAGGGACAATTTATACACCAGACAATTAACTTACAAACTCGCACACTTTTGGGATGTGGGAGGCAACCAGAACACCCAGAATAACGACCGCTGGTCATAGGAAGAACAGGCAAACTCCACACAAACCACACTCAAAGTCAGGATCAAACCTAGGTCTCTGATGCTGCGTGGCTTACAGTAATTGTACAATATTTTAGAACCGTCGAAAGAAAGGTTATTCAAATAATAACAGTAGAGCAGAGGAACAGGCCCTTTGGCCCAGAGTAAAGTTTAAGAATATAACTAATGTTTGTGAATTTATTTGAGGTTAGTAAGGCTGTGTTATGGTTAGGAAAAGAATGAGATTGGAAATCAATGTCAAAGTGTCTAATGAAGACATCCAATCTGCAAGGCCTGGGTTAGTGTTTAATATTCACTGACTGGGATGATATTTCACCACCTTTTGGAATATACTTAGTAGTTTGGAGAAGCAGCATGGAAGCAGGTACTTTGGCCACCAAGTCCATGCCGACCATCCATCACCCCTACGCTGATTCTATGTTATCCCAATTCCGCTTCACTAGGGGCAATTTACAGAAGCCAATCAACCAACAAACCTGCACGTCTTTGGAATGTGGGAGGAAACTGGAGCACCCGGAGAAGACCCAGGCGGCCGCAGGGAGAACATGCAAACTCCACACAGCCAGCTCCTATAATCAGAATCAAACCCAAGGCTCTAGCACTGTGAAGCAGCAACTCTACGGCTGTGCCACTGTGCTGCCCCTTTATGTTTTACCACACCTTTTATGCAAGATTGATGATTTACCCAGATACAACAGAATAATAATAACATTTTTGTGGTCTGCCATCCAAATATGTACTTTAGCATGTCTCTAATCCTCATTTACTGAAGTTCAAGGGGGGGGGGGATTTGAAAATAAATATCACACAGCTGGTTTAGCTATTTATTATTATGTTTGGTTTAACCATGTCAAACACTATTAGGTTGTGACTCCCCAGATGCCCTGGATGCAAAGATTGTTCCTTTCTTCAGTACAACCAACCATCCACCTAAACCGTGTGGTGTGCAGCTGGTAGAGCTTCTATCTTACGGAGCCAGAGACCCGAGTTTGATCCAGACCTCAGGTGCCGCCTGTATGGAGTTTGCATGTTTTCCTGGTGAGCAAGGTGGGTTTCCTCTGGGTGCTCCAGATTCCTGCCAAAACGTGTAGGTTTGTAGGCCTCTGTAAATTGCCTTTAATGTGTAGAGAGTGGATGTGAAAGTGGGATAATATCAAATTGCCGTGAAAAGTGATCGATGGTTGGTGTGGGCTTGGTTCCCGGCTGTATCCTTCAATCAATCAAACTGACATAACAAACTGACAAGAGCAAATACAAAAGATGTAATAAAAAGGAGCTGTGGATGCTGGTTTATACCAAAAATGGAGACTAAATGCTGGAGTAGCTCAGTGGGTTAGGCAGCGGAATCTCCAGCGAAAATAGGTGACATCAGCTCCAACGTGACCCCACCACCTATCACATCTTCCCATCTCCACTCCTTTCTGGCGTTTGCAGAGACTGGTCCCTCCGCAACTCCTTGGTTCACTCATCCCTTCCCACCCCCTCCCCAGGTACCTTCCTTGCAATTGCAAGAGAAGCAACACCTGCCCTTATATCTCCTCCCATGACTCCATCCAGGGACCCCGACAGTTCCTTCCACATGAGACAAAGGTTCACATTCATCTCCTCCAGCCGCATCTACTGCATCCAGTGTTTCCTGTATGGGATTCTGTACAATGGCGAGACAAAGTGTAGACTCGCTGGCCGGCTCACTGAACATGTACGCTCGGTCCACCAAGGCCTACTGGATCTTCCAGTTGCTAACCACTTTAATTCCCCTTTGCAATTCCATACAGATCTTTCTGTCCTGGGCCTTTTCCATTGCCAGAGTGAAGCCACACACAAATCAGAGGAACAGCACCTCATATTTCCCTTTGGTAGCTTACGACTCAGCCATATGAACATTAAATTCTCTAATCTTAGGTAACTTCTTCAAACATACCCTTGACCCTCTTCCAATATTAAAAGTTGGTTAAGTCAGTTTTTCAGTCTCCCCCTCCCCCATAATCAGTCTGATGAAAAGTCCTGACCTGAAACGTTACCTATTCCTTTTCTCCAGAAATGTTGCCTTACCCGCTGAGTTACTCCAGCATCTTGGGTCTATCTTAGATACTTTGGCACAGATGCTACCACACAGCTCCAGTGACCAGAGTTCTGCCCTAACCTCCATGTGTTTTCTGTGTGGAGTATGCACAGACTATATGGGTTTCTGCTGGATTTTTTCACACATCACAAAGATCTATATATTAGTAGGGGTGGCACAGCAGTGCAGTTGGTAGAGCTCATGCCTCACTTTGCCAGAGACCTGGGTTCAATTCCGACCTCGGGTGCTGTGTGTGCGAAGTTCACATGTTCTCCCTGTGACCATATGGGTTTCGTTTTGGTGTTCTAGATTCCTCCCACACCCCAAAGACGTGTGGGATTGTAGGCAACGGTAAAAGAAGGAAAAAAAAGGAGAGAAAAAAAGGAGGAAAAAAAAATGGTTGAGGGGGGTGTTACTGCAAATGGAGAATTTAATGTTCATACTTTAGCTGTAAGCTACTCAAGCAGTGACGGGCCTGTTTCAGTTCTGTATAAATCTGACTATAATAATCCTTTATTATAGGGCAAAGGATCCATAGCCAATTAGCCTGTAAAGCTTTCAGGCAGGTCTAGGGCAGAGGGACAAATCACCTAATGACTAAAAGGAGCCATTATACCTAAAGCCATTCATACAATTGATTTTATCAGTGATGAAATGTTTCACCACAGATTGGATTTTTGGCCTTTCACAGAGCCTCATGCACACTCATCCCAGCTTTCAGGTAGAATCAGTTCTGCTGCAAATTCCTGAGTGCGTTAATAGTAAAATTCCTGGGGAGAACAGGAACTGTACCAGTTTAGATTTACGCTATGGTCAGGCAAACACCTCCGTTGCCATGCTGTGAAAACATAGAGGATGAGAAGGAGTTTCTTCCCAAAGGCCATTAGGATTGTAAACTCCTATCTCACCAGGGAATAACTTAGTGTACAAATTTACTGTTGTGTGGTGTCTTTTTAAATTGCTGTTTCTTCTTTTTTTTTTCTCCCACAAATATGTAATTACTGATTCTGTTCCGTTATGTTTTGTTGTTTTTTTTTTTGCACAATCTGCAAGCATTGACACTTTTCATTTCACTGCATCTCGTTTGCGTATGTGACGAATAAACTTGACGACGAGATTTGTTTATTATTATTATCATGTGTCATGAAACCCATGCATTATTTTCATGTGGTGGCACAGTGGCGTAGCGGTAGAATTTCTGCCTTACAGCACGAGAGAGCGTGGTTCAATCCTGACTACAGGTGCTGTCTGTATGGAATTTGTACATTCTCCCTGTGACCTCAAGAGTTTTCTCGAGGTGCTCCAGTTTCCTCCCACACTCCAAAGACGTACAGGTTTGTAGGTTAATTGGCTGCTGTTGATTGTAATTTGTCCCTAGTGTGTAGGGTAGTGCTAGTGCATGGGTTTATTGCTGGTCGACGCGGACTCAGTGGGCCAAAGGAACTGCTTCTACGCTACATCTCTAAAGTTTAAAGAGGTACAGAGAAAAGCATTTTTGTTGCATGCTACCTGGTCAGTGAAAAGTCTGCATGTAATTACAATCAACCCACCCACATTGTGCAGACACAGGATAAAGGGAATGACATTTAGTGCAAGGTAAAGTCCCAGTAAATATAATCCAAGGGTCTCCAATGAGGTAGATGGTAGGTTGGGACCACACTATTGTTGGTGATAGGATGGTTCAGCTGCCTGATAACATCTGGAAATAAACTGTCCCTGAATCTGGAGGTATGCGTTTGACATGTCTGTACAGGCATCCTTGCCTCTGTGGCATGTGGGTTATAGTGGAAACAAGACACAAGAAACTGCAGATGCCAAAAGCAAAAGAGCTGGAGGAACTCAACAATCAGGCAGCATCTGTGGAGGGAAATAGACAAGCCATTTCAGGTCAGGACCCTGCTTCAGTTTAGGTTTGTCCAGCATTTTGTGTCTTGCAAAAGGAAGTGTGTTCCAGCCAAACCGGGTTCTGCTGCTAATCCTGGCTCTCAGTGAGAGATTTATCATCTGACTGGACTTGGGTTTATAGGGAAGATTTCAATCTTTTGTCATCACAGATACTTCAAAATTGAATGCAAATAAGTTATCAGGATATCCAGGCTGACTGATTAATGATCAAAATAAATAATTTATTTATTTAATATTGGCCATCGGGGAAATAATAGCTTGCAGAATTCCAAACTGGTATTTGAATTTGAATCACATAAATTTGAAGGCATTCATTCATTCAATGCAAAATAGCTTTGGCTTTAAAATGGTGTAGTTTGATGTTTGTGACTGAACTAACCTAATCTTCCATTACAATGATTTGATTAGTGGTGGTGTCTTAATTGATGTTATGAATTTACGATTAATTACCATCCTAGGCATCCTATTGCAACAAATTAAATATTTATCACAAACGTTACAAGCCACGTCTACAATACGGTCATAACAATATATTTTGTACTGATATATGTCAATGGTTAATAAGCTAATTACAATTTAGATGGACGGGATCTAATATTGAACTCATCTATAATCATTTAGATATGGTAATACTCCGCAGTGGTAAACAAATAATTAGTTTTCCCACTCCACAAAATGTGAGGTGTAGTCTGTGAAGTCACATTCTGGGATGTGGGCCTGCTGGAGATTGAGTACAATGAAGTGGTTCCACCATCAGTGATGTAATTAAGACTTAACAAGTTGGTAGCAGCAACGCTATTTTATTTACACTTCCGATTTAGGCAGTTTATCTGTAAAATCAGACATGTGTAGGAAGTAACTGCAGATGCTGGTTTATACCAAGATAGACACAAAATGTTGGAGTAACTCAACGGGATAGGCAGCATCTCTGGATAGAAGGAATTGGTGATGTTTTTTTAGGTCGAGACCCTTCTTAGGGCTGAGTCTGGATCTGATTTAAGACTTAGGCTCAGTCTGAAGAAGGGTCTCAACCAGAAACGTCACCCTTTCCTTCTATCCAGAGATGTTGCCTATCCCGCTGAGTTACTCCAGCATTTTGTATCTATCTTCTGTAAAATCAGATTATTTTGGCAGCCAGATTAGCATCTGCAGGTGAAGGTGCTGTTTGAAATGATCAAATCATTTGTATTAAAGATAGACACAAAATGCTGGGGAGTAGCTCAACGGGACAGGCAGCATTAGTGGAGAGAAGGAATGAGTGACATTTTGGGTCGCGAAGTCACCCATTCCTTCTCTCCAGAGATGCTGCCTCTCCCGCTGAGTTACTCCAGCATTTTGTGTCTCTCTTTGTTGTAAACCTTTGTCTTAAACATTGCTATCATATCTGCTTTCACCACCTCTCTGTTAGTGATTTCCAAGACCTACCTCTCTCACTTGCCTCATAACTCCCCATTGAACAGTGAAGAGTCAAGAGCCAATTGAAGAGTGTTTTATTGCCATCTGTCCCGAAATGGGGCAATGAAATGTTTACTTGCAGCAGCACAACAGATTTGTCATCTTTCCCCCTCTAACCATAAGGTGACAATTCGAAAGGGCATTCTTTTAGGAAGGAGATAGGGAGAAATGTCTTTAGTCAGAGAGTGGTGAATCCATGGAATTATTTGCCACAGAAGGCTGTGGAGGCCAAGTCAGTGGATATTTTTAAGTCAGAGATAGATAGGTTCTTGATGAGTAAGGGTGTCAGAGGATGTAGGGAGACGGCAAGAAAATGGGGTTAGGAGGGAGAGATAGATCAGCCATGATTGAATGGCAGAGTGGACTTGATGGGCCAAATGGCCTAATTCTATTCCTATTCCTTATGCCTTTATAACCTAATTCCACCCTCAGAGTAAGACTCTATCTACTCTCTACGTGCCTCTCCTAACATTATATACTTCTATCAGGATGCCACTCAGTCTCAAGAGAATTGTGTTACATACTGGACTGGACCAATGCTTTGACAAAAAATACTTTGGTTTTGGTGGTGACAAGTTAATGGTGGTGAGACAAGTTAATTTTACCCTTCCATTAATGCAACGGTAATCCATGAATGATCGCACAAATTTATTGGGAATATGTTAATTAGAAGGCTAAATTTTACAAATTGTGTAATGGAAATCCTTTAGGATTTTACCCTGAGGAAGGGTCCCGACCTGAATTGTCATCTATCCACATTCTCCAGAAATGATGCCAGACCTTCTGAGTTACTCCAGCAGTTTGTGTTAATCTGTGCCTTTACGAGTTTGATATTCCTATCCATGGTGAAATTGGTGTTTTTATCAGAGTTAATACCACCGATACACAAGACACATTGACAAAACATTGGAGTAACTCAGCGGGACAGACATCTGAAGACATCTGAAGAAGGGTCTTGTCCCGAAACATCACCCATTCCTTCTCTCCAGGGATGCTGCCTGTCCAGTTGAGGTACTCCAGTTTTTTGTTTCTATCTTATATCTATTCTATCATGGGTTTTCAAGTTACTGTGGCTCATCAAATTGGTGTTATTTCCAACAATATTGTTGCTTAGGAATAGTGCAAAATGAAAGAATTGCCTGTCTGATTGCATTATAGCATCACAGGAACTACAATCGCAGCAGCAGGAATCTTTTCAACATTTACAGAAAAATGCATCGATTGGAGATGAGATCACAAATTTTCTGATCTGATCACATATATCGAAAGTTTGAGAGAATCCTTGTGGACATGTCGAATATTCTCAGATGACTACGAAAGTAAATACGCTGATGCACTTCCTTGATCACTGCATCACTGCGAAGGGCTCAGGTTAGGTTGCGAGTGATATGTATGCCTAGGAATGTGAAACAGTTGACCATTCCTTCAGCAACTCCGTTGATGAGGGCAGGGTGGTGTTCACCCTCTCGCATCTTTAGGTCAGCAACCAACTCTTTACTCTTGCTGAGGTTAAGGGCGAGGTCATTGTCCTGATACCATGATCCAAGGTTCTCAATCTCTTTCCTGCTCATCGTCTCATCATAGTTGTAGATTCTGCCGACAACAGTGGTATCATCGGCAAAACTTTAAGATCAAGTTTTCATGGCACTTCACCACACAGTCATGGGTGTACAGGCAATCGAGCAGGGGCTGCATGTACAACAATGAGGGACACCAGTGTTGAGGGTCAGGATGGTGGAAATGTTGTGAACAATTCTAACTGACTGGCATTGTCTGGTCAAGAAGCCCACAATCCAGCTGCAGAGGAAGATCCCAAGTCCAATGTCCAGATGTTTATGGATGAGTTTATTCAGAAATAGGGAGTTGAAGGTTAGGGTGTGGTCAAGTAGCTGGGACATGTGGGCTTGGGCCAAAGGGCCTGTTTCAACGCTGTATCACTCTACAATAATGAATAAATATTGCTATTGTCAAGATGATGCAGGTCTGAATGTAATGCAAGAGGGATAGTGTGCACCAAAGACTGTTTGCAAATTGCAGGAGGTCTAGATGGTCCAGATCTAGAAAGGAGTTGAAAGGAAATCAATTATGTTCTTGAATGATAGGAGCAGAATTGAGCCATTCGGCCCATCAAGTCTATTTCGCCATTCAATCATGGCTGACCCTTCTTTCCCTCTTAAACCCATTCTCCTGCCTTCTCAACCCCATAACCCCTGACACCTGTACTAATCAAGAATCTATCTATCTCTGCCTTAAAAAATATATACGTTGTCGATGCATAATCAGTTGAATACTCCATTCTTCTTTTGTTTTTTTCTTCTTTTTTTCCTACTATTTTCTATCTATATAAAAATTTAAAAAATATAAAGAAGTACAATTACGATACAATTGTTAATATAAATAATATTAATAATGTATGACTATAATAAACAAAATGTTTTTTATTATGTATTTACTTCTAATTTAAAAAAAAATAAAAAAAATAATATATATATATATATATATATATATATATGTACGTTCACTTGGCCTTCGGCAATGAATTCCAGATTCACAACCCTCTGCCTAAAGGAATTCCTCCTCATTTCCTTCATAAAGGTTCTTTAATTTTAAGACTATGACCTCTGCCCCTAGACTCTCCCACGAGTGGAAACATCCTCTCCACATCATTGTCATTGATGGTGTGGGTTATGTTTACCCTTATAATTAACTGGCGGAACAGCCACCTTCAGTTCCTGGGTTTTATAAACGTATTAATGAGTTCGTGGAGATGTTGTGATTGCAACCATCATTGGACAAACCCAATTTCTCGCTGAGATCAGATGTTTGTTTTCGTTATCTGAACTATCTATCCCTGTTTGCGGATCATATACAATCGTGGCATCAAATTGTCGCCCATTTCACAGTATGATCAGTCGCCACAAGTAGTAATTCAAATCAAGCGCTGCTGGAGCAACCTGACAGCAGGCGGGCGCTTTGAGGAAGTGGGCTCAACGTGAGCGGCGGTGCGGTGTCGGGACTTGCGGAGCGCAGAGCAGAGGGAGGGATGTGACTGTGTGCGGAAGATTAGTTCTGCTCCCTGCGCAGGTTGGAAGAAGAGGCGTGCAGGGTGTGGAGGAGTCGGGGAGAGAGAGGGAGACGGGGAACTCGCAGAAGCAACGAGCAAATAACACTGCCTTTGAAATCGACATGGCGCCTTGTGCCGCCCGTCACTCTCATCTCGGGGTCTGCTCGCTCCTTTCCGCTGCCCTGGCCATCTCCTCTGCCTTCAACATCGACGTGGCGCACCCCATCATTAAAAAGGGTCCAGCCGGCAGTTACTTCGGATATTCGGTGGCCCTGCACCGGCAGTTGAAGAACCTGGATCGCTACCTGTAAGTGCTCAGTGGGGAACGCGAGCGAGAGCGGGGATACGTGGGGTTTGTTTGCTCGTGTCTTGTACGGGACGGGAGAGTTTTTGTTCACAACAGGTGAAGTGTGAAAAAGCAGAGTCGACCGGCGAGCCGATCAGTCAAGTTTAAAAGAAGAATTGTGTTGCCTCCGGGCTTGTTTCAACTTTCATTATATCATAAAGGCGTGTTGCTTGTCGAAACCGCCAGCAGCCCTGCGGGAGCGGAGTCCAGTCGCGGCACGCTTCAGATATTAGAGTGGGAACCAGTTTTATGGAATAAAAACGTGGGGACTTCGCTTTAGTCCAGTAAGCCATTTGTGCCGGGTGATCGCGGCTTGAAACTAAGCTTGATTTCAGCGGATAGGAGCAGCCGGCTATGTATCTGGTGTAAATTATTTTAAGTTTGTTACTCTTTAAAAACAAACCCAAAACATTCAGCTCCACAGAGGCGCCGCGGGCTTTATATTTTGACACTGGGAGATTGGTTGGATTTGCAGTATTGAGCGTCTGTTCTATGTACAACTTTTTTTTTTCTCTCCTTTCTAATGATCGATCCGCAACTTGTACAAAGTTCTCTCGGTACGTTCTGTATTAGGCGCCGGATTATTTCAGGGCGGTCGGTGTTTCGTGGGAAAACGAAACCCCTTTGGCTTCACTGGCATTGTAGTTCAGAGGGGCTTTAAACTGAGGGAATGGACGAATAAGATGGGGGGGGGGTCTTACAAAAACAGGGAGTTTGCATTGTTTCCAATCCCCATCCAATAATTGGTATTGGGAATAATGCTACCCCAATGATTCACGTCGCTTTACCGCAGACCCGGCCGTTTGTGAGGCCACCACGGCCACTCTGTGGCTGAATCTGGTCTCCTTTTTTTTTCAAACAGACGGTGAAATGCGTTGGATGTTGGCGCCCCAGCCACTAAGTGGTTAACAAGACTGCGCCAACCCATCCGAGAAGGTGGGACCCGTGCCCTCCCCGTCCCGCTAGGGTTAACATTTCCCCGTGGCGTGTGGGGTTTACCAGGTGATCTCTGGTCTCGCAGGTGAATGGGCACCTGTAGCCCAAGCTCACATTTCCTCTGTTTCTGCACGACCCCGAGCGCCGAGCCCAGAGTTGTGGCTGAACTTCGCCACCAGCTCCATTTTGCCCGAGCTTTGTCTTGCTATCATAGGAAAAAGACCTTATCAGCGAGAAATTCCTCTGCAGATTTTTTTTCGTGTGTGTGGCGGGGGGGATGTGCAGTATCGCATATTTATCTTTGCAGACAGGACTTGTCCTACTCTGAACTGTCCTTGCCTAATTACGCCCGGAGCTACCTGATGTTCAGACGGAGATAGACACAAAATGCTGGAGTAGCTCAGCGCGGCAGGCAGTATCTCTGGAGAAAAGGAATAGGTGATGTTTCTGCTCATGTTCTTAAGTGATAGAAGCAGTATTAGGGGTACACAAAAGGCTGAAGAAACTCAGCGGGTGCAACAGCATCTAAGGAGCGAAGGAGATGTGCGACGTTTCGGGTCGAGACCCTTGGCTATTTGGCCCACCAAGTCCACCCCGTCTTTCAATCATGGGTGATCGATCTCTCTTTCCTAACCCCATTCTCCTGCCTTCTCCCCATAACCCCTGACACCTGTCGAGACCCTTCTTCAGACCGAGAGTCAGGGAGGGCCGGTTTCTTTGTCTTTTAGGCACAGTTGCTTTGAAACATCGACTGATTCACCCGAATAGAAAGTTGGTGCATCAGAATATGACCCTGTCCTGGCCGTCTAATTTGCTGATTCACTCAAATCTTGCCAGGAATGCGTCTTAGGAGTAGAGGAGTTATGATGCTATGTTGCAGCTCCGCAAGGCCTTAACAAAGCCACAGTGGTGTACAGTTGTGGTTAACCTACTATGTGAAAGATGTCACTAAGCTGAAAAGAGTGTGAAGGAGATTTACTAGAATTGTCAGGGCTTGACGACCTGAGTTACAGGAAGAGGTTGGGCCGGCTTGCACAATATTCCTTGGAGTGTAGAAGATTGACGAGTGACAATATTGAAGTATATAAAATCATGAGGGGCATAAATAAGGTGAATGCACACGGTCTATTTCCCAGGGTTGGGGAATCAAAAACAACAGGGGCATAGATCTATGGTGAGAAAACATGCATTTAAAACACATTTGGACAGGTCTATGCCCTGGGAAGGTTTAGGGAGATAGGACACATGCAGACAAATGGGAAGAGCCTAGATGGGGCATCTTATTGGCATAGACATGGTGGGCTGTACAGTGGGCAAACTGCGAGGGTATATTATGTGTGTTGGTGAAAGCAATGCCCAACCCATCTTTACTGCTGTCTGGCCGGCTGAGTTACTCCAGCATTGTGTGTCTTGCTTCAGTGCTGCAGGTAGTGATTCACAATGGGCCCTGGTGAATTATTCATTGCTGGCAACCTGCCAGGTCAAGGTACTGACCATCTTCCTGTGTGAATTGAAAGCAGCCCTGTGTTAACTGAATACAGTAGATCGTTTGACAATGGATGGCATTGTGATCCAATATATTTGTATGCAATCTTACCAACTGTAGTACCTGAATAGTGATTCAAATAACTTCCAGCTATTTCAGTATTGTATATATTTAACCTCTTAGAAGAAGCATGTAGACTTGTACATGGATTTGTGAATAGCTGGAGCATCCATTGTGTGATATCCCACCAGTCACTAACTGAAGCCCCATTCATTCTCATTCTTTTTTTCTTTCCAATAACCAATTCTCATTCGATGTGAGTATTCTGCCTCTCAAACATGTGTGCTGTAAAGTGCTGAGCTATTCTAGCACTTTGCGTCTATCTTTGGTAAAGAACAACATCTGCAGTTTTTTGCTTCTCTGTTGAACTTCATGTTTACTTTAAACTCCTTGCAAAGTTCTATCCTATTATAGTCATTCTTTCCCTTCTCTTTCATTTCACATTATAAATCCAGTTGGTTCCTCAATGCATTGATCTAGAAAAAACATATCATATACATGATTCATCATTCATCCTTTTGGTGCTAGTTTGACGTCCACATTAAAGTTGCCTATCGGACCACCAAATCCATGCCAACCAACGATCCCTGTACACTAGCACTATCCTACACACTAGGGATTATTTACAATCTTTACCGAAGTTCTCTTCTCTCCGACGAGAGTTTGGCAACATCCTCTCTCGCTGCTCCCCCTCTGTGAGTCTGAAGAAGGGTCTCGACCCGAAATGTCACCCAATCCTCTCCAGAGATGGTGCCTGTCCCACTGAGATGCACCAGTGTTTTGTGTCTATCTTCAGTTTAAACCAGCATCTGCAGTTCCCACCCACACCACCTACAAACCTCTACATCTTTGGAGTGTGGGAGAAAACTGGAGCACCTGAGAAATACCCACGGGGAGAATGTACAAACTCTGAACAGACAGCACCCATGGTCGGGATTGAACCCAGGTCTCTGGCGCAGTAAGGCAGCAACTCTACCGCTGTACTAAATCCTCATTTTAGTCGAGCTCTTTGATCAATCTGAATTCTTCCTTGTGCAGCTTGGTGTGACTTTTTGTCGATAATGCTCCTTGAGAAGCCTTTAAAGGTTTTACTGCATTCAAAATAAACATGTGCTCAAAGTACTAATTCACATTCACCGAGCAGTTTGGAGCATAATCCCATCTACGGGAAAGTTATAAAATCTGCACATTTTTTCTCATTGGGCTTGGGAGCTGAGAATTCTGAGCCAGCAACAGTGCATGCTGATCCATAATCCTTCAGCTTTCAGCTGGGTCAGACAGGTCACAGAACAATCTCTGGTCAACTAACTAACTTGACACAGAGTTATTTATGAATCCAGAGTGGGGAGGGATAGTCAGAATTACTTCTGCTCAACTCTGTATGTCATGAACCAAAGTTTTATCAACTTATTATACATTATGTTGAGTTTTTAGCAAAGACTGATGGTAAAATACCATACATATTTAAAACATTTATTGTGAAATTCCTTATTTGGTAACTCATGTGAGGATATTGTGATGTTGACATCTTTTTAGAGTCAGTTACTTTCATAAATATTTATAGTTTTATACATAATTTAAAAATATCTTGGACCACTTGTGAGAAAGTTAGATTAGCAGTGCTGTAGCACAGCCAAAAAAGCCACTGTCTCGCAGCGCCAGAGACCAGGGTTCAATCCTGAGCTCGGGTGCTGTCTGCACAGAGCTTACACTTCTCCCTGTGACCACGTGAGTTTCTCCTGGGTTCTCTAGTTTCCTCCCATATCCCAAAGGCAAGCAGTTTAATTGGACATTATAAAATACCACTGGAGTGTCAGTGAGTAGGAGTTATTGGGAATGTGGGGAGAATGTTTTAAAATGGGATTATGGTGGAATAACTGCAAATGGTTGAGAGTTGGCATGGACAGGGTAGCCAAAGGGTCTGTTTCCATGCTGTATCTCTCAATGTCTAAAACTACTTCACTGAGATCCATTTCATGTTTATTGAAGGTATTTATTTCATAAATACCTTCAATAAACATCCATTTCAGTGACTTTCGTTGATTGCAGTGGGAAATATTTCAAGCATATCGATAAACTATCAACGGCGACTTAAGGATTTCTGTGTTAAACTCTGCAGGTATAAATAGATAGATCACAAAAAATGATTCAGGTTTCATTGGCTGAGCAGGTAAATGCCAGTGGTATCTCCATGTTGTCAACCAATGTCCAGGCCATGCAACCTAACTTGCACCAACCTCTTGCCTCCTACCATATTGAGCTCTCAAATTAATCTTGAACTCAACTCAAACAAAACTCTGAACATTAATAGCCCATTATCTCTTTATTTGCACTTTATCTGTTTTATTTATTCATGTGTGCACATATTTATATAATGGTATATGGACACACTGATCTGTTCTGTATTCATGCCTTCCATTTTCTATTGAGCTGAAGCAAAGCAAGAATTCCATTGTCCTATCTGAGACACATGACAATAAACTCTCTTGAATCTTGCTTTTTTAACTTCTGCAGGAATTTTCCACCAACAGAGTATATAACTTTGACTAAAATAATTGCATATTGCAATGTAAATAATATTTCCAGCAACATCGTTTTGCTGCCTTATCATAACTTCAGCTCATCTTTTGTCGTGAAACTATTCGAGGCATTCCGTCCATGAGAAAGTTCCTAGTTAAATGCAACCACCCCTGTAGTATAGCTCAGATGTCTGAAACACACGCACACGCACACACACGCGCACACACACACTTCTGAAAGGTAAAGTTCCAGAATGATTTGATAATTATAGTTATTCTTTGGAAAATCATTTTTGTAGGCCATTAAGATGAACAAATCACATCGAGGCCAGAAAGGTTTTCGCTGTCATGATTCATCCTTACTCCATTACACGGATGGTAACCTACCACAGTTGACATTAAACAGATCTAATTAACTGGTGTATATTTAGCAGCTATGCAACATTTTAAAGCCAGCAAAGGCAAATGCGAACAGAGTGAATTCATGAGGAACTTTTTCAACCAGAAATAAGTGAGAATGTGTTACTGGCCACTGTATAAGAAATTAAAACAAATACCATTGACATGTGACCAATGAAACAGATAGATACAAGACACAACTGATCATTAGGATACAGACAGTTCACGGATTCGTAACTTCCTAATTTATTGATATCTATAAATACAAATAATCTACAATGATATTATTACATTCAAAAGTCTGACGTGTACATTCATTAGATCCCACAAACGGCAGAATTAGTTTCCTCTTTCTCTTTGCTTTCTGTATTTTTTCTTTTTGGTTGATTTGAAGATACAGTATGGAAATGGGCTCTTCCGCCCACAGAGTATATGCTAACCATTGGTCCCCTGTTCACACTAGTTCTATGTTTTCCCAATTTCACATCCACTCCCTACACATCAGGGGTAATTTATAGAGGCCAATTAACCTGCAAACCCACACGTCTTTGGAATATGGGAGAAAACCAGTCCACCCAGAGGAAATCCATATGGTCACAGGGAGAACTTGCAAACTCCACACAGACAGCACCCAAGGCTAGGATTGAACCCGTGTCTTCAGCAGCTCTACCAGCTGTGCCATCTTTCTTATCAGTCACCTGTATTTTTTTTAACACCATTCATTATAATACTGTGAAGGTATGATTACCGTGCTGAGTAATGTTGGTGTATTTTCCGTCTTATGGACAAAAATAGACTTAAGGATGTCTGTAAAAATGGAAATCATTTGTTACCTGGGAAAGCCTGTAGGTTGCTGAATTAAATGAACAGGAGCAGCAAGAAACTGATGTAAAGTGTGCACTGGCATGGATTTGCTGAGCTGAATGGTCCTACTGAACTGCATACTTACTAATCCTTTTGTACAGTAACTGGTCCATAGCCTTCTGTGGTCAAGTGCTCCTCAAGACACTTGTAAATGCTGTCAGCAACTTTACTTCCAACACTCCCTTAGGCAGTGTTCCAGGTACTCATGACTCTCTGGGTGGAAAAGGTCCAGTCGGATTCCCTGCGAATCTCTGTCTCCTTATCCTATATCTATGTCCTCTAGTCTTATCTAAATATATGCGCAAAAGGAGCGGCACAGTACCGCAGCGGTCGAGCTGCTGCCTTACAGCGCCAGAGACGCGGGTTCGATCCTGACTATGGATGCTGTCTGTACGGAGTTTGTACGTTCCCCCTGTGACCATGTGGATTTTTTCGCTTTCCTCCCATTCTCCAAAGACATGCAGATTGTAGGTAATTTAATTCTGTAAATTGTCCCTAGTGTGTAGGATAGAAGTAATGTATGGGTGATGCTGGTCTGTGTGGACTCGGTGAACCGAAGGGCCCGTTTTCACAATCTATCTCCAAAACTAAACTACACTAAGCTGCAGTCTCCCCTATCTATACCCTCCTCGTTTTATATGCCTCACTTGAGTCCCTTATTATTGCCAGAGGAGGCAGTTGAGGTAGGGACAATCCCTATGTTTAAAAAACAGTTAGACAGGTACATGGATAGGACAGGTTTGGAGGGATATGGACCAAACGCGGGCAGGTGGGACTAGTATAGCCGGGTCATGTTGGCAGGTATGGGCAAGTTGGGCTGTTTCCATACTGTATCACTCTTGAGTGGCCTGTATCACTCTATGACTATTAACTTCCTTTGCTCCAGGGAAAACAGGTCTAGCCCCTCCTGTCCCTCCTCGTAGCTGAAACGCTCCATCCCAGGTGACATCCTGGTGGGTTTTCTTTTTACCCTCCTCACTGATGCAGGTGTGCCATGTTGGTGCAGTTAGTAGACCTGATGCCTTGAGGTTCCAGTCACCCATGTTTCACCTTGATCTCAGGTGCTGTTTGTGTCGAGTTTGCACATTCTCCCTGTGACTGCATCAGATGGAGTTCTGTAGAACTCTCCAACTCAAATGAGCCAATGCCAGTAATTCCCCCTGTAACCTATCTCCCCCTCGTTCCCATCAAATTCTAACGCCCACCAATACTCACAGGGAAATGAATCGACTGGCATTTTTGGGATTTGAGCAGAAACAAAGCATTCAGGGAAAAATTGGCCAGAAAACACAAATTCCACAGATAGCTTGATGGCTCGGGAATGAATTGGGTGACTGGATCTTGTATCTTATCGTTTCAACAAGGCACTTATGATTGTTATTGATTTCAATAACAATCAGTCTATTAAAGGAGTTAATTGAATTCAGTTCAATCAAGTTTTAAGTTTGTTCTGGCTGAGTTGGTTAATTTCCATTGAATGGTGGAAGTCGCAAACATCTATTCATCTCCTGTTACCTAAATGCTGCCTGGACATGAGGGTTTAGTTATATTGGACAAACCTGGATTGTTTTATCTGGAGCCTCGGAGGATGAGGAGAGTAATGATAGCCGTTTATAAAATTCATAGATAGGGTAGACAGTAAGAACCCTTATCCCAGGGGTAGAAATGTCGCAGATTACAGGGCACGGATTTAAGGTGAGAGGGGTAAAGTTTAAAGGAGATGTGAGGGGCAAGTTATTTTACGCAAAAGTGCTTGGTGTCTGGAATGCATTGCCAGGGGGTAGTGATGAAGACAGATAGCTTAGTGGCAGTTAATAGGTTTTTAGATATGCAGAGAATGGAGGGATATGGATCATGTGCAGACACAGGAGATTGGTTTAATTTGGCATAATGTATGACGTGGACATTCTGGGCCAAATGGCCCATTCCTGTGCTGTGCTGTTCAATGTACCATGTTATGTCGAAAGTGAAAGCAAAACTAATGTTTCCAGTCCAGGTGACTGATTCCAGTGCAAATCCAGTGTTAGGAAATCCGGAGTAGACTCGATAGGCTGAATGTCCTAATTCTACTCCTATAACTTATAACCATACAACCATATAACAATTACAGCACGGAAACAGGCCCTCTCGGCCCTTCCAGTCCGTGCCGACCATTTGTTTTCCCCAAGTCCCATCTACCTGCACTCAGACCATACCCCTCCATTCCCTTCCCGTTAATATACCTATCCACTTTACTTTTAAATGTTAAAATCTTGTTAAAACATTGTAAACTTGTTATCCTTGCCATGATGACCATCACACTAAGCTCATACATGAAGACTGCTCATCTCTAGTAATTGGCAGAACAGAAGGAGACGGAAAGAATATTTGAAATAAAATAAATATTGTGCCAATTTTGTAATTGGGTACCTCTAGGGCGAGAGATTCCCTGTGTTAAAAGAAGCAGAGTGAAGCTTATATGTCTTCATTGATACAGATTTACAGGGATACATTTGAGCCAAAAGAGTTGCATAAAATTTGAATTACAATCTGATTGCCACATGTTGTGCTGATACTTTTCAAATGCAATTTGTGTAATCGCATTTTACATTAAAAACAAACAGGGAAAGGTTTGGCAATAGGTTTGTTTTATGGACTCTTAGCTTGGGCCTAGCTGCCATGGTGTACATGTTCAACCATACCAAGGTATGATTATATGCCTGTTGACATTACAATATATTTATTATGGCATGAATTGTTTTCGTAGTAAGCTAAGGAGCAGTATTGAAAAGGAGCAAAAGAATGAAACCGAACATCATATCTTCACATGGGTAGTAATATTGAATCTGATTGTGGATTAGTCTTAGCAGTCTAAGGTGCTGTTGAAAATAACTATTTTATTTTCATTACAACAGGGGCTGTATTTCACATTTATTTTATTGGCTGTCAGGACTTTACATCCTTCTGAGGGGATGTAAATGGTGTTATGTAATTCATGTCCTGCTTTTGACTTTGGCTTGTAGCACTTGCTGCTTGCGTTGCATTACGTTTACTATTTCAAAATAGTGACAATAAATTCAAGACCATAAAAAGACATTCAGTTAGACCTCCCTAAAGAGTCTGAAATAACTTGTTGTGTGAAGTGACCTTTTAAATAATGTTTATATTGCAAATACAGCTATAAACCTGCAAAGTAGCAGCTGTGTTCCAATAAGTATCTCCAGTTTTTGATGAAAGCATAAATCATGTGTTTGTATTTTATTATCTGAACCTGTAATTTTTCCCCCCAAGCAATATAACTTCCCCAGACCACACTTACTGTCTCTAATTACAGATTTTGCACCTTTTTGAAGGTTTGGTTTACACAATGTTCTGTAAGGTGTTTCAGAATTATTTTGTTTGTCGAGAACTTGCTTCAAGATTGAATTATAAAAAAGTACAGCACAGGAACAGGCCCTTCAGCCCACGATGTCAGTACTGCATGTTTGTGTTATTATTGTCATGTGTGCCAAGGTACAGTGAAATGCTAGATAGACACAGAATGCTGGAGTAACTCGGCAGGATAGGCAGCATGTCTGGAGAGAAGGAATGGGTGGCGTTTTGGGTCGAGATCCTTCATTAGACTAGGGCCTGCTCCTCCAGAGATGCTGCCTGTCCTGCTGAGTTACTCCAGCATTTTGTGCCTATCTTTGGTTTAAGGGTGGATGAGCTCCTAGTGAGCTAACGGCCATCCACGCTTCAGTAGAAGTTGCGATCACTGTCGTACATAGCATTGTAAGGCATCGTGCCCGTTGATGTTTTCAACGATGATGATGATTTGGTTTAAACCAGCATTTGCAGTTCCTTCGTACACATACAGTGAAATGCTCCTGTTTATGTGCTATCCAGTCCATAGTGACAGGCCATCCAGTCAATAGCACATGGATTCTTCTTCGGCCCAGACAGCCCTCGCTGCCCGGCTTCACCACAGTCCCCTGGTAGGCCCTGTTGGCCTTCTGCACAACTCAAGCATAGAATGCATTAGCTTGATCAGGGAGGGCTGCACTATCACCAGTGATGCTGCCTGAATGTAATGCTATGACGAACTAATATTTGCTATATTTCAGCATAATTCTCCATTTAGCTTCTTTTCTAAAAAAAAAGATACAAAGTGCTGGAGTAACTCAGCTGGTCAGGAGATCGACTGGGGTACATGGAACGATTACCCATCCATGTTCTCCCAAAATGCTGCCTGACCTGCTGAGTTAATGCATCTCGTTGAGTTATTTTTCATACACCAGCATCTGCAGTTCCTTGTTTCTATTCTAGTTTATTTTCTGTTGACGCTCATTTTTATGCTTTAGTTCAGCCTGTGGGGCGGAACAGTGTCGCGGCAGTAGAGCTGCTGCCTTACAGCACCTGAAAGTTGGGTTCGATCCCGACTATGGGTACTGTCTGTACAGAGTTTGTACGTACACCCTGTGACCATGTGGGATTTATCTGGGAGCTCTGGTTTCCTCCCACTCTCCAAAAGATGCACATGTGTGTAGGTTAATTGGCTTTGGTAAAAATTGTAAATTGTCCCTAGTGTGTAGGATGATACTAGTGTATAGGGAGACTGCTGGTCGGCGCGGACTCAGTTGGCCGAAGGGACTGTTTCTGCTCTGGATCTCTGAAGTCTACTTTATGACTGGCTGGTTTCTGCATCTTACCTGGTTTGGGCAAAGCACACCTGGGGCACAAATTTACATCCTCTGACTGTACAGAGTATCTCCTGTGTGTGCAGCTAGATTGTTAGGAGGGTATGGCTCTACTGTAAACTGTCTGATTCATATCCCCACTTGGCTCCCGCCTCTCCGTACTTGCCAGCACATGTATCAAAATGCCATTTGATATTCTGCATTGCAGTTAAGGTACAATTTAAATAGTAGCTATGAGAATGCATTCAGATCAACGGTTTTCATGTAAAATGTGTTAATAGCCACTCTGCCCATGCTTTGAAATTTAAAAATCATCCTGATCTCAGCTGCAGATTGAAAGTGAATGTGTATTAATAACAAGCTATTTAAGCCTTGAGGAGGTAGATTTTTTTTTTTTTTTAATCTTCCGTTTTCATATTCTAACTGAGGTTGAAAATGTACAAGATCTTGCATAGACAAGATTATTGCTGAGATTCTTTCGGATGTAGGATAAGAAAATAAGGAATAGCATGAATAAACTAACTTTCCTGCCAAATCCCCAAAACCTTGACTTCCCTAAAGTTCAAAAGTCTTTCTCAGTAACTTGGTTGCCACAGCTCTCCGCGGTGGAGAATTTCAAAAGGTCATGATCTTCTGTGAGAAGAAATTTATTTTCTGTTTTAAATGGATGACATTTTATTCTGAAATTCTGCCCCAAGTTGTAGATTTTCCCACAAGGAGAAACATTCTCCCAGCAAATATACACAAGACCCAATGGAACATATGTGTAGCAAAAGCAATGTAGAAAAAAATCGTAGCCTTGAAATAGAAAAACAAATTCCTTTGTGCTTCAGTGATATATTAAAAAGTAATGGATTTTGACCATAGATGGGTGGCATTATGGAGCAGCGGTAGAATCCCTGCTTTCCAGCACCAGAGATCCCAGTTCGATCCTGACAATGGGTGCTGTCTGTAGGGAGTTTGTACGTTCTTCCCGTGACCGCGTGGGTTTTCTCCGGGTGCTCCAGTTTCCTCCCACAATCCAAAGACATGCAGGTTTGTAGGTTAATTGGCTTTGTTAAGAATTGTAAATTGTCCCTAGTGTGCAGGATAGTGCTAGTGTAAGACGGTCTCTTGTCGACAGTGTGTGGAAGAATTTCAATACATGGGGAACTGAAGGGAGTTTCACGTAACACCGTCGCTCCGCCCGCCTGAACTTACCCGATCTCCCGGTTGCTGGACACTTTAATTCTCCTTCCCATCCCTACACAGACCTTCCTGTCCTCCATTGTCAGTGTGAGGCTAAATGCAGATTGGAGGAACAGCATATCATATTTTGCTTTGGCAGCTTACAGCCAGTGGTATGAATATTAATTTCTCTCACTTCAGGTAGTCTCTGCATTCCCTCTCTCTCTCTATCCCTCCCCCACCCAAGTCGCACTAGCTTGAAGAAGGGTCTCGACCCGAAACGTCGCCTATCTCCTTCGCTCCTTAGATGCTGCTGCACCCGCTGAGTTTCTCCAGCTTTTTGTGTACCCTCGCACTAGCTTCTTGTTTTCACACTACAAACAGCTAACAATGGCCTGTTTCCTTTATCATTGTTACTTTTTTGCATATCTTTCATTCATTGTTCTTTATCTCTCCAGAGGGATATTGGGCTGAAAGATCTCGGAGCCATAAATAGGTTTTAATACAAGGATAGTCACATTTACTTTCTCATGCAACAGGGCCACATGTAACCTTTTTGGAAGGAAAGTTACATTGTTATCGAATCTGCACTAAAAACATTAAAAGCGGTCGTTCATGCTGTACATTTAGTCCGTTTAAAAAACACATTATGTTATGCACTGAAAACCAAAGTCAAAGATTAGGCCTATCCACGCCCTTTAGAGATACAGCCTGATCTGTCGAGTTACTTCACCACTTGCATCTGCAGTTCCTTGTGTGTCTGCATTGTGCACTGGTATGTAGAGCCCTGGAATTCAAAGGGGGATTAATCCATTAAACACACTACATTAGGCTCAGTACTATTTCCAGTACTGTGGGATTGTAGTTCACATAATCTCCTGATTCACCAAAGATGAATAAGGAGGGAAAACTTTGTGAAATGTTTTGCTGGCAATAAAATGCGAAGTGAGTGTCAAGTGATTTATACAGAGAAGACATCCTAATTTATTTATAAAATTAATCTGGTAAGGACCACAGTCCACACTGAACTATAATGCTCAGTAATAGTTTCAGAATTTCCTCCTCTACATACATCACTCTTTTTAATATGGGTAGTGGGAGAACTGGAAAGGGGAAGGGGATGGAGATAGAAAGCAACGGCTATCTGAAGTTAGAGAAGTCAATGTTCATACCGCTGGGGTGTAAACTACCCAAGCAAAATATGAGGTGCTGTTCCTCCAATGTGCGCTGGGCCTCTCTCTGACAATGGAGGAGGCCCAGGATAGAAAGGTCAGTGTGGGAATGGGAGGGGGAGTTGAAGTGCTGAGCCACCGGGAGATCAGGTAGGTTAAGACGGACTGAGCATAGGTGTTCAGTGAAACGACCGCGGAGCCTGCGTTTGGTCTCGCCGATGTAGAGAAATTGACACCTGGAACAGCGGATATAGATGAGATTGGAGCAGATGCAAGTGAACCTCTGCCTCACCTGAAAAGACTGTTTGGGTCCTTGGATGGAGTCGAGGGGGGAGGTAAAAGGACAGGTGTTGCATCTCCTGCGGTTGCAGGGGAAAGTACCTGGGGAGGGGGTGGTTTGGATGGGAAGGTCCAAGTTGACGAGGGAATTTTGGAGGGAATGGTCTCTGAGGAAAGCAGAAAGGGATGGAGATGGGAAGATGTGGCCAGTAGTGTGATCCCGTTGGAGGTGGTGAAAATGTTGGAGGATTATATGCTGTATGCGACGGCAGATTGGGTGGAAGGTTAGGACAAGGGGGACTCTGTCCTTGTTACGAATGGGGGGAGGGGTGGGAGCTCTGCTCTTACTCCCCCCCCCCCCCCCATTCGTAACAAGTCCCCCTTGACCTCACCCTCCATCCTATCAGCCGTCGCTTGCTTCTAACCTGTTTCTGGCTGGATTGGAACTAATCTATAAAACAAATGGGAAACGTATTACCTCCACTGCAATAACATTTTTACATCCCAAGTTTCAATTTATCGTCAACTCATTCACTGGCATATATGTGACAATGGGCCATGAGGTCTTCAATGAAGATGCAAGAACCTACAGTTGCTGGAATCCTGAGCAAAAAACAATGCTGGAGAAACTCAGTGGGTCAGGCAGCATCTGTGGAGGGAATAGACAGATCCGGCTGGTTCTAGATCAGCAATCTTCTTCTGGCTGATCATTCGGACACCAAGCTAATAATCTCAATCATCGTTACTTTTTTGCACATCTTTCATTGATTGTTCTTTATCTCACTGTCTATATCACTCATTTCCCTTATCCCTAACTAGTCTGAAGAAGGGTCTCGACGCAAAACGTCACACATTCCTTCTCTCCAGAGATGCTACCTGTCCCGCTGAGTTACTCTAGCTGTTTGTGCCTATCTTCCATTTAAACCTGCATCTGCAGTTCCTTCTTACACATAAAAATCTCGATCAATGGGTTTGTGAACTTATAAAATATTCTTTATTTGGTTGAAAGCAAATACTGGTACCAGACATATTTATTTTCTTTGCTCTAACACTGTAACTCTCCATGACCTTTCTGAGTATCTGCCAAAAGAATTAGAAGGTAGACAAAAATGCTAGAGAAACTCAGTGGGTGAGACAACATCTATGGAGCGAAGGAAATAGATGACGCTTCGGGTCGAGACCTTTCTTCAGACAAATGAATTACATGGTTTGTCATCAAATTGATAAAGACTTCAAATTGATGGAAGACCAAAGTGTCAAAATAAATCTTGATGGTTTTTGTATTTCGAATAATGCATTTTATTTATGGGTGCATTTCAGAACGCTCAAGGACACCTTACAGTTAAAACAAGCAAATTATAAATAAAATGAAACAAAAACATATCCATGAATTTGATAAAGTGGAGTTGCGTGGGATAGGCCAGTCTGAATAGGTGAGTTTTGAGGGAGGTTTTAAAGGTGGGAAGAGACTCTATGGTATGGATGGACAGTGGGAGAGAGTTCCAGAGACAAGGGACAGAACGGCTGAAGGCTCTGAACGCAATCGCGGACAGGCGGGCACATGGAGTGGAGAGCAGGGAGGAGGAAGAGGATCGGAGAGTTCGGGATGGAGGGTGAAGACAAGGGGGACTTGTTACGAATGGGGGGGGAGGGGGGGGAGTAAGAGCTGAGCTGCGGGATATACACATATACATATAAACGGGGGTTCCCCTCTTCCATTATGTAAGGCTGGAGGAGTTCACAGAGGTATGGAGAGGTGAGATTGTGGAGGGCTTTGAAAGTGAGGAGGAGAATCTTAAAATCAATGCGCTATTGGACAGGGAGTCAGTGCAGTGCAGTTGCAGTTAGAAGTGAGGGGGGGATCTCATAGAAACCTACAAAATTCTTAAGGGGTTGGACAGGCTAGATGCAGGAAGATTGTTCCCGATGTTGGGGAAGTCCAGAACAGGGGGTCACAGTTTAAGGATAAGGGGGAAGTCTTTTAGGACCGAGATGAGAAAAACATTTTTCACACAGAGAGTGGTGAATCTCTGGAATTCTCTGCCACAGAAGGTAGTTGAGGCCAGTTCATTGGCTATATTTAAGAGGGAGTTAGATGTGGCTAAGGGGATCAGGGGGTATGGAGAGAAGGCAGGTACAGGATACTGAGTTGGATGATCAGCCATGATCATATTGAATGGCGGTGCAGGCTCGAAGGGCCGAATGGCCTACTCCTGCACCTATTTTCTATGTTTGAGGATGGGAGTGATGTGTTCGGTGGATGGGGTTCTGGTGATAATGCGGGCAGCTGTTCTGGACCTTCTGGTATATGCTATTATGTTATTTTGCTATATTTTATATATACCCATTTTTTTTTGTGTGCCTTTTTCTGACATTTAAGTAGAAGACAGAAAAAAATACAAACACAACTTTAGATGCTGATGTTGAGAGTGTTCCACAGGTATGTTCTAGTTACCACTGTGTGGCATTTGCATTCGGTAAACCTCAAGCATTTTGAATGCACTGAAGCAGGCAATGAGCCAAAATAGCAGTGATCATGGCTTTGAATCCTCACACGGACTTTCTTTGTTGCATGTAGGCACATGTATAAAGATACAAAAGTGTGTTCGCTAGTGACTGCCAGAAGATGGGTATCAGATGAGCAAGTATGAACTGCATGGCTCCAGGGTGATTATTTTTGTGTGCTCCTAAAGTTTACATTAAAGCAAAACTCTTAACAAAGCTAACCTGGAAGTTTCCAATCATTTTCAGTTGCAAATATTAAGGAACGCAATAGGTCAGGAAGCATCTGTGGAGGCAGAGAGATGGTCTATGTTTTGGATTGATGCCCTACAGTGCAATGTAGATGTGTAGGAAGGAACTGCAGATGCTGGTTTACACTGAAGATCGACACATAATGCTGGAGTAACTCAACGCTTTAGATACTACTCAACCTGTTGAGATCCTCCAGCGTGTTGTTTTTTGATCCAGATTTGAGCATCTGCAGTTTTCTCCATCTCCAATCAGTTCTCTTTTTGGAGAAATTTTGAAATTATGCTGTATTTTACAGATATAGCCTTCAGGGCTTTCATTTCTTTGATCAGGTTTTATAGACTCACCACAGTTTACTCTGGTGCTGTTTGGACTGGAGTATTTGTAAACAGTGCACAGTATATGAAATGTCATTGGCAAAAGTACTGATATAATGATTCTGCTGTCAATAATATCATTCTCTCATATCCCGCTTGAAATCATCTTTGAATGATGTGGTCCGCTTTTAATTCTCTTCTCAAGTTGCTGAGTTGCGTACTTATGCTTTTTAATCCCTCATGGAGGACCTCTGTTGCATCGTCTCCACCAGCCTGTCTGTTTTTGGCTTTGTTTGTGTCGCTTCGGGCCTGACCTTCTGTTTCTTGCTTTTCTAGTATCTTTTCTTGCAACTTTCTGCTCTTTGTTTTGACTCCCCCACTCATACTGTACTCATTAAAACTTAAATACTTGCTTACTTTCAATGTAGGGGAGGTTTATTTATCCGACTGTACGGAGCTCTCTGTCTAATCAGCCACCATGCTCTGCCGCTTACCAGAAGTGTGGATTGTAATTTAAATTAAAAAAAAAAAACATTCTGGTTTACTGATGTCCTTCAGGGCAGGAGATGTTCTCTTCCTGCCCAGTATGGCCAGTGTCCTTCAAAATTTCAAAACGAGAACTTCCTGTAAAAATAGCCTGCTCTCTTAGCGATTCCATGGCAAACCTGGAGATTGACATCCCTACACTGTAACTCATTAAAAAAATAAATACCCCCTCTCTGTCAGTGATTGGTTCCATAACCTTTTGAAATAGCTGCAGATAGACGCAAAATGCTGGAGTAACTCAGCAGGTCAGGCAGCATCTCTGGATAGAAGGAATGAGTGATGTTTTGGGTCGAGAACCTGTTTCTGAAGAAGGGTCTCGACCCAAAACGTCACCCATTCATTCTATCCAGAGATGCTGCCTGTCCGACTGAGTTACTCCAGTATATCTCCGTGTAAACCAGCATCTGCAGTTCCTTCCTGCACACTGGAAATAAATGTGGAATGAATTCAGGGTGCTAATATAAGTTGTCGTGGCCTTTATAGCCTTCGTAGAACAGTTTGTTCTGTTTAGGAAATCCTGTTGATTGTTTTCAGTCACACGCTGAGCAAGCTATCTTGTTAAAGACGCAACATGGAGAACTGGGAAAAGGAGATGGAATGCAGAATAAGTGTTTGGCTTTAGGGAGCAGCAATAAGGTCCTAATGATCCGGTTTCCACCCACCTCCCAAAGATATGCGGGTTTGTAGGTTAATTGGCTTAAGTAAATTGCCCTTAGTGTGTAAAGTGTGAGAACAGAACGTGGAAACAGGCCCTTCGGCCCACCGAGTCCGTGCCGACCAGCGATCCCTGCACATTATCACAATCCTACACACACTGGGGACAATTTTATACATACACCAAGCCAATTAACCTACAAACCTGTATGTCTTTGGCATGTGGGAGGAATCCAAAGACTTCGGAGAAAACCCACGCGGTCATGGGGAGAACGTACAAACTCCATACAGACAACACACGTAGTCGGGATCGAACCCGGGTCTCCGGCACTGCAAGCGCTGTAAGGCAGCAACACTAACGCTGCACCACCGTGCCGGCCAGTGTAGGTGAAAAACATTGGAGCATTGAGAGAGTGACTCAATATTTTGGTTGTTCTACATGTCAGATACAGAAATCGGAGCATTGTAAGCTGCCCGCTCTGCAATACTTATTATTCCTTCGCTACATTGGGTGTTATTACAAACATTGTGTGCTGGGGCCCTTTGTTGAGGGCCGCCAGCATGAATCTCCGCCCGGCGTGGCCTGGGGGCGTCAGGAGCTGCGGACTCAGGTGGGAAGCGGCCGTTTTGGAGGTCCCAAGCCGCTGAGGTTGGCCTCCCGTTCCGACGTCGGAGTGCCAACATCCCGGCGAGCGGGCCTGAGCGGCGGGTGCCAGTGGCGACAACTGGGGAGGGCTCTGGAGGCCCCAACCACGGGAGAACATCAGAGGAAGATGACTGACTTTGGTGCCTTCCCTCACAGTGGGAAACTTTTGATTCTGCTGTGTGGGGATGTTTTATGTTGAACTCTATCGTGTGTTGTGTTCTTTATTTTATTGTATGGCTGTATGGTGATCACATTTCACTGTGCCAACTGGCACATGCGTCAAATAAATGTATCTTGTATCTAACGTAGCGAAAGGAAAATAAACATTGCAGAGTGAGCAGCTTACAATGCTCCGATTTTCCATTATGTTTCATTCATCGGAGAAAGTGTTAAGAGTCAAGTCAAGAGAGTTTCATTGCAGCAGCTCAATAGGTCTGTAAACACACTACACGCACAAATAGAATCATTTTAAAAATCAATAAGTTTACAAGCATAATACTGGTGCAAAAAATAAATAAAGTCCGTGGTGCAACCAAGGACAGGGCCCATCGATGTTCATGGTAGTTGTGGTTAATGATTCGCATAGCTTGATCCAAATTTTGACAAGAGCATACAGTACGTGCTGAGAGAGTACTGATTTGTAGAATTACACTAGGAAAGAGTTACAAAGCAACATGGCGTTGGCAGGACAGCACGGTGGTGCAGCGGTAGAGTTGCTGAGTTGACAGAGACCCGCTTTCGATCCTGACTACGGGTGCTTGTCTGTACAGAGTATGTACGTTCTCCATGACATGCGTGGCTTCTCTCCAGGACCCCTGGTTTCCTCCCGCACTCCAAAGACATGCTGGTTTGCAGGTTAATTAGCTTGGTATAATTGTAATATTGTCCCTAGTGTGTATAGTATACTGTATGTTTGAGGGGATTTCTGGTAGGTGCAGACCCGGTGGTCGACGTGCCCGTTTCCACGCTGTATCTATAAACTAAAACTAAACTAAACATAGGGGATCTCGGGGAACTGCTAATAAAGCGTAATAGTTGTAAATCCTGCGCATGGCTCCATTATCGTGACTGGAGAATTTTGGGTCAATAGGATTCCTTTCACAAATTTCTTTATTTGGGTTCCATGGAAAGAAAGCCCCATTTCATTCGAGTGAAAGTGATAAATAGTTAAGAACATTAATTAATACAACAATATGTTGTGCTAATACAGCAGAGTGGTCAATATGTTTGCCTGTTAATGTTCTCTGGCAGGAGGTATGACTGAAGAGTTTCATTCATACAGATAATAATAATTATTAATAATAATAATAATAATAATAATACACTTTATTGTCATTGTAAATACACACAGAACATTTCAGTTCAGTTGTATACAAATATCCTGGATCAACCCTATCAAATGTAAAAGTTTCGAGATCTCAAAGCCTTCACTTTATAAACATATGTAATTCAAAGACCTTGGGCACTTCTTAATCAAATTTGATCCGCACAGGGTAACAGTGATGTAATATGACCATGCCCCAACAGGAACGATACTGAATCAGGCATGGTCCCAATTCCTAATTTCCGCCAGTAATTTTTCTATTAGATTGAAGCCAGTAATTGCTCTGTGGTGAAGTAGGGGATGTATATACGTCTGTAGCCAACTATTTGGAAATTGGTCATCAGTGGCACAGGAACTTAATCACCAAAGAGCTGATGAGGAAGTTAACAATTTGGCCCTAATCCTCCTGTGTGTGACACAGCCAGCTGACTTCAGTCAATGTGACTCCACCAATCTGTCAAATGACTGTGTTGTCTGCTTCATCAGGACAATGTCACTTTAGAGCCATATTATATCATTACCAAATGCTGCTTTTTTATGTAATAATTTGCTTTTGTGCAATTTCTGACTGGCCGCAATGATTTCTTTTTTCCACTTTAGTTTTTATTGCTTTTATGTATACACAAATAAAACACAAATATAACAACGAAACATACAACATTACAATGAAACGTACAACAGTGTAGCGGGGGGGTTCAGTTTACAATTAATGATGCAGTATACAGAACTATTTTCATATTAAAACATTTTCCAATAACTTACATTATTGTCTATAAAATTATACATTGTTGATGTCTTTATTTCTATACCTTATCCATTTTTCCCATTTTCTGTTAAAATTGTCTTCTTTCACTCTTAGAGAATATGTCATTTTCTCCATGACAAATATTTCCTGTACCATTGTCTAAGTCTGGGTGTGTCCGCTGCGAGCCAGTTTCTTGTAATGGCCTTTCTGCCAGCGGCGAGTAGGATTTTAACCAAGTAATGGTCTTCCTTCAGCACCACCGTAGTTATATTACCCAGGTATAAAATGGAACACTTCTTGCAGACTATATATCCTAATACCTCCATTAATTCTGAATTCACTCTGTCCCAAAATGGTTCTATTTTTGGGCAACTCCAGAAGATATGTGCATGGTTTGCGTCTGTTTGACCACATTGCCTCCAGCATGTTTGCTGCCTTAGAATTTGCTTGCTTTTTATGTTAGGCGTAATAAAGAAACAAATCAATTTTTTCCAATTAAATTCTCTCCAATTTTGTGAATTGGTGGATGTCTGTAGTGTTACATATGATGCCATTCTTCTTCTGAGAGCGTAATGTTCAATTCCTTTTCCCACTTAAATTTTACATATAATGTAGTTTTAGCTTGACATTCCATTAAACTATGATAAAGTTTAGAAATAATCCTTAATGTTTTTTGATGATACGCATTAACTATCACTTCTATCACTGGATTATTTTCTTCTAGTGCCTCCTTTGTACCTTTTTATTGTAATAATCTCTCAGTTGGAGGTATCTAAACAAGTCTTGGTTCCGAAGTGCAAATCTATCCTTCAAATCTTGAAAACCTCTTAGGTCTCCATTTTCAATAACAGTACAAAATGCAGTCATTCCTTTCTTCATCCACTCTTTAAATTTTGAGTCATACATCCCTGGTTTAAATTCATTATCCAAAGCTATCCATCTTAAAACTTTTTGTTGTTTATTCAGTTTAAGTTGTCTGGTAAGAGTGAACCAAGTTTCTAAAGTAAATATCGTTATTGGGTCGATTATACTCCTGATATGTCCAGGAAGCGCTTTTTCTCCCAAAAGTGTTTGGTTGTGGAAGTCAGGGATATATGTCTCAATCTCTTTCCACCTAGCTATATAGCTGTCCTCACACCAATTAATTAGTGGTCGAAGTTGGGCTGCATAGAAATATATCCTAAAATTTGGAAGTGACATTCCACCTTTGTCCTTTGGCAACTGTAGTGTAGTGTATCGAATTCTGGCCTTCTTTCCTCCCCAAATAAATCTAGATATTAATGTATCCCATTCCGCGAATTGTTTTAATGGTACCTCTATTGGCAGAGATTGAAACAAGTACAATAGCCTTGACAAAATATTCATTTTCACCACATTTATCTTACTACTAAAATCCATTGGGTAGGTGGACCATCTTTCTATATCCTTTCTTATGTTTTGGTTGATGTGATTATAATTGGCCCCATACAACATTGATATATTTTTTGTTATATGTACCCCTAGGTATTTGATTGATTTTGAATCCCATTTAATATTATAATTTTGTTTGATTTCTTCTGGAGGACAATTAAATAGGAGGATTTGAGTTTTTGAAATATTCACTTTATATCCTGCATAAAAATTAAATTTATCTATGATCATCATCATCCTTGGAAAGGAGGTGTTTACTTCCGTGAGATACATCATTACATCATCTGCGAAAAGGCCAATTTTATGTTCTCTGTCTCTTATAGTTACTCCCCTCAGTTCCCTATCTTGACGAATCGCTTGAGCCAATGGTTCAATATATATAGCAAACAGGATAGGGCTAAGACAACATCCCTGTCTCGTTCCTCTTCCTAACACAAATCTCTCAGTTAAGGACCCATTCACCTTTACTCTTGCAGTAGGTTGCTGGTAAATTGCTTTAATAACTTGAATTGACTCTTCGGTTAAGCCAAATCTTTCTAGTGTTTGATATAAGAATTCCCAATTAACCCTATCAAAAGCCTTTTCCGCGTCTAGACTTATCAGGACAGCACGCGTACTTTCCTTTTGAATCTTGTGTATTCTGCCTATTATAAAACCAGTCTGGTCTTCATCAATTAAATCTGGCATGAACTTTTCAAATCGTTTGGAGATAATTGAAGAATATAATTTATAGTCCACATTTAGAATTGATATCAGTCTGTAGTTGGTACAATTTTCCTTGTCTTTGTTCTCTTTGGGGATTAATGTTATAATTGCCTCTTTCCATGACAGGGGGGTCTTGCCTTCTTTGATAATCCAGTTAAAGGTTCTCAGAAGAAGTGGGTTCAGCTCATTTCGAAATATTTTATACCATTCTATAGGGAAACCGTCACTGCCTGGGCCTTGTTTGATTTCATCCTACCAATTGTCTTCTCTATCTCCTCCAGTGATATTTCTGCTGTGATTATTTTATTTTGTGTCTCTCCAATACAGGGCAGATCTATTGTACTTAAAAAAGTCCTCATAGATTCCCCATCTACTGTAGATGTTTGTGTATATAATTCTTTATAATATTCCTGGAAGATATATTCTATTTCTTTTGGATCACTCTTCAAATTCTGTGTACAGGGGTCCTTAATTTTGTGTATGGTGTTGTCAGCCTGTTGTTTGCGCAGCCTTCGGGCAAGTATTTTAGTGGATTTAGTGCCAAGCTCATAATGTGCCTGTTTTACAAATCTTGCTTTTTTCTCCACCTCTTGACCCCAATATCCCATCCATTTGCTTATAAGTTCTCTGGTCCTTATTATTTTTTTACTTCTGTTCTAAATCCTTCAGGTCTGTTATCAACTTATTATATGTTTTCATTCTGGCCTTTTTAATATGTGATGCCCTCGCTATTAACCTACCTCATATTACAGCCTTCAACAAGTCCCATAGTATGGATGGGTCCATCTCCCCATTGTCATTCTCCTCTAGATAAGTTTAAAGTTTATGTTTAAAATGTTTAAAGAAATAAAAGACAAAGAAGGGAGGTATATCATAGTAAAGGGCAAAGTTGATAATATCCTGACACTGGTGAATATCTATGCTCCCCCAGATAGTGATAAACATTTTTTCAAATCCCTATTTGATATTATTGCAATGGAAGCAGAAGGAATTTGTATATGTGGGGGGAATATGAATGTTATACTGAATCATAGGCTTGATACGACAAGTAAAAAGAAGAATAAGAACCAGTTAACAAAACTGTGAAGAATTTGGTTTTCTTGATGTCTGGCGGAATTTTCACCCTCTAGAAAGAGACTATACACATTACTCAATACCGCACTCAGTTTACTCCAGAATAGACTATTTCTTAATGCAGAAAGAAGACTGTTATATGGGTAACGGATTGCAGAATTGGTGTGGCAGATGTATCAGACCATAATGCCATATACTTAACAATTCAAATGGACAGTAGAAGGAAAAACACAGTGTGGCGATTAAATGTTGGAATACTGAATGATAAAACAACTGTTAATGATATTAAATTGGCCGCAACAATTTCATGCCACTTTTGCACTAAGCACTGTTTGAGAAGCAGAAATGCATATGTGTTGCCAACCTGTCTCTTGCAGTAGTCAAAGGCCGCTGGTATTCATTGGGATTTCCTTCTTTAATTAAGTGAGAGTTCCATTTCCAACAATTTGACAAACCAAATATTTGACTCCATCCTGCACCTCAATGAGATGAAGCAAACGGTGAGTTTAGTGAGCAAATCAGGACACAAAGACATTGAATTCACAGCCTCGAGTTGAATGGAAATGTGAGGGGTTTGTGGAATGCTTCGATTACATACTATAAGTAAACTCCACCAACTCAAAGGCAGATAGAATGTTTTCCAGTGTTTGGAGTATCCTTGTGCTGTGTGAAACTCGCACAGCATGTTTATTTGTTGCTGGGGGTTCAACCAAAAAGGATTCTTGCCCTGACTGCACAATTTTTCAGAAGTTAATTTTCTATTCATCACTCTTTAGATAATTACATGTTATTTGTATGGTCAAGTAAAAGGGAAGATAGTCACGGTCTGCATTTTCTAACGATTTTCGGATCCTGATAACCTATCTTTCTCCATCGCCAATTAATACAAGCTTGCTTTATGATGCATCTCTGAGATGCTCCTATTCTGAAAAATTATGTACATATTAATGACATTAACTGAGGCCTGTCCTCTTGAGGTGGTTGCTCTGTAAATCATAATCTTTGCACATAATCTAAGAGTTTTATTGTTTAAATGGCACATTGCTTACATCTGGCATTATTTCTGGGCAGACAACATACCATAGGCAGATGCAGCAGTTCTAATCCTGTTACTTGAAAGAACTAAATCTGATGACCAGATATTAGTCAGCCTATTTATTCCATCGCCCCAGGGCATTTGTTGGTTTTGATTCATATGAGCTGTTGATTCTAGTTGGGGAGTCGGCTTGTGGAATCATAAAGCACAGAAACAGGTCCTTCGGCCCATCTCATCTATGCTGACCCCATCAAAGTTAATCGCATTTGCCCGCCATTCGTCCATATACCTCTCAAAGTTTCCTGTCCACGTACCTGTCCAAATGTCTTTTAAAGGCTGTTATGTTATAGTTCCTGCCTCAACTATGGCAACTCGTTCGATATACCCAACACCCTCTGCGTGGAAAGAGTTGCCACTCGGGTTTCTATATAATCTTACCGCTTTCATCTTAAATCTATATCCTCTGGTTCTGTTGATTTCCCGTACTCTGAGTAAAAGACTATGTGCATTCAATCCATCTATTCCCCTCATTTCTTCTTCCCCATTTGTAACTTATTTATTTTAAAGAATTAAAATCCATCTTTTGTTGCAAATAAGAACTCCATGAATGCAAGAAGGTGAGAACTGCAGAGGCTGAAGCCAAATATTACATGGACTTTTATTCAAACAAAATCAAGTTAGTTTGAACACAATCAAATTAGCAGTGCATATAAATAGTTCATTGAGAGGCAGAGTCCAGTAGAGACACTCTTTCAAACGAAAGATGGGATGTCACCCCAGGGGGTCACATAAATGGCAAGGGTGTTATATTAAAAATACTACTGACACTACTGAATGTAATGCTAGTAATTTTGAATATATAGACACTAAATGTATATTAAGGGTTTATTATGTTTTTTTGAATAATTTGAATAAAGTTAATGTTTGTAAAAAGTCAGGCAGACAGTGCAAAAATCAACCACAGATTCAGACTGATGTAGTGATTGTTTGAAGCCGATACCACTTTAAAGGTTGTGTCATCTGACAGCTGTATGTGTGGCAAGATTATTTTCTGTGGCGCTGCTCAGAAAGTATTTCTGTGAAAGAAAGTTGCAATAAGATTCTGATGTTGGGAGCTTTCATTTTTGTTTCCTTAAGCACACGTGTTGGCTTGAATTATTGATAACGTTTCCAATATCTGAGAAGCATTTACTGAAGGAACTGTGGACACAGAATGCTAGAGTAACTCAGCGGGTCAGGCAGCATCTCTGGAGAAAAGGAATAGGTAATGTTTCAGGTCGGAACACTCTTCAGACTTGACCTGAATGCGGGTTCCAACCCGAAACATCACCTGCCGGACTCCAGTATTTTGTGTCTATCTTTAATATAGTCCAGCATCTGCAGTTCCTTTCTACACTGATATAAATGGCATCTTTAAGGGTACTTTTCGCTGCTTCTGTTGGTCTGAACAATCCTGCAACTTGACCAATGTTTACTGTGTTAACTAATTTAAAACTGATGATCAGCACCAGCAGCAAAATCTGCTTGTCCTAGGAAGTGGAGTTGAACGTGCTCTGCAGTTTTGAGTGTGATACACACATTGCACAGAGGACCAGACTGCTTCTACTTGGCGTTGTTTCATTTTAGGTTTAATACGCCAGATGCTGCAATTCTGAAAATAATCGGAAAAATCTGGAAATGCTCAGTAGCTAGTCAACATCTGTGGAAGAAAATGAGCAACTTGCATCATCTCTCATTGGTTTGTTTTAGTTTAGCTGAGAGGTACAGTGTGGAAACAGGCCCTTTGGCCCACCGAGTCTGCACTGACCAGCTAATTACCCTACAAACCTGTGCATCTTTGGAGACTGGAGCGCCCGGAGAAAACCTGCGCAGGTCACAGGGAGAACGTACAAACTCCATACAGACAGCACCCATGGTCAGGGTCGAACCCAGATCTCTGTCGCTCTAAGGGGGCAACTCTACCACCATGCCACCCTCGCATAACAGACAGCTTTGCAGCAAAAAGATATTTTGGAAACATGGTTGGTTTTAAGAGAACCTCTGTGTCCAGATCAGAGCTTTGTAAAAGGATTGAAAAATCTTACTAGCGAGAGAAAAGTGTGCTTTCCATTGTTGGTGAGGTAATAATGAAAAAAGCTATTGCTTCTCCTGCTCTGGTCTCTGTTAATGTATCCTGATGAAATATGGCTCGTGGCAACTCGTATCAACCTGCATGACTCATCTACATTAAAAGCATACTAATAAATCCCTGTTTCTGATTCATTTCCTGTGACTAAAGTACCGGTTCCTGGTACTGATAGGAGATTAACAGAGGTGAGAGCAGTTTACTTTGATAACCTTGCCCAGCTAATGGGATTGGCATTGCTTTATTGGTGCTGGTGAGTAATTTCAAAGAGTTGGCACTAAGGAGGCACTGCGCCTCACTTTCTGTTATTTCATGAATGCTTTTGAAGAAGGATTCATCAAGGTTATATTTGCAGTTTATAGATGCTTGGACCCTGAAGGATTTAAAGATTGCAACTTTAACATTAGTGTATGTGATCCAATTTCTTCACATAGCAGGATGATACAGGGCACTAAGGGATGGTTGGATGTCACGTGTTGTAGCTTGAACCCAGAGCAAGTGCTTTGAAAAGTGTTCACTGCTGAATATTATAAAATTGACTCGTATACTCCTGTCTGCTGAAACTCAGCTCAGTATGTCTTTCTCTCCATTAACACACCCTGACCGTGCATGCCCACAGTCCTGCATGTCACATTTTTATTTTTTCCCTTCTTTATCTTTCAACTCTCCAACTGCCGGATCCTGCACCCTTTCCACATTTATCTCTCTCTTAATGCACCCGTTCATGCATTGATTATGTGCAGTTCTGGTTGCTATAGGAAGGATGTGGCACAGGAGTGGTTCACCTGCATGATGCCTATATTAGAGGGTATTTGTTACAAGGAGAGGTTGAACAAACTTGGGTTGTTTTCCTTGAAGCATTGGAGGCCGAGGCCTGTTAGAAGTATTTAAAATTATGAGAGGCATAGACAGGGTAGACAGTCAGAACCTTTCTCCAAGGGTGGAAATGCCAAGGGCATAGTTTTAAGGTGAGGGGCAGAGTTTGAAGGAGATGTGCCAGGCAAGTTTTTTTTACACGGAGAGTGGTGGATGCCTTGAACATGCTGCCAGGGGTGGTGATGGAGGAGGCAGGTATGATACTGGCATTTAAGAGACTTTTCGATAGGCACACAGATATGGAGGGATATGAATCACATGCAAGCAGGTGATTAATTTAACTCTGCACCATTTTCGGCACCGACCATAAGACATAGGAACAGAATTAGGCCATTTGGCCCATCAAATGTACTCCGTCATTAGATCATGGCTGATCTACTTTTCCATCTCAACCCCAGTCTCATGCCTTCTCCCTGGCATCGTGGGCTAAAGAGCCTGTTCCTGTACTGCTCTGTTCTATGACTGTATGATCTCTAAAACATACCGCCATGGCAACCCTGGCTTCACCATTAGACCTATGCTTCACTCCCTGATCTTCCCTACAACTTCGGACTAACAGTTTCCACACGATTCTGTGGAAATCATGGATCTCGTTCTAGAAACATAGAAAATAGGTGCAGGAGGAGGCCATTCAGCCCTTCGAGCCAGCACCGCCATTCATTGTGATCATGGCTGATCTTCCCCTATCAATAACCCGTGCCTGCCCTCTCCCCATATCCCTTGACTCCACTAGCCCCTAGAGCACTGGACAAGCTAGATGCATGAAAAATGTTCCCAATGTTGGGCGAGTCCAGAACCAGGGGCCACAGCCTTAGTATAAAGGGGAGGTCATTTAAGACTGAGGTGAGAACAATTCTCTGGTTAAATCCATCCAGTGACTTGGCCTCCACTGACCTCTGTGGCAGGGGATTCCATAAATTCACAACTCTCTGGGTGAAAAAGTTTTTTCTCACCTCAGTCTTAAATGACCTCCCCTTTATTCTAAGACTGTGGCCCCTGGTTCTGGACTCTACCAACATTGGGAACATTTTTCATGCATCTAGCTTGTCCAGTCCTTTTATAATTTTATATGTTTCTATAAGATCCCCCTCATCCTTCTAAACTCCAGTGAATACAAGTCTGATGAAGTGTCTATGGGTTGAAATGTTCTGTTTTTTTGTTAGTTGCTGCCTGGCTTGCTGAGTGCTGGTTTTTAATTTTGGATTTCCTGCAATTGAAGATTTTTGATTTCTATTGGCACCACAACCAACCACCTCAAAGTTTATTTCCAAACACTGGATAGAGTGTATACAATCTGAAAAATACAATTTGGAAACTTCTGCAAGCTGCTCTGGCAGCAACTTCCAAACCCACAACCTCGGTTCAGAGGCAGGTACTAACACAAAGTTTCAAAAGCATCTGGACAGGTACATAGATAGGATAGGTTTAGAGGGTATAGACCAAACGCAGGCAGATGGGAGTAATGTTGGTTGGCATGGACAAGTTGGGCTGAAGGGCCTGTTTCCATGCTCTATGACTCCATGACTCTATGATTCCACCACCAAAAGAGATAAGGGAAACTGATGCATGGAAACGCCATCACTCGTAAGTTCTATAAGATCATAAGCCATGGGAAAGGAATTGGGCCATTCAGCCCATCAAGTCTTCTCTGTAATTTAATCATGGCGGATCTATTTTTTCCCATCATCCCCATTCTCATTCCTTCTCCCTGTAAGCTTTGTCACCCTTACTAATCAAGAACCTATCAATCTCTGCATTAAAAATACCCAAAGGCTTGATAATTAATTCCACAGATTTACCACCCTCTGGCTAAATACATTTCTCCTTGTCTCCATTCCAAATGTGCGCCCTTTTATTCTGAGGCTGTACTCTTTGGTCCTAGACTCTCTCCCTAGTGGAAGCATCCTCTTCACATCTGCCTTTTCAGATTTAGGCCTTTCATTATTCAGAAGGTTTCAATTGGATTTTGGATGTGCACCATCCGCACTTAGATATATATCACTGGTTGCTCTTTGTTGCTAAGTCTAAGTCCTGGAACTTCCTGGCCAACAGTACCTTGGGCAGTACCTTCACCAAAAACGTGGCTGGCTCACCACCACTTTCTCAAGAGCGTTAGGGCCAGGCAGTAAAGGTTAGCCATCCTTGCAGAACTGCCCAGCATCATTGCTACAGCCCACTCGGGTGTCGGTCAATAACCACATCTGCAAAATAAGGTTTGACATTTGACCTGGATGAAGTCAGCAAGACGTCCATTGGCACATTGCAACTCAATGATATGGTTGGTTGAAGCATGAGAAAACATAAGGTTTAGCATAAGTGTCACAATGTGGAGGCTTGGTTGAGATAGGCAATGGAGATGTTGGAAGACAATATGACCTCAGAGTTTATGCACCTCTGTACTAAATGGTCGGTCAGTAAAGAGCTGCACATTGGTGCGGCAGTGGAGTTGCAGAGACCCGTGTTGAATCCTGACCAAAGGTGCTGTCTTTAAGGAGTTTGTACTTTCTCCCTGTGACTGTGTGGGTTTTACCCAGTTTCTCCGGGTTCCTCCCACATTCTAAAAATGTGCAGGTTTATAGGATTCTGTAAATTGTCCCTAGTGCGTTGGATAGAACTAATGTACGGGTGGTTGGCGTGGAGTCGGTGGGCTGAAAGGCCAGTTTCCATGCTGTATCGCTAAACTAAAGAAATCTGGCGGAACACTTCCCCACTTCTTCAACTACAGGTTTCTCTTCTATTCCTGTCTGTGGTTTGTTCCTGTACAGGCATCATCAATCAATATCCAGCAATGCCAGATGATCACTCTAATAGTTGGGCATTTAAGGTTTCTACTCTTCTCAGCATCGCACTATGGAGTGGGATGCTTGTGGGGTGAGCAGAGCTGTACATCGTTATTACTACTCTTGCTGTTATTTACGGCTTGTCATGCCTTTTTCATCCTGCCTTCAGGAAACCACTGCTTTTTGAAGCGCGCAAGGCCGAGTGGGACCTGCCAAAGGTGTGGTAACCATCACAAAGTCAATATATCAAGCTGGCGATAATTCATAGTTTGCAGTTTGGAAAGAGGTTCAATTCATTCACTTGGCTGATGAGCTGATAAAGCACAGCTCCAGGTTATACATCTGTGCATTTCTGTTCATAGCTGGAGTCGTAAGCTGGAGGTTGCATGGGAATTGAGGAATGCTGAACGGTCGGTGTTACATCATGCATCGAATGTACACCAACCTGAAACAAAACCAATCTTGCTCCCCCTCTGATTGGAGTGCTACAATGGTGATACCACATTTCACTTAGCCCGACAAGAAGAGGATTTAATGTACTTATTTGGCTTTACAAACACCTTCTTGTGGGAAATGGGTAGAATATTTTCAAACGGTTCCCAGCCAAAGCACGTAATACAGTATAGCACAGCACTGGAACAGGCCCTTTGGCCAACAATGTCCATGCTGAACATGATGTCAAGTTAAACTAACCTCATTTGCCTGCACACGATCCATATTCCTCCATTCACTACCTAAAAGCCTCTTAAATGCCGCTATTGCGTCTGCTTCTACTACCCACCTCTGGAAGTTTTCATTTTTTTAAATTGCCCCAGAAAATTTCCTTTTACACTTTGCCCTCTCACCTTCAAGCTATCCCCTCTAGTCTTTGACAATTCCACCCTGGAAAAATGTACATTTTCATGTACATAGAAAATAACACACAATTACTTCACTTTGCCGAATTAGACCAGCTTGCTTAGATATTCTATTCACTCTCATGAGCATTCAAACATTCTTCTTTCCTGGTTAATGCATTTTTCTGTAACTTTATTTTATAATGTCATTTGTTTTAATATTTAGCTGCAACTCGTCGATTAAGGCAGCACATTGCCTATATTTCTGTTGCAGCTCGATTTTCTTTTTTCATATACAAGCAAGATCATCATATCGATTTTAAGAAAAATAAATCACTGCATGCAGTTGTGCCATTTATAAAATGACCAATTTATGTTCCTATAAATGGGAGGAATTTCATTCAGTAAATGGCATCAGCAATCTTCCAGTGCATCAAAAGTGCGTCAAGTTTCATATTGAGTGGATTTCAAATAAAGGTCACTGTCTGTGCTTTCAAATGATGGATGTCTGACCCGTATAATTGCAGCGTACAATATTTGCATTTTCCAGTTTCATCACATTCTAAAAATGACTTCAGGCACAGTTTTGTCTTGTCTTACTATAATCTAATTTGTGGTGTAGTAATTACTGTAACTGCAGCAGCTGACCTGCAGCTCTCAGACTAATAGTGGAAAGCATGTGGAGAGCATTGACTGAAAACCTTGTATGGATTGTGTACATCACTGCAGATATTACATAGAACCACCCGTCTCAGTGCCCTCAGCATTTGGTGTTGCTGCAGAGAGCTCTCGCCATAATGATCCAATTTTGTTCATGAAAGGAAGACAAGTAGTTTTGTTTAATTTAGAGATACAGCGCAGATCTTTAGCCCACCGAGCCAACGCCAACCAGTGATCCCCGCACACTTGCACTATCCTACACTACACTAGGGACAATTCATAATTGTACCAAGCCAATTAACCTGCAAACCTGTATGTCTTTGGAGTGTGGGAGGAAACCGGTGATCCCGGAGAAAACCCACGCATGTCACGGGGAGAATGTACAAACTCCGCACAGGCAAGCTCCCCTAGTCAGGATCAAACCTGGGTCTCTGGCGCTGTAAGGCAGCAACTCTACCGCTGCACCACTACTGCCCTTTGCATCTCCCGCGGTGTTCCATAGCAATTTATAACATGCAAAAATAATGTCCTTAATGCTGTAAATTAATGTTTGGAATCCATGTTGGATAATGTTTTAGTCGGTTGAAATATTCTTCAGCTTCTTCAAGGAAATGGTGTTTGATGAATGCTAATCAAGGCTGTTAGCACCTGACCAACTATATGGAAGGTCAACTGTTTATATTAGGTACAAAATAAGGCAGATCTCCTAATTGATTATTAATCTACAAGTTTCTGCCAAGCAATAAAATGATGGAAAGAGCCACCAGCAGCACTTACAACCAGCACCTACCATCTGTCAATCAGTCTGGAGAAGGGTCTCGACCCAAAACATCGCCTGTCCATTCCCTCCATAGATGTTGCTTGACCTGCTGAGTTGGTCAAGCACTTTTGCTTTGCTCAAGATTCCAATTCCTTATTTCTCCGCCAACCATCAGATGTTCCCTTTGCGATAAATTTCCTTCCACAATCAAAAAAAATTGTCAATGATTCCATGGAGTTTTGCTTAATTTTTTTTTCCTTTACAATGAAGCAGAAGGCAATGGCAACATTTTTTAATCAAAGTGTAAGTTAACCATGCTATTGTTGGGTAAAGGTTGCACAAACAAAATAAATGAAATCACCAGTGGCAGTGGCAGTGGCACCACCATCAATATTCGAAAGGCAGAGTTGACCAGAAGTTTTGAAAATTAACACCAACCAGAAATTTCTCTGGACCAGCTACCTCGGGACTGCAGTTAAAGCTCGATATTGGGTTATTATTTACTCTCCCATACATCTGTGCTACGTGGAAGATTCAAATTAGAAGTATACAGGAATTCTTAAGCCTTAGTGTTCCTTGGAATAACTTGTTTCCACTCCAATTCTGTGGGTCCCGAGGTAGTTGTCAAATGTACCCATTGTGGAATCTACAAACTCCGACCCAATTGGGCAAGAGGCGTTTGAAGGGGAAGGCAAGTGGGTAGTTTGCTCTCCTGCCGTTATGTTGGATTTCTGCCCGCACTGGACAAATGGACACATGGTTCTCAATAGCATCGCGAATGGTCCTCAGTTTTAAGTGGAAATAGGCCAGGGATTCATGTGCATTGGCGCGTAAGCTTTGAGAAAATCCTTGCATCATTTCCTCTTGGTAATCCCTTGCCGTCATGAATAACTTTGTTTAATAGATGTCGTTGAGGGTAAGGTACATACTCTTATCTGCTTCAGTGAACTAGTCAATACTAACTTGGTGTATGGCCTTCAAATGTAGACACAAGCCAGCATTGTTTGAGTCTGCAACTCGAAGAATGAGGCCGATGAAGTGACCTTCACCATGGAGTGAGGAGACATACATACCTGTGACGCAAAGGTAGAGTTGCTGCCTTACAGCACCAGAGACCTACGTTTGATCTTGACTACCGGTGGTGTCTGTACGATGTTTGTATGTTCTTCCCGTGACCTGCGTGGATTTTCTCCGGGATCTCCGGTTTCCTCCCACACTCCAAAGACGGACGGGTTTGTAGGCTGATTGTTGGTATAATTTTAAATTGTCCCTAGTGTGTAGGATTGTGGTAGTGTGAGGGGTGAGTGCTGGTTGGTGCGAACTCGTTGGCCGAAGGGCCTGTTTTTGCACTGTTTCTCAAGTCTAAGAGGCTTGTTCGAACTGAAAAGCCATATTGTGGGTTGAAAGATAACGAAATATTGGAACAACGGCACAGTTGATCACCACCTACTCTCTGATCCTTCCATAAATTATATCATAATCATAATTGAACCCTTTAAAAAAGAGTGATTCATCCTTCCTATTTGCACAATGTAGGGCCTTCATGATTTTATAGACTTCACTTTAGTGTTCCTTCAGCATCCTTTGTCCAAAGAAAAGAACCCAGCTTATGAAGTCCATTCTCATGGAGAGAATGTACCAGTCCCCTGACGTTGCAGGAGTTTAGTTTAGAGATACAGTGCAAAGACAGGCCCTTCGGCCCACGTAGTCTGCGCAGGCTAATGATCCCCGCACACTTACACTATCCTACACACACTAGGGACAATTTATAATTATACCAAGCCAATTAACCTGCAAACCTGAATGTCTTTGGAGTGTGGGAAGAAACCAGAGATCCCAGAGAAAACCCAGGTGGTCACGGGAAGATTGTACAAACTCCATACAGACAGCACCCATAGTCAGGATCAAACCCAGGTAAGGCAGCCACTGTGCCGCCCTTGTGTGGATCTAATAAACACCTCTACCCTCACATCCTATGCCTCAACTAAATAATTTCAGATGCTGGCTTATACCAAAGATAGAATCCAAGTGCTGGAGTAACTTAGTGGGTCAGGCAGCACCTCTGGAGAAAAAGGGTGGGTTTCAGGGCGGGACCATTCTTCAGACTATTGCAGGTGGTCCCTAGTGTTCTGCTGCTGGGGTAGGATTAGGGTTTAGCAGGTCAGATCACTAATCTGTTAGATGTAGGAAAGTGGCTGTACCTGAACCTGAGGATGTGTGGCTTCATCCTTCTGTACATCCTGCCCAAGAGTAGCAGCGAGAAGTGGCCGTGGCCTAGAAGATGGATGACGGATGACGGATGCCACCTTCTTGAGTTATACAGTGTTTGCGGTAATGTTTGTGGTATATCGTGTCTGTCTGAAGAATGAGTTGACCGCAACAAAAACACTTGTCTTAAACCTGACTGTCAGTGCATTAAAAAAAAAAAAAGCCTTGCCGTGGTCTCTGCTCCAAATGATTAGTCTGCATTCGATAAGAAACATTATTATCAGAAGATGACCTTTCTGTGAACGGTGAGTGGGCGCGGTGCAATCACTGAGTTGTCAGTTGCCTGCAAATGAATGTCGGTGCGCAATTGACTTACTGCTTGATGTCAGAGACAAGGCTATTGAATATCTCAAGGTGCAGGCAACAGATCCCATCCTCACAACCAGTGATGCTCACGGGAATGGTTACACAACATCCACATTGCCTTCCACCTGTAATTTGTAAGCATGAGCCCTTTTACCCGTAGAAATAAACTCTACAATCTGATAGATGACGAACGTGTCAGTATTTTAAACTACAGCCTTCCAGAGTGGGCCCATTTGCATATAGTAGTGAGCTTGGACTTTGTAGGAAGTGGTTTGTTTGTAAATAGCAATTTTATTTTCGGCGCACCGGTGACACATTGATCTATGTTTCACACCTTCTCCAACAAGAAACAGTGGCAGCAAATTTTTAAGAAGAAATAAGATTTTCCTAGTTTATGTGCTTTGCTCTTTATTAATGTTACAAATATTTTCCATGATTAGATTTGTAGTATCTTTCCAGAGATAAAATGATATTAGTTAACAGCCTGTGAGCTTTGATTTCAGTGTGGCAGCTTACAATCCAGCGGTATGAATATTGATTTCTCTCACTTCAAGTACCCTTGCATCCCTCTCTCTCCGTCCCTCCCCCAGCCTGGTCGTTGTACTAGTTTCACTTTCGCCCTGTCGAGTTTCTTTGTCTGTATAACTCGTTATCACCAAGCCCACAGTCAACAATGGACCGTTGTGAGCTCCACCTTTCCTTCATCATTGTTACATTTTGCATATCTTTCATTTGTGTTGTATATCTCTCTATATCGCCATCTATATCTCTCGTTTCTTGTCCCCTGACTCTCAATCTGAAGAAAGGTCTCGACCAGAAACATCACCTATTTCTTTACTTCAGAGATGCTGCCTGATCCGCTGAGTTACTCCAGCTGTTTGTGTCTATCTTCGCTTTAACCAGCATCTGCAGTTCCTTCCTACATATTAAATAACGTGATAATTTACCTAGACTGTTTATATTAAATACTGCCGATATAAGAGGACCATCTGGGGAAAGGGGACTGAGGCATGGACTGGAGAATTGAGTGACTGGTGCTGGTTAGATTCTCATCCTGCTGTTCAAGACTTTAAGGATGTAAACCTGTCACTGGGTTAATTAACCATGATTTATCCTGCTGCATCCTCTATTGTATTTGAAGTGTTAAAACATTGTAAATGTGGGAGAGTTAGTTTGTGTGACTTGGAATGGTGGAAAGATGCTCAATTTCCTGGAGCTGCGCGTCATATCTATTGAGAGCAGCAACACATAGATGCCACATTTCACAGCTTCAGCTGTGACCTTGAGTGTTGCCCGTGTGAAATCTGCACATTCGCACTGTGACCACTTGGACCTCGTCCAGCTTTGGATCCTCCCTACATTCCAAAGATAGTACGTACATTAATGGCGAATTATTCTTTGTGTAGATGGGTGGCAGGTGTGTGGAGGAGTGCATTGCTGTGTGAGAGGGAATAGATAACTGGTGGGAGTGCTCTTTACATCAACATGGACTCAGTGGGATGAATAACCTATGTCAATCTTATATGAAAGTATAGTTTTAAAAAACATTGTGAAAAGTAGATTAGCCATGCAGTGAGGAAACAGGCCCTTCGGCCCACTGAGTCTATGCCGACCAACAATCACTAGTTCTCAGCTATATTATAGGGACAATTTATGGAAGACAATTAACCTACAAACTCGCACGTTCTAGCAACGTGGGAGGAAACTGGAGCACCCAGTGAAACCTCACAGGGTGAATGTGCAAACTCCGTACAACCAGCATCCTTTGTCAGGATCGAACCCGGGTCTCTGGCGATGTGAGGCAGCAACTCTGACAGCGACGCTGTGCCACTGTGCTGCCCACAAAGTGAACTCATTGGGTAATTTGAACAGTAATTGATGAACTGTGCTACCTAGTTTTAAAAGGGAATTTACATCGCTATTTCAGGGAGAAGAAATCACAGAGGTATCAAAAGGATCTGAAGAACAGTCCCAACCAGAAACGTCACCTATTTATGTTCTCCAGAGATGCTGCCTGACCTGCTGAGTTACTCCAGCACTTTGTGTCTATTTTGGAATAACTGGATTGCTGTTTTCGGGAGCTGGTGCTGGCTCAATTTGCTGAATAATAATGTTCACAGTCCCTTTTTCCAGGATAGAGGATTCTAAAACTAGAGGGCATAGACTTAACATGTGAGGGTGGATATTTTAAGAGGGACCTCAGGCTCAACTGTTTCAATCGGAGTGTAGTCTCTATCTGGAATGAGCTGCTATAGAATTTGATACAATTATGACATTAAAAAAGACATTTGGACAGGTGGAAGGATTTAGAGAGCTATGGGCCAATTGCATACAAATGGGATTAACCCAATATGCCAACTTGCTCGGCATGGACAAGATGGGCTGAAGGGCCTGTTTCCGTGTTGTACATCTCCCTGGTTCTGAGTTTGCATCATTCAATGGTTCTTTTATTACCTCGTGTACCAAGCTACAGTGAGATTATTTTTGTGGCCCTGTTCTGCCATGATTCTACAGTTCACAATTGTATATGTCTTCGGGTTGCTGAACATGAAGCCCCACAACGTATTGTCGATTGCCGGAATTGACTGAGTGATTAGTTTCTACTTGAGGAGTTCTGAACAAGTGCTGCAATTCTGCACTTAAATTCAGAGAGAGTTCTTTTCTCTCCCACACCGAACCTTCACCCCCCCCCCCCCCCCCCCCCCCCCGCCTATTAAGTATAATTATAAACAATGAGTACAAAAAAAATCCACTTTATCATAAGCATTTGACCCCATCTTTGGAATTTACAACTTACTCCACTCTACTATTCTCCATTTAAAAACCTTGATTTTACTAAGTGGAAGTTTTACACAGATTGCATAGTGCCATTATTTTTGTATTTTGTATGCCACTGTAGTGACAAAGGATGTAGGTAGCCCATCCAGAGATGGAGAGGAATCTTAATTTCTTTCTTTCAGGGGATACACTTAAGCTTTGAAGTATTGCCTACAATTAAGCCTGTGTTGTTCTTAGGAATTTCGTGTTGGAATTCCTGAGAGAATTGCTCTTTTAATGTCTTTGTGGCAACTATTAAATGAAGCAACCACAACCGTGAATGTGCTCTGTTCAAGTCTTTTGTTCCTGTTCTTGATTGAAATCATGTCTTGGAACCGGCAGAGTGTTACAGGATACACCTGGTCAGAAAATGAAATGGTGTGAATGTTGACAATCTTTTGAGTTTAATTTTTAAGACAAGTCCAAAGTTAACTTGTTCTTTTGACTTTAAGGTTATGTTGATTACCAGGTAGAAATCACAGGGATACATCTTAGTCAATGCGATCAGTCACTACAGCCCTGCTTTATATTAACTATATCCCACGCTCTCTGTCTACAATAATATCTATGGATCTTTTATCAGTCAATAATACCAGGCAACTTTTCTTGCATGGCAAAGGCAGGTTTTGATGGACCTAAACCAGCAGTAGGGGGAGGGGTAGGTGGCGGGGTGGGGAACAGTCTCATCTTTTGTAAGTGCAGGAGGTTTAACACCTGCTTTATGCAGCTGCCAGAGGCACAATCAGTTTGGATATCTTGAGACAATTTTTGATTTTTTTTTTCATTTAGAGATAGATACAGCGCGGAAACAGGCGCTTCAGCCCTCTGTGTCCATACCGACCTGTGATCCCCACACACTAAGACTATCCTACACACTCTAGGGATAATTTTACAATTTTACCAGGCCAATTAGCTAATACACCTGTACGTCTTTGGAGTGTGGGAGGAAACCAGAGCACCCGGAGAAAACCCACGGGGAGAACGTACAAACTGCGTACGGAAAGCAACCATGGCCAGGATCGTACCCGGGTCCCTAGCGCTGTAAGGCAGCAACTCTACTGCTGTGCCATCATGCCACCCCTACAAAACCTTCAAAAGCCAAACTTGATTTCCAGTTGCTGAATTGGCCAGGGTGAAGAATATTGTCAATTTAGGGAGTCGGGGCATTGGTTTGCACCATTCACCTCAGTCAATTTAAAAGTCCATGTGTATTGAGTGAGAAGCTATTTCATGACCGTGCATATTAATTGAGTATAGTTCTACTAATGCTGAAATTCAATGGTTTGCTACAAGTCACATGCTCTACATGATCAATTTGGCTGTATCTATATCGATATCATCTATATCTAGTGGTTAGCATGGCCATTATCATTTGTTCTTTTCACACTTTTCATTTATTATTCATTCATTATTTCATATCTCTAGTTTCCCTCTCGGCCGACTCTCAGTCTGAAGTAGGGTCTCGGCCCGAAACCTATACTTGTTCTCCAGAAATGCTGCCGGGTCCACTGAGTTACTCCAGCTTTTTGTGTCAACCTTCGGTGTTAATCAGCATCTGCAGTTCATTCCTGCACTTCAAATACTTCCTATTCCTCTCAGCATCATCCGTGCAGCAACAATTATCAGTGAAAATCCCTCAATCATGAATATTCACTAATGAAAGCTGTGAATTCTGAGGAATTTGCTCAAGCGCCTTTATTTAAAAGCACTTGAAACTTCAATTAAAAATTAAATGGCCTCCTTCTCAAAAATAGTTCAGAGCCTGCTCGGAAACCAATTATTGACCTAAAAAGGCCATTTGAAGCCTCAGAAACCAATTATTTACCTAAAAGGACATTGAAGCCTCTAGTGTATGTTATTTAAAATATATATATAAGTAGTCCTAAAGCAGCCAACTAGGTAGCATCTGGAAGAAACTGTACGTAAATTGTAACCCATGCAGCGATGGACTGTATAATTTGAGTATGATGGCAGGAGGAAGTGATTGTTGAATTGTATTTGAACCATCAATACATTCCAGCTGCAAGATCACTGAGATGATGATGATTGGATTTATAAACTGATCTTCTACCTTAAGTCAAGGACCACTCAACCCAGTCATTCCCTCGTCTCCTCTCCCGTCAGTCAGAAGATAATAAGCTTGAAAGCACAAACCACCAGCCTTTCCCCCTGTTAATAGACTGCTGAGTGGTCTTCCCCAAAAGATGGAGAGGAGTCCCGATCTTCCAACCTATCTACTTGCAGACTTTGCACTTTTTCTCTGCAATTATTGCTTATATTGACACTATTAAACCAATACCAAAAAGCCAAACATGGGACTATGATCAACTAATGACAGATTAACCAAGTTTGTAAATTTGAGATTGACCTTTTTTAGAAACCTATTTCATGTGGTACATATCTCAGATGAGCCATCAGGATAATTGAGGTACTGTGTATTCTGGACTAAGGCTGTATTATATTTTCTTTGCCCAATAAACTGATATAATGCACATGTTTTATTTGATTAATATTATGGTCATGTAATCTCACACCAAAATATAATAATTTCAGTAGATATTCTCCAACTTGTGCTGTGGCTGAAGGTTCTGAGGTTAGTGACATTTGGACATTTAGGCTTGGGCTGCCGTTAGCGTCGGTGCGGTAGTGCCTTTTAATCCACAGTAATGTGAAGTTGCCTGTTGATCTGTTGCTCCAAGGCTGTATTTAGAACCAGTTTCATAGTTATGTGTAGAAAGGAACTGAAGAAAGGTCTCGACCTGAAACATCACCCATTCCTTCTATCCAGAGATGCTGCCTGTACCACTGAGTTACTCCAGCAGTTTGTGTTTATCTTCAGCTTCATAGTTAGCTCCAACTTTTGGAAATTGATGTACTGGGTCAAGTGGAGGCATCCTCTCTCATCATAACATCTCTGGAAGTTTTCTAATTATCTGGTTGTAAGTTTTCCCACTTTGAGCTGGAATCCTGGGGGAATTCTTTGTATATTCATCCAATGACTTCCAACTTAGAGCAACATATAGAAATTATTGACAGATTCAGTTACACATGAACCTCATTCATCACAGTCTGTACGCTTGTATTATGTTGTTTAAGTGTCTCTTGTTATCCCCGTGCACTGATGCATAACTATCATCTTCACTGGTCACTTACTCTCAGCCAAGCATGCCTCTCTCCCCGGATTCTCCCAGACAATCTTATCCTGAAGCAGCAATAAAGTGAGTACTGGGTAGCAAAGATCCTATAGCGGAGCGGATCTTTGCTGGGGAGAAGGTTTTAATAATCTGTCATGTGCTTTTTCATTTAGTGGTCTATTGTGTCTTGAATGTTCAAGATTTTTCCTTAACTTGCAAAAGCAAGATAGGAATCAGCATAAATCCAATTTCCTGTGTCAATTGAGTGAATAATAGATGTCCAATACCACAATTCAACTCGAGTGATAACAGCAATCACAAGACAAGGATCAGTAATTGCCAAGCCCAGATAAGATCTCCACTGAACCTATTTATAAACTTGGATTGTTTCCCCCTTTCCCTGCACTTTCTTAGTTACTATTTATCATTCTCCCTTTGATATTAATAAACAGTTACAAGGTGCATCTATGGGATTTGTGAAACAGTTTGCTTGAATTTCCGACACTAAACGCATGGTGTAGTTGACTATGAAAAATCTCTCTCACAATGGTCAAAGCAGGTGAATCTTATTTATAGTAAGCTCATTAACACCATTTACAACTGGAATGATGCAACCAAGACAACTGGGACAGGATGTATTGTATGTAGGCTTGTTTTAAGCATCATACGTCCCAATATAAACATTCACATGTACAGTGAATACAGGGCGGCACAGAAGCGCAGCGGTAGAGTTGCTGCCCTATGTTGGCAGTGACCCGGGTTCAATTTGAACTGTGGGTGCTGCCTGTATGGAGATTGTATGTTCTCCCCGTGACCTGCGTGGGTTTTCTCTGGGTATCCTCCCACATTCCAAAGACTTATAGGTTAATTGGCCATCTGTAAATTGTCCCTAGAGTGTAGGATAGAACTAGTGTGAACGGATGATTGCTGGTCAGCGTGGACTTGGTAGGCTGCAGTACTTGTGTCTCTGAGCTAATGCGATCCGATGTATTTGATCTTGCACACAAGGTAAAATAGGATGACATTACAGTGTGATCAAAACTGCTTACTGAATCCAGCCACAACATTTGGCTCCACACAAATCCTAAATACTTCAGTAATTGTATCATCATGAGCCACAGGTGAGGTACTGGAAGACTGGAGGATGGTTAATGTTATGACTTTATTTAACAAGGGCAGCAAGGACATGCCAGGGAAGACTGGAAGACTTCAGTAACTGGAAGACTTGTCCTTCATTACTGAAGGACAGGATTTATTTGTATTTGGAGAGGCAAAGACTGATAAGAGGTGGTCGACTTGGCATTGTCTGCAGGAGATCATGTCTCATACATTTGAAAGAGTTTTTTGAGGAGGTGACCAAGAGGATTTGGCAAGGATAGGGCAGTGGACGTTATCTTCATGGGTGTCAGCAAGGCCTTTGGCAAGGTTGTACATGGTAGGTTGCTCCAGGTGGTTCGAATACATGAGATCCAAATTGGATACAAAAGTGGCTTGATGCAAAGTGGCAAAGGATAGTAGTGGAAGGTTGTCCTTCAGATTGGAGGCCTGTAACTGGTGGTATGTCACCGGGATCAATGCTGGATCCTATACTGTCTGTCACATATACTAATGATTTATAAAATAACACAGGGCCATGATTATATGGTCATAAGTGATAGGAGCAGAAATAGGCCATTCGGCCATCAAGTCTACTCCGCCATTCAATCATGACTGATCTATCTCTCCCTTCTAACCCCATTCTCCTGCCTTCTCCCCATAACCACTGACATCCATACTAAATCAAGAATCTATCTCTGCCTTAAAAATATCCATTGACAGCCTCCACAGCCTTCTGTAGCCAAGAATTTCACAGATTAGTAAATTAGCAGATTACACCAAATTTGTGGTATGGTGTACAGTAAAGGAAATTGTCTGAGGTTACCACAGGATCTAAATTGACAAGGAAAGTGGGCAAGGGTATAGCTGATGAGAATTTAATTTGTGGAGAAGTCCAAAGTGATGTATTTTTGGACCAGGCCGGGATATACACAGTGTTAGGCAGGTCCCTGGGGAGTATGGTTGAACATGGCACTAGGGTACAAGTCCATAGTTCCTGTGAAACTGGTGATGTTATGAAGGTGTATGGTATGCTTGCCTTCATTGGCTGAGGCATTGTGAGTAGGAGTTGGGATGTCATGTTACACCTGTACAAATCATTGATTAAACTGCACGGAATATTGTGGGCTGTTCCGTTGCCACTCCGGAGGAAGGATGGGATAAAACTTGGAAGGGTTTAGGAAAGATCCATAGGTTTATAAAATCACGAGGGGGCCTACATATAATACATAGCCCCATATCACAGTGGTGCAGCGGTAGAGTTGCTGCCTTACAGTGAATGCAGTGCCAGAGACCCGGGTTCAACCCTGATTACAGGTGCCGTCAGTACGAACTTTGCACGTTCTCCCCGTGACCTGCGTGGGTTTTCTCTGAGATCTTCGGTTTCCTCCCACATTCCAAAGACGTCCAGGTCTGTAGGTTAATGGGGTTGTAGGATGGGGTGTAGGATAGTGTCAATGTGCGGGGATCGCTGGTCGACACAGAAGGACCTGTTTCCGTGCTGTGTCTCTAAACTAAACTAAACTAAAAATTTATGAAGCTTAGTATTTGGACAAATGCTAAAGTAATTTAGATTCTCCAAGAAGATAAAGGATGAATGACCACAATTTATTTTTGCTGATATGTGAGGGAAAGATATTGGCTAGGGCACAAAGCGAGTAAACATTGTTGGTTTAGGAATTTCTAACATTCACTTGAATCCCTGAGAGAGCCAGAAGAACCTTAATTTATGTAGGAAAGAATTGCAGATGCTGGTTTAAATCAAAGGTAGACACAAAATGCTGTAGTAACTCAGTGGGACAGGCAGCATCTCTGTAGAGAAGGAATGGGTGACGTTACGCTGAGAATTTTTAACATGAATCAACATGAACTCCAAAGAGGAGATCATGATTGCATATTCGTCTTGTTGCCAATGAAAGAACGCATCCAGCACAAGATACACGGAGAAGACAACAGTTTAAATTCTTCATCCTCCTGTTAACCACCAATAATTAATTAAATGCTTTGAAGAACATTCTTCAGTTGTGTAAATACATCGCTCTTAGCTAGTTTATGCTAGACTTGAAATATCTAGCTGGAATTTGTAATAATTGATTTGAAATATCTAGCTGGAATTTATAATCTTAGACTTCCTATGCCACGAAAAGACCTTTCACACCATTGAATCCTTGCCAGCTCTTCATAGGGTAATCCATTTAGTTCCATTCCTGTGCTCTTCCCTATGACTAGGTTATTTTCTATCAAGTGCCGATCTAATTCTCTTTCAAAAGGTTTTAATGCTGTTTCCTTCATCCTGAAGGAGACAGCATCAAGAAGATTTTTTGAAAGAGATCACAACGCTGGCTGCATTCAAATTAAAAGCTGAACTCATATTTTTCAAATATTCCTCCCTGTGTTCATTTGTTAACAACTCAATGGTTAAGAAACAATATATAAAACTCAATGTTAGGGTGTTGCCAAAGATTTGAGTATTTGCAAAGTTATTCTAAAGCCTCCTCAGTCATCCATGCGTACACATGTACCACATCTGCAACCCACACGTTATCACTGGACACCTGGACCATTTAACTAACATCTCGATGTAAGCATTAACACAGGCCTGCTATTTCTGTAATTAATTATTGCAAAGGAAATCTCAATGATTGGCAAGCTTCTCTCTTCATTTAAACAAATGGCTCAATGATTTGAGGTTGATCTGTTGTGAATTGAGAGCATTTCCACAAAGGAAAACTTACTGTAAGGTAAGTTAATGTAGAAATACTCCACCATTTTGTGTGAGGGTGCCAAATTGGAAGGATCGTCTCCTTTGTTCTGGCGTTGGGAACTCTTAAACAAATCTGCAGTGAGCTTAGTTGAGTGATTATTTTTTTAATGCTTTTGCAGTGTCTCTTGAAGAAGCTCTCTGTTTGATGAGAGCAACAGAGCTAGTGGGTCACAGAGTAATGGAGGGTGCTGCCAGTTATCTTAAACTGCGTCTATATTGACACAGTGGACTTGAATGTGTGATTTGACCTCTGCAGCTTGAGCCAGTTACAGTTCCATCTGACTGAACAGGAACAATGTTGAGAATTATAAATGGCAGGCATCAAACTGATCACTGTGCCACATCCTGAGTATTCCCGCTCCATTTGGCGTTCATCCCAGGAAAAGTGTCATTCAAAGTAAAGCTTTTAAATGCAGTCACAACAATGGAATCCATAGGGGATTCCCGGGATGAGTGGGCTGTCATACCACCAGCCAGTTTGTGTCTGTACATCTTGAACTTTAGATGAATGAGGGGTGACCTTAATCAAACATCTAAGATGCGAAGGGGGTTTGGCAGGGTAGATGTTGAGATGTTTTCATGAGTAGGAGAATCACAAACTAATAATGGCATAGAAGAGGAGTTGAGGCCAGTGTAGATCAGCCATGGTTATATTGAATGGTGGGGCAGGCACGAGGTGTCTGGTAACCTATTCCTGCTATTTCTTTAGTTTTTAGTTTAGTTTGGAGATGCAGCGAGGAAACGGGTCCTTTGGCCCACCGAGCCTGCACTGACCAGCGATCCCAGCACATTAAAACTATTCTGCACACACTAGAGGCAAATTTACCTACAAACCTGTATGTCTTTGGAATGTGGGAGGAAACCGAAGATCTCAGAGAAAACCCACGCAGGTCACACGGAGAATGCACAAACTCCGTACAGACAGCACCCGTAGTCAGGATCGAACCCGGGTCGCTGGTACTGTAAGGCAGCTACTCTATCACTGTGCCGTCACTGTGCTCTTGACTACACCGACTGTGAATAGATCCAGAGAATCTTGAGTAATTTTCAGCTTACTATTGAAATGAGCATCTACCTTAATTGGATATGTATACTCTAATCTTTAACTAGTGTGATGTTTAATCATTAATTACCAATCTAAAAACTGCTCTTATCCCTTCCTGACGAGATTAGTGAGAACTCTTGACTGTGATTGGAAACTCAGTTAGTTGGATGATATCACAGACGTTGGATGTCAGAGATACAGCATGGAAACAGGCCTTTTGGCCCACCGAGTCTGCAGCGACCAGCGATCGCCTGTACAATAGTTCTATCCTAAACACTAGGGACAATTTGCAGAAGCCAACCAACCTACAAACCTGCACGTATTTGGAGTGTGGGAGGTAACTGGAGCACCCAGAGAAACCCCAGTTGGTCACAAGGACAATGTACAAACTCCGTACAGACAGCACAGCACCTGAGATCAGGATTGAACCTGGGTCTCTGGCACTGTAAGGCACCAACTCTACCAATGTGCTCCTGTGTCGCCCCTATGTCGTACTGATCTTGTTGGAAAAGCGGAAGTTTACACTTTTTAAAAAATATATATATTTTTATTAGAAGTCATATACAGGGTATATCATATATAGGGTACATTAAGAATAATCTAATACATTTCATATACAACGTCTTGTTTTTGAATTTAATAATAAAGTAATATAAGCAAAAAGAGAGAAAAAGAAAGTTAGGTAAGGTGGTGAAAGTGATAGTTCATGAAAAGTACAAGAAAAATAGTGAAAGGAGGAGAGATAAAAAAATAAATAAAGTTTAACAAGAAAGTAAAACAAAAAAGATAATGAAAGGAAAATAAAATGAAAGGGGTATACCTACTTCATATCTTTGCGCACCCCTCACCCGGTTCTGAAACAGTTTATTTTCAGGATTATGTTGCACCATATGCTTGTAATAAATCGATAAAGGGAGACCAAATCTTTAAGAATTGGTCTGATTTACCTGCTAGGATGAATCTCATATCTTCTAGGTGTAACAATTCAGACATGTTTGAAATCCACATTTTAAGCGTTGGTGTTGGTGCATTTTTCCAGAATTTTAATATACGTTTTATTGCCGTTATTAAGCCATAATTAAGGAAACTCTCTTGGAACGAAGTCAGCTCAGAGCTGGTCTCCATTGTTCCAAAGATAATCAATTCTGCGTTCGGGTTCATTTCTGTTTTAAATACTTTTGTAAAAATTTCAAAAATTTCATTCCAAAACTTCTGAAGTTTTAGGCAAAAGACAAAAGAGTGTGCTATAGTTGCATCTTGAGATGAGCATTTATCACAGATGAGTGAGACATTTGGAAATATTTTATTCAATTTAGTTTTTGAGTAATATAATCTATGTAAATATATTGAGTAATATAAGGTATCTTACATTTATCGAGCATTTATGTACATATAGCAAATATTTATCCCATCTGTCTTTCGAGATATTTATAGATAATTCTTGTTCCAAGTCTCTTCTGATTGCATCAAACGGTGGTATCTCTGTTTAGAATGATATTATAAAGATGATATTAAATTAGTAGAATCCGCCTTTCTGTTCATAGCTTCATCTAGTATATCTGAAGTCAAAGTTTTATGTTCTTTTGTATGTTTTTTCAAGTAGTCACGGATTTGAAGATATTTAAAGTACTGATTACTTTTCTGGTTATATTTAAGTTGTAGTTGTTGGAATGATAAAAGATTTCCCATTTCATACATTTCTCCAAAGGTTTTAATTCCTATTCTTTCCCAGTATGTAAATGTTTTATCGATAATAGATGGTTTAAATGACGGATTATTAACAATAGGAGAGTTGCTAATATTTAAAACTAAATCTGAGTTAATGCGCTAAACATCAGAACTACCAAGAACATTTTCAAAGACTTGCAGCCTTATATGGAATTTTAAAGTTTTTTTTCTATATTTACTACTCTTATATTTGATTGTGTAGTTCAGTTTAGTTTAGAGATACAGCGTGGAAACAGGCCAGGACTGAGGCCGCACACTAGCACTATCCTACACACACACACACACACAAGGGATAATTTACATCTCTACCAAGCCAATTAACCTACAAACCTGTAGGTGTTTGGAGTGTGGGAGGAAACCGAAGATCTCGGAGAAAACCCACACGATCACGGGGAGAACGTACAAACTCTGTACAAACAGCACCTGTGGTCAGGATCTAACCTGGGTTGTAAGTGCTGTAAGGCAGCAACTCTACCGCTGCACCACCTTGCTGCTTTTGTTTATAACAAAGGTTAAATTGCAGCCTTGTCCTTTTAGGATTGGCATCGATATTTTGTGCCAATTACATGGTCTGCACATTTATTGACTGAATATGACAGTGAGCAACTGGACTGAAATGTGTTAACTGAAGGGAGCTGTCAAAAATCCATAATTTACACCCTGTGAATGCTCAGACATGTAATGTACACAGTCAAACGTGGAGATCCATGATGTCCTGAAGGTCAGGTACATAGGTGGGTGGTGTTGTCATTCTACTCTTGAGCCCATCAATATAACACTTTTAGCTATAGACCCTGGAAAAAGTGTCCAGATGGATTCTGTGTCTATCCTTCAGCATTATATCAGACTAGAATCTGCTAGGCAGCCAATTAGCCCATTGAACCTGGTAGAACCATTCAAATACTCTGCACTGAAGATGATGTGGGAATCTGATTGAGAATATAATGGATTAGAGTCAAGGAGGCATACAGCACTTAGAGGGTGGTATATAGAACATGCTGCCTGATGAGATAGTTGAGGCAGGTTAACAACATTTAACAGACTTTTAGACAGGTACATGGATAGGAAAGATTTAGAGGGATATGGGCCAAATGTGGGCTTCTTCTTCTTTCGTGTGGCGTGCACAGTCTAAAGTTGTAGGACAACTTGTTCTATTTGATCTTCCGTTTGTGCACGTCGAGTTGATTGCATTAGTAGAAACAGGGCGGACCACACGAAGGTTGCAATCTGCCACCCCAAATGTGGGCTGCTGGGACTAGTGTAGATGGGGCATTTTGGTCGGCATGGGCTAGTTGGGCCGAATTTGAATGGCTACACCAGGTACAATGGGCTAAATGGCTGCTGTTTGCACAGTTCAGCCTGATGCAATGTCAAGGGACAGAGGCAAAGTGCATTGTTGTATAATTTATGTTGATAACATTATACATCTATTGACATAAGCTGAAGCCCAAGCTCTCCAGTTTAATCACTGGATGGTTAACCTCTGGTATAATCAGGTCAGAATTTAAGACAGTTGTCAATACTGGCCTCTCATTTCAGACAGTTTCATTATCTCCTCTTCCCTGCTGAATTTTAGGAATGTTAGACCTCAACAGAATTTGTGATGGGTGCAATCTTGTAAAATATGAGATAGTTTCAATTGATAACTCTGTATCAAAGAGATCATATTTATAAATATGCAATTATACAACAAACATTGGGGCAGAAATGTGGGCTCAAATTTCAAAAATGGATCAGTAACAAATGAACTGTGGAATGAAAGCTTTGCCTTCTAGTAAAGAACAGTGCAGAAAAACTGATGAATTTGATTGTTTTTTTAAAAAGAGAAGGCTGTGAATTATCTTGCCTTCATGTATAACTAATAAAGGAAATTTCTACATTTCCATTGCATTAGCTCTTGAGGGTTATTTTTAAAAGATGATGTTTATGTGATCGAGTCCCTCTCTCTTGTTTCTCCCCAGTCAAGCAATCAGGACTCCATAATTCCCGTGTTAATGGTAGAATTCTCATTTTTCACCTGGTTTTTCTCCAGGTGCTCCAGTTTCCTCCCACTTCCCAAAGACGTGTGGGTTTGTAGGTTCTGTAAATTGCCCCTAGCGTGCAAGGAGTGGATGTGAAAGTGGGATAACATAGAACTGGTGTGAACGGGTGATCAGTGGTTGGCGTTGAATCAGTGGGCCAGAGGGGGCTGTTTCCATGCTGTACCTCTAAACTACAGGAAACTGAACTGAACTAAAATTGAAGGTTATGTTGTAACCCATTTAAAATCCTCTTTTCAGCTATTTAGAGTAATTCACCAAATAAAGCTTTGTCTAATTTTCAGTCTTAATTATTATTTTTTCAATGTTTAATGCCGTAATGCTAAACACTCTGACAATTGAAAGATATTTTGATGTATCCATCTATTATTCTTTATTATTAATTGGCTTCAACCGTTACAACTTAGTATAGTTTCTGATGTCTGCAGAAGTTAATAGAAACCAAGTCTGGTTTACATATTACATGCCCCCTCATGTTTGTGTGTGATTTATACCACATGTGTGGGAAATTGAATTGGCAGGATAACAAATTACCGTTTCCCCACCACTGTGGAACTGCGCTGCTGGGACAACATCCTAACTGTGGATTCAAAAAGCAATTTGCTTCTTCCTACGAGCAGTTTTGCCCGACTTTCCAGGAAAAAAATATGAACATGCTGGAATAATAGTTCCCGTGTGAAAATGCAATGACGATAAATCATATTATTAAATCCTTATGTCAGAAGATATAGTTTGAATCTTGTCATGGTAAGTGGTTCCTTCAGTATTTATTCTTTCCACCTCATCAACCCAGGATATGAGTTTCTTAACAGACCCCATCACAAGGAAGTTTGAGATTTTTCCCAAAGTCTTTGATACTGTACATTGTGGAGAGCTTTCAGTGGTGACTCTCATTCTGAAGGTTGGTTGTCATTGACAGATGCAACATGGAATCAGACGCGTCGGCCTATCGAGTCTATGCCGACCATTGATCACCCATTCACATTAGTTTTATGTTATCCCACTTTCTCTTCCATTTTCTACACATACGGGATAATTTATAGAGGCTAATTAACCTGCGGTTTCCTTCAACATCCAAAGACATTTGTCCGGTAACTTGCATCTGATGCGTAGGGAGTGGATGAGAAAGTGGGATAACATAGGACTGGTGTGAACAGGTGATCGATGGTCGGCATGGTCTTGGTGGGCCGAAGGACAAGTTTCAATGCTGTATCTCTAAAGTAAACTAGTCTAAAATAAACTGAACTAATCTAAACTAAACGGGTACACCTTGTAGTACAACAATTCAGTCAGAGAAAATCTTTGGATTTGAGGAACTGCCTGCCAAACTTTGTAAAGTCAGAGACACAAGGAACTACGGATTATTTGGAAGAAATTTTTAAGCAGATGCTGGAAAAATCGAAGGTAGATAAAAATGCTGGAGAAACTCAGCAGGTGAGGCAGCATTAATCCTCAGCACTTGGTCCACAGCCTATTCCTAAGCAATTTAATTCTTCATCTACACACTTTATAAATGCTGTCAGTGACCCAACCTCAACCACTTTCTCATGCAGTGCATTCCCAGGTTTTACACTCTCTGGGTGTAGAAGGTCCCTCTCTAAATCACTGCGTGAAGTTTGCATGTTCTAAATCCCCCTTCTATATCTCTTCCCCTTTAAATCTGTGTCCTTCAGTTTTATCTTCCTCTGATCTGGGGGAAAATTTCCTGCAGTTTGCAGCTATCTATACCCTTTATAATTCTATATACAAACATATTCTCCCCATTACCTCCTTCACTCCGTGGAGAACAGACCTATTTTCTCCAGCCTATCCCCATCCCAAGCAACATCCTGATGATTCTCCTCTACACCTTCTCCAGTGCTTTCACATTTTTCCTATCATCTCACATGATCAGAACGGCACATAGTACTCCAATTGAAGTCTGACCCAAGGTTTAATAAAGTTGGAACTTAACCTCTTTTCATGAGCTATTTTGTTTGTTCTTTTATCCACAATGCTGGGTGATCTCTCTATCAGCCAGCAATTCAAAGTGATCCTTCAATCACCCCATTCCTTGGAAGGTTGCCTTCCCAGGCAGTCTCTTGGGATCCAATCTGAAGAAGGGGTCCAACCCGAAGCTTCACCTAATCCTTTTTTTTAATTCTGAAAATGCCTTGGTGACTTTATTTAGGAAGAGGAACTACAGATGCTGGTTTACAAAAAAAAGGCACAAAGTTCTGGAGTAACTCGGCAAGTTAGGCAGCATGCCTGGAGATAGGTGACGTTTCGGGTCGAGAATCTTCTTGGGTTTGAAGAAGGGTAGTCACCTGCCCGTGTTCTCCATAGGTGCTTCCGCACCCGCTGAGTTACTCCAGCACTTTGTGTCTATCCTTGAGATAGAAACATAGAAACATAGAAATTAGGTGCAGGAGTAGGCCATTCAGCCCTTCGAGCCTGCACCGCCATTCAATATGATCATGGCTGATCATCCAACTCAGTATCCCGTACCTGCCTTCTCTCCATACCCTCTGATCCCCTTAGCCACAAGGGCCACATCCAACTCACTCTTAAATATAGCCAATGAACTGGCCTCAACTACCCTCTGTGGCAGAGAGTTCTAGAGACTCACCACTCTCTGTGTGAAAAAAGTCTTTCTCATCTCGGTCTTAAAGGATTTCCCCCTTATCCTTAAGCTGTGACCCCTTGTCCTGGACTTCCCCAACATCGGGAACAATCTTCCTGCATCTAGCCTGTCCAACCCCTTAAGAATTTTGTACGTTTCTATAAGATCCCCTCTCAATCTCCTAAATTCCAGAGAGTATAAACCGAGTCTATCCAGTCTTTCTTCATAAGACAGTCCTGACATCCCAGGAATCAGTCTGGTGAACCTTCTCTGCACTCCCTCTATGGCAATAATGTCCTTCCTCAGATTTGGAGACCAAAACTGTACGCAATACTCCAGGTGTGGTCTCACCAAGACCCTGTACAACTGAAGTAGAACCTCCCTGCTCCTGTACTCAAATCCTTTTGCTATGAAAGCTAACATACCATTCGCTTTTTTCACTGCCTGCTGCACCTGCATGCCTACTTTCAATGACTGGTGTACCATGACACCCAGGTCTCACTGCATCTCCCCTTTTCCTAATCGGCCACCATTTAAATAATAGTCTGCTTTCCTGTTTTTGCCACCAAAGTGGATAACCTCACATTTATCCACATTATACTGCATCTGCCAAACATTTGCCCACTCACCCAGCCTATCCAAGTCACCTTGCAGTCTCCTAGCATCCTCCTCACAGCGAACACTGCCCCCCAGCTTAGTGTCATCCGCAAACTTGGAGATATTGCCTTCAATTCCCTCATCCAGATCATTAATATATATTGTAAACAGCTGGGGTCCCAGCACTGAGCCCTGCGGTACCCCACTAGTTACTGCCTGCCATTGTGAAAAGGACCCGTTTACTCCTACTCGTTTGCTTCCTGTTTGCCAGCCAGTTCTCTATCCACATCAATACTGAACCCCTAATACCGTATGCTTTAAGTTTGTATACTATACCGATTGAGGCTGACTTGCTTCCTCTCCAGGTTGTGGGTCTTCATTTGCCTGCTGAAGTGAACGTGAGTTCGACAGCCCGCCACTGGTGGGCCAGGAGTTGCTCGACAGAGTGATTGGGAGAGGGATTGAAGGATCTTCGTTGCTTGACTTCCACAGCTCTTGATAATGAGCGTCGAGACCCTCGTATTACTTTTCAAATTCCATCCCTCCGACACAGAAGAGGTCCGCTCAGGCCATGGAGTCTTTTCTGGCCCTCAGAGCATTGCCGACAGTTCTGCTTCCTCCCACTAAAATGCCACTGTCGTGCCTCCACTACCACTCCGTTACTGACAGTCCTCTCCTCAAGGTTATGGAATGCTCAATACAACATTCATTTTCATTTAGTTTGGCTTCAGTCCTTTGGACAAGCCCCGAATCTGCCCTGTCAATCGCTAAAGGGGCTGTCCCACTTGGGCGACCTAATTGGCGAGTTTCGAAGGGTTTAGGAGAGTTTGAAAAAATGTCATGTTGAAGACCTCCTTCGACTATGTTGAAGACTAGCTTCGACTAGCTACGACTAACTTCGGGAAAATTGAACACCGAAAAGTGGAGAGTGAAGACGACCTCCCTACAACTATGATGAAGACTATCTACGACTACCTTCGACTACCCTCGACTAACATGGCGACCTACTACAACTAAACCTTTTGTTTTCCTTCTTTAATATCATTATTTATTAGAGGTACCGTAAGTTACATCAGTGTACATCCCATATATAGTATTACAATCATTGTACCCCTTAATTTTTTAAGGCTTTAGAAAAGAACGAAAAAAGAAAGAAATATCAACAGAGAAAGTAGAAGAGTGAAAAAGAGTTGTGAAAGTGAACAAGCGTGCTAGAGGGAAAGGGAACCCTTGGGCGAGGAGTTAGAGAGAGGAGGTTAAGAGATAGACCCTGGAGAGGAGAAAACAAAGGGAAAGAAAGAGAAGGAAAAAAGAAAAGCCAGTTCCTTTATTATAAACATCTCGCAAAAGGAGTCTACCAACTCGAAAGTTTTTCTTCCCCCTTTACCAAGACCCGACACCGGTACTTTTTTGAGGTATTCTTGCACCTTATCCTTGTAGTAGATTTATAAATGCAGACCACGTCTTATAGAAAAAGTCTGATTTTCCTGCCAGTCGGAGTCTCATATCTTCCAAATGTAGTGTTTCAAACATAGTTGAAATTACTACAACTAAACCTACGAGTAAAAAAAGTATAGATTTTTTCCATGGCGACCTTTTTTACTTGCGGGCATGTTTCATGGGCTGAGGCCTCGGGTACGCGGAGACCACTCTTGAGCATGAAGGAGAGTTACAAGGATCTCCTAGGACCTCATGTCAACCATGCTGCGAGTATGAGGCGAGGGCAAACTCTCCAGAACTCGCGGATTAGGTCGCCGAGGTGGGACAGCCCCTTAACTCTACACTGTGTGACTGATCGATTGGCATTTATTAAAACTTCCTGCACTTGTTTTCAATTTTCTTTTTACAACAGAAACCATTTGCATTCTCTATCTTTAGTCTCCCATCTAATGCACTCAACACATCTCCTTGAGAAACACATAGTGCTGGAGTCAGCATCTGCAGTTCCTTGTTCCTTCCTACATCTCCGTGAGAAGTTGTTGTTGTTGTTCTCTTTAATGCAGAAAAGTTCTTAGAAATGCATTCAACCAGCGAAGGCATTCTAAAGGTGTATTTTGCTGTGGGCCCTCACAGCACAGTTCAGCAGCATTGCTAGAGAGATGCTGGAGAAACTCAGCGGGTGAGGCAGCATCTATGGAGCAAAGGAATAGGTGACGTTTTGCGTCAAGACCGTTCTTCAGACTGATGTGGAGGGGGGGTGATGGGTGTGAAGAAGAAAGGAAGAGGCGAAGACAGTACGCTGTGGGAGAGCTGGGAAGGAGGGAGAAAGCAAGGACTACCTGAAAGTCAATGTTCATACCGTTACACCCCAACGGCATGCACCTAGACTACTCCAATTTCAGGTTGTCCTTGCTTTCTCCCTCCTTCCCCTCCCCTTCCCAGCCCTCCCACAGTCTACTGTCTCCGCCTCTTACATTTTTCTTCCTGCCCCCCCCCCCACCTCCACATCAGTCTGAAGAAGGGTCTCGACCTGAAACGTCACCTATTCCTTTGCTCCATAGATGCTGCTTCACCCACTGAGTTTCTCCAGCATTTTTGTCTACCTCCCTTTTTATATTGCACAATTACAGAGCGTTCAACATAAAGTATCAGGTCAGTGCAGGATTAGGCCGAGTCCAGGATGATTGCAGTGGAGATATGGTTACATCCGACAGGAGTCATAAGGACATAAGGAATAGGAGTAGAATTGTGCCATTCAGCCCATTAAGTCCACTCCGCCATTCAATCATGACTGATCTATAAGGTGGAGAAGCTTGAAATTGCGCGCCACCGGACTCTGGGAACAGCCTCCTCCCTCTGTGTTAGGCCTCTGAACAATTGTTAAATAAGCCAGGGCACTGTACGATTCATCGCTACCCTGTTGTGGACATTGGACTTTGTCTATGGAACTGATATGTTACAAGACTGAAAATTGTATTCAACTCTATCTTCCCCTTTGCTCTACCTATTGTACTTGAGTTTGAACTGATAATCGTATCTTATGATTGTATCTATGGTACAATATATCTGATCTGTTTGGATAACATGCAAGACAAAGTGTTTCACTGATTGTGACAATAAGAAACCTAAACCTAAATGAGTTGAGTCAGGGCTGAGCTTCCGAGGTTACTGAGGAGCTCCTCAGGAATCAAAATGGGGAATTGGTTCCAAATTGTGCCAATCAGAAACTCAGGGAGCAAGAGTTGTGGTGTGTTGGAGGTTTCAGTCAAGGGAAGGAGGAGGGTGAGGTTAGTTATTGAGGTAAGTGGATAAGGAGAAGGACTGGATGTAAGCAAAGGATATCCATATGAATGGGATCTCTTGCCCGGGACTGGAACCTGCGCAGGAAGCAGTACTCTTAAAGCCAATGGGTGACATTTTGGGTCGAGACTCTTCTTCTGTCTTGATCCGAAATGTCACCCATTCCCTCTCTCCAAAGATGCTGCCTGTCCCGCTGAGTTACTCCAGCATTTTGTGTCTATCTTCAGTGTACAACCAGCATCTGCAGTTCCTTCCTACACGCTCTTAATGCCATTGTTCAGTGAGCGCCAAGAACAGATGTACCTCTGAGCAGTGTGAGCTGGTTTCCTGGGCAACTCTGTAACAAAACACTGCATGGGAAATGACATTCTATACCTGTCTGGCATGAAAATGGCATTGTCACCTTAAGCCACAACCAGAAGTGACACTCTAATTCCAGACAGTGTGCTTTCACCTGGAAATCACCCAAACCACATTGCACTCTAGAAATAACTGAATACTGTGTGTATGAATTTCTGGCCCAAGGTGTTTAAAATTATATTGGTTATTTCAGAGTAGGATAGCAGATGATTAGAGGACACAGATTTAATTATTAGCAAAAACATGAACATGAGAACACTTTTTTAAAATGTGATTGAACATCTGGAAGAGTTCAACAAACATGCCGAATGGTCAATTTAATACATGACATAAATGCATACTTGAAAAGTTGGCAATGAGAAATGAGTAGAGTCTTATTAATGGATCAATGTTACTTTATTGTCACTTGTATTGAGGTACAGAGAAATACAGTTTTGCATAGAGTTCAGTACAAGTATCAGTGTACAAAGGCACCTAGATACCCTTTGAATGATTTGTTCAAAGGATACCCAGGAGCACAACCGACCAAATGATCGCCTATTGGCCATCACATTTCTTGTAAGACCAAGAAATTCTATCAAGCAGCACAATGTTAGAGCGCACTATGCAGAACAACTTAAAATGAAAAAAGACACAAAGTTCTGAAGAACTCAAACGTGTCAGGCAGCATCTCTGGAGAACATGGACAGGTGACCTTTCAGTTCGGGAGCCTTCTTCAGATTGAACAAGAGAGGAGGCAGAAGAAGTCATGGCGGTCTCGGAACTCATTAAGGGGTGCAGTGACATAAATATGCAACTGTACTCGTCTTTAATTCATCACCACTGTCAACTATTGAGTTATTAGCAGCACAGTAACGAGCATTAAACTGTGTCACAGGAATGTTTAGGCTTTCATTCAGACAGACTGAGAATTCTGCAAATTTAGGTGGCAGTGAACCTATATTGGAATGAGGAAAGTGCCCTGCCGTCTCCTGAATTATTTATCATTCAGTGTTATTTGTGAATAACCTCGGGTTTAAATGAGACAAGCTGCAAAATGAAACTTCTATCAAAATTAAATTGGATATGATAATTCAGGAAGAGAAGAGGGAACCATTTTAATATTTAAACCAATACAATCACTTGTCCACCCTGCAGATTCTCAGACTGGAATTTGTTCAGTCTTGTGTGAACAAATCTTAAACATGAGTTCTAATGGCTTCTCAATGCATCACCTGGTAACTGGATCCGCAGAACCGGTCTGCAGTTACCGATTGTTACAGTACGGCCTAGTCTTTTTCAACATCTCTGTTGATCTACACCAAGGTGGTTTACGGTTTCCTTGGCCGCCAGGAAGATGCATGTTTCATTTGTATTGCAGCATCATTTTCCAAAGCAGATCTGCTATCTGTAGCACCCGTTGCTGTAGAAACTAGTTAATTTGTTACGAGGTCTGGTTTCCAGTGCAGCTAGAAAATAATTAAAACGTCTGTACCTGCAGAAGGATAATATGGTATTGATGACTTCCCATGGCCTCAAGTCTGGCCACTGAAAGCAACGGTCCAGATGCCTTAAACCAGAAGCCGTTAACTGCTCTGTAGAGGACAAGTCCAAGCGTCTGGTTAAAGGTATCTGGACTGCTGCTTCTAGTGGCCTGACTAGAGACCATGGGAAATCGTCAATACCAGATTATCCTTCTGCAGGCACAGATGTTTTACAAAAGGAACAGCAAGACATGAGTCATAGAGTTATACACCACAGAAATCGAACATGTGTCCCACCATAACCATCAAATACATATGTATACTCGCCATGTTTACCAGCACTGGGTCTGTAGCCTTCTAATTGTATTTGTAATTCAAATGTGTGTTTAGATATTCCTTGAATATTCTGAGTCTCTGCCTCTATACATCATAGATACATAGACAATAGGTGCAGGAATAGGCCACTCGGCCCTTCGAGCCAGCACCGTCATTCAATGTGATCATGGCTGATCATCCACAATCAGTACCCATTCCTGCCTTCTCCCCATAGCCCTTGATTCCGCTAGCCCTAAGAGCTCTATCTAACTTTCTTTTGAATGCATCCAGTGAATCCGTCTCTATTGTCTTCTGAGGCAGAGAATTTCACAAATTCACAACCCTCTGGGTGAAAATGTTTTTCCTCATCTCAGTTCTAAATGACCTACCCCTTATTCTTAAACTGTGGCCCCTGGTTCTGGAATCCCCCAACATCGGGAACATGTTTCCTGCATCTAGCATGTACAATCCCTTAATAATTTATGTTTCTATAAGATCCCCCTCTCATCCTAAATTCCAGTGAATACAAGCCCAGTCACTCCATTCTTTCATCATATGACAGTTCCGCCATCCCTGGGATTAACCTTGTGAACTTGCACTGCGCTCCCTCAATAGCAAGAATGCCCTTCCTCAAATTGGGAGACCAAAACTGCACACAAAACTCCAGGTGTGGTCTCACCAGGGCCCTGTACAACTGCAGAAGGACCTCTTTGATCCTATACTCAAATCCTCTCATTATGAAGGCTAACATGCCATTCGCTTTCTTCACTACCTGCTGTACCTGCATGTGCACCTATCATCCACTCAGGCATAACATTTTGACCACACTACGGATGAAAAGGTTCTGCCTCAAAAATCCTCCACAATTCTTACTCCTACCATAAAACTCTTGTTTCTACAGTCCCTGTCTGCCCGAACAGTCAGAAAGCCGTCCACACTCGCATTAGACTCCGGGATGTCCTCATGGTGCAATGTTCCCACAATCATTGAGATCACTGCACTCATGACAATCCCTCTGAGTCCCCACCAGTGCAGGCAGCACGTCCATCTTGTTTTTCGGCGACCTCACATTCCCCACTGATGGAAGGTGAATAACTTTAAACTTCTTCCTCCTTTTCTCCCGGGGTCTGGGCAATCGAACCATCCGCAGTTGGGGGCAATCGAAGCCCCTGCGATCGGGGCGGTCGAAGCACCTGCAGTTGGAGCTCCCAAAGTCAATCCTTAACATGGATGTTAGGCCGCAGTGCGGTCGGAGATACGATACAGAAAAAGGCGCATCTCCGTCGGGGGAAGAGATATGCAAAAAAGTTTCTCCCAACCCTCCTACAATCACCCACATTATAGGGAATGAAAGATCACTAAAACATACAAATAAAACAGACTTAAAAACAACAAACAAAGAAAAGGATGAAACAGGCTGTTGGCGAGGCTGCCACTTGTGGCGCTACTTGAGGAGTTTGCGGAAATATCATTGATAATAGCTTCAAATAGATATCAGTCCAGTAACGAGGCACAGCACAGCCGTTGACTCCTGGTGAAGAACATTATCAATTTGTACCTTGCAGGTTACTTGCTCCCAAGATCGCCAATGCACAAAGTAAGAATACAAAGTCCTATAGTTGCCCAAATTGTTTTTGCAGCGAACTGGATACCCTTCAAGTGGTGTACCTGTAGCAATCTGGGAAGTATATGTTGTCACATACCACTGTGTAACATCTTGTAAATATCAATAAGTTAAATGGGAAGATTATCTGCTTTCATCCCATCAGTCTGAAGAAGGGTCTCGACCCGAAACATCACCTATTCCTTCGCTCCATAGATGCTGCGATGAGTCTCGCCAGCAGTTTTGTCTACCTGCTTTCAGTGATGTTGCTTGAGAGATGCACATTGGCTTAATATACTCATGGGACCATCAATATCCTTCTGTGGGACCTTCATAATCCTTCTACAGACAAGCCTCAGTCTCTTATTTAAAGACAATACTTCCAACACTAATGTGTCAAATGAGTTGTTTAAGACTCTGTGGTTTATCTAGAAACCACAACTGTCACCTTCTGATATGCTTAAGACATTTTAAACAGTCATTCACAATATTTCTGGGGCTGCATCTAATAGCTGAAAAAAATCATACACCAAGACAAAACTAATGTGTTTAAAAGAAAAAATAAACTAAAATATGATGGGGAAACACTCAGCAAGTCAGGCTGCATCTGCGGTGACTGAGGTAAAGGCCTTCGAACCTTGATGGTTTTGTAGAATTGGGAACAGTGCTGCCCCTGTCCCATTTAGGCGATTTTTTAGTCTACCACATGTGACTAGGCTGTTGCCATGGTCGCCGGGGTGTCGCCTATATGGTCCTGAGTAGCCTCCTCAGTTGCCCAAAGAATCGTAGGGTGTTTCTGGTCGCCACTGTATTTTGAAATGTTCAAAACTTTTCGGTGACAGTTGGCTTGATGCTAATGAGCGTAGCATGACTTCTCCTGACGTAGATGCTGTCGTAGGTTGTCGCCAGGATGACGTTGGTTGTCTCCGGGTGCTGACTTCGGTGAATTCCATTGGCGACTACCTATGTCAACCGGCAACAGGTACCGGCAACTGAATTGTAGGTATGTTACAAAACTTACCTTGAGCGGCACTGCAGTTCTGCCACTCCCCGTGTGCGCGACTTTGGCGCCTTTCAGAGGGGAGCGGGTTTAAAATGCCGTTTTTTTCCAGACAGGGCAAATCGATCCATTTAAGGGAATTTCGTTGCTAAAGAGAAATCGCTCCAACATTTGTTTTATGACGGTATTTTTAAACTACGCTAGATCATTTATTAGCTAGAGTAATCTAAAAATCATCTTCTAAAGCCGTGAGCGCCGACAACGGGAAGGATTTTACGTAGGGGATAAAATAAGGTACACAGTTTATTTTTACATTAAAACGTGCTCCTTAGGAAGCCTTTAATCAAATTTTCAAGTTGCGATAAGGGGACAAAAAAAATATATGAACCGGCAGTGTTTTTCCCGCCGACTGTGGGTTAAATTCACCGCAAACCGCAACGTTCCAATCCACCACGTTCCACTAAAACCCACTCGCAAGTTGATTTAAATGGCCATTAATTTACGGGAATTAAACACTAAATTCCTTCGATTTGGCCTATAAATTCATGAAAATGAGATTTAAAAATCATGTTATATTGTGAATTATTGTGTGAATGTTATTTGGACACTTAGGCAATTTAAAAATGTTTATCTTTTCTTAAGAAATGGATAGATGTTTAGATCTAGTAATTGAATTATGTAATTAGCTACAATTAGGTAACTAACTAATTATATGCTTTAATTTCAGGTCATCCAAGTAAGATTGTTTCATATTTGTTTCAGAATGCTTCAATCTATAAATAACTGAAAATTTCATTGAGTTCTCTTAATTTTTAAGAAAGTTATGGGCTTTTGACTGTCCTAGATCACAGCTTTTGAGTTAAGTCAATGGAAAGGCAATGGGGAACAAGATGCTAATTTCCGAGTATGAAAATGGTCATAACTTTTTTTAATACTGAAGATATGAAAGTGAATTAGGTGTCAAATTAAACTTTTTATGCTTTTCTGATGGGATAAATTGCAGACTTGATTATTTTAAATCTCAACATTTTGTAACATTGCTATGAATTGTCTTAAGTTGGCTTCAGTTGTCGTCGACAGGGTCATACCTTGTCGTAGGTGTGGTCGTAGGTGGACGTCCTAATGGGTCGCCGGTTGCCGTAGCTTGCCGTCGACTAGGTGGTAGGTTGTTGTAGACATTGTCGTGGACATTGCCGTAGGGGGGCACAGTCGCCGTTTTTTCGGCAACCCGCTACGACGATGACAGTCGCCGGCAGTCCCCGAAAAAATTGCCTAAGTGGGACAGGCCCATAACAGCAGAGGTCAGGCAATTTTGTTGCAAAATAGGAAATGATGCACTGTATGAAAGTCCTCAGAGCATTTAGAAAAAAGACATGAACAGTGCTGAGAGTTTAAACTGAGTAAGGTTCTGGGATTCATGATGTGGCTTTGTTCTCCGGAAAAAAATAAAGGAAATGTGGAGTATACATGCAATCAGCTTCCTTCCCCCACTTCCCCCACAGGGTACATGCATGAGTGTGCAAACATTGTAGCAACAATATTCGAGTCTTACTACAGTTCCAGTGTACTTGTTGCTAATTGCACCATTAATACAGACATCCAACCTAATATTAGAGCATGAGAAAAATAAAGAATTTTCTTGACATAAGTGTCATTGATTATGCACTATCATAAATTAACCTTTTTTTTGCAGTGTGTTTTAACGTTCACTCTTATTTTTAAGTTCATGATCACATTACAGTTTAAACTCTCCCTGGTATTGGTCACTTAACCAAGAAACCGGCACGCCTTTGGGATGTGGGAGGAAACCGGAGCACCCGAAGGAGTCTCACGCAGACGCAGGCAGAATGAGGAAACTCCACGCAGACATCACCCGAGGTCAGGATCAAACCCGGGTCTCTGGCGCTGAGAGGCAGCAGCACTACCAGCTGCACCACTGCGCCGCCCACTAGATTTACCCTGGGTCTGTGCGGACACATTGAAACTAAAATTCCATCGCATTACTGTCTCATCTTTCAGTTAGTTCCTGCATCGGTTTTCAGATCATAAAAGGAGTGGACCTTTAATGTAACATTTTTACCCTCCTATCTACTTTGACTTTCCAAATTGCTGGGCATTTTTTTTTTTTTTTTTGTGAATTAATTTACATGAATGCTCATAATTTTGCCAAAAGCTGACTCATGTTAGTTAATTCCATAAATGAATCCTATGCGGCAGAGAGTGGATCATCTATAAATCTGCATTTTGCAGATAAGGTCAGTTCCGCTCTGTGCCTTATAAACCTCAGCAAAGGAAATCTCCAACATCCTGTTTTTATTACTTCGAGCATGTATCAGGGAACAAATGAAAGGTTGAGCGGAGAGCTCTGTGGCAGCCACAATTCATTACCCTCGCAGAGAGAAGAGCAGCCATGAACCATTTGTATGGATTAAGTCTGTGACTGATGGATTACCTCATACATTGGTAAATTCCATCCTGAAGATGATGGAAATAGACTTTGATCATTACAGACACTCTCGCATTGTGTGACCTGACTACCATAATCTCGCAGTACTGCACCTGCAGTTTCAATGACCTTGGCCAGAGTTTGAAAATGTATATCCATATCTTTAGTTACATGCACATTTTCTTATTTTTTCCTGTGGTCATTGTGATTCCTGTGAGACCAATGGGTTAAAAAAAAAAGATATTTTATAACTCCCTGATGTCTCAAAGCCAATGGTGTACTTTTGGAATGTGATCACTACGGCTATGCAGGGGTAAAGAGCAGCAGAAGAACTTGGGCTCATACAGGATAGACAATTACAATATGTTCATAATCTTATATTCAGTTGTGCAATGAGGGAATATTCAGGGAATCAAGGACCGCGCAGTGGCACTGCAGATAGAGCTACTGCCTCATGACGCCAGAGATGCGGGTTCCATCCTGACCTTAGTTGCTCTCTGTGTGGAGTTTCCACGTTGGCCTGTATTCATCGGGCCAAAGGGCCTGTATCCATGCTGTATCTCTGAACTAAACTAAGTTGGTAGAGCTGCAGCCTCACAGCGCCAGAGACCCTGGTTGATCTTGACCTCAGGTGTTCTGCCTTTGAGAAGTTTGCACGGCCTGGGTGTATCTGTGTATACTCAGTGGTTTTGCTCGTTCTATCATTCAAAGCAAGGGAGAGTACTGCACTTCCTGCTTGCTTTAGTGCACTTGAGGTATCAATACAGTATCAGAGTCAATAAAACATAGCAGATCATCCGTCTGGTGGCAGAAGAAGCTGGCCAACACTCTGCCATCTGCCAAGTACCCACTTGGTGTTCTGTGCACTTTCGTCGTTCCCAGACTGGTAGATTTGTGAGAATAACAGAGAGGGCCAGACTGTTCCCTTTAGTTTCTCTGACCTTCGGAGAAGCCTGGGATTTACAACACGCAGCTAAAACTACAGAAACACAATTACCCTCTAAATGACCTCTGGATGTGCGAGGCTTGTAAATGAGCTCAGGATGTGCCTTTGCGGAGCTATTACATTTTATTGTCTTAAAGGAACAGGTTGCGTTATGGCCACATCAAAATAATGACTATGTTCCTATCCCAACAAAGCAATGCATCTTCCATATTGGAGTGAATAATTCTGAGATAACTTATTTTGTAATTGTAGCTGTTATGATTATTACTAGCTTATTCTGTACTTTCTCTCTGATTTGGGATTCATGGACATAGAGATACAGGTGGGAAGCAGGCCCTTCAGCACATCCATTTCTGCTGACTATCACTCACCTATTGATATTAATCCCATACAAATCCCTTGTTAGGATGTTTCCTTCTCCCTCTTTCTCTCATTATATTTTATTTTCACTTTCTCTTTTTTCTTATTCATGCTGTTTGACATTTTGCTCGACACCATCAGGTGTACAGTCTTTTTCTGTGTCTCAGGTTTCACAGCTGCGTTTTCCAACAGACATCACTCCCGCAATCAACTGGTCCTCTGGGATGTCACTGGATGCCTCTCCAGTTAACAGCCATCATCTATGCCTGTCTTGTGAAGGCCCTGTCCCACTTGACGATTTTTTTCAGCGACTGTTGATATCAGTGTCGCCAAAGATTTTGATCATTTCAAAATCCAGTGGTGACCAAAAAAATGTTGCGACACTTGAAAAAACACCGCTTGTCAATACGTCAGCACGCCACATCACGCCGCAAATTGTTCGTTAACCTGATGCGTCGGCAAGTGGGACAGGAGCATGAGTCTGGAATAGGTAAAGTAGTCTGGCTCCCAGCTCTGCTAGATGAGTTCCTGTGTTGTAGTGTGCCCTCCTCGCCTTATCATCCCTCCACTCAGTCCCTGAAGTGTAGAGGTGAAAAGGAGACAAAGGATGGACAGACGAGGCGAGAAGAGGAACTAAATGTAAAGCCAGAGGGTGGGATACGGCTGGAAGGGGATGTAGCGAGGGGAAAGAGGGGGAATAAAAAGAAAATGAGTCTCGGAGATGGGAGATTAGTGTATGAAAGGGGAAAAGGATCAGGTTGACAGAGGAATGGAGGTAGGTGAAATGGGTGCACACTGCGGATGAGGGGTTGGGGGGGGGGGGGGGGTGGGTGTGGAACAATCTATTCCCACAAATGTCTACAACCCCACGACAACATCCTTCATTTGGAATTTATTAGATGAAATGGAAAATGAGTTGCACCTTAAGAGATATAGCCTTTGGAAGAGATAAGTGCACTGATAGGAAAACAAAGGCTGGAGATCCTTCATCAGATCAAGAAGCAATCTGTGGAGAGAAAATAAGAGTTGCTTCAGATCAATATCTCCTTACCAGAACTGTAAAAGTGAGAGAGCAAGTGTGTTTTGTGTTGCAGAGAATGGGAGGGAAGGACAACTAAGGGGATGTCTGAGAATGAGTGGTTGTCCGGGTGGTACAATGCTTTTGGAGCCTTTGGTCACTGAATGATGGAGGTGATTGAGATAGAGAATTGTCATTCTCCCTTTAACTGCCCGCGCTTATTAACTCTGTTGAAGAAGGAACTGCAGATTCTGGAACAATCGAAGGTAGACAAAAATGCTGGAGAAACTCAGCAGGTGGGGCAGCATCTATGAAGCGAAGGAATGGGTGACGTTTCGGGTCGAGACAAAGAAGGGTCTCGACCCAATAACGTCACCCATTCCTTCGCTCCATAGATGCTGCCTCACCCGCTGAGTTTCTCCAGCATTTTTGTCTACCTTCGCTTATTAACTCTGTAAGTTCTATTGCATTGCTTTCTCTGGACAGGTTTGGCGTCCACCATATCACAGACTTTCCCTACATACTCTCCATCACTCGCCCTATCTGCAACTTAAAACACCATTGTGTTTTCAGTTTTCCAGATGTAATGAAGGAGCAACGACCTGAAACATGGACTTTGTTTCGCACTCCACATATGCTGCTTGACCAATTGCGTATGTCCAGCACTTTATGATTCTAGAAATAAGAAACTGCAGAAGCTGGTTTGCAGAAGAAAGATACAAAATGCTGGAGTAACTCAACAGAACAGGCAGCATCCCGGGAGAACATGGATAGGTGATGTTTCAGGTCGAGACCCTTATTCAGATATGATTTTATTTCAGATTTCCAGCACTTTCTGAATTATAATTCCACTGATTGTTGGACGTTTAATCAAACTCCATTTTTGTGGATACATCCGACTTCCAGATTCCGATTTAGCAGGAGTTACATTTATATTTCAAGATGTGTGACTCGAATCACTGTATTACAGTAAATCCCAATGAAAGAATGGGATTAACAGATGTGTGAGTGTCCGAGGTGGGATGAAGTCAAAACCAATATAAAATCACGTGCTCCAAATGCAAAATGCGGCTTTGCGTCTGGACAGTAAAATATTACCTAGAATTGTTTGCCCAATGGCTGCGCAATTGACTGGAGATTCTGTCTCATTGTTCTCGATGGATCCAAGTCCAAGAAAGCCTACACACTGGAGTTTAGAAGAATGAGGGGGGGACCTCAATGAAACAGAGTGGTGAAAGGCTCGGATAGAGTGGATGTGGAGGGAATGTTTCCACGTGGTGAAATGTACCAAGCCTCTACCACATTGTATACTCAGCACAAGGATCCAGGGTAAATATCACACTTCAATTTGCATTGGGATGGAATGCAAAAGCAAATGAAAATAATTGAATACATGATTCTAATGCGAATATTTTTAAAGTTTCTCAGAATTAATTTCATTTAAATTGTGGGAAAAGCCTCTTGGGTTGGATAACTTCCCGTTAGAGTTGCCACTGGCTGAAGTCAATTCTGGGGATTGTGCCATGTGTACGTTGGAACAGGCGTTCCGGCGGCGGCCTGGCTTCAGGGCTGCGGTGCTCCAGCGGCGACCTGGCTTCGGGGCTGTAGTGCTCCAGCGACGTTCCAGCGGCGACCTGGCTTCGGAGCTGCGGTGCTCCAGCAACGACCTGGCTTTCGGGGCTGCGGTGCTCCAGCGACGTTCCAGCGGCGACCTGGCTTCGGAGCTGCGGTGCTCCAGCGTTCCAGCGGCGACCTGGCTTCGGAGCTGCGGTGCTCCAGCGACGTTCCAGCGGTGACCTGGCTTCGGAGCTGCGGTGCTCCAGCGGCGACCTGGCTTTGGAGCTGCGGTGCTCCAGCATTCCAGCGGCGGGCCCTGTGGCGGTGTTCCCGGCATTCCGGCGATGGCAGTGACGGCAGCCCGGCTTCGGAGGCTTGGCCGCTGGCCTGGTGGACGGCAACATCGGAGGCCTGGATCTCCTCAGCGCAGAGGGAGAACAAGGAGGGAAGAAGACAGAGACTCTAAGACTTTTGCCTTCCACCACAGTGAGGAGATGCCTGGTGAACTCACTGTGGTGGATGTTAAATATGTGTTTATTGTGTGTTTTGTTTTTTTATTATATGTTATGACTGCAAGGTAATGAAATTTTGTTCAGACTGAAAGGTCTGAATGACAATAAAGGATAATCTAATCTAATCTAATCCAAGAAAAGATGTCGTATGGAAATTAATTCAACAATAGTCAACAATAACCACTTTAAATGTGTTTACGTGCAAAGGAGCCATTACAATTATTTGATCTTTCCATTAAATATTGAAACATCAACAACATTGAGTTTCTGATGCATTACAGATTGTATCATTGACCCAAACATTAATTAAGGCATCTTGGACTCCACTCTGCTCTAAATTATGGCTACTTTCAGTTTATCTTTGAATCATGGATTTGTCTACTTCTGGCTTTTCAATACACACTGCGATTTTTGAAGTGCGTTCCATTAAAAGATTTTGCAGAACACTTTCCTTAATTAATTTTCACCTCTTTGTTCCTTTGTTTCTTGGTACAAGTAGATTGTAGGGAATGATTCATATTAAACATTATACTAAAATGTAATTGTTTAATATTGTTTTAAGATGGTGGGGTGGGGGTGGGGAAGTATTTAATAGGAACCCGAGGGGTATATTTTTTACACAATGGGTCATGGGTGTATGGAACGAGCAGCCATAGGAGGTAGTTGAGGCAAGGACTATTGCCATTTTTAAGAAACATCTAGACAGGCACATGGATAGGACAGGTTTAGAGGGATGTGGGCTAAATGCAGGCAGGTGGGACTAATGTAGATGGGACGTTTTGGGCGATTTGGGCAGGTTGGGCCAAAGGGTCTGTTTCCCCATTGTATGACTCTATATCAAAATGTAAATATTTCACTACATTTTCACATTGTCCGTGTGGTCAACACTGGAAAACCAATATTGGATGTCGCCATTTGATTACATTCAAGCCATTCAAAGGCAAAGACATCAATATCAGTCTGAAGAAGGGTCTTGACCCGAAACATCGCCTATTTCCTTCGCTCCATGAATGTTGCCTCACCCGCTGAGTTTCTCCAGCATTTTTGTCTACCTTCAATATAGGTGGGGCAATTACAGTGTCTGCGTCTAGCCTGCAGGTTATCACTGAAAGGAAGATGCAGATACAGCATGCCAAGTTTGCAAAGTGATCTTGGATTGGTCAGCATGGTTAGGGGATCTTAATGTCTGTGGACACTTCCATTGCAGAATGGTTGAAAGAGAGTTACAGTTCATAGAGAAATGGGTGTAGTTAGGGGAAGGAGGTGGGGGGGGGGGGGGGGAATCCAATGCAGGGCGATGTAAAGTAGATATGTCAGTTGGATTGAGGGAAAGGAAATATCAGGACCTAGTGGATCAGGAGGGCAGTGGAATCATAAATGAATGATGGAGTGTGTTCAGGATTGAAGGAATGATCAGCCTGGGGAGTGATATTGCAATCAATGGGAATGTGGAAGGAGATTTGTTTGGAGGACCTAGAATGAGCTGTTTTGAGGGCACATAGTCAACAAGAGGCTTCAACCTGAGGAAACCTCATCATCTGGAGCCAGACACAAAATGCTGGAGTAACTCAGCGGGACTTCGTCAACTGGGGCATAATGTATAAAATTTGCAAGTTATGTTGCAGCTGTATAAAACTTTGTTTTGGCCAAGTTGCATACAATTGTGGTCACCATATTCATAGCAAAACTTTCGAGAGGGTGCAACAGTAGTTTTATTGTTGGAACTCTCATGATCTAAGTAAATGTTTTATTACTATTCCACAGAGAAGTCAATGAATATTAAAACTGATTAAAACACATCTTCATTAATCATGTTTTTTTCCTGCCTGCAAACCATTGAATTTTTTAGGGAGCCTTGCAGGCATTGAATTGAGATTTATTGTAGACATCTTCTGCATGTGACTTCAGAAAATGAAGTGTCTTTATTCCAGAACTTAATATTTTATAAGGTTGCAATACTTTATGTCATTATCTAATATATATATATACATACACACACATATATATCAGTATTTTACAGGGAAGCTTTGGAAATATGGCTTTTAATTATGGCCATGGTGCCAGCATAAAATCTATGCTTCCTAATCTTTCAAATGGACACAGTTCCAATGATACACACTGGATGTTTTTAAAGTGGTTTCTGAAAGTCTTCTACTGAAGACACAATTACTATCCTGGGCTTTATCTAATTTTGGTGCTTTAACAGTTTCAACAGAGGTTGTCTTTAGTTTCCGACTGGGATATTCAATGCTTTATTTTATATATAAAATAAAATTTTATATATAAAATATATATATATATTTAACAGATGTTACACATTGGTCACGTGGTCACAAATTTAGGAGTCAATTCAACACTCATCCTGGCTGGCTGATATCAGGTCGGTGTGTAATAGTAAAGGGCTTACTCCTTCCTTGCAAGCTTCAAGTCAAGAGACACAAGAGTGTTTTATTGCCCAATGTCCCAAAATGACACTCTTACTTGAGGCAGCGCAACAGACATGTAAACATAGTACTCAGTAGACACCATAATACACAACAAAAAGTTCAATACATTTGCTGCCTTGATTTTGTATGAAGTAAATGTAAAATGTATTTAATTGCACCAGTATTCATTTAATCATGTTGGAGGTGCAAAAGGACAGGAGTGCTAGTACAGGATTCCCAAAAGGTTAATGTACAACTTGAACTGGTAGTAGGGAGGGAAATGCAATGCAATTTATTTTGAAAGGAGTAGAATATAAAAGTGCTGAGGCATAGGTCAGACCGTATTTAGAGTATTGGGAGCAGTTTTGGGCCACATATCTGAGGAAGGATGTGCTGGTGTTAGAGAAGGTCCAGAAGAGGTTGATGAGATTGATCCCAAAATTATTGAGTGAACATATGTTGAGTGTTTGACAGCACCGGGATTGTACACGCTGGAGTTTAGAAGGATGAGGGGGAACCCCATTGAAACTTACCAAATAGTGAAAGGCTTAGATAGAGTGTATGTGGAGAGGATGTTTCCACCAGTAGGACCAGAGGCCATAGCCTCAGAATAAAAGGAAGTATGTTTAGAAAGAAGATGAGAAGGAATTTATTTAGCCAGTGTGGTTAATCTGTGGAATTGATTGCCACAGATGGCAGTGGGTGCAATTCAATGGATATTTCAAAGCTGGAGATTGACAGATTCTTGATTAGTAATGGTGTTATGGGGAGAAGGCAGAGTAGGCTTGCTGGGCCGAATGGCCTAATTCTGCTCCTATAACTTGTGAACTTATTTTTCCCATGTACCGAATCGTGATATATGCAATGTAGAATTATTTTCAGCAGAATGTTCTTTTTCAATTTGGATGTTATAGTTTGTGCCTTATTTGGGAGTGATTCTTGACAGGCAATTTGTAATGATTTTACGTCCATTATTGAGAATAAAATAAATAGATGCTGCAAAGCCGAGCATTTTGATTCATTTCCAGTCTGAAGAAGGGTCTCGGCCCGAAACGTCGCCTATCTCCTTCGCTCCTTAGATGCTGCTGCACCCGCTGAGTTTCTCCAGCTTTTTGTGTACCCTCGAGCATTTTGATTGTTGCTTAGTTCTTTTGGCAGATTTCTGGTAAGGATTTAGGCTCTTCAGCACATAGGTTGAATCTCTCTCTGCAATAATTGTTGGGGAAGATGCAGGCTCAGATTCTGGTCATTGATGGTCATTAATGCTAAATGTCGTAACAAGAGTGTGTTACTCTGCCTCGGGTTTTATTCTGCGTCGGAAGGAACTGCAGATGTTGGTTTACACCAAAGATAGACACAAAATGCTGGAGAAACTCAGAGGGTCACGCAGCATCACTGGATAGAAGAAATGAGTGACATTGCAGGTCGAGTCCCTTCTTCACACTGAAGAAGGGTCATGACCCAAAACGTCACCCATTCCTTCTATCCAGAGATGCTGCCTGTCCCGTTGAGTTACTCCAGCATTTTGTGTCTATCTTCTGGCTTCATTCTATCGATTTCACTGGTTTGCATTTAAGATGTAGAGCAGAAGATAATGTTGTGACCATATAGCAGATCAGCTGTGGATGGAGTTTTAGGTGAAATAGTCCTGATTTGTGCGTTTCTTTGTTAATATACTAAATACATCAAAGGCCAATGACTCTGCAGTTTGGATGATCAATTACATGATTAATTCAGTATTTTTTAATCAGCACCTCAATGCTACAAAGGCATACCTGAAATAATCTTATAATTCTGATAATTTGCTCTCTAACTGTTGGGAAAACCCCATGGTTCACCCTGCAGTCCATTTGACTTGATTGATCCCAGGTTACATGGCCCCCGCCCCCATCATTAAACAGGGCCCTGGTTCTGGGATCCGTTTTCATTTCATTCACAGACCAGCACCCTGTTCTCTGTGCTCCATTCTATAATAATAGTGTAAATCTTTTTTTATGAAAAAGCAAATTAAGTACGTGTTGAGGTATTAATATGGAATAACATCCAATGGTCCAGAAAATCTGTCAGTTCGGCATCACTGAAGCCCGGGCACTGGATTATTGGAGTTTTACTGCATATTATTTCACTGACCCTACTTCACCCTCCAAAAATCTGTTGATTTTATTTTTATTTTTTTTTAATTTATTTTTTTTCCACTTTAGTTTTTATTGCTTTTATGTATACACAAATAAAACACAAATATAACAACAAAACAAACATTACAATGAAACGTACAACAGTGTAGCGGGGGGTTCAGTTTACAATTAATGATGCAGTATACAGAACTATTTTCATATTAAAACATTTTCCAATAATTTACATTATTGTCTATAAAATTATACAGTGTTGATGTCTTTATTTCTATACCTAATCAATTTTTCCCACTTTCTGTTAAACTCGTCTTCTTTCACTCTTAGAGAATATGTCATTTTCTCCATGACAAATATTTCCTGTACTATGTCTAACCATTGTCTAAGTCTGGGTGTGTCCGCTGCGAGCCAGTTTCTTGTAATGGCCTTTCTGCCAGCTGCGAGTAGGATTTTAATCAAGTAATGGTCTTCCTTCAGCACCACTGTAGTTATATTACCCAGATATAAAATGGAACACTTCTTACAGACTATATATCCTAATACCTCCGTTAATTCTGAATTCACTCTGTCCCAAAATGGTTCTATTTTTGGGCAACTCCAGAAGATATGTGCATGGTTTGCGTCTGTTTGACCACATTGCCTCCAGCATGTTTGCTGCCTTAGAATTTGCTTGCTTTTTATGTTAGGCGTAATAAAGAAACAAATCAAATTTTTCCAATTAAATTCTCTCCAATTATTTTATTTTTACTAATAAGTGTTAAACACTAATTTGTTAAACACTATTTTGGATGCAGTGTCTTTGAGTTTCACTAGCAACATTTAACCTATAACATCGTTATCCTTCCAACAGCGCTCCAATTCATCCGTTTCTCATCAAGAAATTAGGTTTTTAGGGAATGAAAGAGGAGGAGAATGTCGATTAATTGAATTAAAAGCTAACTACTTTAAGGATGCTGCAAATTTAATCTTCCTCCTAACTGTGACCTCTGAACCTAATTGCAATATCTTAGCAAGCCATGTAACTGACAGGGAATCAATTGGATTTTTTTTAAATTGAAGCTGAGGTTGTTTAAAAGAGAATCTTGCTCAGAAGCTGAGCCTCTATTCATTGTTCCCTGGAATGAAATAGATATAGTTGAATTAGAAATTAAAACTGCATGTGTCTAGAGCCAATCATTCTAAAGGCAGCAAGCATTTGAAATTATTTAATGCAAAGAATAAAAATCGGCTTCATGCAAATGGCTGCTCTGCGTGTGGAGAAGCCAAGATGGAATGGAGCCACGGAGACTCAGTAACATATAAGGAGACAAAAGGAACTGCCGATGCTGGTTTACAATAAAAACACAAACTGTTGTAGTAACTCAACGGGTCAGGCAGCATCTCTGGAGGGCATGGAGAGGTGGCATTTTGGGATGGGACCCTTTTTCGGACTCTAAACATCATCTAAGCAAGATAAAAAGTTTCGGCAATCTTTGTTGGACTGAAGGAAAAAAACAAAGTGCTGGAGTAACTCAGCGGGTCAGGTAACATCTCTGGAGAACATGAATAAGTAACGTTTTGGGTCGGGACCCTTCTTCAGACTGATAGTTGTTTTGGGCCGGGGGCCTTCTTCAGACTAATATATGTTCTGCAGTGATGTTGGTGATCTGCTGAGTTAATCCAACACTTTGTGTCCTTTTTTTGTAAACTGGCATCTGCAGTTCCTTATGTCTATGCTTTGTTGCGCTATTCTTAACAAGAATGGCAATGGGGTATCTGTAGGTTGTTTCTATAATTGTGCTGGGAGTTGTGGGGGTGGGAGGGCTGGGGGGTGATGTGTTGGGAATCAGCTACTTATTGAAATAGCTCAGTGGGAAAATCTCACTAGGTGTTATTTAGTAAAAATGTTGGTATGTTGCATTTCATAATTTCCCACTAAATGTTCATGTTGCCAATTCTGTCATAACTAAAGAACTGCATCCCAGCAAAATTCAGCACTGGTGCTGGAAAGGGGGGGGGGGGGGGGGGGGGGGGCACATAATATACCAAGGTGCCGTAGTAATGAGCCCGGTCCTTGTGCAACTGAGACCTGTTTTAATTGACCAGAGACAATCTCTTTGTTAATTTTCCCCCCTTCCTTTTACAAATATAATAGTAAAGAAACATAATACGTGTCCTAGCGTATAAGTTTTCAAAAGAACAAAGGTGAAATATAATCCCTGTCTGTACGTTTATGTCTGCAAAAGTAATCTTCAATTCAGAACCTAGTCTTGTTTCTTTAGGGAACGCTTCCATTCATGGACAATGAATATTTTATGGTATGTGTTTAATAACGGATGGATTAAGGAGTAAACCAGCTGTTAATCTCCCTTGTGCAGTAATGTAACATCTGACACGGTTCACAGACCACACGGGTATTAAAAATACACAACTACTCTGCAGTTTAAAGACACTGTAAACTGTGATGTGCGCAAAGTGAGTTAATAAATGGTGCAAGTGACAGCATGGGTTACAAGATCACACACATGTGTGCAAGTGTTTATGTAAACTGGTACTGGCATCATGATGCAGATACAGGCCATTGGACCCATCGGGTGGATGCTGCCTCCCAGCAAAGCAATCCCATCAGTTCCATCGCTCCTGGCTATTTCATTGCATCACTACAACACATTTGCATCAGCTGCCCGTTGACTCTTTTGCCACGTACATCCATTAAGGGGTAATTCGCAGCTACCAAATAATATAACGGGTGTAAGAAGGAAACAAGAGCACCTACCAGATGCACACAGGGGGAAATTTGCAACATGAAAACGCCACACAGGCAGCAGCCAAGGTCAGGATCAAACGTGGGTTTCTAAAGGGCCTGTCCCACTTATTTGTCCTAGGCACGCAAATTACATGACCTCGTGGTCGCGTTGAGGCGCACGGGTATCGTATGGCCTTGTGGGGCCGGTCCCATTGAGAAGCGCGGAGGGGTATGTAGTTGTGTGCGACATCGCTTGGGGTTCTGAAATTTTTGGAGCGACCAAAATCTTCGCACGCCCACGGCCTGTCGCGGAACTGACGGCCAAAGTGGGACAGGCCTAAGACCCTGGCGCGACGCAAAGTCTCACCTCAAACAGCAGCAGAAGCAAGCAGACGATCGCCGAACTCGGCCTGGGGCTCATGGCCGTTGCGGTCCGGATCTCCCCTCACTTCTACTCCCGGAGCGGGGCCTAGAAAATTGAAGATAGACACAAAATGCTGGAGTAACTCAGCGGGACCGGCAGCATCTCTGGAGAGAAGGAATGGATGACGTTTCGGGTCGAGACCCTTCTTTCAGACTGAAGAAGGGTTTCGACCCGAAACATCACCCATTGCTTCTCTCCAGAGATGCTGCCAGTCCCGCTGAGTTACTCCAGCATTTTTCGTCCATCTTCAAATGACGTCACGCGCTCAAGACCGCTGTGCATACGCATTAAATCGCGCACGACCTTTGCGGGACCGTCACGGCTCAACGCGACCTCGAGGTCGCGTAATTTGCTTGCCAAGGACACGTATGTGGGACAGACCCTTAAAGCTGTGAGGCAGTAACATCATCTGCCGTGTCACCACACCTTCCATAATTAAAATTTAATTAATCTATCTATACATAACTAAAACTCTGATCTTGTGCTCTTCCGGTTTGCGCGATCTTTCCATTTGCGCAAAAACGGTATGAGATGGTGCTACGATTTTTCAACAGGTCACTCACCGTTCTCCTGTGCTGCTTGTGCACCAGGTTTCGTTCCGATCGGTGGTCTATTGTGAAAGTTAGCCAGGTTTAAAAAAAATCTAAACTACACGTGTGCGCAGATCTATCCCCTGTGCTGCCAGTCAGCACCGTGTGGATTGGTCTTTTCTCCTGTCACTTCCTGGGAATGTCCACCCCTTCCTGTGCCATCGCGTCAGACTGAAGAAGGGTCTCGACCCGAAACATCACCCATTCCTTCTCTCCAGAGATGCTGCCGGTCCCGCTGAGTTACTCCAGCAATTTGCATCTATCTTCAAATAACGTCACATGCTCCAAACGGCTGTGCGAACGCATGAAATCGCTCGCAACCTTTGCGGGACTGTCTTGCATCAACACCACGAGGTTGCGTAATTAGTGTGCCAAGGACACGTAAGTGGGACGGGCTTAAGACAGTGATCAGTTCATTTCACAATGTTTTAGAAATTATGTTTTCTCTTCAAGAACCTAATATTTTGATTATTAACTGGCATGAGTCATTCTATTCGGAATCTTTAACCTAAAGATCAATTAAATTCCTTTTTAATTCTTGCTTTGCAAATATGTTACAGATACAAAACCAAATGCTTTTTTCTCATTGATGTGGTATCTCAATTGTAGAAAATAGACATTTTAATGTTTTAATAGTTATCACAATGGTATGAAACCTGAATCATATACAGTTTTTAGAGATTATTTTTAAAATTACGGTGCAAATTTCCAAAATTACTTTTAATTTAATTTTTAAAAATCCCTTTACAGAATATATAATATAGTGATGTCTAATTTAGATCCGTCTGCAATGTAAAATAATTGTAAAGAGGCAAGAATTAATGCAGGGAAGGTTGTGACATAGGTGGCCAATTGTGTATCTTGCTTCTATTTTTATTCTGAAAATATTTTAGTGACTTCTTTAGGAACAAGGTACTGCAGAGGCTGGTTTACAAATAAAGGCACAAAGCGTTGGAGTGACTCACCGAATCAGGCAACATCTCTGGAGAACATGGATGGATAGCGTCTCGGGTCAGACTAGAAATGTCACCTTCTTAGTTTCCCGTAGATGCTGCCAGACTCGCTGAGTTACCCCCAGGACTTTGTGCCTTTTTAAGAACCTTGTTTGTATATTTATACATAGTACTCCAAAAATTTAATATGGGAGATAATTTTATTAGATGGGTAAAATTATTATACGATAAACCAACAGCAAGAATATTAACTAATACTACGTCGTCTCAAAAATTCCAACTGTCACGGGGCAATAGGCAGGGATGTGTTTTATCACCCCTGCTATTTGCCCTTATGATAGAGCCACTGGCTGAAAGGATAAGAACTCATCCGAATATTCAGGGATATAATTCTAAGAACTCTAATAATAAAATTTCATTATATGCTGATGATATACTTTTATATATTAGAAATTCAGAAACGAGTATTAAATGTAATAGAGGAAATTGGTTCCTTTTCTGGATATAGAATAAATTGGAATAACAGTGAAATTATGTCATTACATCCTCAGAAAGCGAATCATCTATTAAAATTTCCATTTAAAATTGCAACGGAAAAATTTAAGTAGTTAGGTATTCAAGTTACCAGAAGATATAAATCATTATTTAACGCTAATTTTAGTCCTCTGTTAAATAAATTGAACGCTTTGATTACATTTTGGAAAACGCTCCCACTATTATTAATTGGCAGAATAAATGCTATAAAAATGATAGTGCTACCACAAATATTATATTTATTTCAATCCATACCAATATATATACCAAAATACTTTTTTTAAAAACTAGAGTCTAATATTACTAATTTTATATGGGACTACAAAGCACATAGAATTAAAAGAAATCATTTGTGCAAACCTAAAGATGTAGGGGGACTTGCACTGCCTAATTTTTTATATTATTATTGGGCAGTGCATATTAAGAATATTATTTATTTGTTGGATTGTCCTTCTCAACAGATGGAATGGATAAGAATGGAAAAAGAGGATTGTTTTCCTTATGATCTAGGAGCGATCCTCTTCTCCCCGATAAAATTGAATAATATATTGTATAAGAAGAATCCAATTATACACAATATAATTCGAATTTGGAAACAAATAAAATTACATTTAAAATTAAGAAATTTATCTTCATTAACACCAATCGTGAATAACCCGGTATTTAAACCATCTATTATGGATAAAACATATAGACAATGGGAAAGACGGGGAATTAAAAAGTTGGGTGGCATGTATGAAATGGGAAATTTATTATCATTTCAACAATTAAAATCAAAATTTAATTTGAATAATAACCAATACTTTAAATATTTACCAATATGTGACTCTATAAAAAAAATATATACCAAGATTACAGAATATAACGATAGACTCACTGGAAGAAGCAATGAATATTAAGGCGGACTCACAAAAATTAATATCATATCTATATAACAGTATTCTTAATAGAGAATTGCCTTCAACAGAGGCAATTAGAGAAGACTGGGAAAAAGATTTAATGATAACATTTCTAAAGAAACATGGGAGAGGTATTTGATATATATACATAAATGTTCGATTAACTCTAGACATAATTTAATTCAATTTAAAATATTACACAGACTATATTATTCAAAAGTTAGGTTGAATACATTTTATTCAAATATCTCACCAATTTGTGATAAATGTCTTTCTCAAAATGCCAATCTTACACACTCGTTTCTTGCATAAAACTTCAAAGTTTTTGGTGTGATATATTTGATTTATTCACTAGTTTATTTAAGATAAAAATGGAACCTAGCATGGAAATGATTATCTTTGGAGATGTAAATAAATATATCCCAAATCTCATTTTTTAATTATGGTTTAATAATAGCGAAAAAACTCATACTTAAATTTTGGAAAAAGGCTACTATACCAACACTCAAAATGTGGATTGGTAATATGTTGGAAACGGCACATTTGGAAGAAATGAGACTCCTCCTAATAGAAAAAAAAGACCAATTCTTAACGTTGGTCTCCATTTATTGTCCTTGTAGAATCATGCGGTGTAATATCATCATAAAATTAAAAATTCTGGGTTTGACTGAAAATTGATTAAGAATATTAAAAAAAAAACATCGACTGGTTGCGTGGGGGAATCTCCTTTCTGCTTTACTTTCTCACATTTCTTTCTTCACTCTACACTTACTAGTCTATTCTTCACTCTTCACTACTTCTTTCTTTCTCATTTCTTTCTAAAAAAAAGTTTTTTTTAAAAAAAAGGAAGTTGGACAAATAATGTTTTAATAATTCTGGGAACCTGTAAAAAGGTACCATTAAAATGTAATGTACTTCTAATAAATTAAAAAAAAAACAAAAAAAAAACCTTGTTTGTTATGTTGTACATACTGTTGTTCTCGTCCATTCTAAGCAGTCACTGAGAAATACTTGATGTCATTCACAGTGACTTTGTTTTGGATGGGCATACATTTCTCATCCCATGTCCATTTTCCCACCATCCCACCCACCCATCTCCACCGGACTTTCATCAAACCCCAGGTGTAGCTTGTTGTAGCAGTGAATAAAACCATTTAGTCCACGAGGCTGAAGGAATTGGATGTTGATCCATGATCAACCATGATCACATTGAATGGTGGTGCTGGCTCGAAGGGCCGAAAGAGCTACTCCTGCACCTATTGTCTATTATCTTATTATAATAGCACTGGTGCATTTATAAATATCTTCTGAACTAACGCTGACCACTTTAATCTTTTGATGCATATTTCTGATGATGACTGTCAGAGCACCATATGGTTCTACAAGAGATCATTACCACCACTGTATTCTGAGCTGCCTCCCTTACCAACAAATTCCTACATCACAACCCACCTTTTAAACTCCACCTGGTCTAAACTGATCCATTAAGAAGTGCACTGCTGCCTAAGAAACTTGTCCCTATTTGGATATTCCTTAACTATGAGTTTGTGCTTTTTGTTAATGGTTAACCGTGATGATTCCCCATAAACCGCATGGCTAACAATGACCAAGCGTTGTTACAGGTTGATTATATCCCTTCAAATTCACTGTCAGAATGCTGTGTCTATGCTGAATTGTTGGCCTTGTGTTCACAAACACGTCCACTAAAGGAAACACAGTATGTTTTAATTAATTTAAGGGGTATTGTTATTGGAATTTCTGGACAATAAATTCCAACTGATGACCTAGAAACCCCAAAAAATTGCTTTGGCAGCTAACAGTTATTTTCTAAACTTTTTGGAAGCCACCCAGCATTTCTTTTGTAGTATGAAATACTCTTTCTAAAAGGCTGCGTATTATCTAACCTGCATAGTCTTTGGGGCGGGAAGGTGACGTAGCGGTAGAGCTGCTGACTTAAAGTGCCAGAGATCCGGGTTCGATCCTGACTACGGGTGCTGTCCATATGGACTTTGCACCTTCTCCATGTGACCCTGTGGGTTTTCTCCGGTTTCCCCCCACACTCTAAAGAAGTACAGGTTTGTAAGTTAATTGGGTTCGGTAAAATTGTAAATTGTCCCTAGTGTGTCGGATAGTGCTAATTTAGTGGCTGGTTGGCGCGGTTTCAGTGGGCCGAAGGGCATGTTTCTGCGTTATATCTTTTATGTATAAGGTAATAGTGTAAATTCTAAAGAAACACCCGAGGGAGAAATACATATAGAATTACTATCAGATCAAACATTAGTCTGCAGTTCATACCTTTAAGGGCCTGTCCCAATTATGCGACCTTTTCAGCGACAGCCGGCACCCGTCATAGGTCGCCGAAAATTTTCAACATGTTGAAAATTCAGCAGCGACCAGAAAGACGCTACGACTCTTTGGGTGACTAGGAGACCTCTCACGACCATACAGGCGACACCCTGGCAACATGCCCCCTGGTGACGCCCGCGACGTGTCGCCAGGGGTCGCCTGTATGGTCCTGAGAGGTCTCCCAGTCACCCAAAGAGTCGTAGCGTCTTTCTGGTCGCCGCTGAATTTTCAACATGTTGAACATTTTCTGCGACCTATGACGGGTGCTGGCAGTCGCCGAAAAGGTCGTGTAAATGGGACAGGCCCTTTAGGTTTTGTGTGTAATCTGATAACAAAGAACGTTTTTCATCCTACAATGTAATTGTAAATGGTAGTTCTGGACAATCAGCACTCTTGTGCCATTGTTGGACATGAATGTTATTGCACAGCACTTGGTCCACAATTACCTTTGACTGGTGATGGCTTTTGTGATGGCTTTTGAAACAAGTTAATATTGCCGGGGCTGCCTAGTTAATCTGCCACCTTTTGCAAGAGGTGGTGCGCCTGGAATTAGTAGCTCCATGTCATTCTTCATCTGGCTCTAAAGGATGAGAACCCCAATAATTTGGTGATTGTGAGTCCCCTCAACCCAACTGTTAAAGTGTTAAATGTTTCAAACAGTGCATGGAAATACTTTGAGTTATGAGTCAGTGGTAGAAGATCAGAAAGCATCACCTAAAGCCCACTCCTCCACCAAGAACCTTAAACAACAGTGACTGTAAACAATTATTTGTAAAAATGAGGTTGTAGTCTACAGTCTAGAGAGAGCTTGATCTCTCTTAGTAAAGATAGACACGAGATGCTGGCAGTATATCTGGATAGAAGGAATGGGTGACGTTTCCGGTCAAGTCCTTCTTCAGAATGAAGAAGGATCATGACCCGAAACGTCACCCATTCCTTCTATCCAGAGACGCTGCCTGTCCTGCTGAGTTACTCCAGTATTTTGTGTCTATCTTTGCTGTAGCCTGTATCTCCAGAATCTGTTGTTCCTTCCTATACGTTCCCTCTTAGTATAGGCCTGTGTACCACTGGTGCCTCTCTTTTAAGTGGAATGTGCCCGGTTTATTATCTTGATCACTCCAAATCCCTCTCTCCCTCTCCCTCTCCCCACTGCCTTCTCTCTCTCTCTCTCTCTGTCTTTATCTCTCTCTGTCTCTGTCTGTCTCTCTCTCTCTCTCTCTCTCTAACTCTCCTTTCTCAACACTTGAGATGCAACGCCGACTGAAGATGGGTCCCGACCCCAATCATTGGCCATTCATTTCCCACGCAGATACTATCTGACCCGTGGAGTTACTTTAGCTTTGAATGTCTGTCGTCTTATTTAAAAACGTTGCCTTTTTGCATTAGTATTACGATTATTAGTTGATTATTATTTTTAATTTTTATATTTATCCATGTGCATTGTGTTTATAGGCCTGTTAAGCTGTGCTAGTAAGAACATTGTTGTTTTGTCATTGGTACATTTAACAATTGACTCTTGAGTAGCAGTAACATTTGGCCCTGTGCTCATCTCCGACTGTGTTTTTCACCTTTTCCTCTTGTCAGGTTGCTGGTTGGTGCCCCTCAGGCAGCAGGCCTCGCGGACCAGTTGGCAAACCGCACAGGAGCTTTGTTCTACTGCCCAGTGTCGTCATCAGATCAGGACTGTAAACGTGCCGAGTTTGAAAAACCAAGTAAGGATCCATGCATGTTGAGATTGTGATATGACAGCAGAATGGCGCAATGGTATAGTTGCTGCCTCGCAGCTTCAGAGACCCGGGTTCGGTCCTGGCATTTGATGCTGTCTAATAGGAGTTTGTACATTCTCACTGTGACCACGTGGGTTTCCTCCAGGTGCTCCAGTTTCCTCCTACATCTCAAAGACGTGAGGGTTTATACGTTAATTAGCTTCTGTAAAATTACCACCAGTGTGTCGGGAATGGATGAGAAAGTGGGATAACATGGAGCTCGTGTGAATGAGTGATTGATGGTTGGCTTGGGCACGGTGGGCTCAGGGGTCAGTGTCCAGGCTGTATCTCTAAACTGTAAGATAAATCATGATAAATAATGTTATTAACCATTTGTGGGGAATGGAGAAACATTTCGGGATTTCTCTGGCAGCACATAAGCTAAAGACCAAAGGGGGATAAACATTGTTCAACTATTTGTTTGATATGCACCCGCCAACAATTAGTTAAACATGAGGAAATCAGAAGAAAGCTAAATGACAGAACTAATGGAGCAACAATCATGAATTAAAATAGCGTTGAATTGCAGACTCCACTCACTATATCCTATGGCAAAAATGGGTGAAGGGGGATGATCTGATGATTTCCAATTTTGGATTGAGGGCTGGATTCTGACTGATAATTTTGTCCCAATATTTAAAATAAATTGCATGAATCTATTTGAAATAAAACATGCTATCATCAAGCAGAATATTTTGGCGCAGAGGTTTATTATTTGACCATGCTTATATCTGGGCACCCAAAGTATCCCCTCCGGTCATATCAGGATATTTTTTTCTGCTTCACGAAATATAACAAATATTATATTCTCAGTGTTTTATTTCTTTTCACAGCCAATCCACAAACAGAAAGTAAGGAAGACCAATGGCTTGGGGTCACAGTGGCAAGTCAGGGACCTGGTGGGAAAGTGTTGGTAAGGCTAATCTTAATGCAGTAGGGATTAATCTGATTGGAAGACTAATGCTGAGCGGTGAGCTATTGATTTGTGACTTTGTTTTTCTCCCAGCTCTTTAACTTGAGTTCGGACATACTGAGTGAGCACCTACTGCACAGAGAGAAAGGAGCAATTAACTACTCTTTAATTTAGTTTAGAGGTGCAGCGTAGAAACAGGCCTTTCGGCACGTCGATCAGCCAGCGATCCCCACACATTAACACTATCCGACACACATTAGGGGCAATTTTACATTTATACCAAGCCAATTAACCTACAAACCTGTACGTCTATGGAGTGCGGGAGGAAACCGAAGATCTCGGAGAAAACCTACGCCGACCCGGGGGGAATGCACAAATTCCGTACAGGCAGCACCCGTGGTCGGGATCGAAGCCGGGTATCTGGCACTGCGAGCGCTGTAAGGCAGCAACTCTACCGCTGCGCCACCGTGCCACGAATACTCTGTGGCATTGCAAAAATTCTGAAGACAAGTCCGAGATATAGCCTTGGAGTCATAGAGTTGTATAGCAGAGAAACCGCTCCATCAGCCTGCCACATCCATGCTCGTACGTCAAAACTAATCCAATTTGCCCACATTAGCTCCTTGGCCTACTCTGCCTTGCCTATTCAAATGCCTCTCATCCCTTAAATACTATGATTGTACCTGCCTCCAACATCTCTAGAAATGCATTCCAGTTTGATAGCATATCTTTATCTTTATGCATTGCCTTATCTGACCTGTTTGGATGGAATGCAAAGCAAAGCCTATCACTGCACCTCAGGACACATGACAATAATAAACCAAAATCCCAACCTGAATCTAAGTGTGGACTGTGTGTTTCTTTTCCTGACAGGTCTGTGCGCACCGTTATGAGAAGCGACAACTCAGCCTCAGCCCGCAGGACGAGAAGAGGACCTTGGTGGGTCGCTGTTTCGTCATCAGCGACGACATCGCCATTGATCCAAACGATGACTGGGACATGTCACCGGTGCAGTTCTGTGAAAATGTCGGCGAGGACCACCTTGGATTGCTGATGTGCCAGCAGGGCATGGCAGCAGGATTCACATGGCCCAACCACTACGCATTTTACGGGGCGCCAGGTGGCTGGAACTGGCAAGGTGCGACTTAGCAAGTCTGTTACAATTCTTTCCCCACAGCTTTCATTCGTATTAAACTTAAACCGCTTGGCCTTCTCACATAATCTTCGGAGTGTGTACTATTGGAGGTTGTGCTGGACAACAGCAACGTTGCACTGGGAAGCACGAAGCCCAGAGGGGAGATCGGTTTTAGATGATAGGAAACTGCTGTATTTTTTTCGTTTAGTTTAGAGATACAGCTCGGAAACAGGCCCTTCGACCCACTGAGTCCGCTACGACCAGCGTTCCCCGCACATTAATACTACCCTGCACACACTAGGGACAATTTACAATTTAACAAACCCAATTAACCTACAAACATGCACGTCTTTGGAGCGTGGGAGGAAACTGGAGCTCCTGGGGAAAACCCACGCTGGTCACGGGGAGAACGTACAAACTCCGTACAGTCAGCACCTACAGTCAGGATCGAACCCGGGTCTCTAGCGCAGTAAGGCAGCAACTCTGCCACCGTGCCACCCATACGGTTTGAAGAATAAGGGGCAGTTTCTTATTGGAGAAACAAGGAACTGCAGATGCAGGTGTACCGTTTCTTATTGATAAGCAAGCAGTCTTGAGGGCATGTAATAGGGGGAGAGAAAAAGCAGAACGAAGGAAAGCATAAACATAAATTGCACCTCCTCCCTACTCAGGAAAGGGCAATAGCATAAAGTTTTGATGGATGGGTGGTCTAAGCAATCTTTTACAGTGACTACATTAATTTGTGCAAGTTAGGTGGGAGTGAGATTGTCTCTTTTGTCATGGTTTTCTAATTAAATAATGGACAGACAGTTTTATATTTTGGTTGTGGCTTAGGGGATATTCTTACCATTTATTCAGTTTATGGCATTTTAAGAGGGTTATGCTGGAATTAGTTTAACTCTTCTCTTTACTCACAATTTCAGTCTTGTTAGTAGCTGCTTCACTCTTTGTCTCTGGCCTAAAGTTAAGTGTTCCAGAGGCAGCATCTATGCCGTTTAATAACTGTGTTGGTCCAAGGGTTTTTAGACAACTAGAAGGACTTCTTGTCTCTACCTGACTCTTTCAATAGAATATATTCTTCTTCTGCATAACACATTTATCACAGTAAATCACCCCAAAGCACTTCAGGGGAGCAATATTAAACAAAATATGACACCGAACCACAAGAATGCTTATAGTTTAGAGATACAGAGAACAGGCTCTTTGGCTCACCGAGTCCACACCAACCAGCAATCCCCATACACTAACACTATCCTACACACTCAGAACAGCTTACAATTATATCAGGCCAATTAACCTACAAACCTGTACATCTTTGGAATGTGGGAGGAAACTGGAGCACTCAGGGAAAACCCACGCAGGTCAAGATTCAAGAGATTCTTTTTTTTTCCACTTTAGTTTTTATTGCTTTTATGAATACAGACATAAAACACAAATATAACAACGAAACATACAACATTACAATGAGACGTACAACAGTGTAGCGGGGGGTTCAGTTTACAATTAATGATGCAGTATACAGAACTATTTTCATATTAAAACATTTTCCAATAACTTACATTATTGTCTATAAAATTATACAGTGTTGATGTCTTTATTTCTATACCTAATCCATTTTTCCCATTTTCTGTTAAACTTGTCTTCTTTCACTCTTAGAGAATATGTCATTTTCTCCATGACAAATATTTCCTGTACTATGTCTAACCATTGTCTAAGTCTGGGTGTGTCCGCTTCAAGAGATTCAAGAGCGTGTATTGTCATGTGTCCCAGATAGGACAATGAAATTCTTGCTTTGCTTCAGCACAACAGAATATAGTAGGCATAAATAAATACAGAACAGATCAGTGTGTCCATATGCCATTGAATATATATATATTGTTTGAGTTGAGTTTAATAGCCTGATGGCTGTGGGGAAGTCGCTATTCCCGAACCTGGATGTTGCAGATTTTAGGCTCCTGTACCTTCTACCTGAAGGCAGTGGGGAGATGAGTATGTGGCCAGGATGGTGTGGGTCCTTGATGATGCTGCCAACCTTTTTGAGGCCGCAATTGCGATAAATCCCCTCGATGGTAGGGAGGTCAGAGCCGATTATGGACTGGGCAATGTTTACTACTTTTTGCAATCTTTTCTGCTCCTGGGCGCTCAAATTGCCGAAACAAGCCACGATGCAACCGGTCAGCATGCTCTCTACTGTGCACCTGTAGAAGTTCGAGAGACTCCTCCTTGACAAACCGACTCTCCGTAATCTTCTCAGGAAGTAGAGGCGCTTATGTGCTTTCTTTATAATTGCATTAGTGTTCTGGGACCAGGAGAGATCTTCAGAGATATGCACGCCCAGGAATTTGAAGCTCTTCCACCATCGACCCATTGATATAAACGGGACTGTGGGACCCCATCCTACCCCTTCCAAAGTCCACAATCAGTTCCTTGGTTTTGCTGGTGTTGAGAGCCAGGTTATTGTGCTGGCACCATTTGGTGAATTGGTCGATCTCACTTCTATACTCTGACTCATCTCCATCAGTGATACGTCCCACAACAGTGGTGTCGTCAGCGAACTTGATGATGGAGTTCGCACTTTGACCGGCTACGCAGTCATGAGTATAGAGTGAGTACAGCAAGGGGCTGAGCATGCAGCCTTGAGGTGCTCCCGTGCTGATTGTTATCGAGGCTGACACATTTCCACCAATACAAACAGACTGTGGTCTGATAATGAGGAGGTCGAGGATCCAATTGCAGAGGAGAGAGAACTCACGGGGAGAATGTACAAACTCCGTACAGACAGCATCTGTAGTCAGGATCAAACCCAGGTCTCTGGCGCTGTAAGGCAGCCACTCTAACGCTGTGCCACCATGCTGCCCTTATGCATTACGGTTGTGTCCTAAAGCATGTGGTAGGTTTTATGTTTCAGGTTCAGGAGAACAGAGAGGTGGAGAGGGCATTTGGCACTATTGCCTTCGTTGTTACGAGTATTGAGTACAAAGGTTTAGATATAATGGTACAGTTGTACAAGTCATTGGTGAGACACACTTGGGATTACTGTGTGCAGTTCTAGTTGTCCTGTTGTTGGAAGGATGTCATTAAGTTGGAAAGGATGCAGAAAAGATTCACCAATCTATTTCCTGACTTGTAGGCTTGGAAGAAGTTGGCGAAGAAGGGACTTTTTTTCTTTGGAGTGTAGGAGGATGAGGGGTGCATGATCATGAGGGGCATAGATAAAGTGAACGCTCACAATCCTTTTCCCAGGGTAGATGATTTTAAGACTAGAAAGGGAAGAGATTTAAGAGCGACCATGGGGGCAATTTTTTCACTTAGTAGGTAGTCCATATCTGGAATGAGTTTTCAGAAGATGCTATAGAAATAGATTCAACTACGACTTACAAATGTCATTTGGACAGGTATATGGATAGGAAGGGTTTGGGTGGACATCGCCAAATGCAGGTATATAGGACTAGCAGAGAAAGCCAAATATGTTGGTGGGACAAGTGACCCAAAGTACCTGATTACGTGCTATATACTGTCGCTCAATGACTGCCCGGCCAGATTCAGTCAGGAGCTTTTTCTGGCAGGCCTTGAGCTGTACAGGAAGGACATGTTTCCATATTCTGATCCATATTCTGCCCTGCCGGATGTCAGTACGGTAAAGATATACATGGAAATAAATTGTTCGTCCCGCATCATTCATCCATCACCTGTTGACGCTAGTTCTATGTTATCCCACTTTCTCATCCACACCCCACACGCAAGGGACAATTTACAGAGGCCAATTAATCTACGAGCCTGCACACCTTTGGGATGTGGAAGGGAACTGGAGCACCCAGAGCAGTCACAGGGAGAACATGCAAACGCCGCACAGACAGCACCAGAAGTTAGGATCAAACCCGGGTCTCTGATGCTGTGAGGCAGCAGCTCTGTGAGCTGCACCACTGCGCCTGTGATTATGGCCAATATCTTCTTCTTCTTCTTGCGTATGGCGTGCACAGCCTAAAGTTGTAGGACAACTTGTTCTATTTGATCTTATTTGATTGTGCACGCTGGGTTGATTGCATTCGTCGAAACAGGGCGGACCACGTGAAGGTTGCAATCTCCCACCCATGGCCAATATGATTATGTGATTATGCTTTTTATATTTTCTATAAGGTTATCAAAAACATTAAATCAAAAGTACTTTTAATTCAGAGTACTGTACACTTTGCCACTGTTATCATGCCAGCTATTGTTCCTTGGAGAAGATAGTGAGTTGTGAGATGAATGCATCCAATTTTAAGGTGATGCCAATCTTATCAGTTAGTAGTTGGGGGAGGGGGTTGGGGGGGGGGGGGGGGGGGCCCCGATGTTGGCAGTAACATGAGAAAGTCCTGTTTCTCCAAACAAGGAGCACCAGTGCTAACCACCTAGATCAGCGAACTGCATTTAAACCCACAACGTTTTAACCTGAGATGAGAGAGCTACGATTGGGCTAGGATAATGTGTCAGGATAATAAGATATACCATGCACACAGGCTAAATTCAGATCTTTTATTAAAGTTTGAATACTATCAATTGGATCTTCATCAGTATACAGGGAAGCCATTGGTATCACTATCACCCAAAGCAAAAACGATCCAAGGCTGTAGTCTGGCCTGCTATATTTGAGATCAAAACAGTTCAGCTCACCAACTTTATCATGTGAGTCATCAACAGTATATATTCATGATGATGAGTTTTCCTTGAATATTTTCATTGAGTTTTTTAATTATGTCTTGTCATGAGATATTGTGGTATGAATGAAGTTCCAGATGTTGATTAACATTCAATTTGTGTTTTCTTGAATAGGAACCATACAAGTTGCGCAAAAGAACTTCACATTTCTGGAGCTCAATATACTGGAAGATGGCCCTTACCTGCTCAAGGATAATTCAATGAGTCACAGCTACATAGGTATTGAATGGTTCCCACAATATTTTCACCATGTTGTTTGTCATCACCTCTGCTGGATACAATGACTTACTGATGGAGCATCACAACAGCATTCTACTGCTCTCTTCATTAACTATATTGGCCAGTCCTATTGTTACGGGGTGAACACCATTCACATTCAATTCAAGTTGAACTAATATGGAAGTCATATCCAACAATCATAAAATTGTTCTTCCAGTGGAGAATGAGCAATTAGTTATAGTGCCTCAGCACACAGCTGCGACCAGTCTCTGCAACTTGCTCCTTGAAGTTGCAGTCTTTTGGACTTAAATCATTGAACTGCTCAGTTATTAATAAAGTTTAGTTTAGAAATACAGCATGGAAACAGGCCCTTCGGCCCACCGAGTCCATGCCGACCAGCAATGCCCACACTATCCCACACACACGAGGGACAATTTACAATTATACCAAGCTAATTAACCTACAAACCTGTACGTCATTGGAGTGTGGAAGGAAACCAGAGATCCCGGAGAAAACCCACGCTGAGCACGGGGAGAACGTCGACCGTAGTCAGGATCGAACTCGGGTCTCTGGTTCTGTAAGGCAGCACCACTGTGCTGCTCCTATTACTGACCTCCAGCGCTGTCTGTGAATACTGCACATTTTCCCTGTGGTATTAAGATGATCTTATTTAATCCCTTCAAGATGAACCTTACGCCTGTTCTTTCTGCCATAGGATACGCTCTCACCTCTGGAAAGCGGATCACACACAAAGATGACTTCAGCTATGTTGCAGGTGGCCCTCGCTATGAACACACAGGGGCGGTGTTTGTGCTTGAGAAAGGGATCACAGATGAAATGATAATAAAACACATTATAACGGGTCATCAAACAGGGTCATACTTTGGGAGCTCTGTGGCCGTTGCTGATCTGAACAGGGACAGGTATGTGATCTGGATCTCTCAAAGCTGCTATATTAATTATTGATTTTTACTATTTGATTTGTAAAGAAGGATTGTTTTTCTTTATTGTAAAACTCAGCAAGAATATTTATATCTGAGGTAGAGAAATTAAGGTCCAAACTTGATAGTTAATAGTGCATTAAAAGAAACATTATAGCTGAAATATGAGCCTTTCCTGGAGTCATAGAAGCTTGGAAATAGACATTTTGACACAATTTATCCATGCTGACTGATGTCTCATCTACACTAGTCTCACCTGCCCAACCTTTTTAAAGGTTCTTATAGTACCAGTCCCAACTAACTCCTCCTGCAGCTCAGTGCAGACACCCACCACACAACTCCTCTGCATGGAAAAAGTTGCCTCACAGGTTGCTATGTGTCAAAGGTTATGGGGAGAAGCCAGGTGAATGGAGCTGAGAAGGAAAAATAGATTAGCCATGATTGAATAGAGGAGCAGATGCGATAGGCCTAATTCTGCTGATATGTCATGATCTTTTGATCTGATAATCTATATCCTCTGTTTCTTGATGCCCCTGCTCTGGGTAAAAGACTATGTATTCATCCAATCTATTCCCCTCCTGATTACATACACCTCTGTAAGATCACCCCTCAGCACTCCAAGGAATTATGTCCTAGCCTGCCCAACCTCTCCTTGTAGTTCAGGCCCTCAAGTCTTGGCAGCATCTTGAACTGTTTCCTCAAAGAGCCTCAAAATGTTAAAGGAATTGGTTGAGTTTGAGACTGACTTTGAGGAAACAATGCCAGTACACTGTTAATAAATATGACTAAAGATAAACACAAAAAGCTTGAGTGACTCAGCGGGTCAGACAGCATCTCCGGAGAAAAGGAATAGGTGATGTTTCGGGTCTTCTTCTGAAGAGACCCTTCTTCAGACCCTTCTTTGGCTCTCTACCCGAAATGTCACCTATTCCTTATCCCCGGATATGCTGTCTGACCCACCTAGTTACTCCAGCTTTTTGTGTCGCTCTGCGGTCTAAACCAGCATCTGCAGTTCCTTCCTACCTAAATAAATGGGACTAGTTGATTTTTTCCTTTTCTTAGATATTGTTTTAAATGATCTTCTAATAGAAAATGACCTGCAGGGAGCAAAGCAACAGGGGTGATTTTCAGGCATCTTGTTGAATCATAGAAAATGATGTCACAAAAAAGATCACAACATGGTTACTGAATGGAAGGTGGGTGTTCAGTCTATTGAATCGCCACTGCCTCTTATAAACCAATCTAGCTGGTCCCATTCCCTCGCCTAGTCCTTTAACCATGCAAAATGTTCAGAATATTCCACGTGAATTTGCCTGCAGTGCAGCATGACATTGTACTCCAGAATTTGTTGCATTAAAAAAAAAAGAATACCATTTTAGTTTTGGTTGTCTCTCTTTGATCCTGAGTTATTGACCCAAGTGTCAATGGGAACAGCCTCTCTTTATATATTTAATCAATGTCGTCATGATTTTAATATTCCTCGCAGATCTCCTCCCAATCTCCTTTATTCTAAGGATAGCTTCCCCACATAAGCAAATCTCTATAATCGGTGTAATTTTAATAATTCTCTTCGGCATCTTCTCGAAAATCTTTCCATCTTTTCTGGAAGTCGGCATCTAGAGCCTGCCACAATACTCCAATTCTAGCCAAAGCAGTGGTTTATAACATTTCATACAACTTCCTTGCCCCTGCAGTCTTTTCTTTTAGTTTAGTTTACAGATACAGCGCTGAAACAGGCCCTTCGGCCCACCAAGCCCGTACCGACCAGCGATCCCCGCACACTAACACTATCCTACACACACTAGGGACAATTTACAATTATACCACGCCAATTATCCGACAAACCTGCTTGTCTTTGGAGTGTGGGAAGAAACCGAAGATCTCGGAGAAAACCCATACGATCACGGGGAGAATGTACAAACTCCATACAGACAAGCACCCGTAGTCAGAATCAAACCCATGTCTCCGGCGCTGTAATGCAGCAACTAATGCACTAACATCTAACCTTTATCATACACTGTTTTGACCACTATTTCAATCTGTCCTGACTCTTTTAATGAACCACTCATGTCAGTTCCACATTTCCTGCTCTGAATAGCTCTTTTAGACATGCCCTCTGTTTCATTTGATTTCTTCTCATTCTTCCACAGCACGCCTACATCTCCTTGGAAGTATTTTCATGAACTCTTCATGGTTCAGTATACGTCCACACTGCAAACTTGAAAATTGTGCCCTGTACATTCGAGTCCAAGCCATTAATTCAACGAATGCAGTGGCTTGAGTGCTGATCCAGTGGGAAATCTTACTGTTTACATCACTCCATTCCGAGAAACAACCGTTCATGCCTACACTATTTTTCTTCTCACTTAGTTAATTTTCTATCCATGCTTTTACATCTGCTTTTCTTCAATGCTCTTCAATCTCGTTGAGAAACTTCTTATGAAGTACCTGATCAAATGTCTTTTGGAAGAACATATAATAACATAATAAACACATTTTCCTCATCAGCTTTTAACTCATCAACAGTCTATAAAGTTAGTTAGCAATGATTAGCTTTGACTACGTCAGTGCTGGGTTTTTCTAATCAATCCACACTTGCCCATGTGGCTGCTAATTCTATCTATCATTATTTCTGCAAGAACTCTCCCCGCCTTTGGCTTAAACTGCTGTGTAATAACTGGATTTATCCACATACCCTTTTTCAAGCAGTTTTCCAAATGAAATAATAAGATATTTCTGCATCCTTGATAGTGGATCCTCTGCAAATTGATGTTTCCTGTGTGAATTCTAGTACTTTTCCACTTTCGAGTTTTCTCCTTTCCTCTCTTTAGTTTAGTTGAGTGTCATGCGTACTGAGATATAGTGACAAGCGTTTTTGCTTGCTATCGAGTCAGCGGTAAGGCTACACATGATTACAATCAAACCGTCCAAATGACACAGATACAGGATAAGAGGAATAACGTTTTGGGCAAGATAAAGTCCAGTAAGGTCCAATTAAAGATAGCCGTGGGTCTCCAATGAGGTAGATGGTGGGTCAGGACCGCTCTCAAGTTGGTGATAAGATGGTTTTGTTGCCTGATACAGCTGGGAAGAAACTATCCCTGAATCTGGAGGTATGCGCTTTTACACTTTTATACCTCTTGCCTGATGGGAGAGGATAAAAGAGTGAGTGCCCAGGATGGGATTGGTCCTGATTATGCTGGTGGCCTTGCCGAGCCAGTGTGAAGTGTAGACAGGAGTCAATGGAAGCGAGGTTGGTTTGCATGATCGCCTGGTCTGCATCCACAATCCTCTGCAATTCCTTGTGCCTAGGATGCAGCCGTTCCCAAACCTGGCTGTGATGCAAGGGTCTGATTTGACTCAATGGCAGCTCTTGTCAGGCAGTTTAGGATCCACTCCAGTGGTAATCTATGTGCCCCTCCGATGTATTCAAGGGAGAGCAGCATCTTTTAAGAATGAATGAAAAAATTAATTCTGCTTCGCTTTGGGTGATTTCGAAAGACACAACAGAATTTCTTGAAGGCCTTGGATGTTCTTCTGGTGTCCTTGCTAACATTTGTTTACAAACTAGCATCACTAAGATTAGACTGTGCACTCATTAAGTTCATTGCTGCTTGGTGGTTCTCTCTTGATGACTGGCTGCCCGAGTTCTCTGTTTTACAATAACAACAACATTTCAAGAATTATAAACTAGCCATAAAAGCTCCTTGATTATTCTGAGGCCATGAAAGGCATTGTTTTAATGCAATAACTTATTTTCTTGCAAGGCACTACATTTTGCTGATGGAAGCTTGCACAGTCCTGGCTGATTGCCAGTACTTTACTATTTGGCTACAATTTATATTTTATATCACTAGCTCTTCAGCTACTCTACAGTCTACATTGTCCTCACCTGACGTCTATCCAGATATGAACACAAATAGGTCCAACAAAACAATGATTAGCCACAAGAACTTAGTTTAATTATAACTTCTTCCTTAGCTCACAATCTGAAGGCAGACAGTCAGAATCTTCCCCCCAGGGTGGAAATGTCCAATACTAGAGGGCAGAGCTATAAGGTGAGCGGGGGAAAGTTTAATGGAAATGTGCGAGAGGAACGGGGGGATGGGGAAGCTTGTTTACACAGAGGTTGGGGGCTTGGAATGCACTGTCACGGATGGTGGTAGAGGCAGATATCATAGTAACATTGAAGAGGTTTTTGGATAGGCAAATGGAGGGGCAGGGAATCGAGTGATGTGCACACGCTGATGAAGTCAGTTTAACTTGACATCATATTCGGCACATACCTTGAAGCTGAAGGGCCCGTTCCTGTGCTGTGGTGTTCTATGTTCTATTTTCTAACTGTCAGCCGCCATAATCAAAGATAACGCAGAAAACACTCAATAAGTCAAGGCAGCTTTCTTTTAAAACAAACAGATCGAAGACCATCAGAATTGGGAAAAATAAGACGAGGATTAGCAAGTGTAACATAGGCTAAGGGCAGTGACAAGGATCTTTCTGATTTTTTTTTAAAAGACACAAAGTGCTGGAGTAACTCCGCAGGTCAGGTAGCATCTCTGGAGAATGTGGATAGGTGGCGTTTCGGGTCAGAACCCTTCAGACTGATCGTGGAGGGGGAAGATAAAGCTGGAAGAGAGGTGGGGCAAGACAAAGCCTGGCAAGTGATAGGTGGGTTCTGCTGTGAGGGGGTTTTGATAGTCATATGGGGCACAGGGAAGAGAGGGGGAAGGGGAGGGAGGGGGGGGGGAATAACCAAATAAGGTTTGTTTGTAGATTTATTATGTACATTTGGAGAATTCAATGTTTGCACCATTAGGTTATAGGGTACCCCTCTGATTAGTATGGTTCATAATACATATTCAATGCTCTACATTGTCGAACTTGTGGATTTCTCCACGAAGCACCAAGTCTTAGTGAAAATAAACATTTAACGTTCTCTTTTAATTAATGTAGATTCAAATGTCATGGTACTTCATTTAGAGTGGATGAACAGTGCAAGCTGCACTGTTCATCCTGGTCTGGGCTATAAATAAGTTCAATCAATGATGATCTAATCATGTTATTTTGTAGAAACTAAAGTGATTTGTTTTGTTTATTCAATACAGCTGGCAGGACCTGATTGTTGGAGCTCCACACTATTTTGACCATAAGAAGGAGATCAGTGGCGCTGTGTATGTTTACATGAATGAGGCGGGGATCTTCCCTAAGAAACCAAGCTTGGTGTTGAATGGTTCTTTAGGCTCCTTGTTTGGTCACGCAGTCAGCAGCATTGGAGACCTTAACCAAGACGGATTTCCAGGTTAGATGATTTATTCACTAAAGTTGAAATGCTTTGGATTGCAATCTACATTTTCAATGTAACATACTGTCCCTACTCCCAATTCCTCCTTCTACGCCGCATCTGCTCCCAAGATGAGGTGTGTCATACCAGGGCATCTGAGATGTCTACCATTCTCTAATCTTCATTCCTGAGCATGAGTTGCCAAACCAGGGCATGATGCAACCAGTCAGTATGCTTTCTATCATAAGCCTGGAGAAGTTCAATAAAGTATTCGTCGGCATACCAAATGTTCTTGATCTTCTAAGGAAATGGAGGCATTGATGACCTTCCTTGCTTTTGCATCAAAGTGCTGGTTCCGGGACATGGGTTTGGAGAAATTCATGCTCAGAAACTTGAAGCGGTTGGCTCTCCCAATGCCATCCTGAAGTTGAACAAAGGTTTGTTGGTCATGTCTTTCTCCTCCTGAAGTCGACAATCTGCTCCAGATTTTGTTTTTGCAACAAGACCTGAAGCACCAATTGCTAGAAATTCATGTTCATACGTTATAGTAGAAGAATTAGGCTATTTGGTCCATCAAGTCTAGTCCGCCATTCAATCATGGCTGATCTATCGTTCCCTCTATACCCCATTTTCCTACCTTCTCCCCATAACCCCTGATATCTTATTTTAATTAACCCTGTTCATTCATTTATGGGGTATGGACATGGTGAACAAATCCAACATTTATTACCGCTGTTGGTGCGTTCACTTGGCAGCCTGTGTAATGAAGGCCATCCAGTGGATCTGAACAGAGCTCAGCTGACCAGTAGATGGGGTTATTGCCATCTACTGCTCAGCTGAGGCTACATCAGTGATATGGTTGTCTGGAAGCTTAATCAGGCTAAATAAAATTAATCTAAAACATATTTCAAAATTATATGACAATCTTTAATCCCTTTTGTACTGCTTTATAAAGCTTTTTATGAACACTGAGCATATATAGTGCTTCTGCTTTAGTTCTGCTGTGCCTCATGAGATGACTGCTTTGCTAATTTTGCAACACTGGCCGACATACCTTGCAGTCATGGAAATCCGCGCTTACAGAATTCACAAAATCATAACAAATACATTGGTGATACAAAATACAATTCCCTCTCATGGAACTTTTGTGAAAAAAAACTAAACTAAACAAAAATGTGTGTTTCAACTTGATGCATGTACAGAACATGGAACAGTCGAGCACAGGAACAGGGCCTTCAGTGCACAATGTCCATGCCAAACATGACCAAGCTAAACTAGTCTGATCTCCCTGCATATGGTCGATGCCCCTTCATTCACTGCTTATCCATGTGCCCCTTGTAAGCCACTGTCATCGTTGCCTCCAACACCAACCCCTGCAACGCATTCCAGGCACCCACTGCTTCATGTGGGGAAAAAAAATCGCACATCACCTTAAAGCTACGCCCTCTAGTCTTTGACATTTTCACTCTGGGAAAAGATACTGACTATGTACCACATGCTGCTCGTAGTTTTATATACAGGCACACTGGCGCAGTGGTAGAGCTGCTTCCATACAGCGCCAGAGATCCAAACTCAATCCTGACTACAGGTGTCGTCTGTACAGAGTTTGCACGTTCTCCCTGTGACTATGTGGGTTTTCTCCGGGTGTTCCGGTTTCCCCCCACATCCCAAAGACGTGCAGGCTTGCAAGTCAATTGGCTCATGTAAATCGCCCCTAGTATGTAGGATGCGAAAGTGGGATAGCCATAGAACTAATGTATGGATGATCGATGGATTGGGTGGGCTGAAGGGACTGTTTCAACTCTGTATCTCTGAAATTAAAAACAAAATAAAGTTGATGCAGTTTTGCATTGCAAGATATTGGGATACAGACTGTTTTCTTGGCACAAGGGTTTCCTGGCATGATTATCAACCTTTTCAGAGAGTTTGTTTTGGAATGGAGGTGATTTGTCAGGATGAGTTCCGACTGAAACTTTCCCATCCTAACCTAAGTTGGAAATGCGCAAAATACAATTGTTTTCAAACTCATCTCTCGGACATTTGGCACATTTTGTTCTGTCATTTCCCACTTGGAGAACACTGATTGGGGCAGTGTAGGCAGGAGGTAGTAACATTACAGTAATGGGAGGTAGCAGGCAGAGGATTGTGCACCGGGATAAGGACTTTGGGGCCTTATCACAGAAATCAGTGTGATGATAGGTGGATACAAGTGAGGAGAGTTTCTGATTAGCAGATTGTCTTTTTATCTCTAGCCTTTGTCCAACCCCCCCCCCCCCCCCACCTGCAACCACTGATCATTTGCCAAACTTTGTTCTGCTCCCACCTCCCGACAGCTTTCTCCCCCACACTACAATCAGTCTAAAGAAGGATCCCAACCCGAAACGTCACCTATCCATGTTCTTCAGAGATGCTGCTTGGCCTGCTGAGTTACTCCAGCACTTTATTCGATCTTTATTCAAATGTAGACATGTATTCCCAGACTATCTCTATCTGTGAGCATGTTTCATTATGGGCACTGCCTCTGAGCAAATCATTCCCTCACTGGTTCTTGCTTCATTCCTTCCAGCAGTGATGCAGTGTGCTGCCTGTTGATTCTGTGAGGATTTGCTTGTGAACTTGCGAATCCATTTCTCAGACCAATATCTGCATTATTTTCAACCATCCCCTGTTGCATTTGGTACATAGCAAGTTGGATGGGTTTTTCTCATGAGCTGTGCTCAGCTCGCGTTCTGTGCCAAATCTCAGTACAATACCATCAGGAAGGAAGTCTTTGACTGGACTGATGGAGGTCAAAGCAATTCTTCCCTGGGCGAGATTTGTTACGGCAAAGCAATAGTGAACTTGGGGGCTGATGATTGTTTCAAAGCCAAAAATGAACTCTCACAGCAGTTAGGATTTCCATCTGGTGGGGATCAGGTTTAAACCCCTGTCTCACTGTGCGAGTTGGCCCACGAGTGACCCCGAGTTTTCACTCGTGGTGATCACGTAGCGGGAACGTCGGAACTCGCACGAGCAACTTATCGACTCGTTGCGCTAACGGCAGGTACTCGGGAAACTTGTTAACTCGTGAAAAAAATCAAACATGTTTGATTTTTTCCACGAGTCAAATTAACTGTTCAAGTTAAAAATGGAAACATTTAAACTCGTTGTAATAACGTAGTGGCCCCGTGCGTTTATCTTAGTGTCTCGTGAGTCTACCGTGGGAACTTTAATAATCTGTTCTTTTGCTCGAGTAAAGACTGAACCAAAGATAGACACAAAATGCTGGAGTAATTCAGCGGACCAGGCAGCATCTCTGGAGAGAAGGAATAGAGTCGAGACCTTCTTCAGACTTACCCGAAATGCCACCCATTCCTTCGCTCCAGAGATGCAGCCTGTCCCGCCGAGTTACTCCAGCATTTTGTGTCTATCTTCGGCCTTTCTGCCACTTGTCCTTTATTACTGAGGCGCCTGCCCCGTGGCTTCACTCTGTCTCAATGAACGGCTTAAAGACCTGCCGAAGGGGCAAGTCTGGGGTGGTGGGTGGGATGTGTCCACGTGTGATGCTCCATCCACCCCCCCGGGGCCGAGAGTGTGGGATTGGGAAGGAACTGCAGATGCTGGTTCACACCGGAGATAGACACACACAATGCTGAGTAACTCGGCGGGACAGGCTGCATCTCTGGAGCGAAGGAATGGGTGGCATTTCGGGTAAGTCTGAAGAAGGGTCTCGACTCTATTCCTTCTCTCCAGAGATGCTGCCTGGTCCGCTGAGTTGTGTGTGTGTGTCTCTCTCTCTCCCTCTCTGTCTATCTGTGTGTATCTGTGTGTGTGTCTGCTGTCGGGTCCCGGTGGCCGCTCAAAGTCACCCGAGCTGCTTCATTCCTCTGAAGTGGTGGCCAGCTGCTGTCTGTGTGTATCTCTCTCTCTATGTGTGTGTGTGTGTGTGTGTCTCTCTCTCTCCTCTCTGTCTATCTGTGTGTGTGTGTGTGTGTGTGTGTGTGTGTCTCTCTCTCTCTCCCTCTCTGTCTATCTGTGTGTAAAAGTCACCCGAGCTGCTTAAGTCTGCTGTCTGTGTGTATCTCTCTCTGTGTGTGTGTGTGTGTGTGTGTGTGTGTGTGTGTGTGTGTGTGTGTGTGTGTGTGTGTGTACTGTCATCCCGGCGGCCGCTCAGTCATCTCTGTGTGTGTGTGTGTTGTGTGTGTATCTGTGTGTATCTCTGATGTCTCTATCTGTTGTATCTCTGTGTTTTGAAGTGGTGGCCAGCTGCTGTCTGTGTGTATCTCTCTCTCTCTCTGAGGTCAACCTAAAACGACGCTGAAATAACTCAAAACCACAGGAGATGTATTTTAACGCATTGTTGCTTTATTGGTGCTCAGTAGGTGATGTCTCGTGCACAGCAAAGCCACACTCGCATCGTGGCACTGAAACACATGGACTTTCAATGGGGAATTACTAATGGCCATTCTCAATATGTGACCCTCAACTGTGAGTGTTGTATCAATCATCTGATACCATCCTAGAATCTAATCTATTCTTGACGGTTTCCACAGTATCAAAGGTTTGGGATGATCTTTGGTCTGTGTTATGGACCATTACATTCCAGTTGCTACAGAGTTCTTGAATCCAACCTAAATGGAACCTGACGAGAATGTAGTAGATTAATTCTACGAAATGCCAATATGTGGCACTGCACAACACTAACCACGGCAATTATGAACTTCTATGAACTGTCTTTGGTTGTACTAAGAACTTTGGTTATTGCACTTGTCAATCAATCAATCTATCAATCAGTTTAATTCATCACATACACACATAAGTGCAGTGAAATGAATTTGCCAGCAGCAGTACAATCAAAAAAGAACACACATTACACAATAAAAATTAAACACAAACATCTAGACTAGAGAGCGTTGCTTTAAGGTGAAAGGGGCAAAGTTTGAAGGAGATGTGCGATTTCTTTCCCACATGAAGCAGTGGGTGCCTGGAATGCGCTGCAGGGGTTGGTGTTGGAGGCAACAATGACAGTGGCTTACAAGGGACACATGGATAAGCAGTGAATGAAGGGGCATCGATCATATGCAGGGAGATCAGATTAGTTTAGCTTGGTCATGTTTGTGCACATTGTTCAGTGCACAATGTCCATACATTGTGCACTGAAGGCCCTGTTCCTGTGCTCGACTGTTCCATGTTCTGTACATGCATCAACTTGAAACACACAAGGCCCAAAGTACAGTCAGTCCTCCTCCATTGTTCACCCGTGGTCGGGGCCAAAAACCTCCGTAGTCGCCACTACGGACAGCCTGATGTACAGGCCTTGGAAAACATGGAAAAAGTCGCCTCTCTATGGAGGAGGCAACCGAAAGCAGTTCCCCCCCCCCCCCCCCCCCCCCCCTTTCCCCTCCCCATCACCCCCCACACAAGACATACTGAGAGGCATTTAAACACACATTTGAACAAACTAAAAAAACAAAAAAAGTAGAAATGACGAACACGCTGCTGGCAGGGCAGCTGACTTGCAGCACCCCCACCGTAAAGTTGTTAATTTATTGAATGTTTCCGATTGTTATATATGATCAGTGTGTATTGCATTCACAGGCCTGTTAAGCTGCTGCAAGTAAGAATGTAATTGTTCTCTTAAGGGATTGAGCAATTAAATTGATAATGAAACACCCTTGACTTGACTCCAGATGATGAGACGTGGGATTCCAAGATAACTGGACCACCAAAACCAATAGGGTTACACAAAAAGCTGGAGAAACTCAGTCGAGACCCGAAACGTCGTCTATCTCTTTCGCTCCTTAGATGCTGCTGCACCCGCTGAGTTTCTCCAGCTTTTTGTGTAACCCTCGATTCTCCAGCATCTGCAGTTTCTTCGTTAACACCAAAACCAATAGATGTTTTGGTGTTGTTTGATCAATTCACTCAACACAGATCAGAGACTCTACACAAGTTGTTTATGGTCTATGTGTTTTGTCACCAGTTGTTTTTGAATGAGGGTTACCAATCTGAATTATTTCCTATTTAAAAATACAATGGCCTTACCATAATTCAGATTGAGACCTCTCCTAGAAGGTAGACACAAAATTCTGGAGTAACTCAGCGGGACAGGCAGCATCTCTGGACGGAAAGAATGGGTACTCGCATTCTCCTTTCAAAATCTGTTGACAGTGGTTTCTGAAAATTTGTATTAATTTAACAAAAATCATGGAATTATAAAATATCATCCCCTTATAATGAGAACATTATAATGGATTATATGGGGATGCAGCAAGTCCATCCACACCAGACCCCCAAACCCCACCCCATAAACTCCATCTACACTTCATGGTGCCTCTAGAAAGTAGCTGATATAATCGAGATGCACCCACACAGTGGCCATTTTCTCTTCATCCCACTCCCATCAGGCAGAAGATACGAAAGGTTCAAACCATGTACCACCCGATTGAAGAACAGCGTCTTATCAGGTGTTTTAACTGACCTCTCATTTGCTACAGATGTAGCCTTGACCTTGCGGTCTACCATGTTGTGGCATTCACACTTTCTCTACAGATGCAGCACTCTATTCTGCACTCTGTTTATTGTGTCTTTTGCACTGCCTATTAATATCATGTCTGGTATGATCTGCCTGGATAGTATGCAAAACAAACTTTGGCACTGTATCTCGGTAAAAGTAACAATAATAAATCAAGACGAATACCGATCTGTTCAGTCACAGTTAAATATTTGGTCTGGTTCCTCCTGGGTGAGATGTTTAAAACAGGTAATCCTCTGAGAAGAATTAAGATGACAGCAGAGAAGAAACTGCTAATTCCTGCAGTCCTCAACATGTGTCACTCTCTCCCCAGCTGGTCAATGGTGTTGCATTCACGTGTGAATTTTCTCACCTCAGAGGCACCATTCTCTGCAGGCTGCAGGGTAAAGGGTTAGTTAAACATGTTTGTTTTTCTTCCACAGATATCGGGATTGGAGCACCTTACGATGAACACGGTAAACTTTTCATCTACCAAGGCGGAGCAACAGGGCTGGATCCCAAACCTAGCCAGGTATATTGCAACTGTTACATTTACATCAAGCATACAGCACTGAAGCAAGACACAAAATGCTGGAGTAACTCAGTGGGTCGGGCAGCAACTCTGCAGGAAAGGAATAGGTGACATTTCGGGTTGAGACCCTTCTTCAGAACCTGGAGTCCGAAGAAGGGACTCAACCCGAAACTTCACCTACTCCTTCTCTCCAGGGATGCTGCCTGATCCGCTGAGTTACTGCAGCATTTTGTGTCTATCTTCAGTGCAAACCAGCATCTGCAGTTCCTTCCTACAGCACTACAGGGAACCAGAGCACCCAGAGGAAGCCCTTGTGGTCACAGGGAGAATGTACAAACTCCACACACACAGCACCTGAGGTCAGGACCGAACCTAGATCTCCGGCGCTGAGTGGTAGCTGCTCCACTAGCCTCGTCACTGTGCTGCCCCATTTTGCTTGAGATGTTACATCAGAACCCGATGGTCTGATCTGACTTTTCAGGCAGATATTAAAAATAACAGGAAGCTTCCTAAAAAGTAAAGAGTGTTGGTGTCTTTGGGAACCTCTTTCTATGTGAATGGATTAATTGGTGGGATTAAAGATCAGTGGACTCGCAATTTGTTTAGAAGTTCCACCAAGACCTGAATTTTCCTAACACGACATTCCAGGTAACACCCAGAGAATTCTTAAATATGTTTGGAAATGCTGCCTTTCGAATGAAAGGAGGCACTAATTTCAAGAACGGTGGTGAGGTTTCCAAGCATCTTGGCCATCAATTATCGCTCAGCTAATTTGAGTAAAGTGCCATCAGGGCATCATTGCTTGTGTTTATGAAGGTTTATTGTGTGTGTTTCAGCTGCTACATTTCCTACCCACATTTATTTAAAAGCATTTAATTTAACAGATGATTTGAGGTCATGAACGAGACAATGTAGATGTAATTTTATTGCAACCCGACAGCAATATGAACGGACCAATACCACCATCTAGTGTTGACGAAGAAACTGCAGATGCTGGAGAATCGAGGGTTACACAAAATGCTGGAGAAACTCAGCGGGTGCAGCAGCATCTAAGGAGCGAAGGAGATAGGCGACGTTTCGGGTCGAGACCCTTCTTCCTAGACCCGAAGAAGGGTCTCGACCCGAAACGTCGCCTATCTCCTTCGCTCCTTAGATGCTGCTGCACCCGCTGAGTTTCTCCAGCATTTTGTGTAACCACCATCTAGTGGCTGTATTTACCTGAACAATAACTCCTGGCTGTTATCCATCAAACGTTGATGTATTTGTAAAGGGTAAACCATCCCTAATGGAGCTGATCACAATATGTATTGTGAAGAGCAGACTGAAGTAGCCGGCAGGGTATTAATTATCTACAGATGTTATTTATATAGACCTAAAAATAATTTGATTTATTTCCTGGTATGTCGTTAGGTTAAAGCCCAAGGAAATAATTTTTTTAAACTGCCATCATAGAAACCTGAAATAAAACCAGAAAATGTTGGAAACACTTAGCAGGAAGGGTAGCATCATTAATTTATATGCAGTATTAATAAATTAAAGCAATGGGCAATGTTTCAGGTCCAAGACCCTTCATTCATCAGCTCTTTAACTCAAAACATTTCCTGTGCTTCTCTTTCCATTGATGCTGCCTGGCCTAATAACAAATGACTTGGTTATGGAATTGGCTGCGTAGTAGGAGACAGGGATTGGATATAATGAGCTGGTACTAAAACAAGCAGGATGTGAGAATTGGTGCCTAGCAAGGATGTCCAGCACTGCAACCATTTACCATTCCATTAGTACGGGTGTCTGGGTTATGGGGAGATGGCAGGAGAATGGGGTTGAGAGGGAAGGATACATCAGCCATGATTGAATGGCAGAGTAGAACTTGATGGGCTGAGTAGCCTAATTCTGCTCCTATCACTTTTATGAACATATTTGTAAACAGCACAGATGACGGAATACCAAATGCTGCAGGTTCTGATAATAGCCGAAACTCAGATTGTATCATAAACAGTATAGATAGAGGCGTTACATTTTAGAGACATCAGTAATGTAAGCTAACAGGCAAAATTGGTAAATACATTCTAATGTATGCAAAACTAGGTAGAACAGACAACGGAACAAAGTACTTTCTGAGTTGTAAAAGGCCACAGTGAATGTCCAGAGAGACCCAGGACCATGTTAATGTCACTTAAATGTCATGTTTCAGAAAATAATCAGGACCAATGTTACATTATCTTTTTATCCAGAAGATTTGAATCGAGGAGGATGCGACAACTGTACAAAGCTTTGTTAGATCGCACCTGGAGTGCTGAACGTACTTCAAGCCCCCATACTATACAAAAGTTCCAGAACCCACACTAAGGGAGTACATGATAAATGTACTAAAGTGTTACATTAGACTAAATTAAAAAGTAAATTAGACTAAATTAAAAAGTAAAGATAAATGGGGTAGTTTTGCCGGGAAATTATTAGGTTAACGATTGACTCGATTGAAGCTTTCAAGCAGGAGACTTTTGCTGATTGGAGGGACTTTGACCTATTCTAGATATACTAAAATCTAGAATAAGATAGACACTAAATGCTGGAGTAACTCAGGACAGGTGACGTTTCAGGTTGAGACACTTCTCTAGAATCTGATTGTGCAAAGTGAGCAAGGGACACACAGAGTGAGGCTAAAGGTCAAAGTCAGCCAATGCCAATCGATGTAAATTCAATTGTTAGTTTTAATATAAGATTTATAGGTTTAAATATTGCACAATGGTATCGACGATTATGTTCCAAAGCTAGATATCTGGAGTTAAGCTTACTGAATTGAGAAATGGGCTCCAGATCTATTTTTGCTTGTCTTGTATTCCCAATGCAAAGTGTTTAATGTTATTTTTAGTTCTGCGGACACCATGGTGTATCTGGACTCCATCTTGGGTTCACAGGAAGTTTATAAACCACAGAGTCCTTGAACATTTGGCCTTCTGGGTTAATGGCCCAGCTGACACATCATAATCTCATCATCAGGAATCCATTTTTGGCTTTTATTCAAATATTTTACTTTTCCTCCTAAACTGGGTGACCTACATCTGGAGTTGTTTCTTAAGCCGTTTCTTCCAGCTTTTTAGTGCCTTTCCCAGATTTGTTTTTGTGTGTGGTTCAACATCACGTTTGTCAACAGTCAAACCAAGAATATATCCTGAACTGATTTCATAATCCGCAGCAATCTGAGGGGGCCTATATTTGGATTAATTCAAAAAATGTGTTAACATTTACCGACTGATAATTGAGCCAATGTTGCCAGGTGCACTGTGGAACTTGGTACCTTCGCTTGCTAAAGGCACACTGCCAACCATTCTGAACTTTTAAACCCCAGTGACGATACATGAATGAATTCAGGAAAAGTTTTAATTTTAAGTATTTTGAAGGATTGTTTTAGCATTTTGCCATAAATGATTAAACTGAACAGAAAAGGAAACCGAAGAGTCAACCTATGCCTTCTTACTTTCTGGCTGCACTGAAGAGGAGCCAAAATGTATAATTCAAATTCATAATATGTTTAGCTGTATGGGGATTTGCTTTGAAACTCATAATTGATTGCCTGCACTAAATGTGAATGATTTTTTTTTTGGTGTGTAACCCAATTATGGCCATGCAATCCAATGGGCAGCACTGCAATATAGCAAATTAACAAATATAACTAAAATAAACCTCTACCATATTGTGCCTGAAATACTCACTCCAATGTCTGGCTTGCAGTAGACATATTTTTGAAAGAAGGACATTGTTGATTATTCTCGTGCAAAACACAGAGTTCCAGAGGTATTCAGTAGGTCAGGCAGCATCCATGGAGGAAATGGACATTCAGCAATTTGGGTCAAGACCCTTCTTCAGACTGATGAAGGGGCATAAGTTCACAAGTGTATAAGTGATAGGAGCAGAATTAGGCCATTCAGCCCATCAAGTCTACTCTGCCATTCAATCATGGTGGATCTATCTTTCTCCCTCAACCCCATTCTACTGTTTCATCCCATAACCCCTGACACCCATGCTAATCAGAATCTATCTACCTTTGCCTTAAAAATATCTATTGACGTCCTCCACAGCCTTCTGTGGCAATGAATTTCACAGATTCACCACCAAGGGTCCCAACACAAAACATTACCTATCTGTTTCTTATACAGATCTGCTGCCTGACCCATTGAGTTCCTCCAGCACTTTGTGTTTTCCTCCAGATTACAGCATCTGCAATTATAGGTGCCTCTGATTACTTTTCATCTTATTCCTATGTGATTATTTTAATTTGGTTCCATACCATTCAATCCATATGCAGAGAGAAAAAGTCTCTCTTTTTGCACCCAACAACTCTTTGCTTGGAACAGCTAACAGTGAGATCATATCCAACAATGGGGCAACACCTTTGGGTAATAATGAAATGGATTTGAGCCATGCTCATGAAATAAAGAAAGCTGTATAACACTATTCTGATCTCGGAACATCCTGAGACCAATTTGCACTACATTTTTTGAGTTGTAGTCACTATTGTAAAATAGAAAATATACACCCAATTTGCAGACAGAAAGCTCTCACAAACAACATTATGATAGTGGTAAAATATTGGCCTGGTATCTGACATGAAGGATGGCATTTCTGACAGTGCAATGCTCTCAGTGGAACTTGCGTTGAAGTCGTTGGAGATGAGGATTGAACCTATAACTTTCCAATTCACAGGCAAGAGGTTGGAGCTCGCCTTGTCCAACATATTGTAACGTCAATAGAGCATTCTGAAGTGTAAAATAAATTCTAACAATCTATCAGGTTGACTGTTTATCATCATAAATAGTACTGTATTCATAATTTATCATGACAATAAAGTCTCTTGACTTGACTTGTACTAGCAAAGATAATTCACCTCATAATGCCAAAGATCCAGGTTCAATCCACGTGTTGAGTTTGCACATTCTCCTTGCCACCACACGGATTTCCTCCAGGGTGCCATATTTTTCTTCCAATTTGTAAGGATGTACAGATTGGTAGGTTAAATGATCACAATAGATTGCCCCTGGTGAAAAATGAGTGGGAGAACTTTGGGGGTGAGTTGATAGAGATAAGGAGATATGGTAGAAACAAGGAACTGCAGATGCTGGTTTACACAAAAGGACACAAACTGCTGGAGTAACTGAGCGGGTCAGCCAGCTTCTCAGGAGAACATGGATAGGTGATACTTCAATTAGGACCCTTCTTCAGACTGATGTAACAATAATAAACTAAACCAAACTGAAGGCGGATATGGTCAATTATTAAAATTAAATGTGCTGAAGGGCCTCTTTCTGTGCTATCACTCTCTATGATTCTATGACACATACAAAGACTGCTTGACATAAATTCTTTGTCCATTTTTAATTTTCCAGATCATCAGTGGAAAAAAACTGGGTAACACTAAGAACAATAAGAAGATAAAAACATTTGGCTACTCAATCAGTGGAGGGCTCGATGTCGATCAGAATGAATATCCTGACATTCTAATTGGAACGTTATCCGACAAGGTCATTTTACTGAGGTAAACATAAAAGCGTTAGAAAGCTAATTAAAATTGGACACGAACGTGTACATGTGTGCCCATTTTTAAACTCGCGCAACTTCCAAATTAGTTTGACTTTGTATTATTCATACTCAAGCTGCAAATCAGACCCCGACAGTCCTTTCAGGTTAGGCAGAGGTTCACTCGCACCTCCTCCAACCTCATCTACTCTATCCATTGTTCAAGATGTGGACCCTTATACATAAGCGAGAGCAAATGTAGACTGGGCGATCGTTTCGCAGAACACCTTCGCTCAGCCCGCCTGAACCCACCTGATCTCCCGGTTGCTGGACACTTTAATTCCCCTTACCATTCCTACACAGGCCTCTCTGTCCTAGGTCCCCTCCATTATCAGCGCAGTGGTATGAATATTGATTTCTCTCACTTCACGTAGCCCCGGCATTCCCTCTCTCTCTATCCTTCCCCCACCCAAATCGCACTAGCTTCTCGATTTCACTCGATTTCACCCTACAAACAACTAACAATGGCCTGTTTCCTTTATCATCGTTACTTTTTTGAATATCTTTCATTCATTGTTCTTTATCTCTCCACATCACTGTCTCTCACTTCCCTTATCCCTAACCAGTCAGAAAAAGGGACTTGACCCGAAACGTCACCCATTCCTTCTCTCCAGAGATGTTGCCTGTCCCACTGAGTTACCCCAGCTTTTTGTGTCTATCTTCTGCAAAACTTGTAGATGTTTGTGAAGAAATAAAATAGATTAAATCACAACGTAAAATAACTTCAACAGTACATTTAGAAAGCTGGAAAATAAAACATTAAGGTTCTACAATGCAACCATCAGCCGAACTGTCTAATTACAATGTGTCTAATTACAATGTGAATATGAGTGAGGTATGAGATCCTTATGTATTCTGAGGTAGACAAAAGTGCTGGAGAAACTCAGCGGGTGCAGCAGCATCTATGGAGCGAAGGAAATGGGCAATATTTTGGGCCGAAATCCTTCTTCAGACTGATGGAGGGTGGGGGGGGGGGGGGGGGGGGCTGGGAGAAGAAAGGAAAAAGGAGGAGGAGCCCGAGGGCTGAGGGAGAGCTAGGAAGGGGAGGAGACAGAAAGGGTTAACGGAATTGGGAGAATTCAATGTTTATGCCACTAGGGTGCAGACTACCCCAGGCGGAATATGAGGTGCTGTTCCTCCAATTTCCGGTGGTGCTCATTCTGGCCATGGAGGAAGCCCAGGACAGAGAGGTCAGATACGGAATGGGAGGGGAAGTGCTGAGCCACCGGGAGGTCAGGTTGGTTAATGCGGACCAAGTGGAGGTGTTCGGCGAAATGATCGCCAAGCCTACGCTTGGTCTCATACCTTATGTATTCTGATATTTGCAACAAAATCTAGCCTGTTTTACATTTTTATGCAGATTCAAAATATTGGAAATTGAACAAACACTTCACAAATCATAGGTTCTTAGTAAGAAATTAATGTGGTACTTGAATCGCAGCGGTGTTTTTGCGTTAGTTAATAGCAATTATTTATTTCCAGAACACGCCCAGTTATTAATATAAGTGAGGACTTCACCGTGCAACCAGAAATCATTGATACCAGCTATTGCAACTCAACTTCTTGGTAAGTATTACAATTTTTAATTATTTTCTCCAAAATTCTTGGTTAATTTCAACACGTGAGAATGTGTTACCATTCTGTCTTACGGATGAGCCATGCTGCTTCATGCTGTGGCAGCAGTGTGGCTGATTACCTCATTACTGATGTGTGAAACTCCAAGGGAAGCTGTATAGTTTTTTCAGCATCAGATGCATGTAATGTTGTGGGAGGAGTAGAAGGGAAGTTTTAAACCAAGGAATCGCGATTTGTGTCATTCAATTCAGCAATGGAATGAGTTTCTTTTAAGGGGTGCAGCAGCAAGTGCCACTGCTTCATGGCTCCAACAGTGTGGGTTCAATTGTGATCTTCACCGTTGACCATGTTAAGCTTGCACATTCTCTCAGAGACCGATGAGTTTCCCCAGGAGTTCCAGTTTTGTGGGTGATACGTATTTGTCCATGAGAATTATACCAAATGTAGATGGGTGGTGTTCATGGGCAAGTGGGAGAGATTAGGCACTAGAAAGTAAGTGGGGGCATGGGACTGGCTGTATTGCAATGAGTCATTGATTCAGCGGGATAATTGGCTTCCTTCTATGTTTTAAGAAATGTGAAAACATTTAAAGATGAGTAAATCAGAAAAGTAGATTTTTTTTTACTGTGCGAGTGAAATATTCTCCTTGTGTTCTTTTTCATTCAGTATCACAGTGAAGGTTTGCTTCTCATACACTGTGAGTACTGGAAATACAAAGTACAATCGCAAGATTGGTAAGTACAACTATAAAATGTGCTGCCACCTTTTCATAACTCAGTTGATGTACGCTTTTAGGATCTGTGGATACCGAGACAACATATTTTTCATAGCTTTGAGCAGCAAAAACTTCTAATTCTAATCAAGATATTTGAACTATTTACACCATTGATAACCAAACCATTAACTTTACCTTCTCTAGATGCCGTTAACCTGAAACAGTCAAATAATGTAATCCCAGTTTTGAAAGTCAATGCAGTTCCCTACAACAATAATTGTTCTTTAAAGATGGAATACAATTCTAATTAAGAAGTCTTGGCCAAGAATACATTGCATAAATATAACTTGTCTAAAAATTGTTTGTAACCCGTTATATAGTCCAATATAAACAATATGAACAAGCAATAGTCTACATTTAGTAACAGTCTTCTCAAGAGAGAGTATGGAGTATTCTAACAGATGCTCACCAGGTGGAGAAACCATTCAGCATCCTGAGCAGCCTCAAATGTGATGATAAGGGTCAGTCTTGTTGGAGAATTTGATTAGGGTTACTGTTTAAAAGGAAGAGGTCACCCATTTATAAAGAGGTGAGGTGACTTTTTTTTCCCTTCAGGTAACCACGAGCCTGTGGAACTCTCTTCAAAGTGCGATGAGAGCAGGATCTTTGAATATATTTTTAGGGCGAGGTTGATATCTTCTTGATGAGAAAAATGGGGAAAAGGTGACTTAGCTGAGTTACATTAACAAATTAACAAAATTAAACTAATGGGCCTGCCCCACTTACACAACTTTTTCGGCCACTGTAGGCACCCGTCATAGGTCGTTGCAGGTCTGCCGGAAATTTTCAACATGTAGAAAACTCAGTGGCGACCAGACAGACTCTTTGGGCGACTGAGGAAATTACTCACGACCATACAGGAGACACCCCGGCGACATGAATAGTCATGAATAGTCGCCCAAAGAGTTGTACCTTGTTCTGGTCAGTGCTGGATTCTCAACATGTTGACATTTTTCGGTGACCGGCTGCGACTCTGACAGATGCCGGCAAGTCGCCAAAAAAATTGCATAATTGGGACAGGCCCTTTATTGAGTTATTGCTCAAGTTTCCTCTCACATCCCAAAATGTGTAGTTTTGTAGGTTGATTGACCAATGTAAATTGCTCCCTGCCTGTAGATGAATGATAGAACCAGGGTGGGGAGAGGAGGTGGGTGAGATGTGGTGAGAGGTGATGGGAATATGGGATTAATAAAATGTGTTAATGTAAAAATAGGTGCTAGAAGTCATTGTGAGCTTGGTGGACCGTAAGACTCTAAGACCTCTTGTTCACAACAGATAGGTTGTGCTTTTGGTGCTTTGTTGATGAGCTTGATCAAAGCCCTCCCTTTGACCCTTGGTTTCTAATTTCCTGCCATTCCCCTGTCATTTGTTTTCTGTTGTGTTCACATGTTTTGCCACAAAGGTTCTTCGTTGCATTTGTCTATGTAAATAACTCCACAGAGATGTTAATAAGTTGCGGTATGTCATTTTTTGATGTTTCATTTGAATACAGATCTTAAGTACAAACTGGAGGCTGAAAAAGACAGGCGCTCTCATCCACGGGTTAAATTTGTTAAGACAAACAGTGTTATCTATTTAGGCACTTTCTCAATGCCGACATCAAAATGCCATGCCATCCAGCTGGGATTGATGGTAAGATTAGCCTACCGTGAAGTCATTTCCTCCTCATTAATCCCTGTTGTCTTTTATTTTATGTCTTGATCTGAAATCTTCCGAATTACATTTGTTCTGGTACTAGATTCAAAATAAGAAAAACCAAACCCTAAAGAACGTTCACACCGAATGAAATGCAGAGAGGGAAATTGATTTGAAAGTTAATGTTTTGCTTTTGATTTATATTTCCCATTTAAGATAACATTAAAATTCCAGTCCGAGTCCTAAAATACTGTTCTCTCCTTTCCCTGAAGTTACTGTCCCGTCAGTAAAATATGCAGAATTTAGGCACCATACAATGCATTAATGATGTAAGGGTAGTTCCAAGCTCTGTGCAAGGAATTGAAGTTTTCACTATATCAGGGGTATATCCAATCTGTGCAAAACAATGTGCATTTTTGTAACCCAGAGTAGGGGAATCAGGAACCAGGGGACATAGGTTTAAGGTGAGAGGGGAAAGATTTAGTAAGAACCAGAGGGGCAACTCTTTCACACAGAGGGTGGTGGGTAAATGGACTTAGTTGCCAGAGGAGATAGTTGAGGCAGGTATGTAACAAAGTTATAAAATACATTTGGACAGGTACATGGATAGGAAAGGTTGAGAGGGATATGGGTCAAATGCAGGGAGGTGGGACTAGTGTACATTGGGCATCTTGGTCGGCATGGGCAAGTTGGGCTGATGGGATTGTTCCCCTGCTTATTTCAAAAGTAACCACACTTATATCATGCCTTTCAACTCAGGCAGTTACAAAGCGCATCACAACTAATTAAGTACTTTTGAAACATAATCATGGTGGTAATATGGGAACGTTAATGTGAAATTGTGTAAAGTACTTTACTGGAAGGAATAAAAAATGAGAAGGGTGAAAGGCACACACACATACATGGACATGTCTACACACGGTAGATAAGTAGCTGCTCAGCTAGAACTCTAAGGTAAACATGCGGGGCAATGGAAGGCTAACTACATTTTAACGCTGCAATTTAACATGCATGCATATGTTCACTCATTTACTCATTCACTCACTGCCAGGGCGCTACATAATGTCTTAGATTCCATATCTTTTCATCCATCTCTCATTGTTCCCAATCTCCTTAAATTCCTCCATGGTTTACATGATGTTCTTTGTCTTTGCTTCTCCGTCCCACTTTCAGATTCTGAAATCTCTTTAATTTTTGATGAGCTAATAAGTAATTTATAGACACACAGGATATATGTAATTGCATTTATCTGGCGTAAAAGCCCAATTCCTAGAGCTATGGTTCTAGCTTGCAAATTTCAGCATTAAAAGGTGAGAATCCTGCATGCTGCCTGCAAAATTTCTTCTAATTCAGCTTCAAATTCTTAGGTGTTAACATCTCAGGTGACCTGTCCTGGGCCCATTATGTAGGATGCAATCATGAAGAAGGCAGGCTTGCATTTCTACTTTCTTAGACGTTTAGAGAAATTTGGCATGTCACGGAATACACTTACAAACTTCCACAGATGCACTATAGAAAGTATTGGTTGCATCATGGCCCGGTATGGCAATTCCAACACAAAGGAACACAAGAGGCTGCTTAGAGTGGTGGACCCGGCCCATCCCATCACAACCTCAGCCCTCCCCACCATCAAAGGCATCTACATGAGGCAAGAGGAAGCATTTATCATTAGTGGTCCCAAAAATCAGGGTTGTGTCCTCCTGCTGCTACCATCTGGCAGGTACAGAATCTTGAAGTCCCGCACAACCAGTTTCAGAAACAATTTCATTCCTACAACCAGCAGGTTCTTAAAACTGCCATGCACAACCCTAATCCTACCTCAGTAACGGGATACTGTGGACCATCTCTCTCACTACCATGGACCTGTTTACTAATTAGGTTTGCACTGATATCTTGTCCTTGTTTTTTCATTATCATATATAATTTATGTTTTGTGTGTTGCCCGAGTTTGTGTGCCTGTGATGCTGCTACAAGCAAAGTTTTCATTGTACCTGTACATCCTTGTACATGTACGAATGACAATAAACCCAACTTGACTTGAGTGTGGTTGATAATGTTAAACCAAGCAATCATTTAAATTCCTTGTCTTCCACTGTTAATCAGTATTTAATTCTTTAGTTCATCTATAATTATCATTTGTTAACCTTCCATTTTTCCATTAGCCGACACCGTAATCTCATTGCTTGCATTTATTTTCCTCTTTAGTTCTGCACTCTTGCATTCTCTTTGTTACCACTTTGTCTTGCCATTTGATTCATTGTATTCAAGTATGTTTTGGTACACATCACCTTAGAAATTTTGATCATAAATGCCTTACATCTTCCAGCCATAGCAGCACTTTTAATGACTGCTGATTTGAAAAAGTAATACATTTTGGGTCAACAAAATCCTGACTTTTTTTCCCATTCTTTGCTGAAGCCTTGGATGAAGCTTAACTTAGCCTAGATATAAATGCAGTTTGTATTTTAAGTGGCAGTAGCCTAATGGAATCATTGCCTATGTATGGCAAGAATAAGTTTCTAATAATTCATACTTAAATGATTTTTGTGTGTTTTTCTAGGAATCAGTGGAAGATAAACTTCAACCCATCTCAATCACTCTAAGTTACAACATTGTCAATAAAAGCAAATCGGCTCAAGGAATGGTCGATATGAATGATTATCCCATTTTGAATGTAGGACAGCCGTACATCGAAACAAAAGAGGTAATTTGGAGAGTTAATTTACCTAATGATTACAGACGAGTAGTAAGCTGAGCGGAAGAAAAGCATGTAGGACAGACAATGTGTAGGGAGCTTGTGGGAATCTGGAAATGAGACAACAAACAGTTAATAAATTATATAGGTGTAACATAAAGCGCTGGACTAATTCAGTGAGACAGGCAGCATCTCTGGGGGCAACGTTTTGGGTGAGGACTCTTCTTCAATTTATTTTAGAGAGTCGCACTCGATCAGAATGTTAACCCGCTGCTCCTGTTCCCACCCCATCCCTCCCCCCCCTCCCAACCCCATCCCCTCTCCTCCCTCCCTCTCCTCCCTCCCTCTCCTCCCTCCCTCTCCTCCCTCCCTCTCCTCCCTCCCCCCCCCCCCCCCCCCCCCCCCCCCTCCCAGCTCCCTGGCTCATATCACAAGATACTGTACATCCACCCAACAGCATTCTCTTATCTTGATTGCCCATTGCAGGCCCCTGAGTCATCACTCATTGGTATCTGGCCTTTGCCCCATTGCATGGATCATTCTGTCCATAGCCCGGGCCATTCATAGTGTAACATTTAATTAATAGTATTGAGCACTTTGTTCTGTTGAGCATTAACTGAATTTGCAAGCAGGAGGCTCGTGACCAAAATAAAAGTTGCTTCACCACGCATCCATCAATGAGCATGCTTCCTTGGACATCACTGAAGTTTTAGATGATTAATTTTGGATCCATCAAAATCTTGAGATTATCTTTTTTCAAAGGAAAAGTGCTACGTCACACTGATGGCTAGCCCATGATTCTGTCATGCTCCACAGTAAGTGGAGTATGCATATCCATGTATGCCTGCACAGAGCAGCCTCGAGGTACTGCATGCACGGGCGATCAGACGGTGATGCAGCTCAGCGCTGTTCCGGTGGCCTGCTGTGACGGACTGTACTCTGGGCCACATGCACTCCACCAACCTAGCTCTTGTAGGGATTGCCTATTTTAATTTAGCTATCTTTATGTTTACCTTTCCTCCTCTGCATATTGTTGATTACAATAATTTAATTTGTTCTAAATGAATTACTTTTTAATGATATTAAATCTAAGGAAAAGTGATATAATTTGTTTTTAAGATGTCCTTGAGTATCAGGTTAAAGAACAGTGGGATGGATATTTCACACCATAACGTATCAAAGGCAATAGGGTGCGTGTTCAACTGGTGCTCTCGGAGACTTTAAGGTTTGAGGTCCACAGTCCTTGCAGGACAACTGAGAAGATAAGACATCAATGTCATGAATAACCATGCAGCCTTGACACCTTTGCGCAGCCACTGGGCGCATCTTGGATTGAATGTGATCTGGGTCAAAGGGGAAAATCCAGAAATGTATCAAATTCCTGTTAAATTCTTTTCACTGTAACATTTGTGGATGTTTTTGAGATTAATTCCTTGCTTAATATTAATTTTATATTAACATAAACATCTTTTTGCAGATACATATTCAGAAAAGATGTGGGAATGATTGGATCTGCAAAAGCAATCTCAAAATGTCTTACGAATATGGGAAGCTAGAGAACGAAAAATTTGTACCCTTCAAAAGGTAATGGGAAAAGCCTCCTTATTCAGACATTCTGACCATGCTTAGAAAAGCTTTGCCAAGACCTTGCTCTGATGACAAATTCTTAATCTCATAAACGTGCATTTAAATTCCTCTAGGGGCACTTTTTCTCCCAAACCATCTTTTATCAGTCCTACAGCCTTCTAAGATATCTTCAGCTCTGGCAATTCAAGGCTCAGGCACATCTCAATCATTCGTTTGCTAGCAACCTTAGCTCAAGGTTTTTCTTCCAACACCATGAAATTACGAGAATGGAGAAGAACACGAAGATTAAAGCCAAAATGTAGAAACAAAGAACTACCAAAGATATATAAAGTTTATACCAAAGATAGACACACAGTGCTTGAGTAACTCAGCGGTCAGGCAACATCTGTGGAGAAAAAGGATAAATGATGTTTCGGGTTGAGACCTTTCTTCAGACTAGTTTTAGTCTGAAGAAATGTCACCTATTATGTCACCCGGCTCCAGAGGGACTACCTGGCTCGCATAGTTACTCCAGCACATTGTGTCTATCTATGAAGATTAGAGCACTTGGATTAAAAAAAAGCATAAAACATAAAGAGCTGCTGATTTTACTAATCTGGGGGTAACTTAAGAAGCAATAAAAACGTAACAAAAAGAGAAAGTTTGGAGCTTGGTTTTGAGACAAACAGTTTAGAGAGTAATCCTTAATATAAGTGAGATGATGGAAAAATGTACCCAAATGCAGGTGCCACTCTCCTGATATGCAACAGATAATGCAGTGTTTGCAACTTCAAACTTTAATACTGTAAATCTGAAAACAAAATAAGAAAAAGTTCAAAAAACAGCTTCAGTAAAGACTTTGTTCTTCTTGTTGTATCTTTCTCCCAATAAATTATCTTCCCCATGTATGAGATTCTTGTGTCCTAGGATAAAGAGGAAAGGTGCAAAGGGAACAAACATGAGAAACATGACTCGGTATTAAGTCATGATACTATACCTTAATGCCGTCAGCTTAAACTTCCCCCTAATACCACACAAACAATGTCCATGTTAAAGTGAAAAAGTATTGAAAATGGCATAATAAAGAAAATGTTAATGTGACAGTGAGAATGAGAATTGTGCAATTTTCACTGCATGTTTGTTAATTAATAGCAATATACATCACACAATTTTGGGGTCAGAAAGGGGAAATCATTCTTCTTTTCTTGATGTTTCACTACCAGAATGAATGGCAAGCAAATATTGGAGTACAGTCAACAAAACAACCCAAGAGTTAAGCTTGTGTTACAAGTAAATATTACAAATAAGCCAACAGATGTCACAAATGGTGAAGATGCACACCAGGCGCGGCTGAGCGTCACTCTGCCAGACGCACTGTCGTACTCCGGTGCTCGTTTGGTAAGAACGCTACTGCAAATTGTCCTTTCAGTGGGTGGGGAATTGGGATGAAGTTATTGGCACGTGAGAGAAAACTGGTTAAAAGGAAAAATGATCTTGCCCTAAGAGCTAGCATAGACATGAGGGGCCAAATGGCCTCTAACAAGAAATATACAAAGCTTGATGTTCATGATTATTGGTCGCAGGACATTAACATGTATGTTCCAGAACTATACTTCCTTTGAAAGACATCAGATGTGAATAGTTTTGCTTTAGAGGATGAATAAAATACAAACCTGTACAGAGTATTTCCAATAATCTCATGTATTTGTTTTTATTTGGTGTTAAATTAGGGTAGGCATTATTAACCCAGTGTCATTCTATCCAAAGATATGTAAGGTCCAATGTTTAATTTTGAGTAATCTGACATTAGACACCCTCACTAGGATATTTTAAATTATTCATTATTCCACAATTAGTACAAAGTACAATAGATCATTCAAAAATAAGTTCCAGTGACCATAACTAAAAACTGAAGGGCTTAAACATTGGATACAGTGTGCTACAATATGATTGTAAAATTATGCACTTCGAACGGGATGCATTGTCCAGAATTGTTGTTCTGGAACATTCATGTGGAAATGAGCCTCCTCCGTGCATATGCCCCTGCTTCTTTGTGACATAAATGGTGACCTGCAATGGTGTGGATCTGAATATCTGATTCAGATGGGGCCCCTCTAAATTCTTAACTGGGTGTTTTTACAAATTCCTTATTCCATCCCCAGCATCTCGCCCACCAATCTCCCTTCCTGTCATAACAAAAAAAAATGCCCTAACATCCAATCTGTCAAACTAACCCGACCCCAATAGTCATCCTTAGCCAACATTCCACTTCTCTCCACCAACTACTAATCTTAACATCAAGGTCTCATCATCTGAATCCCTCTTCTAGGCAGTTGACCAAAACCACTTCCGATACCAGATCCTACCTTCATATTCACTACCAAGTTAATTGCTCTCATGATCCACTCAACCATTCCCAGGCAACAGATGGAATTGGTGTACGTTGCATTCTTCACAATGGGAACATATGCAATAGGAATAACTTGAAAGTGCAAGAGCACACAGGCCACGGACCTCATGTACCAATTAATTTCCTAGTAAGAAGTCCACAGATAAAGACTTTATACTGGCCCATATCTAATAAATATCTAATACGTCCTTAGAAGCACCAGCCATTTTCTAAAATCACATGCCATTAGTAATATTCCCACAGGATTCTGCCTCTGATGTTCTTTGCTATTGAACTATCCTGTCGAGATTCAAATGCAATATCAGATTTTGAGCAGAGTGCTGGAGATCTCGCAGTTTAAGTGGAAGTATGCTGAATATAATTTGGCTTTGTTCGGTAATGCTGAAAGTAAGAACAACCATTCTATTGTCTCTTTCTTTTAGGATAAAATCCGCTGTGATCCTGAGGACCGTTACAATTTGATCTGTGATATTGGAAACCCTTTCACAATGCATCAAGAGGTTTGTTCTTCATCTTCTCGGCGATCTGGCCAACCTTTTTAATTGGGTTTTCACCTTATAGTCTGCAAATGCTTCGACTACTTCTGGTGTTAGAATCATACAGAACAGAATTAGGCCCCATGAAGCTGTGTCCACCTTGACAACCAGGCACCCATTGCATGAATCCTATTGGGTTTGCTTCTCTTTGTTTAGAGATACAGCGCAGAAACAGGCCCTTCGGCCCACCGAGTCCGCTCCGACCAGCGATCCCCACACATTAACACTATCCTACACACACTAGGGACAATTTACACACACACCAAGCCAATTAACCTTCAGCCAATTAATGAGCGAATCCGGGTTTCCGCCGCTGCAGGTGCTATAAGGCAGCAATGCTACCGCTGCGCCACTGTCGCATGTCTATCAACCAAATGAGGAATACATATCAGGAAGTGTCAGAAATACTCAACAGATCAGGCAGTACCTGTGGTGATAAAAATAGTTAATATATTGGTTTCATCTAAACGACATGATGTTACAGTGGAGAGATATCTGGGTGTCCACAGACCTGACATGCAGAAACTTGGCATGCCCAGGAAATGGTTAATTTGGATGGCCTGTATTGTCAGAGAAAATGTAAAATAGGAAAGTCTCACTGCAGCTATCCAGCACTTTTGACAAAAGAATATTGGAGGACAACCAGCCAGAGTCTGTTTATTTAAGGAAGGCAGTCCTTAGTTAAGAATTGTTCAGTTCTTGGTTTTACTTTGTTGATTCCTGAAATGAAAGCATTGTCTTTTCAGGAACAGGTAACCAAGTTAGGCCTATCGCCATTGGAATTTAAAACATGGGAGGTGATTTTATTGAAATTTATAAGGTTGAAAGGGAGCTTGGCAGGGCAGATATTGAGAAGAAGATTTGCTTTGTGAGTGTGTCTAGGAGGCATAATTACAGAAAATAAGGATGGCCTATTTAGGACCAAGATGAAAAGGAAGTTTTTCTTTAGAGGATTGGAGAACCTTTGTAATTCTCAGCCACAGGTAGACAGAACCAGTGAACATGTTGGAGACTGAGACGTTTTATTTTCATTGGAAAATAGAAGTTTGAAAGAAAAGGTCAGGAAATTGGGTGAGACCAAAATATGATCAGTCGAAATCTTATTGAATAGTAAATCAGGGTAATGGGGCCATAATCCGTCACCTGTTGCTATTTTTGATGTTCTAACATTCTGATTATATCTTTTGTCTGTACATTGAGTATGGTATAAGCATTATCTCCAAGTCTGATATGTTATCTCCATGTTATATATTATTATAAGGAAGGGGCTAACTGGTCCCATTTCCTTCGCAACATCTAAAAATCTATGACACAAATCTGAAAAAATCTCTACTGAAATAATAAATTAATTTACAGAAAGGTGTGCAGATAAAACTCGCATGCATGCATGAGCACACTTATATCTGCAAGGTATACAAACAGAATTGGTTAAGTGGCCATTCTGATATGAACATGAGACAATAAAGAGATTCAAACTGTGACACAAAGACTCTGGGGAATTTGAGGAGAAAAAATAAATGGGCAACATCAAGGATGTAAATCACTTGCGCTGGCCCTGGAGAGGGTCCAGAGGAGGTTTACAAGAATGATCTCAGGAATGAATGGGTTAACCAATGATGAGCGTTTGAAAGCACTGGGACTGTACTCCCTGGAGTTTAGAAGAATGAGGGGGAACCTGATTGAAATGTACCGAATAGTGAAAGGCTTGGATAGATTGGATGTGGAGAGGATGTTTCCACTAGTGGGAGAGTCTAGGACTAGAGGTCAGAGCATCAGAATTAAAGGACATTCCTTTCAGAAGGAGATGACAAGGAATTTCTTTAGTCAGAGGGTGGTGAATCTGTGGAATTTTTAAGGCAGAGATAGATTCTTGATTTGTAAGGGTATCAAGGGTTATAGGGAGAAGGCACGAGGATGGAGTTAAACCCCTGTCTCACGGTGCGAGTTGACCCACGAGTGACCCCGAGTTTTCACTTGCGGTAATCACGTACAATTAACGTAGTGGGAACGTCGGAACGTCATGTTTGATTTTTTTCCACGAGTCCAATTTACTGTTCAAGTATAAAATGGAAACATTTAAACTCGTTGTAATAACGTAGTGGCCCGTGCCTTTACCTTAGTGACTCGTGAGTCTACCGTGGGCACTCTTTAACTCAGCGGGCAGGCAGCATCTCTGGAGAGAAGGAATTGGTGACGGGATGACATAGGGGGGTATTGTGCTGTTTGATCGCCCCCTGCTATCCCAGGGACAGGGAGACACAGCGGCTTCTGAGACTGGTGGGCAATCACTACCAAAGTGTCTGCCCACACAGTCAGTACGCCTCTCCTACACTTGTACCTATTATCCATATTTCCCAGGGCTGCTGCCTGGCCCGCTGAGCTAGTCGCTCCAGCACTTGTCTCGCCGTCTTTTCAATGTTGGTCTCTTAGTCCCACATTCACGGCCAAACTTTGGCCAAATGCTCTAATATCTCCTCACCGGATCTTCGGTTAGTTGAGGCACCATGAGGCGTTTTTGTTGTTGTTTTACGACAGGAAGGAAGCGATGTAAACACCAAGTTGTTATAAACTGTTGGGCTTTTACTTGCTTGACACAAAGTTTTCTCCCTACCACACCCTCATGATGTGCCACGTTCCGGTTACGAGGTGCACGGATCATGGCCAACAGTGTCTGAAGAAGGGTCTCAACCCGAAGCGTCACCTATTCCTTCTTCCCCAGAGATGCTGCCAGACTCTGCCCGAGTTACTCCAGCACTCTGTGTCTCTCTTTAGTGTCTTCAGTTGGACTTTCGCTGAATAACTCAGAGGGCCAGGCAGCAGCCCTGGAAATTTCACTAAAGAAGGGTCAGGGTCAGGTGAAGTTGATCAGGGTCAACCAACGCGCTATGTGCACTGTGTCGGAAGGAACTGCAGATGCTGGTTTACACCAAAAAATGCTGGAGTAACTCAGCGGACAGGGTCTGAAGGAGGGTCTCGACCTGAAACGTCACCTATGCCTTCCTCTCCAGAGATGCTGCCTGTCCCGCTGAGTTACTCCAGCGTTTTGTGTCTGCACGCTTTGTTCTTATCTCTTGCTGCGATTACTTTAAACAAAGGCAGCACTCGGTTATTGCGGCGATGCCCTCCAGATGTGAAACAAATGCTTCCAGACGCACTGCCCTGACTTTATTCCTGTTTATCATCGTTGCTTATTTTGCGTACGTTTTATAAATTGTTCTGTATCTCTCGACATCATCGTTTATATCTCTCGTTCCCCTTATCCCTAACCAGTCCAAAGAAGGGTCTCGACCTGACGTCACCCAGTCCTTCTCTCCAGAGATGCTGCCCGTCCAGTTGAGCATCTGCAGGCAGTTCCTTTCCTACACTTTATTCCTTTCTTGCTGCCTTCTGCACGAACGGTCTTTTTTTTATGGGGGGGGAAGAAGAAGAGAGAGAGAGAGAGAGAGAGAGAGAGAGAGTGTTTAGGCATCTTTTAGGAGGTGCCGCAGTTTTTATTGGCATTGCCCTTTTGAGATTCCTTTGTGACAGAGAGCGCTGACCAGTAACTCTGGGTCTTGCGGTCCGGCCAAGAGGAGGTGATGTGGACACAGTTTCAGTTGTAGTTCTAGAGGAACATTGCTTCCGATCGATGTCTCTTATGCACTCCTCAGAAGAACTGGGCGCGCTCTTCACCATCATGGCTCCCAGCCTACAGGCTTCTGATCTGAACAACTAACTTCTTCCCTATTTCTTCTCCACCCACCCCCCCCCCCCACCCCTATTTCCCTCTCCTCCTCGGTGCTCTTGATCACTCACACCTCCCCTCCCTCCCTCCCTCCCACAGGGCTTGGTTCAAAGGGGGCAACGAGCCAAGCGGGGCGCAGTCTGAACCCTCTCTGAAAACGAGCACAAAGTGAAAGAAAAAGTATTGTCAAGCGCTCCAACCTTTGTTTAAAATAAGTAAATGCGACCTTGGCTAATAATTAAAAAAGAAAACATACAAAACCACCCTACAAACTCTCTGTCTCTCACGCTGCCTGTTGTCTTGTGGGGGGAGGGTGGGGGGAGGGGGGTGTCGGAGAGAGGGGGTGTGGGTGTGGAGGGGACCCGATGTGAATGTTACCACTATTGGATGGCGAGGTGGGGCTCTGAGCTGCCGTGAGAGGGAGAGAGAGTGCATGTGCGCATCAGCATCAAATTTAAATACAAAGGGCTCGTACGCGGTGGCAAGAGAGGTTTCCTTTGTTCTTGTCCGGGGCTTGAGAGAGATCTGAGAGAATTAACCCTCCCTCGCACACCACTCAAGGGGACAACACAAGAGCCTTGTCACCCCAGACAGATTAATGACGCCCCCCCCCCCCCCCAACCTCCCTCCACCTCAACTCGTGCCTGGGCACCAAAGCAGCTCAGGAGGCGAACCCTGAGCTCCGTCTCCCAACAAAACTCCAGCTATCAAAGTTGCTCCACCCCCGCATGAACAACCCCTCAGTCTCTCCACCTCTGCTGTACAAGATGCACTGAGCAAGGTGGATGAGCACAAAGCTGCCGGCCCCGATGGCATCCCCGGGCGGGTGCTCAGGGCATGTGCTGGGCAACTATCCCTGGTCCTCACTGACATTTTCAATCTGTCACTGGCCCAGGGTGTCGTCCCCACTTGCCTCAAGACATCTACCATTGTGCCAGTGCCCAAACAATCAGCGACAGGGAGTCTCAACGATTTCCGGCCAGTGGCACTCACCCCTGTCATCGCCAAGTGCTTCGAGCGGCTGATCTTGGCTCATCTCAAAGCCAGCCTCCCCTCCACACTGGACCCCCATCAGTTTGCCTACCGGACCAACAGGTCTACAGAGGATGCCATATCGGCGGCCCTACACTCTGCCCTGACCCACCTGGACAGTAATAACACCTAGATCAGGTTGCTGTTCATTGACTTCAGCTCTGCCTTTAACACTGTCATACCCGCTAGCTGGATCACCAAACTCAGCGGTCTTGGCATCTCCACTTCCCTCTGCAATTGGACACTGGATTTCCTCACTAACAGACCACAGTCTGTTGGGTCAACAACCTCACCTCCTCCACTATAACACTGAACACCGTGCCACAGGGCTGTGTGCTCAGCCCTCTCCTCTACTCCTCTTCACCCATGACTGCATCCCTAAGCATGGCTCCAAACGCCATCATAAAATTTGCCGACGACACCACGGTGGTGGGACTGATCAGCGACAACGACGAGTCAGCCTACAGGGAGGAGGTCCAGCACCTGACAACCTGATGTGCCAACAATAACCTCATCCTTAACTCCCAGAAGACGAAGGAAATCATTGTTGACTTTAGAAAGAACAGAGGGGGCAGACGCACCCCCATCCATATAAACGGGACTGAGGTGGAGCGGGTCTCCAACTACAAATTCCTCGGGGTACACATCTCGGAGGATCTGTCCTGGTCCCTCAACACCTCCAAGCTGATCAAAAAGGCGCAGCAGCGCCTTTACTTCCTGAGGAGGCTCAAAAAAGCCCACCTGTCCCCCCAGATCCTGACCAACTTTTACCACTGTACCATTGAAAGCATCCTGACCACCTGCTTTACGGTCTGGTACAGCAGTTGCACCGTAGCAGACAGGAAGGCACTACAACGGGTGGTGAAAACCGCCCAGTACATCATCGGTGCCCCGCTCCCTGCCATGGATGCCCTCCACCGAAAACGGTGTCTGAGACGGGCCGGGAAGATCATCAAAGACCCCTCCCACCCAAACCATGGACTGTTTGCCCTCCTACCATCAGGGAGGCGGTAGAGGAGCCTCAGGTCCCGCACTAGTAGGATGAGGAACAGCTTCTATAACAACACCATCACACTGCTGAACTCGGAGTCCCGCCGATAGATTTCTCCAGTCTCTCCGTCCACATTGTCTGCATTCTGTATCTATTTATATATTGCTATTACTACGAACTGACGCTAAACTGCATTTCGTTGTACCCATACTTGTATCTGTGCAATGACATTAAAGTTGAATTGAATTGAATCTGATGTGCAACTGATGTGAAAGAACAGCGGCTGCGGCCGGCAGCCAGCACCCGGCATGGACTTCTCACACACGAAACGTGTGTGCGAATAAACAAAAACAAGGAATAAAACCAAAGCCCGGCTTGAAAGGCAACTAAAAATATATTCCACTTAGAATGAGCAGGCGCGGAGACATCCGTCCACATTCAAAGATTTTATCTCCCGTCTCCCCGCAGTGTGTAGACCTGGCAGTAAATTCAGTTAAAATATAACACTCCTCCGCCCGCTGGTCTTCTAACTACGTGATGTATGTTTCAAACAAATCATAAGTATAACTGCTCTGGCACAGGACGGTGCGCATTTTCCCTTTGTAGGTCATATCAATAGATGCGGCCGCGCTGAATTCTATCTTTAACTCAAAGCCGCAGGATGGAGATGTCTTCTTTAACATTGTTGCTTTATTAAAACAGACCTTCATTCACGGTTGGCTCGAGTAACGGGAGAGGCACTTGGTAACCCGGGAGAGGAACTTGGAACATCGCAGAAATGACATACCCGTGGGAACTCGGTTAAACACTTGATCATAAACTTGACGTTTCGTACACAACCACGAGTCTTTCACTCGGGGTACCTCGTGGGTCAACTCGCACCGTGAGACAGGGCCATTAGGAGGGAGAGATAGATCAGCCATGATTGAATGGTGGAGTAGATGTGATGGGCCAAATGGCCTAATTCTGCTTCTATTGCTTATGACCTTATGACACCTCTAGTCTGGAGTTTTAACAGTACAATTTGGACTATCGTGTTTCACTTTTGCATATATTGGCCTCCCTAAGCCGCTAGATGGTGAAAGAGCACTTTATCACAACAGCTGTTGTACCACAAGTTACCTCAGCCTATAATGCAGATTTGTAATACGAGTAAATTACATAATTACTTATCAGAACCTGAAGTTTTCCCTGTCATTTTTAATGCAGTAGTTAACCAGATATTTGAATCTATGATGCTCAACAATCATAATAATAGTTAACATCTATTATTACTAATTCCAACATTAATTCATGCCAGCGTGGCAGCACCTGATAGCAACCCAAGGTCACAACGAACCATTGGCTCTAGAGGGCGGCGTCGTGGTGGGGGAGGTGCGAGTCACGGGGTCGGTATCTGAGTTGTTATTTAAGACTGGGCAATGCCCGTGTCAGCTGAAGATTAGGGAGCTGTATGCTGAAGAATAAACACGTGTAGAGCACGCAGCTTGTGTCCGACTAGATTTTGGCCGGACTCCTGCCAGGCCCCGCCACAATTGGTGACCCCAGACGCCCAGGAGTGTAATCCTGGATGGGAAATTTTTTTAAAAAGCATTCTGCCGCCTGCAAGGCAGACAAGGCCGAACTCAACGCGGTCGCCCTGAAGCTGCCTACATTTTGGCAGGCAGGCCGAATCCCAATGTCACATCCGCGGCATTACAGCTGACGAGACTCTCTATCACTATGTGGTAAGCGCCCTTGACCAGCAGACGGCCGGTCGGGTCATTCTTCACCTGGATAACGCGCCGGTCGTGGGGAAATGCACAGGCCTCAAGGAGCTGTTGCTCCGGATCTACGGGCCGAGCTGAATGCAGCGCACCTGTCAGGTCCTTAACATGGGCGGGCTCCGCGACCGGATGCCCTCGGCCCTCATGAGCGAGATGCTCACGCTCATGGGCAACCATCTGCCCTGTCCGCTCTTTTAATTCACCTACCTACAGCAGTTGCCACGAGACCTCCACCAGCAGCTCGTGGGGGAGAGCTTTGAAGATCCCATCCAGCTAGCAGCCCGTGCTGATGAGCTGCGGATCTCTGACCAGCAGCAGCAGGTGGGTGCGCTGGAATACCTGGAGCCGCTGGAATCCCCAGAATCACTGGACCGGATTGATTCAACGACCAGGCTGGCCCAGCAACCCAGGACCACGCCCACAAGAGGACCACGCCTACAGTGGCACAGGAGAGGAGGATGACTGAGCGGGACCCAGGAGATCTAAGGAGAAGAATGTGGTGTTTTTACCGCCAGTGCTGGGGTTCAGCAGCCTGGCAATGCTGCCAGCCATGTTTGTTTCCTGGAAACGGCAGCACCGGCTGCCGATAGTCACTGCGGTGCTCGGCGCTCGGGGCTCAGATTCTAGGTGGATACAGGGGCGGAGGTCAGTGTATTGCCCCCATCTGGACTCGACATTTGTGCTGGTAAGAAGGGCCTCCCGTTAACTGCTGCGAATGGCAGTTCAATCCACACATATGGCGTCCGCACCGTTCCTGTCATTTTCGGCGCGTGCCATTTCACCTGGCCTTTCATCATCGCAGACATGGACCAGCCGCTGCTGGGCGCAGATTTCTTGCGGGCGCAGTAGCTCCTCATGGACGTGAAGGGCCAACGTCTCATCCACGCGTCAACTTTTGAGAAGATCTCCTTGCGCCCACAGCGCCGGTCAGAAACCTTGTAGCAACGGTGGACAATGTCTAAGCCTAGGTACTGGCTGAGTTCCAGGATATAGTCACCCCCAAGTTCGGCTCAGCTAGCCTGAGGCACGGTGTCAGGCACCATATTCTGACATCAGGTCCACCGCTCCACGCTCGCGCCCGTGGGCTCGCCCCTGACAAGCTCCTCGTAGCAAAGGCGGAGTTTCGGAGTATGGAGGCCATGGGTATCGTTCAACGCTCCAACAGCCCATGGGCTTCCCCGCTGCACATGGTGCCGAAGGTGTCTGGCGGTTGGAGGCGTTTGAAGGGGCGAAGGAGGCCTTGGCTCGGGCGACAATGCTCGTGCATCCATCGGCCGACGCCCACACAGCCCATACCGTCGATGTCTCGGACTCTGCGGTCGGCAGCGTTTTGGGACAGTCCGTTAATGGCCCTTGGTGGCCTCTCGCCTTCTTTAGCCGGCACCTGAGCGTTGCGGAGCAGCACTACAGCGCTTTCGGCCGGGAGTTGCTTGCCTTACACCTCGCAGTGCGGCACTTCCGGTACTTCCTCGAGGGCCATCCCGCTCACGGACACTTCTACGCAGTCGTGTGCTCGTGCCCCCGTAGCAGCCTGGATTGCCCGCTTTGGGGTTCCACCGCACATCACATCCGACCGGGGCGCCAAGTTTACATCTGAACTGTGGTCCGCCATGGCCCGCCTGTTGGGGACGCAGCTCCACCACACGACAGCGTACCATCCCCAATCAAATGGGTTGGTGGAGCGGTTCTACCGCTGTCTGAAGGCTCGTCTCACAGGCCCTGGGTGGATGGACGAGTTGCCGTGGGTCCTGTTGGGGATTCGGACAGCCCCCCAAGGAGAATCTGTCAACGTCCTCCGCGGAGTTGGTATATGGTGCTCCGCTCACCGTCCCCGGGGAGTTTGTCCCTGAACCCCCTGATCCCAGGAACCCCCGTCATCCGTGCTGATCCGCTTGCGGGATAGTGTCGGCGCCCTATCTCCCATCCCAACATCGCGTATGGAGTTGCCCCTTCCCATGTGCCACTGCCACTGATGGGCTGCTCGTATGTTTTTCTTCGCCGTAACTCCCACAAGTCACCCTTGTAGCGCCCGTATGAAGGTCCCTTTCGCGTGCTGCGGCATGGGCCTACTACATTCGATTTGGACATGGCAGGCCGGCGTGAAACGGTGTCTGTGGCTCATTTGAAACCGGCCCACTTGGACCTGAGCGAGCCAGTCCATGTGGCTTAACTTCCCCGTCGTGGGCGTCTGGCATCCCGTACTCTTCCGAACCGAGCAAGCCCCCGGGGCGCGGGATTGTATCTATGCATGCAGGCCGCCTTGTGCGACGTCCTGTGCGGTTCGGTGCCTCTGGTTCTGGGGGGGGCGGTCATGTGGCGGCACATGATATCAACCCAACGTCACGACGAACCATCGTCTCTAGAGGGCGGCGTGGGAGAGGCGCGTGTCACAGGGTCGGTATCTGAGTTGTTATTTAAGGCTGGGCAACGCCCGTGTCAGCTGAGGAGCAGGGAGCTATAAGCAGAAGAATAAACACATCTAGAGCACACAACTTGTGTCTGACTAGTTTTTGGCTGGACTCCTGCCAGTCCCCGTCACATCAGTATGTTAATGAATGAATGTAAACTGAAAACGTTATTGTCACGTGTGACAAGTCACAGTAAAATTATTTGTTTGCCTACCTTGTCATGAAGAGCGCTTACAAAGTTACAAATTCCCCAGGCGCCAGTTCCCTTCACACTGGGTCCTCCATTGTCCATTGTTCCTCCCCCACAGCGGTCCCCTGACGCTGGGTTCTCCTTCGTTCCCACCATGTCAGTGACGTCCTTACTTCACGTGTCCGTCCTCGTCCGTCAGTCGGCGTCATCAGCGAACCGCCACAACGACCTCTCCACTAACGCTGCCGCCCCTCTCCTGAGGCCTCCATGGCGCCAACCCAGGCCCCAGCCGCGGGCTCCATCGGCAGCTCCATATTAGGAGATGTGCTGATCCAAGAGGCATCATGACCCTCTCAATTGATTACATGAGAAAATTCAAGTATCATTGTCACAATTATTATTTCTGACACGGAAAATCCTGCAGAAAACAGAACCATTGGCAACCATATCTGGTGCCACAGTTCCAAGCTCTGCCCACAAACCTGCTCTGACAGCTTTGCCAGTTGTAAAAGCTGTAGTGATGTTTATAAATGTATCTGATAATCGGAAAATTATACAGAATATTACAATGGAAATAAAGGATTAAATAGTTATTGTAAAAGAATGAAATACATGAATCTAATTTTGTTTTAAATGTAGATTCACTTCTTAATCTGCAGCTCTGTAATCCCCTTTAATGGAGTCACAGCATCGTGAATTTATTTGTAGGACTTCCATTGCTTCATTTGGACTTGATGTGGAACTGATGTGCTACAATGCTGAGAACTATATTCTACACTCTGTATCTACCCTGTTGCCCGATCTATTGTACCCGAGTTTGACTTGATTGTACTTTTTGCATGGTATATCTGAAGTTGGATAAAATGCAGAACAAAACATTTCACTGTACGTCAGTACAAGTGACAATAATAAACCTAAACCTTCACCCGTGCATGTGTGGAAGTTCCAGACTTTTTGTTGTTTTTATTGCTAGCATTTGTTTTTGATTGTTGAATCAAAAATGGAAAATGATGTTGAGAATTTACATCAAATTTTAACATTATCAGATATTTTTTAAGGAACAGGGAGTCAAAACATGTTAAAGGTAGCAAACGAGAAATATCAGAGATAGCCAGTGAATGCTACTCTTTTCTTTTGTAGGCTGTAATCTACATAATCATGGAAACAGAAATAACTCTTCACATGAGAGAAATCGATGTGGGACTCCAACTTTCAACGTAAGCAAAACTTTTTTTCTACATTTGCAGTTTCATTAAAACTAAATTATTTCATCATTATTATTCGGTTCATCATTATTACCCAATTATTGTAGTCAAGTTAAAATAAACATTTTGGAACCAATCTATTGTGGCACAAATATCAGACAATTGTTCAATTTTGGAAATGACTCTGTAGCTCTGGGTTAGCCTTTATTTAATAACAATTTAATGACAATAAATTTTCCATGATTCCATTTCACTTGTCTACAAATCTTGCATCAACTGTAAACATCATTTATCCTCTGGATCAGTTGCTTCACACTTGAAATCTTTGACAGTTATGATCCTCTCTGCCGCATTGACCATTTCCAAAAGCAGATCTTTACCAACTATGGATCTTTACACCTCCACCCCTCATCGGGATGCACGGAGAACTCTCTGTTTCTTCCCTTGAGCAGAGGCCCAATCAGTTCTCCCCCAACCATGCATTAATTCTCCTGACTGAACTTGTTCTCACATTTTGAACAACTTCTCCTTCACCTCACTAACTGCGCCCATTCACTCATTCACCAGATAACCGTATTTACATTGGCACTCCACTTTTACCCTATCAAAGACATTCCCCCCATCCCCACCCTCCCTCAGCTTAACAAGCTTCTTTTCTCTCCTTCCCAGTTCTGATTAAGGGACCTCAATCTGAAATCTGTTTCTCTTCCCACATAAAATGTTCTGCTCGATCTGCACCACAAGAGTTTGGAGCAAAATCATTATCATCACTACACATCAATTGCAGTTCACTGCCCTCCGTTCCCCCCTTACTTCCATTATACAGGGAACAAGCACTCCAACTTTCCCATCTACAAAAAACCTTCAAGGTTTGCCAGTCCTGCACACAATCTCTGAAGACCCCTCTGGGACATGAGCCCAGCACCTCCCAGTCCATTACATCAAAGAATTCTTGAGGAAAGCTCCAAAAGAAAATCCTTACATACAAGCACTTTGTATCTCACCCAATAACTCAGCAGCATATCTTCGAACTGTCATGGAGCATATGGACACCCCTAAATGGGACAAGAGGGCAGCATGGACTGGAACAAAATGGAACAAGCACTGGTCATGGACTATGTAGGAATCGGAAAAGAACTTAAAACCTTGTCTGACTGCAACTGCGAAACACTGGTTTCATGAGCATTCTGTCTGACACAGTTTTAGGGGCAACATCTCCGAGCATACTCGCTAACCAGTAGAGCATTGGATTAAAAAAAGACACAAAGTGCTAGAATATCTCAGCGGGTCAGGCGGCATCTCTGAGGACCTGGATAGGCGACCGATCAGACAGATTAGTCTGCAGAAGGGTCACCTATCCATGTTCTCCAGAGAGGTTTGATCGTAAAATAGCGGAAAAGTGTGAAAATATGTATATCCTAATTGCCTCGTCTCTGCATTGGTTTCACTGTGCCACGACCAGTTTGGTGGATTGTTGACTGCATTATCCAGACTGCTCTGATGCTGTTTGGGAATGATCCAGCTGAATGATGATATTGCACATGAGAAAAAAATCAGGTCCCAATCCATGTTACCAAGGTGTTTGGCACATTATTGTTTACCTGACATGGCCACCAATTTAAGAATGTAACTTTTCCGAAGAATTATATTAAACATAATTTATTATTTTACCAACAGTGTAAGTGAGCAACATGATCTACCTTTAACTACAGCATCAATTTCTGTGGCAATTCACCTACAAGTTAACCTAGATTGGTAAGAATCTAATTGTTCTGTTAAATGTTTGCCTTTGTTTACTTAGATGCTACAAATCTGCTGAAATGATACTTAAGATTTTAGAATGAACTGTCCTTTTCTTAATACCTAAAACCTTTTGCATAACTTAACATGCTATCAATTGCTGTTGTGTTACACCATAGATGGATGAGGTAGACTAACTATCCCCTATTTATAAAGTTTTGATTTTACCCGTACAAGCCAAATTATTGTAAAATTATTACTGTGAATCTGAGCGCCACTGACAAATTCTAATAACAACAATTATTATGTGGCCATTCTATATATTTTTTATTCCTATCACAACTATGACATCCTAACCATAATTTGTATATTTTCCTCTTACTTTATTATTTCTCGTCAAAGTCAATTTTATTTGTCACATACACCCGAAGGTGCAGTGAAATGAATTTGCCAGCAGCGATACACTTAAAAAGAACACACAATGCACAATAACATTTAACACAAACATCCACCACAGCATTCTTCACTGTTTTGGAATGCAACAAAGTTCAGCCAATCCTCCTCCTTGTTCACCCGTGGTCAGGGCCATGAACCCTCCTTAGTCTCCGCTATGGACAGCCGGATGTACAGGCCCTCTCGTTGGGATCATTGAAACTCTGACGTCGGGACGGTCGAACACACTCAGCGGCTTGGAGGTCCCAAATCGCACTTTCCAACCGAAGATGCTATCTTCTCCGGCGATCCCCGGCAAGAGATCCCAGGCTCCGGATGGTAAGTCCTCGCCCCGCCCGTGGCTAGAGGCTCCGCAGACCACAGCCCCACGATGTCAAAGCCACCAGACCAGCGATTGGAGCACTCCTCTCTGGCGACCCCCCAGCAAGGGTTCGCCCGCTCCACGATGGGATGTCTGCGCTGCGCCTGCTGCCGATGCTCCAGGCCCGACTCCGGGAAAGGCCACTCCACTCCAATCCATGGTGTTAGGCCGCGAGGGAGGCGACATGGAAAAAGTTGCGTGGAGGAGGAGACCAAAAGCGGGCTCCCCCCCCCCCCCCCCCCCCCCCCCCACACACACAAGACACACCAAGAGACACCAAAACAAACTCTTGGACACACAAAAAAAAAGGAGAAATAAGGAACACGCGGCTGGCAGGGCAGCCGACTCGCAGCGCCCCCACCGACTTGTAAGGAAATGTTCATGATGGGCATAAGCCCTGCATGCTCAATATGTGTATTTTAACAAATCAAGGCATTGTAATATTCCAAACAATGTCTGAAGTTTGTTCAGGAAGAAAATGTAATGCTCTATTTCTGATGCTCTCTCAGTTTTAACCACTGTTTTAACGACAGCTTCTTCTGGCAGACAGAACACTGCTAAATATATCAAAAGGATGGTGCAATAGCCCCATTGACACAATTCCAGTAAGTTAAATTACAAATTGATAAATAATGCCAACCCAATTCTCTAAACTAGCTTTTAAATTTTAAAGATAGAACATTGTGAATAGAAGTTGTATCTTAATGTTTTGGACATTTATCCAGTTATTTCATCAAATAGGAAGTGGTTGCTGTGTAAAGCTACAGTATTCAATGATGCTGTTGCTGTTTATGATGAATCTTATAGTCATTAGAGAGATTTAGCACAAATACAGGCTCTTCAGTACACAAAGTCTGTCCCAATCATCAAGTACCCATTTTTTTTAAACTAATTCTATCCAAACCGATTTTATTTTCTCCTTATTCCATTTAACTTGGCCTTGGATTCTACTATTTATCTACATGTGAGGAACAATTTACATTGGCCAATTTACCCACCAACTCGGATATTTATCTATGTGGGAGGAAACCTGCGGAAAACCACGTGGTCACAAAGAGAACCTGCAAGTTCCACAAAGACAGCACCAGAGACCAGGATTGAATCTGGGCTGCTGGAGCTCAGAAGGATGGGCTATACCAGCAGCTATTGTAACTGTTTTTAGTATCACAGAAACTTTGGACTGGAAAACATCTTGTAAATCACGAAGATGCTTCCATGTTTGCATTTATGCACCTCAACATCTTCCAATAACCATTTCTACAATACTGGACATGTTTGTGATTCTCTCCATGGAGGCAAAAATGACATGCACTCAGATCTTTTGGTTTGTTGTGGGTGAGTATCAGCTCCCCCTTCTGGACTGATTTCAGATTTTAACGATCATGACCAATCTTCAATGGTAGGTTAATTTTTAATCCTCTATTAACCAAGGCAGATGGTTGGTATTAATCAGTGCCATTTAATTACTTGTCCTTCAGTTGACAAATCATTGTCTGTGGATGAATCCAAGGAATCATTTAGAGTCATCGAGTCATTGAGTGATACAGTGTGAAAACAGGCCCTTCAGCCCAACTTGCCTACATGTCCCAGCTACACTAGTCCCACCTGCCTGCACTTGGTCCATATTCCCACCAAACTTGTCCTATCCATGTATTTGAGCCCCAATGTAACATTATAAGGCCTGAAATAAATATACTTGATTTTGTTTTCTTCTCTCCAATCAGGGAAAGAAATAACATGAGGACATCGTGCAGTGGTACAGTCATGGGTGAGAGTGCAATGACTACATTTGACGATGTGGGAAGTCCTGTGGAATTTATTTTTTTGGTGAGAACAGAAAGAATATCATGACATTGTTCTGTTTATACCTGTAAGTTGATGTGAATCTGAAGTATCGAGCAGTTTGTAAAACATTTTTGGGGAAGTTCATGCTCTTTGTTGTTCATTATAAATTCATTAAAATTCAGTAATGATGCGTAGTACAAACGTTTCTACAATTTGTTAAATAACATAATATCATGTAGGGGTTTTAAAATCTAACAGTTATGTGTCCCCCTATTTAATCCTTTATGTGATATTATCTTTGCTGTAATTTTTTTCCCCAAACATGCATAATAATAAAGATAAGGTAACTCAAAGCAATGGTTGAGAGCTAATAACTAATACAGTGGTATTGTATCCAATACGTCATGGGCTAACTGTAGGTATTATTTGCGCCATTCTCTTAGTCCTGTACTAAACTCATTCTGCAGGTGAAGAATCAAGGAGAGCCTTTGGGTGACTTGGGAATACTTTACCTCAGTGTTAATTGGCCGTATGAAATCAGTAATGGGAAGTGGTTACTGTATCTCACTGAAATCGAAATGACTGGAACGGAAAACGAGTACTGTGTGCCTGATGCAAAAATTGTGAATGAACTGAATTTAAAGGTATTTGGATATTTTTCCTCATATGCCTAAATGTAATATAAATATCCTACTAACTATTGACATTTCCACAGCAATACAGCTACTTGAAATACCTCCAGACAGTGTGGGAATGAATTAATCTTTGCTGAGTTCTGTATAAATATTTAAACCTGGCAAATAATATTACTAAAAATATAAATGCAGTGTATGATAACGTGATGAAAGTTTAACTTTATTTCCTTGCAAAATAGAGTTGGACTTCAATCTAGTTGTACAGAGGTACAGCACAGAAACACCTCGTCCACATTCTCCATCAACCCCCCAATTACAATAATCCTACATTGATTACTTGTTTTTATTCTCTACCCCTTGAATCTACCACTCATCTATACTGGAGCAATTACCAATGGCCAACTAAGGTAGACAAAAGTGCTGGAGAAACTCAGCGGATGCAGCAGCATCTATGGAGCGAAAGAAATAGGCAACGTTTCAGCCCGAAACTTTGCCCATTTCCTTCGCTCAATAGATGCTGCTGCACCCGCTGAGTTTCTCCAACACTTTTGCCTACCTTCGATTTTCCAGCATCTGCAGTTCCTTCTTAAATACAATGGCCAACTAACCTACCAATTCAGATATCTTTGGAATGTGAGAGGAAACCAGAGCACCTCCATCTAGTGCAAACTCCATCTGGACAGCACCCAAGGTCAGGGTCTCAGAGGCAGTGAGGCCATAGATCTACAAGTTTGCCACTGTGTCATCATCTTCTAAGTCAGGACCTCTTTATTTAAACTAAGCTTCAGACTCTTAATAAGAAGTATCTACCACAGTCTAAATATGAATACTGCATGTGATGCCAGTGGAATATTCCTGGAATATTAGGATGTGTGGTAAGGATATAATGATCTAGAGGCAAGTTTCCAGACATGATCATAGGAAGCATTAATGAGGATAACCACCACTGATGACTATAACTATCACAGGACAAGCAGTGACCATCTTTTAGTGTAACCCAACCCAACTTAATAAATCCCACATGGGAAAGCTCTGTAAAATTGTCTTGTGGCCTCTGGAAGATAATCAGGAAAGCATCAGCAAATCTGCCCTTCCTTTTATGGCTCCGGAATATAATATATGGCCAGCTATCTTTCACAAAAGGAGGATTTATCATAACAGGTCAACCAACAACTAGCGCTTTGATATCCCAGATTTGCATCCAACACACTAGGGGCAATTTACAGAACCCAATTAACCTGCATGTCTTTGGAATGTGGGAGAAAACCAGAGCACCCACGCGGTCACAACCCCAGACAGATAGCACCCGGAGTAAATGAGTGTGAGCAACTTGCCAATGTCTTCACTCAAATGTGCCATAAACATTGCATGCAAACAATGGAAAGCTGTTTGAACAAAAATCAAAGTGCTGAGGAACTCAGCAGTCCAGTCAGTTTCTGTGCGAGTTGAGATTGGTTGATCGATAATCAATCGTTATCTATACTCAGACAGGTTATCAGAAGCTGGAAAACGTTGTGCTTTCACAAAAATGACTTTTATGCTGTTGGATTAGAATTAACTCTGAAATTTATTCTTCAGATGAATAATCAAACAAGTCAGCCAGAAAGAACAAAACGGGATGTTGCACCTGCAGCTGCTAAAGAAGTTCGAAAGTTGTTCAATGAGCGACGTGGAGAAAGCGATTTAGAGTTAGTAAGTACATCATAGGAAACCGAAGGAATCAACCAGACCGTGAATGCAAAAGCAGAGGATTTGCATTTCTTCTGATTTTCTGGAAAAAATATTTCATTACTCCCATCTCAAGTATCAAATGTCATATAATTGTAACATAGTTTCTGGCAATTGAAATAAGGACATTTGCTTAAAATACTCATGAAATATTAATAATGAGTGACAGGAAAGATCCTCCAGTCCATCCAGTCCTTTGTGATGAATATACTCTACACCCCACTAAAAAAATGACATACTCATCTCAGCCAAAACGCAAAGCCTGACTTAATAGCCTGAATAATTTGTCCAAAAGAACATAGAAAATTATCTCACTCAAAAATAGTCCAGGATATCACTCTTAACCCCAGTTCTTTGCAATGTATGACCCATGCAAAATAAGTCAGCATTTAAAGTACTGTTAGAAGAGATACAGGTTTCATTATGTGAGATAAAACAAAAGATCTATGAGTTATTAGTAAAAGCAATATTTTGCAGTGATAATTGGAAATCAAATGCGTTTTTAATGTATCATTGGGTACATATCCAAATGGATATTTGGGTGTTGAAAGGAGATAAAAATGAGACATGTAGATTAAAAGGTTAGATAAGCAGAGAAGAAATGCGAAATGTAAAGTCAAAGGGAAGGATGTAGATGCAAGTGGACGGGAGTGTGAAGTGGGACAAATGGCTGTGCCTGGGGTGGGGGTGGGGGGGGCACTGGAGAAAGGTGGTAGAAGAGGGGTTGTTACATAAAATTGGAGAATTCAATGTTCCTACCATTGGGTTCTAAACTACCCAAATGAAATACGAGGGTACACAAAAGGCTGGAGAAACTCAGCGGGTGCAGCAGCATCTAAGGAGCGAAGGAGATAGGCGACGTTTCGGGTCGAGACCCTTCTTCAGACTGGTCAGGGATCAAGGAAACGAGAGATATAGACGGTGATGTGGAGAGATAAAGAACAATGAATGAAAGATATGCAAAAAAGTATCGATGATAAAGGGAACAAGCCATTGTAAGCTGTTTGTGGTGTGAAAATGAGAAGCTGGTGCGACTAGGGTGGGGGAGGGAGATAGAGAGAGAGGGAATGCCAGGGCCCGAGGGCTGAGGGAGAGGTGGGAAGGGGAGGAGACAGCAAGGGTTAACAGAATTGAGAAAATTCAATGTTCAAGCCCAAAGGATGCAGACCCCCCCAAGCGGAATATGAGGTGCTGTTCCTTCAACTTGCGGTGTTGCTCACTCTGGCCGTGGAGGAGGCCCAGGACCGAGAGGTCGGATACGGAATGGGAGGGGGAGTTGAAGTGCTGAGCCAACGGGAGGTCGGGTTGGGCATTGCGGACCGAGCGGAGGTGTTCGGCGAAACGATCGCCAAGCCTCCAATTGGTCTCACCGATATAGATCATCTGGCATCTGGAGCAGCGGATGCAGTAGATGAGGTTGGAGGAGGTGCAGGTGAACCTCTGTCGGACCTGGAAGGACTGCTTGGGTCCCTGAAAGGAGTGGAGGGGGGGGAGGTGAAGGGACAAGTGTAGCATTTCTTGCGGTTGCAAGGGAAAGTGCCCGGGGAAGGGGTAGAGCGGGAGGGAATGGAAGAATTGACAAGGGAGTTGCGGAGGGAGCGGTCTTTGCGGAAGGCAGTCGGGGGGAGATGGCAAGATGTGGCGGGTGGAGGGGTCACGTTGGAGGTGGCGAAACTGGCGGAGGACTATGTGTTGTATTTGCCGGCTGGTAGGGTGAAAGGTGAGGACCAGGGGGACTCTGCCCTGTTTGCGAGTGGGGGAATGGGGAGCGAGGGCAGTGTTGCGGGGTATGGAGGAGACCCTGGTGCGAGCCTCATCAATAGTGGGGGAGGGGAATCCCCGTTCTCTGAAGAATGAGGCCATTTGTGATGACCTGGTGTGGAACACCTCATCCTGGGAGCAGATGCGGCATAGACGGAGGAATTGGGAATAGGGGATGGTCCTTACAGGAAGCAGGGTGGGAGGAAGAGTAGTCCAGGTAGCTGTGGGAGTCAGTTGGTTTGTAGTGGATGTCAGTCAGGAGTGTATCACCTGCAATAGAGATGGTGAGGTCAAGGAATGGTAGGGAAATGTCGGAAATGGTCCAAGTGTATTTGAGTACCGGATGGAAGTTGGTGGTGAAATAGATGAAGTCAGTCAGTTGTGTGTGGGTGCAGGAGGTGACACCAAAGCAGTCGTCGATGTAACGGAGGTAGAGGTCGGGGATGGGGCCCTGGTACGCCGAGAACAAGGATTGTTCGACGTACCCAACAAAGAGGCAAGCGTAGCTGGGGCCCATGCGTGTGCCCATAGCTACGCCTTGTGTTTGGAGGAAATGGGAGGAGTCAAAAGAGAACTTATTGAGGGTAAGGACCAACTCCACTAGGCGGAGGAGAGTGTCAGTGGACGGGTATGGGTTGCTCCTCTGGTCGAGGAGGATACTTTTTTGCATATCTTTCATTCATTGTTCTTTATCTCTCCACATCACCGTCTATATCTCTCGTTTCCCTGATCCCTGATCAGTCTGAAGAAGGGTCTCGACCCGAAACGTCGCCTATCTCCTTCGCTCCTTAGATGCTGCTGCACCCGCTGAGTTTCTCCAGCCTTTTGTGTACCCTCGATTCTCCAGCATCTGCAGTTCCTTCTTTAACAAGTGAAATACGAGGTGCTTCTTGTCCATGTGAACCTCCATCTACTAATGTTTAGTAATTGGTTACAATATTATAGTTTAATCTCTGGCATTGCTTAGTTTTCAAGCACAGTATCTACAGTATATGTCTGTAGCATACTCTTTCACGTTTTATTTTAACAGGAATGTGGAAATAAACACACAGCCCGGTGCAAGCGATTCAATTGTCTGCTGCGCAATATGACGAAAGAGGCCAAAATAACACTCCGAGCACGACTGTGGAACAGCACCTTTCTCGAGGTACAGATCTTCTTCTTATCCAGTCCACATCACAAGATTAAAAATTGTTCGGCCAGAGCTGAACTCACTTCTCGGCATCTGCATACAGTTGCGTCTTGCGCTTCTTGTGCATGGTGGGGGAATGGTGGGGGAAAGATTGGTGGAAACAGGGCCGCGATGTGAATGCTCTTTCCTTGACCCTGAGGTAAATTGATAAGGATTACTTTGTGTATTTTTCATGTCTTCACTTTTCAGGTTGATTATACACACTTGAGAGGCTCTTCCAATGTTAATCTGTTGTCTTACAACGTATAAACTGCCTGAATATTTCAATGATCCCTACCCATTATTCTGACACCTTCCCACGTATTTGCTTTGTATCTGCTATACCCAGTGGCCAAGCTAGCATGGGTGCTTCTGTATTTGAATAAGCCAAATCACTCTACATAGATACATAGCCAATAGGTGCAGGAGTAGGTCATTCAGCCCTTCGAGCCAGCACCGATATTCAATGCGATCATGACTGATCATCCACAATCAGTACCCCGTTCCTGCCTTCGCCCCATACCCCTCGATTCTGCTATCTCTGAGCTCTATCAAGTTTGAATGTATCCAGTGAATCAGCTTCCACTGCCTTCTGAGGCAGAAAATTCCACAAATTCCCAACTTTCCTCACCTAAGTTCTAAATGGCCCACCACTTATTCTTAAACTGTGGTCCCTGTGCACCCCACCCCCAGAGGACACCCATTTGTCCCACTCCCGTCCACTTGCATCTACATCCTTCCCTCTGGCTCCTCCAACATCGGGAACATGTTTCCTGCATCTAGCGTGTCCAATCCCTTAATAATTTTATATGTTTCTATAAGATCCCCTACGCTGCACTCCCTCAATAGCAAGAATGTCCTTCCTCAAATTAGGAGACCAAAACTACACACAATACTCCAGGTGTAGTCTCACAAGACCTCTTTCCTCCTATACCCAACTCCTCTCTTTATGAAAGCCAATAAATATGCCATTAGCTTTCTTCACTGCCTGCTGTACTTGCATGTTTACTTTCAGTAACTGATGTACTAGGACACCCAGATTTTGTTGTACTTCCCCTTTTCCTAACTGACACCATTCAGATAATAATCTTGCCTCCAAAGTGGATAACCTCACATTTATCTACATTATATTGCATTTGCCATGCATCTGCCCACTCGCCCAACCTGTCCAAGTCACTCTGCATCCTCATAGTATCCTCTTCACAGTTCACACTGCCACTCAGCTTTGTGTCATCTGCAAATTTGCTAATGTTACTTTTAATTCCTTCATTTAAATCATGAATGTATATTGTAAATAGCTGCAATCCCAGCACTGAGCCTTGCGACACCCTACTAGTCACTGCCTGCCATTCTGAAAGGGACCCATTTATCCCTACTCTTTGAACATGTATCCTTATTTCCCAGTACATGAAACAATATGCTAGTTTGTTATCTATTCTGCAAATAACAGATATTAGAACCAAATGATAAAAGTAATCAAATAATTCAAACAGATAGAAGACAGCTGACTATTAAGAATAAGAACGTCTTAATTGATTAATAAAGCAGTTTCAGCTGCATTGGATTCTGCCCATAATTTTGGTTAAGAATTATGGTTTTAACAATCAAATATTTGTGAAAAATAAAATGATCAAATATCAAAACTTGCCATGTGGATTGCAAAGTCAACTATTTGGCTCTAAAGTTCCACGATTTTCTGTACATCTGACATCTGATGCACTGACGACTCCAAACCTATACACGGGTGTCGAAAGGCTGAAGGAAACTCCCAGAATTTTTCATTTCTGCATGATTTAAAGGTGACCTTCCAGAACAGGACCTGAATAGAAACTGACTTAATATATCACAACCTTTACTATCAATCATACTCTTCTATTCTATACAAATCCTCACCAAGCCACATATGACACATTTTCTGCACAAACCTACTCATAACTCTGCTCTGGCCACAAACGAATCTGAACTTATCAATACAGTTCACATCTGCATTTTTCACGCGGTACATTCTCCCCTCTCCTGTCTGGTAGAAAATGCAAAAACTGAAAGCATGCACCACCAGACTGAGAAACTGTTTATTTCCCTCTGTTATCAGACTTCTGAACAATTATCCCATAAACGAGGCTGTAATACCAATCTTTCAACCTCCCTCACTGGGGACATTTGACTTTTTCTCTGAAACTGTTATGCTATAATGCTGCAAAACTATATTCTGCACTAGTATTTTAGTCTTTGCATTAACTGTACTTATGTACAGCTTGAGTGTGCTCATTTAAAGTATGATCTAATTTAATTGGATAGCACGCAAACCAAAACTCTTCACCGTACCTTGATACATGTGATAATATAACCAACACCAATACCATCTTCTGTCTTTTGTATATTAAGGCTTTCAAAGTGATGTATGAGGTATTAGTTCTATGCATTAATACATTACCTAATATTGGTCACCTGAACAAAACATTTGTGGGGCCATTTTACTTCAAACTGCAGTCTTCTGCAGGTGCTAACAAAATTCGAGACCATAAGCATTTAAAAGCTCTTCGTTTGATTTTTTTTTAATTCTAGGAATTCCAAGACTACAACCAGATTTTTGTGAACCTGGAGGCTTCCTTGCACCTAATGACAAATATTTCTACAATCAGAATGAATCAATCAAATGTGAATGTGAGTCCTTTTAGATCTTTCCCTTGTCACCAAAATTTAAAATGGCTGGTCACAATCCGTTTTTTACTGAATAATCAAGTATAACTTACATTTATTTTGCACATTTAATGGAATACAATTTCCAATGGTACTTGACAGATATTAGCATCAATTGAAATTTAAAATTAATCACGCAAAGAGCTACATGGACAAGAATCAGGGGTATGGTCATAGGGCCAGATTTTAGAGGAATATTTTAAAGGCTTCAAAGAGTCACTCGGGAATCACAATTACAGAATTTGAACTCTCAGCCCATGAAGACATAGCTGTCACTGGTGAAAATCAGGGGCTTTGCAAGAGGCCAGCTCTTGCAAAGTGCAAGGAAATTGTAATTGGAGAGATACGGGTAATGGAGGGTTTACTAAACAAATCTGAAAATTTTAATCACAATAAGATGGAAAATGTATCCCTGTTTCTTGCATAATAGTTAATGAATTGAGTCATGGGGAGAACGTACAAACTCCATACCGACACCACCCATAGTCAGGCACAAGCCCGGGCCTGTGGCGCTGTAAGGCAGCAACTCTACCGCTGTGCCACTGTGCCGCCCACTTTTTTATTGAATTATGCAGAGCTTGTGTTCATAAATGTTGCAAAAATATGATTTTGTTGCATCACAATGTTTAAGTACAAGATAGAAAATTGTAACAAAATGTAGAAAACTGGTATCTCTTTCACCATTCACCATACAAAACTGGAAGGATGGCTGTCACTTCTCGACTAAAATATTGCCATTCATTATTTTTGTTTGGTGTTTTGTTTAATCCAGGTAACCCTCACTATTCAACTCAATCGAGATGAAAAACAATCTTCTAACATGAAATGGGTCATCGTGGTGGCTGTGCTGGCAGGAATTCTACTGTTAAGTTGTATAATACTACTACTATGGAAGGTATGCCACATTTTATTTTCATTATGCCTGTAAGCATTCTGTAACTTTGAGGCTAAAATTAGCTGCAGCGGCCATGATTATCAGGAGCTGAAAAAAACTGACCACACAATGGGAAGATAACTGACATTGCCACAATCTAGAAATTTATCTGCTTCCTCTTACACAGATAATTCTTCGAGACACAATATCAATCCAGTGAATAATTTCTGTATTAATATGTAATCACTCCCTCGTTGCCACAGACTATCTGCATTGCATCTTTAAACCCTGTAAAAATATTGATCCTTTTCATTGTATAAAATGAACAAAGAAATGGAAAGCTGGAAGATATATCAAGGAAAGTTTATAAAATGTGAGGTTGTGAAATATACCCTTGTTTTCACTATTGATAAAAATTGAAAAGAAAACAAATGGGTTTACCTTGTCAATTATCCTCTTATGGGTGTGGTCATTGTCAGTATTAATCTCTGGTATTATTCCCAAATCTATTTTGCATTAGACTGAGGTAAACAAGTTACTATATTGTTATGGATGTTTCAGTCTCAGTGAAATGATGTGTAAACAATTAGTGATCAAATTTGAATGCTACATGTTTGTTGTGATTGCTACGAGCAGAATTGTGTCTAAATTTCATAGTGTGGAAATGATAGCCAAGTTTGGACAGACAGCAATTTTCTTTGGAACTGGAGATGCTGGTTTACAAAAAAGACTCAGTATGCAGGAGTAACTCAGCTGGTCAGGCAGCATTTCTGGGGAACATGGAAAAGTGGTGTTTTGGGTCAGGACTCTGCTTCAGACTGAAGAAGTCAGTGAGTCTGAAAAAAGGTCCTGACCTGTCACCTATCCCTGTTCTCCTGACATGCTGCCCGACCGATGAGTTACTCCAGCACTTTGTGTCTTTTATCTCGGGGATTTTCTTTTATGCCACTAAGTTCTCTTTGCTATTGCTGTTGCTGTTTATGTAGTAATTTTACAATCACGAGAAAGATTTTACTGACACAATGGAATAAGCAACAATCTTAATATATGTGTTTCTCTATCTGTTTCAGCTAGTTTTGAAATGTTGCGACATTGCCTGTGGTTTTATCTTCTAACAATTTCTGGTTGCAGAGTCTAATGTAATTTCTGCCATTTGTTTTGCTGGTTTCAACTCATAAAGTGAACATGCAAAGTGATGATTTGAATTATTTGACATTATATTAGAAGAAGCGCGACAATATATTTATCTCTATTTGAATAGTCATAACTATTTCATTAACAGCCTTAGAGTACATGAGGAAGGATTTGAATTTAATCAAGTTTGCACTTAAGGGAATTACTAAAGCAGCATTTCACGTAACTAATAGGGAGTTAGGTTTTGAAGAATGGGCATCCAGATTTTCCAGTACATAATTAATATGACAATATTGATGTGCATGAGCTGGCCAAATAATTATTGTTAACAAATTGAGTGCGTGGTTGACAGTGAGGAGAAAACCTACAGGTTGCAGTAAAATAAATGTGGTCTGGCCTGTTGAGTGTTAAAGTGACAATGGAATTCAACCTTGTGATGTGTGGCATGATTCACAACTAGGAGGACAGAAGGCAAAGGAATGGTAAGGATCCATAGATCCTTAAATGGAACCCACGTCAGAAGGTGCATTAAAAGGCACCTGGGATGCTTTCCTTTATTTGCCAAAGCATAGAATAAAAAAAGTTAGGAGACCCGCAGTTCAGTACAATGTTAAATTATGGTCACCACATGCCAAGATAGATATGATTTGACAAGAGATAGTACATGAGAAATTTACAAGGGTGGTACAAAGCTACGGAAACATATAGTGATATGGAAAGATTGGATAGGCTGAGGTTTTTACTTTACTTGGATCACAAGAGGCAGACGGGAGATGAGATGTATAAAAATACAAGGGGATTGAATGGAGCAAAATAATTACCTATTTCCCTTGGCAGAGGGACCAAAAGGCACCAATTTAAAGTAATTGCTGGAAGTATTAGAGGAGAAAAGGAAAAGTATTTTTATCTAGGATTAGTAAAAGCTAGTTTAGTTTAATTTATTATTGTCACATGTACCGAGGTACAGTGAAAGGCATTTGTTGCATGCTATCCAGTCAAATTAAAACTGTACTTGATTACAACCAGGCCTTCCACAGTGTACAAATAAAAGCTACAATATTTAGTGCAAGATAAAATCCGAGTAAAGGTAGGTCATAGTTCTCCAATAAGGTAGGTGGGAGGTCAGGACTGCCTTCTAGCTGGTGAGAGGACAGTTTGGTTGCCTGTTAACAGCTGGGCAGAAACTGTCCCTGAATCTGGAGGAATGCATTTTCAAACTTCTGTACCACTTGCCTAATTTTGCTGGTGACCTTGCCGATGCAGCGTGAAGTGTAGATGGAGTCAATGGAAGGAAGGTTGGTTTGCGTGGTGGTCTGGGCTACGTCCACAACTGTGCAATTTCTTGCATTCTTGGATGGAGCTATTCTCAACCCATGCATCCCAATAAAATGCTTTCTACTTTGTGTCTGTAGAAGGACTGATGGTGGTAGTTTCTCTTTCAGAGTCAGTGACCAACTTGCGGATCTTACTTCAAGCAAATTTTCAAGAGTAATCACCATGGACGCATTTAAGAAAAAACATATTTTATAATCCAACTATGGTTGGATGGACTTTATTCATTCATAATTAACTTAAAAAAATACATATTACTACGTCCAATTTTATTTTGTGTTGGTAAAATATTTTTTGTTTTTGTTGGTTATTTTAATTGAATAACTTCCTTCTTTATAGTGTGGTTTCTTCAAGAGAGCGAACACAAGAGCTATGTACGAAGCCAAAGAGCAAAAGGCAGAAATGAAGACTCAGCCCTCAGAAACTAAGCGCCTTACTGACAATGACTAGTGCTGGTCAACCTCACCTCCTGCACTCTTTGGTAATAGAGGGTATAGTGACAGAATAAGGTTGGGTAGGGAGGCGTTTGGGATCTATTATTTTGTAGTCGTACATAGGGTAACTGCCTGTTACCCTTTTATGAACATTTGATTTACTCCCAAGTGTGTTGTTGCTTTGTTTTCTTTCTAGATCTCAAATTCATACAGAATAAGGTGATATGACATTGTTTGTTTCTTTGCTATTTTTTTATATTGCAAAACGAATCACTGTAAAAATTTCCCAATATTTGTCCTCATCTTGAGACTCCTCGAATAACCAAGTGATTTTGAGGAAGGAACTGTCCTGGCATGATTTCCCAAATGGCACTCCTGAGTTTAAATGTCTCCCCTTTGAAGAGTCACAGTCTGGAGATTCCTTCCCAAAGCTCTGAGCCTCATTTTCCCCTGTTAAGGTAACCTGAAAACATACCTTAGTAGCCATGGTTTTGATCATCCGTCCAAATAATTTATTAGAATCATAAAAATCTATGATGCAGAAGAGACCATTCATTCACCATGTCAAAACTGCCAAAAACTGACTTTAGCTGAATCCTATTTCCCAGCTTTATGTAGCTCACTATCCAATTTTGTTTGATAGTCTATAAATATTCTTAGGACACATTGAAATAATTAATGCCTTATAATTTATTATTGCTGGCAGTCAAAAACTATGGTGGGAAGGAAAAGAGCTAGTCCTTCAACTCTACCTCACAGCTTTGCAACCAGAAGCAAACACATCCACAAAGGCAACGCCATCCAATGTTATCCTTTTTTCGCTGCTTTGCTACAAGGTACAGGTGATATCGGGGAGAAAGTCTATGCCACATGTCAACGGGCTATTTGACAGGATGGGATCATTTTGCTTGATCCTGACCATGCCCAGAACTAACATTTCCACATCTATTCAACCATCATTGGATAGTAACAGAACAAGGAAGTTCTGGTTGGTGCTTTAAGTCAATTGTAGAGTCCTTTTGAAATGTGATTGAAATTATCCAGTGTAGAAATGATTGGGCAATAAACATTGTCGTCTTAAACTACCAATGGTTTTTTTTTTAAATATTTAATGCCCAATCAACTTTCTTAGAAAGAAAATGTAATTATTAATCTTGGAAATTTTGTGTAAATGACCTAGAAAAATGGATTTTGATGGTTATTTTTAAAACTGAAATTGCCTAAATTATTCAACTATATTTGCATTATGTGTTGCAATCCAGTAAATTTGATAGCTATCAAAATGCTAGCCAATGCTATGTGCTGAATATCACTTTTTATGCTAAAAAAAAACTTAGGAGAAAGGGTGACTTTATCCTGTCTAACTTTTGTATTCCTTGGTCTTCCTTCACATGTAACAGCCTAATTCTAAGATCCTTTCTCTTACAGACGGCTATTTTTTTCTCATTCTCTTCCCCAATACACTAATTGTATTTTTTTTTCCATCTTGATGATAGGTAATCTCTTGGTAATCTGCATATTTCCTGATTTCCTGTTTTGACTACTGTAAGATTTTTCGGAAAGAATTTCATCATTGTGTGTTGCGTGTTTACTAATGTCTCATTTTCTTTTACGTTTTCCTAAATGCTGCTGGTTGAATGAACAACCAGGAATCAAATGTTCTGTTCTATATTATTAAGTACTATTGGATCTGCTTAACAATTAAAACCAGGACTACTCGAAAATGTTCTTTGCATTTCTACTTTCCACTATAATTGTTTCAAAATTATCCTCTTTCTGAGTAATTCTTCCACCATATCTCTTCCCTACCTTTATTACACAGTTCATGTCTTATTTTGCTAAGAATCCACATCACCATGGATACTCCTTCACTCAACATTCATGGTTAAATCTTCAACCCTACTCCGGTGTAGAATGTTTTATTTCTTATGCCTGCAAATCAACTTTAACTGTTGCCATCTCCAATAGCCTCCAGAACCCCCCCCCCCCCCCATCCCCCTTTTCATCCATCCCTTACCAATTTTTTTTTGATATCCATATCACCGATACTTCTTTACGCTCATCCATTAACAGATTGGCACTTTTTACCAAATCGGTGACACATAAAATACACATTATCCCTACTGACTTTCCAGTTGAACTCAGTTAAATCAGCGCATAATTTGAAACTTCAATCTGGACTAGATGACTCTGTAACACTATTTTCACCAAAGCTCAAGGTGCCTGGATTAATTACTTTTTAATCTCCTAACAATGATGTTGATTATCCAGAGACAATAAACATATTGAAAATTGTGTTTGTATTTAATCATTACATCAATAAAAAAGTTCACTTTTAAAAAGTGCATAATAACTTTCCTTCTTATCTTTTCTTTCCTGAGCAGTGCGGCTTCTTCAAGAGGACAAGATACTACAGGAGTATGCCCAAGTATCATGCTGTGAAGATCCGCAAAGAAGAACGCTATTTCATCACAGAAGGCTTTACAAAGAAGACCCAGAAGAAGCAATGGGTAACAAATTGGAAAGAAAAGGACAAATACCAATGAGCGCTTCTTTCTGAACCTACGAGGGGGCACCCGCTTGTCCAAATACTTTCCAAGCAAATATTACAGGGAACTGTGTAATATACCTGTGTACAAACATTCTGTTCACATTACCTTAGTTCTATTTATGATAACTTATGTTTCAGTCAAATTCAAGAAAAAAAACCATGATAACGTTTGTAAAGCACAGTGGGAACAACTTGGAATCCTTGATGCCTTTTGAAGCACATCTTTGAGCTTTTTATAGGTTTGAGCATTGTTTACCCAGTAGATTAGACTAAGAGTCCAATGCACTGAAATACATGGGGAAGGAGCTGGTGAGTGGGCTTGTAGGTTGGGGGGTAGGTGGGGATTGATTGTGGGTTTGAGTAAAGATATTAAGTTACACAAGGAACAGGGTTGTAGCTACCACTTCATGAGAAACATTGTGTGTTGAATATATTGTTCTATAATAATTTAAACTCGAGAACAAATGGGTTGATGTTTAATTTATTGTGCTAAAAGGGAAGATGGGTCCATTTGAAATTTAACTTGTGGGTTTAAAACTAGTTGAAGAGCTGGTTGGAAGGATTGCTGCCAGTCACAAAATCTTTATCACTCCCGCCTTCGCCCAAGAACAAGAATTCAGATTACAAGACAAATGGGAGCAACACCAATCGCATTTTGATTAGGTTATGTTTGTGCTATCGGTGTTGCATGTATTTCATTTGTTCCACGTTGTTTAGAATTATTTTCAGGATATGAGAGATGTGCAGATATGATGTGACCTTTCCATTTGTGCAGTGCCTACTGAATAACAATTGCAGAACGTGTATCACCCAAAGACATGGATACACAATAATTAAATAAGAGGAATAGATTGTTTATCAATATGTTTTCTGTAATTGCCATGTCAATCTTTTGTTTCTCTATTATCTTTGAATTGCGGTACTTAAAAAAAATTACAATCCATGCGATAATATTAAGGGTACACATAGCAATGTGTTGTCATGCCAACATGATACTGGTGGGTAAATTTGATATATTTTATCACTTCAGATTGAGGTACTAATTTGAAACTGTTGATCCATTATTTACCATCTTGATTGTTGCTTTGAAAAACAAATTAATCTGAGGAGAGAAGGTGTCAGATAAGTAATCATCCTCTCTAGCTTAGTTTCTAAATTTACACATAATTGAAGATTAAAATGCCTGATTTTTAATGGGAAAGCTAATATAAGATGAAAGTTCATGCCAGAGATCAAACCAAAGCATTTTTTTTCTTGCTCACTTGGTCAATCAGAATAGCAGTTACCGACTCTAGTAATAATTGGAAAGAAAGGAAGTTTTCTATTCTAAATGCTTATATATCTTTCACTCCCTTCATACTGGTGAACTGCCAACAGTAAACTGAATAACATAACATTACACGTGGCAGATAATAATCAAATAATTATATGGTTGTAAGTGTGTATATGCAGTTACACAGCCATACAAGTTGGTGATAGAGAAAGTGTAGGCAGGAAGTAAGAAGTCAGTAATATGTTTTTAGAAAATAATATATAACTTGACAAACTTAGATTTAAATTTAGATGAGCAATGAAGTGCCCTGTTGCTGACACGAACAGCTAAATGCTTAAAGTAAATGTTAATCATACTATAATTTTAAAAATAAATAGAGGTAAGTATCTCTTTTTTTAAAAAGGGTATACAGCTATGCCAATATCCCAATATTATGCACTATTAACTGTGTATAAAAAATTAAGAGATTTTGTGATTTGGTTCTTGGAGTAATTGATTTAACTCTAAAACAAAGATTTTGTTTCCCTTTATTTTAGCTTACCCGCTTAGATCAAAGCGATATTGGACAAATGGCAACCATACTAGAACTATCTTGGTTAATACCGATAGCTTGGTTCAGTCAGAATAAAACATTACTGAATATCAAAATATGAAATATTGCTTCGTGCTGTGTTCAATTCTGGACACGAACTTTAAGTAAAAATGTCAAAACTTTGTAAAGGACATTAAAAAAATTACCAGAATGGTACCAAATATGAGAAATATGAGTTCAGTGCGGAAATTGGGAGAGGTGGTGTTATTCTCCACTGACCAAAGAAGGTTAGAGATTTTATAGAGATCTTCACACATCATGAAGGAGTTTGATAGACAAATTAAAAAAAATTACTTCCACTGACAGACAAAATCAGGAAACACAGATTTAAGGAAATTAGTAAAAGGACTAGACATGTCACATAAGTTTATGCAGCAAGTTGATGTGATCTAGAATGCGTAGTCTGAAAGGGAGATTGAAGCAGATTTGGTTGATTACTACTGTGTTTTAATATTCTTTACTGCTGAACATTTAACAAATATATAAATACTTCCTAGAGCTAAGAAATTCATGTACTGTAAGATTTGTAAATATTTCGTATTCTATTGTATGGATGTGGGGGTTCTGTTTTGCTACTGTAGTTTTTGTTGTATCAAATTGTATTAATACTGTAAAATGTTTATTACTGTTTCTGAAATTACTGAAATGGGTAATGTCTTTTTAATAGTTTGTGCTACTGGAATATCGAAATAAAAGTATTTTTATCAAAATTTATGAAATACTACCACATGCAGTGGATGAACTGCCAAGATGAATTAACAAGATGGCAAATGTAACAAGTACACAAATAGAGTAGTGAATATACCTTGGACATTAAATGCATCTGCCAAAATTCTGTTCATTGGAAAAATGTCCTAATTTAACTGCTTGAGATCCAATAACAAAATTATATTAACCTTCGGTGGTAGACAAAAATGCTGGAGAAGCTCAGCGGGTGAGGCAGCATCTATGGAGCGAAGGAAATTGGCAATGTTTCGGGTCAAAACCCTTCTTCCTCCAAATACAAGGCGTAACTATGGGCACGCACAGGGGCCCTAGCTATTCTTGCCTCTTTGTAGGGTACGTCGAATAATTCTTGTTCGTGGCCCTATCCCCGAACTGTACCTCCGCTAGATCGATGACTGCATTGGTGCTACCTCCTGCACCCACGCACAACTCACTGACTTCATCCATTTCACCACTAACTTCCATCCGGCACTAAAATACACCTGGACCATTTCCGACATTTCCCTACCATTTCTTGACCTCCTTAAACATTATATTAACCTTCTCTGTGTGAACACGTAGGCAGGATACTTGTGCTTACTATTTGTCAATTCACTCAAACGGACATGCAACTTTCAGTGTTTATGACAGTGTCAACTGAAGGATTTATTAACTATTTTCCATTCAATTATTCCAGTTGAGATTCAGGTCGGAGCCGAAAAATCCAATATTGATACAGCACATTAAATTTTGTTCCCATTAAATAGAAAAAATGTGTCCATTCAGCATACTTGCTCATGGAATGATCATAACTTCATTAATCATTGACTGAAATATGGTTGCATCCCCAAACCTTATCTAAAGTGCTCAACAAAACTGGTAGAATTTAATAACCTTTGATCACATATGAGCAACCTTTCACTAAGTACTGATACAATCTTGTAATTCAATTAATAAATACTAAAAAAAAAGGCAGAAACTATATAAAAACAATCCATGTATATCTTGGTCCAACTTGCTTATTAATTTGAGGGAAAGTTATACCAAAGGCTTTAGTACTTCAAAAAATAAGTTAATAAAAACAATAGTTGTAAATATAAATAAATAGGCACTGGGATATATTCAATTGTATGTAGCTGCAAATATGCAATAAAATAAAGATGTGCTTTACTGAGTTCTTGAAGCTACAAATGATGTTTAAACCTTTTTTTAATATAAAATGGGATTTCTATTTTATCTAATTGACTGCTCTTGTTAAACTGGAGTAGTGAAAAGCTTTGAGGAAACAAACCACATGATTTATCAACATGGCTACCACGTTCAATGGAGGAACTACTAGGATGAATTAACACTGGGAAACATAACAAAGTACACAGTGAATATACTGGACATTGGACCACTTATCGACATGGACTTGACCCAGTTATCAATGCTCAAGTAACCTTTTGGCAGACTAACCGTAGATTAAACATCATGAAGTATTGGAAATAATGATGTGGTAGCATCATACAACAAGGAAATTGGTCCATTGGCCCAACTTGTCCATGCCCACCAAAATGTTTACCAGTAGAATTTGCCAGTGTTTGGCCCATATCCCTCTGAATGTTATTATTCACTTACCATTTAATGTAATGTTTATAAATCAATTATTCATGTAATGTTATTTTATAAAGATTGTAATTATATCCATCTCTACAGTTTCCGATGGCAGCTCGTTTCATATAACCCACCATTCTCTTTGTGATAAGTCGGCCTCTGGTCCCTATCAAATCTTTCTCCTTTCACCTTCTCTATTCACTCTAGTTTTTAGACTTCCTAACCGGGTGAAAAGATTGTGACCATTATGTAGGAAAGAAGATGAAAGTGCTGGAGAAACTCAGTGGGTGAGGCAGCATCTATGGAGCGAAGGAAATAGGCAACGTTTCGGGCCGAAACCCTTCTTCAGACTAATGTAGGGTGGGGGGGGCGGGAAGAAGAAAGGAAGAGGAGGAGCCAGAGGGCTGAGGGAGAGCTGAGAAGAGGAGGAGACAGCAAGACCGGAAATTGGAGCAGTCGATGGATGCTGGTTTAAACCAAAGATAGACACAAAATGCTGGAGTAATTCAGTGGGACAGGCAGCATTTATTAATACAAGTAATGGGTGACGTATTGGGTCGAGACCCTTCTTCAGAGGAAATCCCATTCTTTGCTCAGGATTCCCAGAATCAAAAAGCAATTGGAATTTGTCTAGAAAAACAGAGGGTAGCAGACTAGCCATTAGAAACAATCAGCGCAGGATGGGAAATTGGTCTTGAAGCAATCTGAAAGGTATTTTAAGGACAATCTAATTATCTGTGACTCCCCGACTGGTCAAAAATACATCTATTTCAGCCACGTGCCGTCAGGGTAGGCAAGGTAGGCCCTGCCTACCCTGACTAAAATTATAAAATGATAATCTATATTACTAAAAGTCTGATCTTGACCGCTTTTGGCTCGCTGTGTTGTGATTTCCGAGAAAACGCCGCCACCTACGGCCGTCACTTTTGGCCACCTCGCTCAGAGCCCCCCTCTGCCTTCCTGGACCGGAGGATATTTTCCATTGATTAAAAATCAGAGAGATATTAATGTTTTTTACAAATTTGCCATTCTCTCTGCTGCCCCTGCTGGTGGGAGGGGGTAGGGACTATAAAAGTGGTGTGTCTCACTCAGTCTCTGCAAGATGGAGGAAGCCAGAGGGTCACAAAAAAGCTCTGAGCTCTGAATAACACTGAACACATGTCTACTCAACTGTGAATGCCCTTTACGTGGTTTGAAAATGAAAATATGGTTGATTTGAAGTAAAAAGGCACTGCCTGCAAATGGTTGTTTGGGGGGTTTGGGTTGAAGTAAAAAGGCACTACTGCAAATGGTGGTTTGGGTGTTTTGGGTTGAAGTAAAAAGGCACTACTGCAAATGGTGCTTTGGGTTGAAGTAAAAAGGCACTACTACAAATGGTGGTTTGGGTGCTTTGGGTTGAAGTTAAGATGCACTACTGCAAATGGTAGTTTGGGTGCTTTGGGTCGAAGATAAAAGGCACTACTGCAAATGGTGGTTTGGGTGCTTTGGGTAACTTCAGTAGGTGCAGGATTCTTCCCATCAATTAAAAATAAAAGTGTTATTAGTGTTTAAAAAATGTTGAGAATCTCTATCCTGTCATTCACGCCATGCAGGCCACACCTTTTCCGGTGGGAGGGGGAGGCATTATAAAACCCGGAAACGTGGGTGTGGCTCAGTCTCTGCATGATGGGAGAGGGAGAGGTCACGACTCTGTCTGAGCTGTGAATCAACTGAACACACTGAATGTCTACTGAACTGTGTGTTTGGTGTTTTGTGTGGTTTTATGGTGGTTTCACCCTGCTTGAAATGGTATGAAACTGCATTTGAATGTGGTGGCCTTGCACCCTGCATGAAATGGTATGAAATTGCATTTGAATTTGGTGGCCTTGCACCCTGCTTGAAGTGGTATGAAACTGCACTGAATTTGGTGGCCTTGCACCCTGCTTTGAGCGTGAGAATCACGCATTTGAAGAAACTCTCACGCCCTCACTCTGATCAGAAATTTCTCACGCTCTGTGGTGAGAATTTCTGTGATCAACGAACATTTCAAAACTCAGATAAACAGCATGGTCCGCGGGTGTTGGGAGGGATAGAAGCAGATGTTGCGGCGGGAACAGATGTGGACGGGAAGCCGGGTCTGGCGAGTGTTTGCGGGGCTGCCGAGTGTTTGCGGGGCCTGCGAGTCGCTCGCTGCAGCTCCGGCCACGGAGCAGCCCCAGTGCAAGAGTCCCGGGCCGATCGGAGGCGGCGGAAGCGTTGCACCGGTGCCGCCAGAGTCTGTGCCGAAGGGACAGACTCCCAAAGGGATGCAGAGAGAGAGAGGGGAAGGAGACCGGGAGACCGGGGGAGAGAGGAGAGAGGGGAGAGACAGAGGGTGGGGAGAGAGAAGAGGGGGGGGGGGGGGGTGAGAGGGAAGAAAGAGGGAAGCGAGAGAGGGGGTGGAAAGGGTAGGAGAGAATGGGAGAGAAGGGGGGGAAAGAGAGAGGGGGAAGAGGGAAAGGGAAAGAGAAAAACGGGAAGTGAGGGAGATGGGGGAGCAAAGAGAAATAGGAGATAGAGACAGATAAGAAAGAGAAAGGAGAGAGAAAGGGGGAGTGAGGTGGGAGAGAGAAATGGGGGGAGAGAGGAGGAGAGAGAGGGAGGGGAAGAGAGAGGTTAGAGAGAGAGAGAGAGAGAGAGGGGAGAAAGAGGGGAGAGAGTGTGTGGAGAGGGATCGAGAGGGAGAAAGAGATAGAGAGAGGGGGAGAGAAAGAGGGAGAGGGGGGAGCAAGGGGAGAGAGAGAGAGAGGGAGGGGGAGAGAGAGAAGAAAGAGGGGGAGAGAGAGAAGAGAAAGAGGGAGAGAGAGAGGGGGGAGAGAGTTAGGGGAAAGAGAGGGGGAGAGAGGGAATGGGAGAGGAGAGAGGGGACAAGAGAGAGGGGGAGAGTGAGGTGGGAGAGAGAGGGGAGAAGAGACGGGCAGAGGGAGAGAGAGAGGGGGATAGAGAGGCAGGGCTGCCAACTCCCATGCACTGAGCGTGAGAATCACACATTTCGCCAAATTCCCACGCTGATCACAAATTTCTCACGCTCTGTCGTGAGAAATTCTGTGATCAACGAAAATTTCAAAACTCATATCAACTGCATGGGCCATGGGAGTTGGACAGGGACAGATGCAGACGGGGAGCGGAGCTAGCGAGTGTTTGCCGGGGTGGCGAGTCGCTCACTGCAGCTCCGGCCATGGAGCAGCCTCAGTGCAAGGCGTCGGAAGCGTTGCGCCGCTGCCGTGAGAGTCTCTGTGTCAAATTCGCCCAGGTGACCGGCAGGGATCAGGTTGTGGCTCGGTGCATCCTGGAGGACAACCAATGGCTGCTGGATGTAAGTACCAGGCACTGAGTAGAACCGGTGGAAGATAGTGGACTTCAAATGGGGGTGGTTGGAAAAAGCATCCTGCTTGCCTGCTCGATTTTCACTTACTGTAACTGCAGGAAAAATGTTCCCGATGTTGGGGGAGTTCAGAACCAGGGGTCACAGTTTAGGAATAAAGGGGGGGGGGGCAGTTAGGACTGAGATGAGGACAAACTTTCTTCACACAGAGAGAGTTGTGAATCTGTGGAATTCTCTGCCACAGAAGGCAGTGCAGGCCAATTCACTGGATGTATTCAAGAGAGAGTTAAATTTAACTCATAAAATCAAGGGATATGGGGAAAAAACAGGAAAGAGGTACTGATTCTAGATGAATAGCCATGATCACATTGAATAGCAGTGCTGGCTCGAAAGGCCGATGGCCTATTCCTGCACCTATTTTCTACATTACTATGCTTGAGTATATGGCAATAAAACTCGATCACTTGATTCATGCATGGTGGAGGTAGAATGTGGTCATAGTGATACAGTGTGAAAACAGGCCCTTCAGCACAACTTGCCCACACCCGCCAACATATCCCAGCTACGCTACCTGCTTTTGGTCCATACCTCCAAACCTGTCCTATCCATGTATCAGTCTAACTGTTTCCTAAATGTTGGGATGGTCCCTGCCTCAACTACCTCCTCTGGCAGCTTGTTCCAAACACCCATCACCCTTTGTGTGGATAAAGTTACCCCTTAAAAAGTTACCTCTTAAAAATACTTCATGCAAAAAACATTGAAATCATACTTCTACAATGCACTAAAACATGATTTTAATACATCAAATTTCAAAAAATTCCTACCCTGGGAGGGGGGACACCCTTCTTCCACACCCTCTCCCCACTCGGTTGCTCCACTCCCTCACTGGGTACCCCCAAGGTCAGTAATCAGTGATCGCTCAGCCTCCCCTCTTTCAAAAATGCTCTGCAGCCCCTGGTTCAGATGGAGAACACTGCCAGATGTGAGCGGGGAACTGAGGCCAGTTGTCCATGATGTTTGGATCCCAATGCTCAGCGCTTCATGTTTCGGAGTTGGCTAATGTTATTGATTTGTAATTAGCCTGATGACTTCAGGACAGTTTGTTACGAAAATGAAAGAAATGGTATCAGAATACTTATACAGCTGAGTGAGTATAATTTTATGGATGGGAATTCTGTGCAACCAATTGATGACTTCTTTGACAAAGTGACTAACATGTTAGATAACAAGGAAGCCAATGAATGTAGCAAATTTTGTTATCCATGATTTGGTCTGTGAAGTGCTCCATAAAGGATTACTGCATTAGCTAAGCACCTGTGGACTTGAACGTAATAGGTTAAGTCCAGGGGGTCAGATATGGGGCCTTATGTGAGGGCCAGATATATTGTCAGTGCAAAGGGGCTAGTAGGAAGGCCAAGTGTGCATCCAGAGTCAAAGTCTGAAATAGTACTAGATGTGCAGTCAAAGCTGGGTCCAGGAGTGTGTTCAGCACTGGGAACCTAAGCAGGTAAGCAGCTATGATCAGGGTAGAATAGGGTAGCAGGTGTAGGGCTGGACCCAGGGACAGGAATGAGAGAAGGTATGCAACTGGAGTCAGGGCCAGGAGTAGTACCAGGTGTGCAGTGAGACCCAGGTTGGCCAACATGGGCCAAGTGTTTGATTATAATCTGATTTCCATACATGAATACACTAAGATCATTCATGTGCTGCACATATGGATCAGAGCCTGGGCTCTACTGTGGAATGTAATTAGGAATGTAATTTAGTCTAACCTTATTCATAGCTAATCCAATTTAAAGCATATATATTGCATTCAAGTGTAAGTTAAAAGACTCGCTACAGTATGCACCATATTACACAATTTCAAGCTGAAAAATGCAAAGGTTCCGTACCAATGGGAGGGGATACCCCCCCTCCCACCCCCCCCACACAAATGATGTGGTAAGTACAATTCTTGGTGCTATATGTTTTAAAATACCGTATTTTCCGGGGTGGGGAGAATTCCTTTTACAGTGTATGGGGAGTCTGGCCAGGGGTAAAGTTGCAGGGAGGGCAAGAGTGTTCAGAAGGAAGGGGTCGGGGATCATGCCAGTAACCCTCTTGCAACGCTCCAGGCACAGAGCCATCACATTGTGACCAGGGGGAGAAATAGCTCGGGTGGCTGCGAGCGGCTGCCGGGAACGGACAGCGGAACCTGCCGCCACCTCAGCTCCTTCTGCTGGCCCCCGCTCACCTCTGGCAGTGCTCTCCATCTGAAAACCTCTCTCCTGCCCAAAGATACTAGAGGAATTTAAGGATTTGCAGGAAGGGGCTGACATGAGCGAAGTCGGCGAGCGGCAGGTGAGAGGTGTTCAGACGGAGAGCACTGCCAGGGGTGAGCGGAACGGCAGAAGGCGCTGAAGTGGTGGCCAGTTCTGCTGTCGGGTCCTGGCAGCCGCTCGCAGCCACCCGAGCTACTTCCCTCCCCGGCCACAATGCGGTTGCTCCGCGCGTGGAGCGCTGCGACAGCGGTGAGTGAGTGAGTTACTGGCATGATCCCCGACACCTTCCTTCTTAACACTCCTGCCCTCCCCGCAACTTTACCCCTGGCACAGACTCTCCACACCTGTGAAAGGAACTCTCCCCCTAATTGGTCCCGTGAACAAGTATTGTCATTCAATATGATGACAATTGATTCAACTTGTCACGGTGTGCTCCCGTTTTTCCCACCATCTCTCCACCTGCCGTTACCCTTCACCCCCACCCATTCAGTAATTCAGAATGAAGGAGACTTGGAAGCCTTGGGCAAATTGAATTGTTACTGTCTTTATTTTTATTTTTACGCAGAGGGGAACAATCTGCGCATGCGCGGTTTAAGATTTTTTTTAAAGCCGACTGACTGCCTACCCTGAATAATCACTCACAGCACGTGCCTGATCTATTCAATGGTTCAGCTTTCTAGGAAACATTCACAATCCCTCTCATCCCATGTTATATGGTCCATTCCTCATTCTGCAACTATGCTCCCATTTCTAGATCCCTCTGCTGGGGAGGCAAGATTATCTCCCAATCTTGTGAACTTCAATGGATTTTGGCTCACACTGGGAAAGAATTACACCTAGAAGAAAATTAAACTACGAAAGTACTTTTGTTCAGGACTATTTAGTATTCACTCAAAATGGCAGTTCATTAAATAGGAACAAAGTATAGAAGATATATATTTTAAAGAAAAAAGGACAGCACGGTGGTGCTGCGGTAGAGTTGCTGCCTTACAGTTGTTCCCAACTACAGGTGTTGTCTGTATGGAGTTTGTACGTTCTCCCCGCGACCTGCATGGGTTTCCTCCGACATATTTGGTTTCCTCCCACACTCCAAAGATTTACAGGTTTGTAGGTTAATTGGCTTGGTAAATGTTAAAATTGGCCCTCGTGGGTGTAGGATAATGTTAATATGCTGGGGTCACTGGTCGGCTCAGACCCGATGGGCCGAAGGGCCTGTTAGGGTGCTGTATCTCTAAACTAAACTAAACTAAAGATGCTGGAAATCTGTGACAAAATCAGAAAATGCTGGAAACACTCAACAGGTCAGGCAGCATTTATTGAAATAGAAAAAGAATTAACAAACATGTCAAAAACCCTTTTTATTCCTCTTTGAGTTGGGTAACCTTTAGTTTTGAATTAAACTATTAATGAACACATTGCAACTGTAGAATTGACTCCACGGATTATTGAACTAATTTGTGTGTAAAATTTGTATTTGTATATATAAACAAACATTTTAAAGTTCATTAAATGCTAATTTTGGAACATTATCGAAATATTTAAAAATGTAAAAAAAGGATTCTTTCACGTTGTCTTTATTTCTGCAGTAGCTTATTATCTTGGTGGAATTTTGTAGGCTAACAATAACATTTTTTATATCATTATGATACCCTGAAATGAATAAGGTTACATAAATTTTAGCATGGTTTTCAAATGTTTAAGTGAGGCTCGCCTAAAGTACACAGATGCGAGGGAGCATGATTCCACGGGATTAGTTTTTATTTATTTTATAGATAAACTGATTTGTGACAGTAAAGGTTGAATAATTATGAAAATACACGAAATGGCAGACTTTGAACTTAAACTCACCATGTCCACATTGTAATCTTGAACTTCTGATTCTGATTTTTCAGTTCAGCTTTTGTTGCACTTGTATTTTAGATTCTGTGCAAAGTCTTTAAGAATGTTACCATAAGTGCAATAGTTAAACTTAAGATAATGATAACCATATTACTTTACCCTGTAGCTCCATGTTCAATTAAGTTTATTGTTTAAATTTATCTTTTAGACTGATCACAATCATAATCATAATAATATTTTATTAGCCGAGTATGTTTCGCAACATACGAGGATTTTCATTTGTCAAGTCAGTGCACGTTAATACCTACACGTCATTTTCTTGGGACATTAGGAAATCAAACAGCTATTAAATACATGCAAAAGTTTGAGATGAGCATTGCATACCGATTTTTTTAGTTAGGCTGTATACCTACATACGGCATGTTGTTCCTGTAAACCAAATTAGATGGTGGGATAGGAAGCTATTTAAATTCTGAAAAATAGCTGTTGAAAAACAAATTTCCCAGCAAAAATACTAGATATCAGTTTGGGTCTTGGACATGGAATATTGTTGCAGATATAAATATGTGTGTAATTTCTTCCCAAACACCTCGAGGGCATTGAAAATTCCTGTATTTGTTCGGATTTACTCCATTTAAGTCCACAGCTACAATATTATTGACTGTTTTGAGAATTATAAGGGGAAGCAGTGGTCTTGTTTCAATCAATGCAACCGGTGATCCTTCATATCGAGTCCACATCACAAGATTAGAAATTGTTCAGCCAGAGAGCCGAACGCACTTCTCGGCATCTGCCTACGTCTTGTGTCGTGGTGGAAAGATTGGTGGAAACAGGGCCATGACGTGAACACTCTTTCCTTGACCCCAACCAGTGATTAGGAATGAAGGATGTAAAGAACTTTGAAAAAGGTGTTGTATTTTTCTAGGTTTTATAGGTTTTCCTTACAGATTCTAAGCAAGTTTATTAAATGCTGTGATGAACCAATCTCTACTCGGCGATGAAGAAACAAGGTACTGCAGATGCCGGTTTACAAAAAAGACACAAAGTGCTCAGCGGGTCAGGCAGCATCTCTCTGGAGAACATGGATAGCTGACGTTTTGGGTCAGGACTCCTCTTCCCAATGATTCAGCTCGGTGATACCATAAAAAGAGCATATTTTTAAGATAGGTACTCAAAACGTTAAAAATCATCAAAATAAGTTTTAGACTGGAATTCACTGTGACAGACTGTGAGGCAAATTCTATAGATTGTTTTTTTAAAGTAAGTTTATAATTTTTAGGAGTACTAAAGGGCGATGGGAGTGAATAGGAAAGAATAGATCTAATTGGGTAGCTGGGCTATTTCTCAATTTTATGAACCAATAGAATTTATGTTGAAAATTTATGGCCAGGTTTTGCTTTTGTTGCTCCATGAAACTGGCAGTGACATTGGCATTTAAGTGATTCAGCCATCCCGATCAGTTACTACTTGCCAACAGTCTCTAGGGAAATCATTTCATCAGAGGTGAGGATTGAATGATAAACACCCAGACAATGTCATGAAATGCTGAATAAAATTTGTGAGATTTTAATAGCATAAGCACACAAATACTGCCAAGCAAAGTGGCTTTAAAGATAACAGATTTATCTGCATGGATGATATGTCCCTTTAAAAAAGTATTTCAAGACACAAATAATAACATTTTGTTCATTTTGTTTATTCATTTTATGTGCATATATTCCCATCTTTGATAAAGTCGAAATTAAAGAGATTACTGTAAGAGTTCAGGGCATCAGATTAATATCTTGGCACGGATAAAGGATTGGGCAAATAATAGAAATCACAGGAGTCCAGATAAATGTATTATTTTCAGGTTAGGAAGCTCCAACTAGTCAGGTGTCATAGGAGGGCCAAACTATTTATAATCCATCTAATCATTACAATGAATGGATCTGAGTGTATTGCACCTGCAGTGCCAGCCAATATTTGGGACAAAGGCCCATCATTTATTTAATTGCCTCTGTATTCCACAATTTGAGAATCGTAATAGAAAAAAATCACATGTGGTTAAAGTGCACGTTGTCCGATTTGACAGCTGCGTTTACACGTAGTCCTCCCATTTCAGGGCTCCATAATGTTTGGGACATGGCTTCACAGCCGTTTGTAATGGCGCAGGTGTGTTTAATTGCCTCCATAATGCAGGTATAAGAGAGTTCTCAGCACATAGTCTTTCCTCCCGTTTTTCCATCACCTTTGGAATTTTTTATTGCTGTTTATCAACATGAGGACCAAGGTTGTGCCAATTAAAGTTAAAGATGCCATTATAAGTCCGAGAAACAAAATAAAATTGTTAAGAGACAAATTAAGGGCTAACCAAAACTGTTTGGAACATCAAGAAGAAAGAAAGCACTGGTGAGCTTACAAAGGGACTGGCAGGCCAAGGAAGACCTCCAAAGCTGATGACAGGAGAATTCTCTCTATAATAAAGAAAAATTCCCCAAAAACTGTCTGACAGATCAGAAATACTCTTCAGAAGTTAGGTGTGGATTTGTCAATGACCACACTCCGCAGAAGACTTCATGAACATAAATACAGAGACTACATTGCAAGATGCAAACCACTGGTTAGCCACAAAAATAGGATGGCCAGGTTACAGTTTGCCGCAAAGTACTTAAAAGAGCACCCACAGTTCTAGAAAAATGTCTTGTGGACAGCTGAGGTGAAGATTAACTTATATCAGAGTGATGGCAAGAGCAAAGTATGGAGGAGAGAAGGAACTGCCCAAGGTCCAAAGCATACCACCTCATCTGTGAAACACGGTGGTGGGGCTGATACGGCCTGGACATGCATGGCTGCTGAAGGTACTGGCTTCATTGATGATACAACATCATTGATGACACATCTTCATTGATGATACAACTGCTGATGGTAGTAGCATAATGAATTCTGAAGTGTATAAACACATCTTATCTGCTCATGTTCAAACAAATGCCTCAAAACATTGGCCAGGGGTTCATTCTACAGCAAGACAATGATCCCAAACACACTGCTAAAGCAACAAATGAGTTTTTCAAATCTAAAAAATGATCAAATTTTGAGTGGCCAAGTCAATCACCCGATCTGAACCCAATTGAGCATGTCTTTTATATGCTGAAGAGAAAACTAAAGGGTACTAGCCCCCAAAACAAGCATAAGCTAAAGATGGCTCAAATACAGGCCTGGCAGAGCATCACCAGAGAAGACATCCAGCAACAGGCGATGTCCATGAATCACAGACTTCATGCAGTCATTTAATGCAAAGGATATGCAACAAAATACTAAACATGACTACTTTCATTTACATGACATTGCTGTGTCCCAAACATTATGGTGCCCTAAAATGGGGGTACTATGTATAAAGATTGCTGTAATTTGCACATGGTGAAACCAAAATGTATAAAAATGGCCTTTATTAAAATCTGACAATGTGCACTTTAACCACGTGTTTTTTTTCAGTTACAAGTCTCCAATTGTGGAGTACAGCGGCAAAAAAATAAATGATGCGTCTCTGTCCCAATCATTGTGAAGGGCACTGTAGATTTGTTGACATTGTAAAGATAAGTGGGAAAGCAAACTGAGAAAAGTGCACAAAGCGCATTCAATGAGATGTTGAGGAGAACTTCTGGGTTAAGACGTGGTCGTAGAGTCGGAGCGAAAGCAGATCTGAAGAAGGGTCTCGACCCGAAACTTCGCCTATACCTTCTCTCCATTGATGCTGCCTCACCCGCTGAGTTCCTCCAGCATTTCTGTCCACCTTCAATGAGATGTTGGTAGATTAAGTAAGTGAACAAAAGGTTGACAGATTTAGTGTAATGTGGAAAAAGGCGAGTTTGATTATTTTGATGGAATATTAATAAAGCGGAATATCGTACAAAAGGAGAGCTCTTACAAAGAAACATAGAAAATAGGTGCAGGAGGAGGCCATTCGGCCCTTCGAGACAGCACCACCATTCATTGTGCTCATGGCTGATCGTTCCCTATCAATAACCCTTGCCTGCCTTCTCCCCATATCCCTTGACTCCACTAGCCCCTAGAGCTCTATCTAACTCTCTCTTAAATCCATACAGTGATTTGGCCTCCACTGCCCCCTGTGGCAGGGAATTCCATAAATTCACAACTTTCTGGGTGGACAAGTTTTTTCTCATCTCAGTCTTAAATGCCCTTCACTTTATTCTAAGACTGTGGCCCATGGTTCTGAACTCGTCCAACATTAGCATCCAGCTTGTCCAGTCCTTTTATAATTTTATATGTTTCTATAAGATCCCCCTCATCCTTCTAAACTCCAGTGAATGCAGCCTAGTCTTTTCAATCTTTCCTCATATGACAGTCCCGCCATCCCAGGGATCAATCTCGTGAACCTACGCTGCACTGCCTCAATCACAAGGATGTCCTTCCTAAACACATTGAGATAATAAGAATAAGCGGCCCCCTTGTTTTTGCCGCCAAAGTGGATAACCTCACATTTATCTATATTATACTGTATCTGCTACGCATCTGCCCACTCACTCAACCTGTCCAGGTCACCCTGCAACCTCCTAACATCCTCTTCACAGTTCACACTGCCACCCAGCTTTGTTACATCCGCAAACTTGCTAGTGTTGCTCCTAATTCCCTCTTCCAAATCATTAATATATATGGTAAACAGTTGCGGCCCAAACACCGAGCCTTGAGGCACTCCACTCGCCACTGCCTGCCAATCTGAAAAGGACCTATTCACTCCTACTCTTTGCTTCCGGTCTGCCAACCAATTTTCTATCCGTCAACACCCTACCCCCAATACCATGTGCTCTAATTTTAGTCACCATCTCCCATGCGGGACCTTATCAAAGGCTTTCTGAAAGTCTAGATACACTACATCAAAGGCTTTCTGAAAGCCAGAATTGCCTTTTCTCTGGTCGGCACCATTACAAGCTGCTCTAAGAATCTACAAACTCTCTTTCTTGGGGTCCTCAACCAACCTGATTTTCCCAGTCTACCTGCATAGTGAAATCCCCCATCACCACAGTGGCATTACCTTTGTTACATGCCAGTTTTAACTCCTGCTGCAACTTACACCCTACATCCAGGCTACTATTTGGGGGTCTGTAAATAACACCAATTAGGTTCTTCTTGCCTTTACAATTACTCAACTCAATCCACAGTGACTCTACCTCATCAGTCCCTATGTCTTCCCTCGCAAGGGACTGAATTCCATCCCTCACCAGCAGAGCTTCCCCTCCCCCCCTCCTCTGCCCACCTGCCTGTCCTTTCTATAGGATGTATAACCCTGAATATTAAGTTCCCAGGCCCGATCCTCCTGCAGCCACGTCTCAGTAATCCCCACAATGTCATATCTACCAACCTCTAACTGAGCCTCAAGCTCATCTACTTTACTTCTTATTCTTCGCACATTCATATACAATACTTTTAATTCCTTACGCATCTCACTTTTCACATCGATCCATATTACACTTGGCCATACTCTCCTATCCCTTCCTTTCCCATTAATTCTGGGGTCATTAACCATCCCTTTACTCCCTTTCCCGTTAACTCCATCCCCGATTATCCCATTTGGCACCCCAGCCCCCTTACATGAACTACAGAAATTTAGCCAACAAGTTCAGCAGATAATTAGTAAAGCAAAGTAAAGCTAACAATTTGTTAGCTCTTATTGCAAAGGGGCTGAAGTAAGAGAGTGAGTGTAATTTACCAAGCCAAAGCATGAAGCCATGCCTAGAGGAAAGTACACAATGTTAAACTCAGTAAACTCCAAAAATCCACTATCTGACCATCTGGAAATCTCAGTGGCTCATCATGTGATTTTTGCCACATTACCTGCTCATTCGCTGCATCCTATTCACACCTTACCCCTCCCTATCTCTGGTCTTCCTCTCCCCTGACAATTTGTGTGCAGCAGGCCGCGCGCGGTGACGTCATGGAGGGGGGGGAGGGAGGTAAGACGTTGACGGCCGTGCCGGTGACGTCATGGCGGGGGTGGTGGGAGACGTAGCGCGGTGACGTCATGGCGGGGGGGTTGCGAGCAGTGGGGGGGAGGCGTGGACGGGGCCCGTCATGCGGGGGGAGTTGTGTGGTGACGTCATGGCGGGGGTTGCGAGGACGTGGCGGCGCGGCAGTGACGTCATGGCGGGGGTTGGAGGGACGGGTAAGACGTTGAGTGACGGCCGTGCCGGGTGACGGGGGGTCATGGCGGGTGGGTTTGGGGTGAGACGTGGCGCGGTGACGTCATGACAGGGGGAGGGAGGTAAGACGTTGACGGCCGCGCGCCGTGACGTCATGGCGGGGGGTTGCGAGACGTGGCGCGGTGACGTCATGGCGGGGGGGAGGGAAGTGAGGCGCGGACGGCAGCGCGCCGTGACGTCAGGCGGGCAGGAGAGCCTGGCGATTGGCCCAGGCGCCGCCCCGGTTGCCATGCAGATTACGGGGCGGGCGCCCGCAGCGATCCCCCGGCGCTCGCGCTTCACTTTCAAACCGGCGCTCGCGCACCATGAAGTTCGTCCGTTTCCTCATGAAGAACGTGGCCCTGGCCAACGTGCCCAAGCACATCGATCACTTCTCCAAGTTCTCCCCCTCGCCGCTCTCCATTAAGCAGTTTTTGGATTTCGGTGAGTGAGTGGGTCGTGCGGTCCGGGCATGGGCATGGAGGAGGGGGGCAAGTGAGGGGGCCCCGCTGCCAGGGAGGCTCGTCCCTCTGCTCGGGGAGCAAGGGGATGGCCTGGGGAGGGAGGAGAGACCTGTCAGTGCGAGCCCTCCTTCCCCCCCCCCCCATTGCTGCATGCCCTTCTCTCCCCCCCCCATTGCTGCAACCCCCCCCCCCCCCCCCCATTGCTGCAAGCCCTCCCCCCCCCCATTGCTGCCAAGCCCTCTCCCCCCCCCCATTGCTCCAAGGCCCTCTCCCCCCCCCCCCATTGCTGCATGCCCTTCTCTCCTTCCCCCCCATTGCTCCAAGGCCCTCTCTCCTCCCCCCCCCATTGCTGCATGCCCTTCTCTCCTTCCCCCCCCCCCATTGCTCCAGGCCCCCTCTCTCCCCCCCCCCCCCATTGCTGCATGTCCTTCTCTCCCCCCCCCCCCCCATTGCTCCAAGGCCCTCTCCCCCCCCCTCCCATTGCTGCAAGCCTTTCTCTCCCCCCCCCCCCCCCCACCACCACAGCTGCGCCCCTCTTCTCCCCCCCCCCCCACTTTGCTGCAAGCGCTTCTTCCCCCATCGCCACAATGTCCTTCTTTCCCCACACTCGCTTCTCTTGATTTTGTTCTGAACTTTGTCATCGGTCAAAGCCAAACAGTACATGTTTACGGAAGCGTTCTTTTTCTTCCGCGGTGCTCGACTTCTGTTTGTGTGTTGTTTCTGCATGTTTATGTTTCCATTTTTTCTTCTGTTCTTCTGGAAACAATTGCTGGAAACTCCGCGGTCGGATAGTAAATTTGTGCAAAGAGAAAAGTCGAATACTTCTCGACGTTTAAAAAAAACTCAGTTTCTCTTTCCACACCTGCCAAGCCTTTTGAGTTTTTCCTGCATTTAAAAATATATATTTATTTATTGTTCTCTTCCGACCGCGTCTAGATTAACTCATCGCTTGACAATCTGACATGCAAGAATCGTTGTAATTTCGCTCTATTTTAGACCCACGACCGTGACTTAAACCATAGCATACATGCATAGGTGCTTGCCCACAAGCAGATGGTATATTGTCCGCCTTTGAAAGTGACATCCCATTTTGTACTCGATCCAAATTGGTATATTTCGGGTGCCAGTGGAGTGGTACACGATTAATTTTGTATCGGTCGTGTGGTTTCCCGCACAGAGCTGCCTGGATTTAACAACCAAGATATCTTGCAAGAAAAGCACTCATTACATCAGCTTGCAGTGTCTTGAGTTGCAGTTGGAAAGTAGAGTTCCTTGCAATCTGTTAGCCTGGAATTTCCTGAATACGTATGAAAGAGTAGTATATCTTGGTGCTAAAAGGTAGTAAATTCAGCTATATATGAAATTAGGCTCCTGTTTTCTGCTTGTTTTATGGTAACTTTTGTATACCAGCCAATATGTAAATATCATTTTCAGGATATTTTAATTTGCTTACAACAGAGAGGGAAGGGGCTATCTATTCCACTTAGTCCATTTTTGTGTTTTGAATCAATCTTATCTCCCCATTTTGCTCTAACCATTCTCTTGCACAATCCCTACCAGCCATTTATATGAGGCATATTTTGCCGTCGCCAATTGACCTTCAACCACCTAATGTGTAGAAAGGAGCTGTAGATGCTAGTTCATACCGAAGATATACGAAAAATGCTGGCGTAACTAATTCAATGGGTCAGGCAGCATTTCTGGGGAAAAGAAATGGGTGACGTTTCGGGTCAGAAAGGTTGGTTGGTTGCTTCGGTCTGAAGAAGGAGGGTTCTTACCCGAAACGTCACATATTCCTTTTCTCCAGAGTTGCTGCCACACCCGCTGAGTTACTTGAGCATTTTTTGTCTATTTTCAACCACCATGCAGTGTGTGAGGAACCCAGAACACACTGGGGAAATACAGAGCAATTAAAGCAAGAGCATGCAAACTTAACACAGACAGAAGTGGAAGTTGATTGTTGTCCAATTTGTCCATAGCTGGATCACCATTATGCTTGGCATAATCAATTATGAAAAAGATTTGTATTATATTAGGGACAGCAGGAAATTTTATTGATAACTTTTCCTGTTTACTACTTTGCAATATAGGTTCTCATAATCTGTCAAATAAATAAGATGCAGAACTTTCTTTGCAATGTCCCCTTCACTCTTGCCCCTTCTGCTTCCCCCTTATCTAGGAGGATTGTCCGATGTTGTATTGAATAAATGTAAACTTCTCCAACAAAATAATGAAGAGCCTTTGTCTTTGATCCCCACTACGGTTCATCCCCTGCTCACTGAATCTGTTCGCTAGTAACTGACTAAGTGAAACTAAATGTCACACAAATCACAATCTTGGTACCATATCCAATTCCAAAATAACTTCGGACTATGTATCTGTACTGTTGTTAAGGCCATCTATTCTATCTCTCTTGCATTGCTTGACTTTGCACTCAACCGTGTCTTTGTTACTTTTGGTCTTGATTATTCCATTATGGTACTGGCTGAATTCCCTTGTTCTATCTATTCTCGAAAAACCTGATTATCTAATGCTACTGTCTCCTGCCCTGACTTGCAACAATTTGCATTCTGCCATTACTTTCATGCTCGTTGTCACTTAGTTAAGCCATGCTTCAAATTTTAAATTCACCATATTTTATTGGGAAAGCCCTCTGGGGTTTTGCTCTCCTCAGTTTTGTAATGTTCTCCAGATCTGAAATTGAGTTTCTCTAGCATTGTCAGTTAGGTTTTCACTTAAGCTGTTCGACTCATTCATTAAACACTTTGCCTATGCACATCTTTCCTTAAAGGGTCTCGACCTGAAACGTCACCCATTCCTTCTCTCCAAAGATGCTGCCTGCCCCATTGAGTTGCTCCAGCACTTTGTGTCGATCTTCGGTTTAAACCAGCATCTGCAGTTCCTTCATACATCTTTCCTGAAGATGTTTTGCAAGCATTGTTTCCTTTATGCTCTCACATGTCCCTTGTTGTTCAGCTTTAATCTTTGATATCAGTCCACTGGAATGCCATGGAGATTCTGCTACTTTAAAGGTGGTACATGAATACAAATTGGTGTTATTCCTGTAAGCTGACGTAGTTCATAACACTAACAGGGCAAATAGTACTGGCACAATTTCTGGAATCTTTACGAAGCAATTAGATGCAAATGGAGAAAATATTATGATATTTCTGAATCGGTGTAACAAGATTACTTATCACAGAATAATTTAGTTTGGAATGGACATTATTCAGCCCATCATGTCTGTGTTTGCCCCTTGAGGAAGCAGTCCAGTTACTATTTCTTAATAAGCCTTTAAATTTTTATTCTGATCATTTATCAATTTTCCTTTTGAAAAGTTAAATGGTTGTTTCTTTAACGTGATCTAAATTATCAGTGAGGCTGAATTTGTATGATCGCATAGATGTCATATTATGCTGGATCTTCTCTTTTTTTTTGTGCACAAGCACCTGTGTGTGTGTGTGTGTGTGTGTGTGTGTGTGTGGTTAGCACTTAATTTGATTCAAAAGGTAAAATCTAATTGACCAGATGTGCCCTCATGTAAAGCAGAATATAAATTGCAGATGTGGCATTGCATGGTGTAGGTCTTGTTTCGCTAACAAATGGCTGGACCAGTATCCAGAAGGACACATTGGAATCCCAGTAGAGTAATTGAAGAAGTTACATTTGCTTGACTAAATAAATCTGGAAATGACAAGCTAGTATTACTATAATGTTCAGCAAACCATTGGGTTATAAATGCACATCTAGTTCATTATGATCTTTCGGAAAGAAAATCTGCTACTCTTACCTGGTCCAAACCATCAATGTGGTTGACTTCAGTGTGGATAATACACACACCAGCCAATGATAGCCATATCCTACAGATAAATAAATTATATTTTTCTTTATGAAAACTATTGTTCTCCGAAAAGTAGGATGGTCTAACTCTAGCTCAAAACTGAATGGTTTCTTGTGAAAATTGTGTATATGGATGATGTGATGGGGATTTTTTATTTTTAAATATGAGACAACAGATCTAGTAGATACAACTTTGGTCAATTATGAGATTAATGTACATTGCGTAGCTTTCGTAATCTTGATTCCAGTGATGAATTCATCAGCTTCGAACCTGTATTGCTGTTGTCCTGGCGTGCAAATGGTCAGTAATAATGAGTTAATAAATCCTGGTTTTCTTTTTGCCTCGATATACTTCCCTTTTGTTTGTGTAGACATTGTTTATTTCTAGGGTAGCATTAAACATTAATGACAAGGATTGGTGTTTCACGTGTTGGCTGTTTTTGCATGTGAATCTATGCCATTGGTTTGTGATTGAAGACCAAGAACATGATCTACTTATTTTAAAATTGATCAGTTCACAATTGTGATGAGGAGCTTCTGGACCTCTGCCTGGAATTTGAACTGCTCAAACCATACATCAATTATGTGTGCTTGCAAAAGGTCTGGATTGAACTTCAGCATTAGACCTTCACTGCATGCATCACTTTGTACGTTTTTACATTCTCCCTGTGACCTGCTTGGGTTTTCTCCGAAATCTTCGGTTTCCTCCCACACACCAAAGACTTACAGGTTTGTATACTTGATATAAATGTAAGTTGTCCCTAGTGTGTGTAGGGTTGTATTAATGTGCGGGGATCGCTGGTTGGTTAGGACACGGTGGGCCGAAAGGCATGTTTCCGCGCTGTATCTCTAAACTAAACTTAAAAAGTTGCCTGCATAAACTACTCCAAGTGATTTCATGAGACTTTGTTCAGATTGAAAATTTAATTCTAGAATTAACCATCTCTTAGGTTATCAGATTGCAAAATATAAATTGTTCATTCTTATAATGTGACTATCATAGCCACAGTTTCTAAAGGCATGTGACCTTGTGCATGTTTCCAATTCTATCTCATACTGTATGCCAATTGTCAAGAAGCACAAAATCCTGTTGTGTGTAGAATGAAGTATGCACTTGCATTTAGAAAATTAATTATGGAAAATAATCCACACTTCAATTGACGTTTGATTCTCCAATATAGTGCTTAGTCCTTTCAGTTTTCTTTCTACAGGCCATGGAAACTGAGAAGAAAGTTCCACGTAGTTCTGATTTTAGACACGATATGTTGATAGTTTGAGCAAGATAAATGGAGTATAGACTGAACATAAAGGAGTACCCATCTCGAGCACAAGGCTCATGGAAATCACAACTAGAATTCCACCTGTATATTTCCAAAATTCAGCACTTACTGATATTTCTGAATATGATGCTATGAAATGAGTTCCATGTAGGATGGGAACTGGAATAAGAATGTTCTTGAAATGAAAATAGAAAATGCTAAGCACTTCCATAGTATTATTGTCTCAAGTCTGAGGGCATCAGGTGAGCACAATAATGATTGCACTGGAATGTCCCTTCTGCCTGGAATCACATGCTCTGGATGTTGGTAAAGATCATCAAGCATCACGGTATCACACTTCTTAATTCTCGCTACTTTGTGTAGAGAAGGATATTGGGTGGAGGATATTGGTACCTAGCATTTAAGTACAGTGTTGCATTCTTATTTATTTAGGCTCAACAAATGCCTGTGAGAAGACATCCTTTATGTTTCTGAGGCAAGAGCTGCCTGTGAGACTGTCTAATATTATGAAAGAAATCAACCTTCTCCCAGACCGGCTACTTGGTACACCTTCCGTTCAATTAGTTCAAAGCTGGTGAGTAGCCACACACAAGCTGTTTGTGCACAACAAAGACTGGCCCCTTTCAGAATAAGGTTATGTTCCTTGCGTGTGGCTTCTTAAAAATAACACAATTTAAATGGAGGTTGAAAAAAATGCTGTGTGTTGCTGGTATGTTTTCCATCCAGATTATTAAAAAGTGTGGACTTTCTGCACACAGAAATATTACAAAGATTGTACTAGTCCTCTGGTTAAAGACTTTTGCTGGTGATGCTTAAATTGCACAGCTGGAGCTGTGTAAACTCCACTGTGAACTTGATCCCACTCTTGTACTCCACTCCCCCCCCCCCCCCCCCCCCCCCCCCCCCCCCCCCCCCCCCCCCCCCCCCCCCCCCCCACTCTCCCACATGTCAGTGTGCTCATATCTCTCTTGGATTCATTCATTGTAAAAAACAGTTCTAAGCAATATTTTTTAAATAAATAGTACAATGCATGAAACGGGCAACTTTTTTTATCAGTAAATTAATGATCTAGATTTAGTTAGAATTCTATATTTACATTTTGTTGAAAATCCTGCTTTGCTTCGGTACATAAATGCTATTTAGTAGCATTTCAAATGAAAGAAACAGCTAGAAATTGTTCTATAGGGAATTCATAAAGTAATGTGAGTTGTTTCTAGTCTCAGATCGTGGTGAATCAAATTACTTTATCTTTGTGAAATTATTTTGTAGTCTGGCCATACTTCCATTGAGCCAGAGCATCTTTAGATTGCGATTCACATTTGTCCTTTATTGGTTGGGTTATGTAGATCACGTATGTTAAATTCCTTCAAATAATTGCAACTCTTTGAACACCTGTTTGTGTGCCTTTTGCACTAATACCTTTAGTATTTGCATCAAGCATTCCCTTGATGTCTACTGGGCAGCATGGTGGTGCACCCGTAGAGTTGCTGCCTTACAGTGCTAGAGAACCAAGTTCAATCTTGACAACAGCGTGGATTTTCTCCGGGATCTCCGGTTTCCTCCCACACTCCAAAGAGTACAGGTTTGTAGGTTAATTAGCTTGATATAATTGTAAAATTGTCCCTGGTGTCTAGGATAGTATTAGTGTGTGTGGATCGCTGGTCGGCGTGAACTGTGAGTTGAAGGGCCTATTTCCACAATGTATGTAAACTTAACTACTGCATGATGAAGAATAATACATTCCACTTGATCATCCATGATTATGTCTGTGTATCACTTCCATATTTTGGTTGAGATATTGAGTCATTCCAATTCATATCAATCTATAATACATAATATGACTTGTTAGCTATGATGAGGGTGTTCAAACCTATTACTATACTGACAATCTTAAAAATTATAGAGTATTGTGTTCCCATGGGTTATATTCAGAAATGGTGTCCAAATTTTTTTTTAACGTGTTACAGAATAGCTTGCACAAGACCAAGTGTTCTCAAACCCTGTATTTGGGAATATTGTCTTGAGAAGGTTTCTGTTAAATTTGGGGATTTGCCTCTTAAGAAACATAAAATGGGTACTTGCACTGCATTAAACATTAGTTAGCATGTCCTTTCAGCTGTGCAACTGTGATCTGGCAGTTTCCAGTTTCAGACATAATATATGCTGACCTAATAGAATATTTGCTGGAAAAGTGCTGAAGTACTATAATTGGGTCAGCGAGATCAAAAAATGCATGTTGTTTGCTAACGCCACACAAGTGTACTTATGTGGACATTGAACCTGGCTGAGCTTTATGTCCAGCCGACCAAACAATAATGCTCTGCTCCCTAGCAGTTGGTCTTCATTTGCAAACCCAATTAGATCTTGATATTCGCTGAGTAAACATTGAAAATTATTCATGGGGAATAAATGGCACATAAAAGAAGGGGAGATTTGTTGTAGATGGTTTTCACCATTTAAAGAGGGTTGTATTTTTAATCCTCGTGACATAAACACTTGAAAAGTAAGAAGATTCTTTATTTTGGTAACAGAACTTAGTACAACCAGGATTTTTTTCCTCAGAGGAAATTCAATGTTCATGTTCTCAAATGTTGGAATTGGAAATCATTATAGTTATGCTGAAGATCATCAAATGTTAAATCCATTTGCTAATATAAAACAAAACTTAATATCTTGGTCAAAAGTACTGTCTATCGCATACACTGCCTGAATTAAAAAAAAATCAAATGGTTTGTTTTGGAGAAAATTAATTTGCGTCTATTTGAGCTTATCACATCAATAGTGCTTAATTGTCACATGCACTGAAGTCCAGTGAAATTATTGTTTTGCATATTATTCAGTGACAATCCTACTAAACATTAAGCACAATCATTGAAGAACAAGAGTGTAAGATAGTAGACCACTGAGTCAGTACACCAGCGTCGCTGAGTTTCAGGCACCATCTTGTACTCTTCGAGTCCAAAGTGAAGTAAAGGTACAGGTATAATGACAATCTTGCTTGCAGCAGTATCACAGGCACATAGATTTATACAACACACAATAACAAAATTATACAAGACTGAAAAGAAAATGACTGCAAAAAGAAGGCATTTTTACAAAACAATTAGGAAAAACCGGTCCATGGTAGCACAAGAGCTGGTCTGCAGTGTTCCATTCCTGAAGTAGGATTAGGGTTGTGCAGGTTAGCTCACGAATTGATATTTGTAGGAAAGTAGCTGTTCCTAAACCAGGCTGTGTCTGACCTCAGGCTTCTGTATTTCATACCCGACGGTAGTCTGCATGGTGGTTATCCTTAATTATAAATGCTTCCTTGAGGCAGCACTTCATGTAGGACTGCCTGCAACGGACCCGCTGAGTTCACCATTGTCTGCATCCTCTTGCATTCCTGTGTTGGAGTTACCATACCAGACCATGATGCAACCAGTCAGGATACTTTCTACAGTGTATCTGTAGAGGTTTGCTAGATATTTTATGACATGCTGAATCTCTTTAAACGTCTCAGAAAGCAGTGGTACTGGCATGCTGACTTTATGATTACATCTATTGCTGGGCCCAGAACAGGTCATCTGAGATGTTAACATCCAGAAATTTGGTGCTAATGCACTCCATTGCAAACCCACTAATGAACACTGGTGCTTTATCTTCTGACTTTTTTTTTTACATTGAGTAAGAGGTAGTTGTGGCAGCACCAATCAGCTGAGTATTCTGTTTCTCAGTAATGGTGGCTAATTGCCATCTGCGATTTTGCCAACACTGCTATTATTAGCAAATTTGTAAATGGCATTGGTGCAATTGCTTAGTCATACTGTCATGGGTGTAAAGAGTAGAGCAGGGGTCTAAGCATGTAGTCTTGAGGTGAACTTTTGTTTATGGTCAGCGAAGAGGAGATGTTGTTAGTGATCCACACTGATTGAAGTCTACGTATGAGGAAGTCAAGGTTCCAGTTGCAAAGGGAGATATGGTTAGGAAACAAGTGATGAGTTTGGAGGGGATGTATCTATTAAATGCTAAACAGCAGTTCATTCTTGTTTTTTAATCATTTGGTATTTGAACCTATTCACATGAACGCCTTTAGGCTTGGTGAAATTGGTAAGAATGCTGATTTATTGCCGTATATCCTTTAAAACATTTATTTAGGTATGGCTGATACACTGTTCTTCAATGAGTGCTCCGTTCTGTCCATCAATATCCAATGGGAGCAAATGACGCATTCATCTTTTTCAAAATTTGATTGGGTTGAACTTGCTCCCATTGACAGTTAATAGTTCTGTACTGTTTTCAACCAATTTCCTGTTAGTAACGAGTAAAATGTCACCATTGTAAATGCACAGCCGACCTCCTGTAAAGACGATAGTTTAAGTTCAAAAACAAATCTGCATTTGCGCTTCAGAAATGGGCTGGGTTGATCAGTTTGACACTAATACAAAGTCAACGTTTAATCTCTTCTTCCCCCCCCATGTCCCCTCCCCCACCTGTATTTAACGCGCAAAAGATCATAAAATCATTTTGAACTCTTATGTACGCTATTGAGGTGAAGGATAAATAATAATGGGCTTCCTTCAGGGAATGAATGTTCAGAAGATCAATCAAACATTTCTTTATTAAATCACAATTGGTAATCCATCTTTATTGTAACCAATAAGTGCATGGGTTTTAAATGCAATTGGTTGTTTTCTGTAGGAATTCATTAAAAAAGTATTATGTTATATAGTTATTCTAATCAGAACTTTAATAATATTTTCTTTTCATTCAGGTACGTCCAAAGTCTCTTGGATATTCTTGAGTTTTATAATCGGAACCCAAATGATCACCGTGTTTTATCAGGGTGTGTTTTTTAAAAATTATATGATCCTTTGTTTATAGTTGTTGATTGCTTTATCGTTTTTTCTTGTCAAAATATTCAGCTATTTGCCCCTACCTTTAAGCAGTTTATTGGAGGTTTGTTTCATGAACCTTGTGAACGTATATGCACTTAGATTGTGAAATCAAAAGCCGTAATTGTTCTTTTTTGCAGACAAAATCTGGTGCTGTAGATAGCATTGTGCAATATGTAAAATGTGAATAACGAGTGAGCTTTGTACTCTTTCCATTGGATAGCATTGAAATAGTACATTAAAGACCCAAAGTGGTTTAAATAATGACTTGCTAATGAGATTGTGAAGGATGGAAGTGAATAGTTACTTACAGAAATCCAGCATTATCACACTTGAGTGATATACTGTAGTGTATTCCCACTTTTTCCATTCTTACTGTTTTCCAATATTAAAAGTGTTCAACGTTAATTGTCTGTGTGATTTGGGGGGGATAAAATACTGCTAAAAATTTTGGACAACTCTCAAGGTACATAACAGCCAACTTTTATTATTCTGCAAAAGCTGTCTTCCAAAAGCAAAGTTTCATCTTTTATGTATATTTCTAGTTTCACAGGTGCCTTAATCACAATCAGGAATAGGCACAATGATGTTGTTCCTACCATGGCTCAAGGTGTGATTGAGTACAAAGAATCATTTTGTGAAGATAGTATCACCAGTCAGAATGTGCAGTACTTTCTGGATCGATTCTACATGAGCCGTATTTCTATTCGAATGCTCATCAATCAACATAGTAAGTTACCAATTTCAAACGAGCTTTGCTTTATAGAACTGTTTCAATGAAACATTGACCTGCAGAAGTATTGAACAATTAGGTGCTCTGCAGTTTGCCTCTGTTGCAGTTCCCTCTTGCTTGAATCGTGCATGTGCGACAGAAGTCTTGGATAGTATACCCGGTGTGGGGAATGGCTCCACTGGCTCGCTTTGAAATTCGAAGAGGAGTTAGTTTTTGTCTTGTATTTTGTCTTGTATGCTTTTATTTCATGATCCTATTTATATCAGACTTTTTACCTCCCTTCAGCACTAATTTTTGATGGCACAACAAATCCGGCCCACCCAAAGCACATAGGCAGTATTGATCCTGACTGTGAAGTTGTTGATGTCGTTAGAGGTAAGTGGTTTCCTTTTTCCACAGTTAGTGAATTTTTTAAAGAATTACAAGTGACCCTGGTGAGTGGAAATCTATAAACAGGATCACTATTGTTCCTCTGCATTTCAATTTCAGTGGAATGTTTGACAATAGAAACTAAAATAGATATTTTTTATTTATTTTATTTAAAAATATAGGAATCAAAATATTGCTAAGCACTTTGCAGGTAATGAAGTACCTCTAGAGTGTTTCACCGTGCTAGGATATTCAACAGATGACTTATTGAGCAAGCTCCCATACACACAAAAATGGCATTAACCTAAAATAGCTGATAAAGAGAAAAATAGCTCAAAACAACTGAGGTTAGTCCGCAACATTGCATCAAACATGTTTCTCATTTAGAAGCGTGTCTGGTCAGGTTTTAGTGGCAGGTTACTGAAACTTACAGCCAACCATGTGCTCTACAATAAGCGAGTTCGGTATTCTGAAAAACGCAAGGAATCATGGGATTTGTCAAAGGTCATTCGCGAGGGGAAAAAAGCGAATGGGCATGCCAGGTAGCGGGAGAGCGGGGTGTAACACAGAGAGAGAGAGAGAGAGAGGGCAGATGCGAGGGGGAGAGACTGGACCGGCGGAGAGACGGTGAGAGGTGGGGGAATGAGAAGGGGGGTTTGTGTTTTGCTCACAGATGTGTTTAGTTTAACATTCCGCGGGGAGTGCCGGAGTTTGCACGTTGGTTGCAGAGGCGGGCAATGTCCCCCAGTCCCTCACTCCAGTCCGGGGCGGGGATGTGGGTGGAGGGATTGTCCTAGAGCTGGGGAGTTCTTGTGGAGACGGAGTGTTCGGGACCTGCAGTGAAGCCGCGATAGCGAGTTCCTCTCTCCCCATCTATTTTCCCATCCCCGCCGCCTCTCCCTCTATCCCCCAGTCCCTACCTCCACCACTCTCCCTCCTCACCTGTAAACCACCGTCGGCCCCGTTTTCTCCACCACATTGGTGATGAAGTTGTATGTGAGGCGGGAGCTGTCAGGGGACGGGCCGATTGGCTTGGAGCCGGGGAAGGGAGAGGCCGAGGCTGCGGCCTAGTCCTTGCCCCGGGTCCTGCTCCTCTCCCTCCCCATGGGCCTGGAGCAGCAGTGCCTCCGCTGCCCCCAGCCCCAGCCTCGCCTTTACCTGCAGACAGGCGTCGCTCTGTTGGAAGGAACTGCAGATGCTGGTTTACACTGAAGGTGGACACAATGTGTTGGAGTTACTCAGCGGCACAGGCAGATCTTTGGAGAAAAGGAATAGATGACATTTTGGGTTGATACCCTTCTCCAGAGATGTTGCCTGACCCACTGAGTTACTGCAGCATTTTGTATGTATCCCCGTTGATGACTGATGCTCAGCTTTCGCCAGCATCGGGGGATTAACCGACAGCCACTGGATAAGGCGAGAGGTGCAGCTGACGGTCCCCGGCCCGTCGGGGAACAGGTTCCTCGGGAGTTGGAACAGAGTTGAGCTGGAGTTAGCGTTGGCTGTAAGACATTGCACCGGGCTGGTGTCCCGTCATCCCAGATATCTCTGGCTGCCCCCGGACAGGGATGGGACACTCGGAAGGGGACGAGGACGGTAGTGAGATCACCCGTTCGCACTCGTCCTACATTATCTAACTCCAGTAGCAAATCAACAGGGCTTGCAGCGCTGGAGACCCGGGTTCGATCCTGTCTACGGATGAAACGCAGGTCTGTATACACGCAGCAGCTCAGCTGTTTATTGCGAATGACCTATGACCTGGGCAGTCGGAATAACGAACTCGCTTATAGATCAGCGTTTGACAATACAACCTATTTTTTGATTTGTTTTTGTTCAAAAAAAATCACTAGAATCCAATTTGAGTTTCAATTGGTTAAAAGGTGCCCACATATTCCCTGTCTAGTTTGTATCCAGTTCAAGACTGCCCATATGTTACATGGAAGATCTTGCTCTGGTACAGATTCCATGGGGTCAATGATGAGGTCGATGCTCTGCTGTGACTTTGATTGTACTTTAAAGAAAAATGATTGTGTGAATCACTCTGTGATTTTCTACTTTGAAATTTGCAATGGATCAGTTACAACTGATCAGGGTGTTGGTGATCAACGTAAATAGTCTGAAGGTTTCCCTGCTGATGTTTGATTGATGTTCCCCGACTGTTGGTATCACATCGTGTAATGATATGGGTGGCATTATTTAGTTACATATTAGTGTCAGATCGGAATTCAGTATTTTGGAATTTGCAAATGTCAGCATTGGAATTTTGGATAATATTTCTATTTGTATTTTGTCATCCTCAAGTAGGCTGAAGCTAGAGTAGTTGGAATTCATAAGTATGATAGATCATCTTATTGAAACACGCAAGAATCGGGGAGCTTGACAGAGTAGGGTCTAAGATGTTTGTTAAATGAAGAAGCTAGATCTCCAAAATATAGTTTCAGAATGAGGGATGGCTTATTTAAGACGAGCAGAAATTTATCTCCAATCGTTATGTATCTTTGGAATTCCATACTGCAGAGCTGTGGATAATGAATCATGGGATATGGTCAAGGCAAAGCTAGATCAACTTTGGGTCAATGACTAAGTCAGGATGTGGGGAACAAACATGAAAGAAAATCTGGTGTCAGGATAGGATCTGCCATAATCTTATTGAATGCCTGGGCAGACATGTGAAACCATTTAGATTGCTTGTAATATTATCTTTCTTGCGTCCTTAAGATAAATTTAGATGTTTGCGCTAAATTATCATCGAAGGAGGTAAATATGTACGAATATTCAACTGCAACATTCTGGCTGTCACTGTTTACGGATGACAATGTATTTTGCATGTAAAACAATTCATTAAAAAAAAAACAAGCTGCTGGAGGAACTTGGCAGGTCAGGCTGTGACAGTGGAGGCAGTGAGATCCAGCATTCGAAAATGGGTAACTTTCAGCCACACCCCCATGGTTCCATCTGCTTATCACCCACATACTCAAGTCACTGAGTCCTCTATCCTTACCCTCACGGATCCAAGTTGCTCAAGATCCCTCCCTTATCTAGTTCAATTCATCATCTTTACTTATTAGACTCCATAATCTGCAGACTTTTGCTTTCTCCACTGGTCTGCTACCATCTGTCACTATCTCCACACCTCCCTCCCCCACCCAGCGCAATCTGCCCATCAAACCCTCCTCACCTGGAGGCAGCTGTCACATGATCCTACCTCACCACTCCCCCTTATTTCTTATACTGGATATCTCCCCTTTACATTCAATTATGATACGTGTTCTCGACTTGAAACGTCGACAACTTTTTTCCTTTACAGTTGCTTCCTAACCTGCTGAGTTGCTCCACCAGCAGTCTTTGCTCCAGATTGCAATATCTGCAGTCTCTTGTGTCTCCATGGAAGTCAAGTAGTGTTTTTTAGTATCTGGATCGCAGTAAGTTTATTAACATGATTATATTTGTTTTGTTATGATTGATATCTGATATAATTAATCGAAGTAGAAGTATGTTTATTATTCACTAATTAAATTGGTCAGTTGCTCACTGAATACAGCCTAAAACTAACAATCGTCCCAGTGGAATTTTTTTTTTAAACAGCTGGAAGAATTATTTGAGATGATGCTCTTCGCATTGTCATAGGGTTTCGATCATATTGGCCACGGACATCCCTTACCATAAACTAAAAATCAAAACATGGCAATGAGCTAAGTCAAACTTCTAGGTTTGGAACATTGTAAGTATTTAAAGCCCTTTGGAAGTCCCGACCCGTGTTTTTCAAAAATTCAAAATAATTTCATAACATTGAATATATCTATACATTTTTGCTTAAACTATTTTTCTTCTTGTGGGTTTTCCTGTCCATTCAAATCTAAAGTTATTTGCATCTCAGATGATCTGTCATAGTATTTTCTGGAGAGGTATCAACACCACAAGTTTCAAATCTTAAATTGAACTGCTTGAACACAGCCTAGCAGCAAATCACTAACAGCAGCTGCCCTATCTACAGATTTGCAATCTGTAGAGAAAACTGGATGTTGCTGTCAATGTTTGCAACAAGAAAAAACATTTTACCGTTGGCGTGCACAATGCCGGCCAATCTAATTAATTAATTATTATTTATCGCAATCTTGTATTGTGGTTAGCATCAAAAAATTTTCCTAAAAAATAAAACCCATTCTCCTTTTGGTATAATAAGTGATCACAATATTGATTATTAATGGTTAAAAATGACTTGCCTTTCTCTCTTTATTCCCAGGTGGGAAGGTGGTAGTTATCTGAACTTTCACCATTACAGATTTTGTTTCATATAAGCAGTCAGTAAAAGTTATGTAAATATGCTTTTAATCAGTGGCCTTTGTTTCAACATGCACCCAGCTGGAAAGCCTTTCAGTTTGAGGCTGCATTTCCTCTTTTCTTTGTTGGGCTTGTAGCTAAAATGAGGATTCTAACATTTTATCTGTCGTAGATTTCCATTTCATGATCTGTTACCAAATATCAGAAGACACTTTTAATAATTTTATATAATTTTATTATAATAATTTAAACACGCATTTTAACATAATTTAAGGTGCAGCCATTGCCATATTTGCCGTTTTAGTTTATAGTAAGGGATGTCTATGGCCAATATGATCAAAATCCTTTGACAATGTGCAGAGCATCATCACTAATAATTCTTCTACTTAAAAAAGTTTCCACTGGGACGATTGTTAGTTTTAGGCTGTAGCAACTGTACTTTCAGTGAGCAACTGACCAATTTAATTAATGAATAACCTCTGCATAAAGCTAAATATTGCCAACTACATTTTTACATAAATAATTGTCATGACTAAGTATTGGTTTATTCATAGATGCATATGAATCTGCCAAGCTGCTTTGTGACCAATATTATATGGACTCTCCAACACTAGAAGTGGACCAACACAATGGTAAGGTATCACGGGTTGTTTTATATCAGTCCCTAGGGTGTTAAATTTATTGACCATTTGGCAAATCAGGACCTTTGAGTCTGTTCCTTAAAAAAAAAATGCATGTTCAAGATTTGTGCTTTGTTTATCCCGAGGTCGTGTTTAGATCAATACTTTTCTCAACATTGCGCAGATGTGGAATTACCGTTTTGCCATTTTTCTCTATTATTGTCTGTGTTTGATGCATGCCAATTGATTTTTATTTTGTGAGATGTTCTGATTGAAAAGAAATGTTCTTGGAAAGGAAACTGTTAAATTATAATTGTTATTGCAGCTGTAAGTGGTTCAGGAGCAGTCCATATCGTTTATGTGCCATCACATCTCTACCACATGCTGTTTGAACTTTTCAAGGTAAGCAGCAAGCTGTTACATGAACAATTGAAATTGTACTATTGCCAAGTCTTGGATTATTAAACTTAATTGATTTGTATTTTAGCTCTTATGTGGGAAAACTGACACCAAATTTCAGTAGAAGTAGTGAACATTGTGAATTTCTTGCGAGTTCTGTTTGATTCCTTGTCAATTTATTAAATTTAGTTGACACTGTTCATTGTTGTCTACCTTATCTATGATTTATCATCCTTTTTAATATACACATGATGATAGTTTGATGCTAAATTACTAAATTTTACTGAGACTCCTAACACACAACACCTGGCAAATTTGATCACCCTAGCCTTCAATCTTATGGATGACTACTGTATTCTAGCGTGTACGAAGTAGTTTGTGATATAATAACATGGAAGCTCTCAAATTGAATTAAATCCCTTTCATTGAAAATTAAACTGCAGTAGGTTGGCAACAGCTATGTGTATGATGAATATGAGGAAACAGCAAGAGCTGTGAAAAGAGCAGGAACCAAGATGGACTCTTATACTGGGTTGCTTCAGGGGTTAACCCAGTATAATCGACTTATTGATAAGTTGCTAATAGAATAATGCACTCCATTAAGCTGTGACTTTCACTTGCAAATCAGCATAATTGAATTTAAGATATTACATTTTTATTGGTGCAATGGGAGTTGGATTGGTCAACCTTTTGGTACACTTGTATTAATCCTGCATGTACCAGAGTGAACAATCCATTAATTCTCTTGAAATATTATTTCCTACATATGTAACATTGATAATACAAATTACATTTTACAATTAGTATTTTTATGATATAGATTCATCGCACAGTTGTTATCCATAGGTTTTTAAACAGTTTCTATGTAGCACTGCTTTGTCCTGCAGTTGTTTAGTAAATTCATAACATGCAGTCTATTTACATCCAAGAATGCCATGAGAGCTACTGTGGAAAATCACGAATCCAGTCCAAGTCTACCACCCATTAAAGTAAGAGTTTCACTGGGTGGAGAAGATGTCACGATAAAGGTGAAAAAATATTTCAAATTCTACTGCCACACTATGTTAAGTTTTTAAAACTATTTCTCTGAAACTACATTCTCTCAATTCTGGAACCTTATTGTTTTTATTAGATGTGGAATTTTGATCATGTGTTTGAGTTTTATCATATAATAGAAAATTACACTTTCATTTTTGTTATTATAGATGAGTGACAAAGGTGGTGGTGTCCCCTTGAGTAAGATAGACCGGTTGTTCAGTTACATGTACAGCACAGCTCCTACACCTCATTTGGGAAGTTCTGGAGGTGCACCATTGGTATGTATTTATTTACATATTACCCTGTATATTTGATGTGACATGTAAAACATGCACTGGTATTTTCACCAATGAGTTATTCCTGGCATTTATAAATCTGATCCCCTTTTCCAATATTTTCCTATTTTTAGGCTGGTTTTGGCTATGGGCTGCCAATTTCAAGACTTTATGCCAAGTACTTTCAAGGAGACCTTCAGCTCTATTCAATGGAGGGCTATGGGACAGATGCAGTTATTTACCTAAAGGTAAATAATATAATATACTCTGCTTGGGAAATTTTGAATAAAGCATTCTGTTATTTTACCCCTATCAGGACAAAATGTGACCATGTATTTTTAAATGGATGATTGAATTATTTTGGTTAAAATAGGAAAATATTTTTATTGATATAACATTTCAAAGGCTCTGGTTGCTGTAAACTACACTTGGTCATAAGGCATTATACCAGTTAAAACGACGAGAAAAATGATTGAATTATCTATTTTCATGATGTTGGTAAAGAGTTGAATATTAGCCAGCAGAATAATTTTTCTGGCTTCTATGATACCTCGGAATGTTTTGCGTCTAGCTAAGAGGTTAGCTTGCAGAAGCCAAATTAATAAATCTGGCATTCCAGTACACTCTCATGTTATACTGTGCTATTAGTCTGGATAATTTGCACATATCTCTAGTATGTGGCTTGATACTGCAGCCTTGGATGCATCTGCCACATCTTAACCAATTTTAACAAGCAAATTTAAAGACCTCATAAGTACCATGTAATTATAGTCTTAAATATGTGTGCTACAAGATTAAATGTATTGATGGTGCTGCAGTCATAGTGACAAAGATCTGCAAAGTACTCATTTGTTAGTGCTATGTTTTTGACAGGAGTGAAAAATGAGAAAAGTAATATCTGCCATGGAATATGGGTCAATTTCAGAATTGTAGTTCAATCAGTAGCTCTGTTTGTTTTGAAGATGAATCATCATCATCGTCATCGTTGAAAACATCAATGGGCACGGTGCCTTACAATGCTATGTACGACAGTGATCACAACTTCTACTGAAGTGTGGATGGCCGTTGACATGTTAGGAGGTCATCTGCTCTTTGACATGTCTTGTTTTTCGTCCTGCTGGGGGGTGCACAGCCCCCTCCTCACCTGGCAAACCAGGTGGGGGAAACTTTAGTCGCCGACTATCCGACCATGAAGCAGGTAGCATTGGATTACATGGTACCCGTGGTGGGGAAATTCCCCCCGACCTAACCTAAAACTGAAAGAATAAAACCAGCTTTTGGAACTACAGAAACTGGCAGAAGTATATGATCGAAAGAAGATGAGAGCATTTTTTTTGTGGAAGCTCAAGAGACTGGATATTGGACTCTTGAGGGGGTGGGGGGTAAACAAGCTGCAGGATTGCAGTGGGTTATGGGATATCTGGAATGAACTGGACAGATGTGTTTTGGGTCAGGACCCTTCAGTCTGAAAAAGTTTGTTTCAGCATTGTTTTTTAGGTGTTGGGGAGAAGTAGTGGGCTAAACGAGTGTAGAGAAGAAATTATAGAAAATAGTAATAGTCGATATGCACTTTTTAAAATCGAGGAAGTAAGTGTCTGGAGATCAAGAAAGCAAGGGAGAGAAGGTACAAATTGGGATGCAGGTTAGAAGTGGGATAGAGCATGTCCGAGAAAGCTGCTCAAGAAGATAGTATGCAACAATAGGTTGATTCTTGAAATATCAGAATTTTGACATTTTTGTGCAGTAGTAGTGGATAGCTCTCAATTTAATTTACTCAATGAAACAACCTAATTTAGCTTATGTAATGTTTGTGATCCTTAAACTTTTGCTCAAACCGATCCATAGTTCTCTGGAAAAGCTCTATCTCCCTTGACAGATGTGTGCCACTGAATCATGGGTTAAATGTTATTTGGATGTTGACCTTAAGCAAGGTGGTTAATGTGGTTAGAATGTAAGCTACTGGAACCCATGCAAGAGTTAATAAATCCTTGATCTAAGCATTTTCTCTTCCCATGGGAAATGTTTGATTCATAACTGACAATTATTCATACTGAGTTGGATTTTAATTGGTTAACGATGAATGCCATTTGTCCATCATTTATGACATTCCTGAGGGTGCCCATCAGGAGAAACTTTGATTAGGATTGTATGTTTTATTTAATTAGAATTTACATTACTAACCCCATGAATGTGTGGATCTCAGCAGTTGTGTTTTCATTAACGGTCTGATTATATAGTTGTAGGACATGTTCTTGTATATTTAACTGTATATAAATATGATTCAGAAAATACTTTGCACACTATTTCCTAACCTAATCTTGCACGCTGCCTGTTTATTGGGGTAGGTCCCGCTCTTTTGTGAGATTTGATGATTGCCTGCACCCTGGACACCTTATTTTCTTCCATTGTTGTCCATATGATCATCCAGGAGGCTAGCATTGCATGCACTGTCACAATGACTTCCTCTAAGTGTCAAGGGAAGCAGTGAAGCCCCAGGTCAATTACTCTGAAACTTTGCATTTAAATGTTTGCAAATAACTTTGGTTAACATGCATCATTACTGAGGGATTTTTTATCCAAGTCCAGGTCTCATTGAAAGCGGCAACTGCAGTAGATAGTGGTAAAGAAGGCATATAATAAGTTTGCTTTCATTGGTTGGGGCATTTACTATAAGAGTTAGGAAGTCATGAAGCAGCTTTATAGGACTTTGTTAGGCCACATTACAAACTGAGGGTTAATGTTTAAAGGAGATGTGAGGGGTGTGTTTTTTACAGCGGGTGGTGGGTGCTTGAAACATACTGCCAGGGATGGTGGTGGAGGCAGATAAGATAGTGGCATTTAAGAGACTTTTGGATAATCACATGGAGGGGTATAGAATATGTGCAGGCCATCTTTCTGCACTAATCCTACATCCATTGATATATGTATATGCGCATGCGCTCCGGCTGGGAGAAACATTAACTCTATTTACTCTGAGCCCTGTACAAATTTTGTAATGAGATAATCTTTTATTCATAGAATCATAGATAATAGGTGCAGGAGTAGGCCATTCGGCCCTTCGAGCCTGCACCGCCATTTAATATGATCATGGCTGATCATCCAACTCGGTATCCTGTACCTACCTGCCTTCTCTCCATACCCCCTGATCCTTTTAGCCACAAGGGCCACATCTAACTCCCTCTTAAATATAGCCTATGAACTGGCCTCAACTACCTTCTGTGGCAGAGAATTCCACAGACTCGCCACTCTCTGTGTGAAAAATGATCTTCTCATCTCGGTCATAAAAGACTTCCCCCTTATACTTATTCTTTTAAATTCTGAATATGTCTTGTTTGCTCAATCACTTCCAATCAACAGACATAAGATCTCATGAATCAATTAGGTGATCATTTCCTGCACATCCATTTAGGCAAACTTAATGCTTCCTTTGGTAGAGGCACCAAACATGGGCATAATATTCTAGTTGTGTTCTCACTAAGGTCCTATGTAAATGGTGCAGGCTATCTTAATTCTTGCAGTCAAATTGGCTTGTTATAGAGGCCAGCAAACCTTGGCCTCGGGTGGCACAATGACACAGCGCTGCCTTAACACGCCAGAGACCCGTGATCGATCCTGCCTATGGGTGCAGCCTTCATGGAGTATGTACGTTTTCCCTGTAACCACCTGGGTATTGCCCGAGTGCTCCGATTTTCTCCCATATTCCAAAAACGTGCAGGTTTCTAGGATAGTACGTAGAATAGCACTAATGTGAATGGGTGATAGTGGATCGGTGCGGACATGTTAGGCTGAAGGGCCTGTTTCCATGCTGTATCTCTTTAAAAAAAACATAATTTGCTCCCTATTTGCTTGCTGAACTTGCATACTAACTTTTATTGTTTCTTCTGCAAGGACAGCCATGTTCCCCTAAATATCTTTCGATCCATCGGCACCTAACAAAATTTTTTACTACCGAAGTGAATAATCTTGTCTCTACATTGTATTCCATCAATGTGTCCTTACTTAGTCTCTTAACTGCCTGTTGCCTTCTAGGTCCTTATGTCCCCTTTTTGCAACCCAAGGCAATTTTATTGAATTAATTGGCAAAGCAGGATGACAAAACTGTGAAAAGTCTGCATTTATTATTTCCGTAGCAGTCGGGCTCGGGACCGAGCTTGGATGGTGTTGATTGAGGCATTCTGATAGACATCATCGATACATTCAACTTTGCATGCTGTATCTTGCGTTCTCCTTACAGCCCAATAAACACGTTCCTAAATGGTACAGGAATTAGCTTCTGAAATGTTTTTAATTTGGTAACCTTCCATGCAAAGAGATAATCTTGCCAGGTGAAACGATTCAAACTCATTCCTCCTGCAGGTTGAGAAAGGCTCCACTTCATAAATTATCTTTGGCTGCATCATAGTTTATTCAAATATAATTGAATAGAAGACCATTTACAATAGCTACAGGGTCTAGTCCAGTTATATGTATATGTCCAGAATATGCATTCTATGGAGAAATCTGTGTTGGTTGTACATTAGGAAAGGATTTAGAAAATGTAAGTTTTTATGATCCAAAATGCATCTTATTTCTGTTAAATTGCATTTAAGATGTTCAAGGAAAGTAACTGGGAAGATGAAAGATAGACATAAAGTACTGGATTAACTCAGCGGGTCTGGCAGCATCTCTGGAGAAAAAGGATAGGTGACGTTTTGGGTCAGGACGCTTCTTCAGATTCGACAGTAACTGCAGGGTAGTTATCTGATGCCAAAGAAGATATGATTTTTAGTTAATAAGTGACTAATGTCTGTACACTGATCTTTGAGCAGTAAATTAAAAGCCAGGTTCCATTAAAAAAAACTCCAAACTCAGCAGACTGGGTGCATCCGTGGAGAAAAGCAACTTCTGTTTTGGTTCGATTACTTTTGGAACGGGCTGTTTTTTTGTTCAAAGGTCATTGAAATGTTAACTCTTATTTCCCTCCGACAAATGCTGCCTAACCTGAGGATTTCCAGCATTTTCTGCTCGTTATTTCAGATTTGCTACATTGGAAGTATTTTGTCTTTGGGTTATTAATTCGTGATTTTAGTTTGGATGACGAAGTCTTAAGGATTTGTGATATCAGAACTCAGTATTTGGTGGACTTGACCAAAGTGTTTAACAGGATTTTCTGTGGGTAAATGATTCAGGAGCTTTGTTCATTCTAACATGGAATGTGCAGGAGGAAATTGAAGAGTAGCAATGTTATAAAATTTTGAGATTTTCAAAATCAAGCCTGCAATTTATCCCATCAAAAAAGCATAAAAATAACTTTAATTTGACACCTAATTCACTTTCATATATGCAGTATTAAAAAAGGTATGGCAATTTTCATACTCTGAAATTAGCATCTTGTTCCAGATTGCTTTTCCATTGACTTAACTCAAAAGCTGTGATCGAGGACAGTCAAAAGTCCATAACTTTCTTAAAAGTTAAGAAAACTGAATGAAATGTTCAGGTATTATAGATTGAAACATTCTGAAACAAATATGAAAATCTTACTTGGGTTACCTGAAATTAAAGCATATAATTAGTTAGTTACCTAATTGTAGTTAATTACAAAATTCAATTACTAGATCTAAACTATCCATTTCTTAAGAAAAGGTTAACATTTTTAAATAGCCTAAGTGTCCAAATAACATTCCCACAGGAATTCACAATATAACATGATTTTTAAATCTCATTGTCATGAATTTATAGGCCAAATGGAAGGAATTGTTTAATTCCCGTAAATTAATGGGCATTTTAATCATCTTGCGAGTGGGTTTTTGTGGAATGAGATCGATTGGAACATTGCGGTTGCAGTGAATTTGAACCCCATATCGGCAGGAAAAACACTGCCGGTTCGTATGGGGCCAAAATCCCATTTTCGCCAATGAAATTTGGATTAAAGTCATCCTAAGAAGCAAGTTTATATGTAACATAAACAACTTATCTTATGGTTTGTCCCCTACGTGAGATCCGTCCCGTTGTAGGCGTTGACGGCGTTAGAAGTAGCTTTTTATTTTACTCCAGGGTTTAAATTGTCCCGCGATTTTTTTTTTTTTTAAACTTCCGAGAACGGAAGTCGGAACGATTTTTCTGCAGCAGCTGAACAGCCTGAGAAAGTTCGACACGGACAGGCGGGAGAAAACGGCATTTTAATTCCACCCACCACCCCTCAAAGGCGCCAAAGTTGCGCACACGGCCAGTGGCAGAACTGCAGCGTCGTTGAAGGTGAATACTGTAACATCGCTATGAAGAGGGTCTTGCAAAGTCGACCACTTTGCAGGAAGGGCGTTGGCTGTTAGCCAGAGGCCTGGTTTTGGGGAACCATCGATATAAAGAACAAAGTTTTTCTTTTCAGCAAATAAATTCTGATCGGCTGTGGAATTGGTCACCTATTTTCTATGGAGATGGGCTCGGGGCTGCAACCTACTTGCAGGGGAAATTTGACTTGCTGTTTGTCCTTAACTTCTTTCCATCATCCCTTCCAGGCTGAAACTGCTAATTTCAATTTTGCCACCCTGCCAAGGTTGCATTAGGTACCAGTCAGTGAGGTATAAATTTGTTTTTCACAAGTTAATGGGAAGAGCAAATAGTACATGCAGCAGGATTTAGAAGAATTACAGACTTCCTCATGTTGCAGTGAGCCATTGATGAAATCAGCATTGAGTTGGAAATGCGTCAGAACAAAGATGTTCAGTTCGTCTGCAATGAGAGGAAATCTTGCTGATATATTCGAGATACCTATGTAGCATCCGGAGACAATTAGATATGTAAATCACATTGCATCCGGAGACAATTAGATTGTGCAAGACAAACAATGGTTGCTTTGGGATCAACATGGCTGCTTTGTAGCTATAGAGCCCTTTTTTAAAAATTTCTTTACTGGTTGTATGAATTGCTAATCCCAGTGATTATTGCCTATGTTAGATTGCAGTTGGACTGAATTAATTGCCAGATGAGTTTGTTTAATCTCCAATCACTTGTTATGAGACTGGGTACCATTCAGAACAATTCAGATCCTCATCCATATGGAAGAATACTATAACAGCTTGGTCCTGTGGCAGATTGATAGTGGCAGGTAATGTGTTTGGCTGATGTTCCTGCCACGGTTAAAGAGGTAGTTTATTTATTGATGCTTGTTAGAGGTTTGAAATAGTATTAGTATTCGTTCATCGATGCCACGTCTACTGAGATACAGTGGGACTGAAAGAGGGGAAAGGGGAAAAGTTATGCTCAATTCTGTTAGATAAAGGTTGTTCATAGTTTAGAATGGGTTTTTTTTTGCATTGAGCTATCTGATGTTTGAGTTTTGAAAAGAAGGGAAATTGAGATGCTTCATAATCTTCTCGTGATTACTACATTTCTGCACAAAATCTAGGTCTTTAGGCTTTCAATCCTAAATTTTATTTTCGCTGAATCCACCTTTTGCTCATGCTTGGCCCTGTGTCTAAACATTTCTGGTTCCTGTCCACCTCCGAACTGATTCGGGCAGAAGTCCTTCTGGATAGAGTATATGTTTTAGCCATGCCAGTTAGCATCTGCTGCCTCAAATATCACTCATTGCATTCCTGATACCAACCGGTTTCACTCTCTCTTAACTCGCCTCATTTATCCAGTCATCAAGCATTTACTGCTTTAGAGACCAAGAAGAATAGACTGATTACATATAGTGCCCTCCATAATGTTTGGGACAAAGACCCATCATTTAGTTATTTGCCTCTGTACTCCACAATTTGAGATTTGTAATGGTAAAAAAATCACGTGATTAAAGTGCATATTGTCAGATTGTATTATACATTTTGGTTTTGCCATGTGGAAATTACAGCAGTGTTTATACATAGCCCAGCCCCCCCCCCCCCATTTTTTTTTATTTTTTTTATTGCTGTTTATCAACATGAGGACTAAAGTTGTGCCAATTAAAGTTAAAGATGCCATTATAAGTCTGAGAAACAAAATAAAACTGTTAAGAGACATCAGCCAAACCTTAGGCTTACCAAAACTGTTTGGAACATCAAGAAGAAAGAAGGCACTAGTGAGCTTACTAATTGCAAAAGAACTGGCAGGCCAAGGAAGACCTCCACAGCTGATTACAGGAGAATTCTCTCTATAATAAAGAAAAATCCCCAAACATCTGTCCGACAGATCAGAAACACTCGTCAGGAGTAAGGTGTGGATTTATTAATGACCACTGTCTGCAGAAGACTTAATGAACAGAAATACAGAGGCTTCACTGCAAGATGCAAACCACTGTTTAGCTGCAAAAAATAGGATGGCCAGGTTACAGTTTGCCAAGAAGTACTTAAAAGAGCAACCACATTTATGGATAAAGGTCTTGTGGACTGATGAGACGAAGATTAACATATCAGAGTGATGGCAAGAGCAAAGTATGAAGGAGAGAAGGAACTGCCCAAGATCCAAAGCATACCACCTCTTCTGTGAAACAAGGTGGTGGGGGTGTTATGGCCTGGGCATGTATGGCTGTTGAAGGTACTGGCTCACTTATCTTCATTGACAATACAACTGCTGATGGTAGTAGCACAATGAATTCTGATGTGTATATACACCTATCTGCTCAAGTTCAAACAAATGATCAAAACTCATTGACCGGCGGTTCGTTCTACAGCAAGACAATGATCCCAAACATACTGCTAAAGCAACAAAGGAGTTTTTCAAAGCTAAAAATGGTCAATTCTTGAGTGGCCAAGTCAATCGCCCAATCTGAACCCAATTGAGCATACGTTTTTATATGCTGAAGAGAAAACGGAAGTGGACTAGCCCCCAAAACAAGCATTAGCTAAAGATGGCTGCACTTCAGGCTTGGCAGAGCATCACCAGAGAGACACCCAGCAACTCAATTTTCATGAATTCCAGACTTCAAGCCATCATTGCATGCAAAGGATATGCAAAAAAATACTAAACAAGACTTCTTTCATTTACATGACATTGCTGTGTCCTAAACATTATGGTGCCCTGAAATGGAGGGGCAATGTATAAACACTGCTGTAATTTCTACATGGTGAAATCAAAATATATTTTAAAAAGGCCTTTATTAAAATCTGACAATGTTCACTTTAACCACATGTGATTTTTCTATACAAATCTCAGATTGTGGAGTACAGAGGCAAATAAATTATGCATCTCCATAAACATTATGGAGGGCACTGTATGATTTCCCTACTCAAAGAAAGTCACTAAGGGCAGCACATTGGGTTTCTTTCTGTTGTGTTATCAAAATTTGATATGACACTTTTGTTACAAAATGCAAGGATCCATTTTGTTGATTTCAAGCCTGTTGTCTCATCCAAATGTTTATTATATTTATATGCTCATTCTCAGTGTTTGTCTATTTGTTTTTCAGGCTCTATCAAAAGACTCAGTAGAAAGGCTACCGGTTTATAACAAATCTGCCTGGCGACACTACCAACATAACCACGAGGCTGATGATTGGTGTATACCTAGTAGTGATCCAAAGAACTTGGCTGTACACAAGATTCAACATTGATGCTCATAGTCACCAGTTCAGTGACATGAAAAGAAATAAATGGGGTTCAATCTCCATTTGATGTGACAGTCAGCCACATAATGTGAATTTTAAATACAGCATGGTTCTTTGCAGAGAACAGTAGAATAGAGGGGATTATAAAAGTATGTGATCTCCTTGAGTGATCAACTTTCAATTGACACTCGTTTTTTTAATATTACTATTCAATGTAGGGAGACCATGCTTATGTAGAAAGAGGGAGAAAAGGGTGGCACTGTGAATGCATTCCAAGATTAGAAAAAACCCAATTGCAAGCACTCTGGGTCCTATTCAAAACTCTGTTGATACATGGGATTGTGGTCTGGGTAGCAATGTCGCAGGGAGGACTGGACTTTTCTTATCTATGGGAAAACCACTGTTGAACATCAGATTCTTGTCCTACATATTACAAAGAAACATTAAAAATTACAATTATAATATGACTTAATTTCCATTTATGCTATTGCTCTAAATGCCAGTAAGATACAAGTAGCTTTGAAATCCCAAGTGGTAAATATGATTGTATTATTAAAGTCAACGATTTTTAGGTGTGTTGTATTAAATGGTTAGTCAGTTCTGAAGATGGGTGCTCATGAAAGGTTCTTGCCCTGCATTGTAACGTTAGGAATAGGATCTGAAGCATAGGAACAAGCATATGGCATTCAGACTGTCAAGTTCGCTCTGTTGTTTCTGTTAACCACACCAACATTAACTCTAACTTTTATGTCTTTTCACTGCTGCATAAATACTCATTAATGATAATTTGAGGCATGATTCTGTCTTTCATATTTTTTAGGAGGTAAAATGGATTTGCTGAACTTTCATTACATGATTACATTTCTATACTGTATATTCTTTAGCAGGAATGAACTATTTTCCTTGTCAATTTCCTTCATTTTTAGAGACATTGGCTAAATGTCAATATCTTTATCCTTCCACTACTGATCTTGCCTCTCCATTTTGATATGTTAGATGTTTTTTCCCCAAGATCAGGTAATCATCTTAACATGGGAAAATCAAGAAGAATATTCAGACCAATACCATGTATAATTGAAGTCATTATTCCTTTTATATTCTCAGCCATTTTATCAAAAAGCTACCAACACTACCTCCCTTCCCCCAAAACTCCTATTTCCACCTGCTGGGCAGGGAATTATGATCTAGGTAATGCATCTGCAAGAAAGATAATTTAACACAATTGCATTAAATGTGCCAAATGTTTAACTAATTACCTGCTGCCTGGAAATCTGCTCTCTAAAACTCTCTTCCTCTGCATACTATTAGCTGCAACATTTTCTCTATCCTATTTCAAAATTATTTTTAATATGGTAAAGTGCGACATGTTTATTTGTATATTAATTCTTATGTGACTGTATATGTGCTTTAAATAATGTTCCAAAGATTATTACATTGGTGTAGAAAGTGAAACCTTTCAAATTGTGAAGCATTTACTAAAAGGCCTGTCCCACTTTCACGACCTAATTCATGACCTTTTTTACTCATGGACATTTTTCATCATGCTAGAGAAAACGCCCCGACCTACTTGATGCCACGCGTACCTATGACTAGCATCACTGCCTCCTACGACCTTCCTACGACCTCGTGACGACCATGCTGCGAGTATGAGCCATGGACAAACTTGGCAGAGGTCGTGAATTAGGTCGTGAAAGTGGGACAGGCCCATAACAGAGCTTTTCTTAATCTATCTGCTGAACTTTAAGTGTCAAGTATAACGCTTATTTGTGTTTATTTTCTAAACTAATTTTGTAATATATGAACACAAACTGATTATTTTTGGCTCTGAATTTACTATTGTATATTTGTGTACATCAATGTTATACATGGACTTAAATAGAATCATGCTCAACGTGACAAACTACAGTCGTAATTGTTTAAACTCCTGTTAACCTTTAAGATTGTTCAAATATGGTTGAAATATGCACTATCAAAAATCATTTTGAAATAAAATAATTTAAAATGTATTTTACTATTATAATCAATTTGCAGGTACCCTTTCATTCGCTGTAGGATTACATATGGAAAAATGTTTGAAAGCTTTAAATACAGTTCCTTTTTGAATGGTGACTGAAATAATACTGCCAAATAATTCAAAATGGATTTTAACCATATAACCATATAACATATATTAGTTTTCACTAATATAAATGTTAATGCTTACTGTATGAATGGCGCACATGAAGAGTGTAATGTTGAGTACTCCAGCTATTTTACTTTTCATATGCACGTTGTAAAGGGGCAGCAGGAGCTTGCAGGGATCTTGTCGAATTCAACAAAAGACAAATTCCAATTTATCAAATTACAAAATAAAAGCAGCCAAGTAAATATCAAACAGCACTACTGGAAGATAATGTATTTTTCTGTTTTAATGGTCTCTTCCTTTTTGTTTGGCTTAAAGGGATTGGGGCAGGTAAACTTATGATCAAAAATTACTTCATTCAAGGTCCAGAACACACAGCAGAAATGGATAATGCACCTCTTCAAGTGCTGTAAAGCACTTCTGCCAATACCACGAACATCACTTGTTATTACAGTGGTCCAGAATTTTTGCCTGACATGCTCTAAATCAGAAACTGCCAACAGTATGACACACAATTATTTTTTTTCACCAGCAATTCATTCTTTTCATTACATAACTGATTATAATGGGGAAACCTTTGCTGCTTAATGATTTCCAACATAATGTGCAAAGTAAGTTTTAATCCTGCATGGAATCAATCACAGACCTGTTACAGCTGCTTCACTTACAGAAATTTGTCCATACAGAATTTGCATTAATTTCCAAAATTTGACTTGGAATAAAATGTGCTTTTATGGAATTTTGAGTGGGGGAGAAAGCTAATTTTTTTTTCTTGACAAGCAGATATGGCTTCACATTAAAGAAAATAGTGATACAGCCCATTTCCTAGGAATGCATGGCCTCCAGCTCAAAGAACTCGGTGTGGGGAGGGGTTACCTCTAATGTTTGTTTTAATACTGAAGTAGGAATCTGGACCTTAAGAAGATTAAGCTAGTTTAATTTTTAAAAGGTTAATGCTAAGTTGATAAATATATGCAAAATGAGGTGATGTGTACTTTATATAAATTTCAAAATTTGGTAGCTGATGCGTACTTTTAGAGGGTGTAATTAACTCTAAAATGTCTAATGTTTGTTGCTGTCAAACTGACAAATCTTAATTCTCACTGTTGATTTTAATGCATAATCTATACCTTGAAGATGTATAACATCTTTTTTTTAAAGTTCATCACTGCCATTCAGGGTGGAAAGCTTCATCCTTCCTTGGTCAAGTTTATATGTGAAGATTCCCATCTTAAAAATTGACATCTGAATTAATGAAGCTTGAGGGAGTGCAGAGAAGGTTCACCAGACTGATTCCTGGGATGTCAGGACTGTCTTATGAAGAAAGACTGGATCTCGGTTTTATACTCTCTGAATTTAGCTTATAGAAACGTACAAAATCTTAAGGGGTTGGGCAACAGGAAGATTTTCCCGATGTAAGTCCAGGACAAGGGGTCAGCTTATCCTTTATGCCACACAGAGAGTGGTGAACATGCCCTTGTGGCTATCATATCTTTGAGTTAACTTGCCGCAGCATTCACCTATATTAAACTAAAGGTCTGTTTCAGAAATAATTAGTTGTGAAATGTTTTGGTGTGCAATATAGCTGTAAGTTTTTTTAATCTACCTATCGAAATCATTAAATTTGCCAATGATACTAAAATAGAAACTGCAATTAGAATGGGAGGAAATTAAGATAGCAGAGAGATTTAATTTAGCAGTATATTTAACATAGTTACAACTTAATTTGCAATTTGAAACAAATTGCTTAACTGGATAAAGAAGGGCTGACTTGGCAGTAATAGATGAGGAATGATGTTTAACCCATGACCATACGTATTTAACAAGTGATATAGTAATTAAATTGAAGCACTTTAAGCAATAGAATAGATATTTCTAGTATTTGTAATGGGGTTTTGCAAAATGTTAAAACTTTTTAGATATCTTTATTCATTGTTAAAAAAAAAAACCATACCACAAGTTGAATTTGCAAGATTAATCAGAATCTATCGGAAGTAAGAATAACATAAATGCAAGTTTTTAAAAAAAAAATAAACGCCGAATGTTGGTTAAACAGGATCTTAAGGTAAAATGTGAAGCAGCTTAGGTAAAGCTAGAATACTAATTCAGATTGAGCAAAAGAGCAAAAAGATTGAGAACAAGGGGAAAGGGTCATGTCAACCCCTCAAGCCTGTTTCTTTATCCCAATAGATTATAGGCTTTGATCAAAGCGTACATTCTTTCTGAAAGGTTCAACATTTCACTCTTTTTCATTAAAAAATAATAATTCACACTTAAGTAGCCTGGAACTTGTTTTATAATATTCTCAGCAAAAATAATGTATTGGTCTACCCTCAATTTTTTACTTTTTATGGTAATCACCTTTCAACATTTTGAACTCCATACTTTATACAAATCTTCCCACAAATCAAGAAATCCTCCTGGTACAGTATTGAATAGCAAATGCAAAACATAGTAACAACTTCAATCAAATCATTGAATGTTTCAATTAGTATGCAAACAATATACAGTGGATGCCCGAAAATCTGGAATGGAAAAGATTCTCGTGGTGCACGGACAGGGCGGAGTCTGGGGAGAGAAACAAAAATGCACATTTCAAGAATGCTTTATCTTGACTTGCAAAGTCGCTAAAAGTTCAGAGAATTCAAACTTATGTTTTTAATTGAAGAATGCAATTAGTTGTTTGAAAGTGGAATCTGCGGTAGTTACTGGGCTGCTGAATCGTAATGGCACCACAGTGCCGGAGTTACAAAGAGGAGAAGGCAGTTGTGTCTTTGTCATGGGTCCAATGGAGTAATGGATGAATAGAAGTTTTGGAGATAACTAGAAAGTCAATATAGAAGATCGCAGACAAATAAAGCAGGGTGGGAGAAGCCAAGGAGATACTAAAACTAAGTAATTTATCATTTGACATTTCTACTTTTGAAACAAACATGTAAGCTTAAAAATAGTGCTGGAGTTACTCAGCAGGTCATGCAGCATCTCTGGAGAACATGAATCGGTGATGGTTCGGGTTGTGACCCTTCAGATAGAAGCTAGCTATCAGAAGTGATGACCAGGCAGAAAATGAGCCAACATTCTGCCATGCTGAACAACATAGGATCGGGCCCTCTGGAGAATATTGATTTTCAATTTTACCAACTTTCATTTTCCAGTGATCCTTTGCAAGCACTTATCCACTCGTGCTGACAAATCTCCTGAGATGGAACCTCGGGTACCTCACTCAAAAGACTGATCATAGATGGTATTAAGTCTGAATAGTGGGCTTTAGTGGAACAATTAACAATGAGGAGTACCACTGACACTCCACTGAAACAATTTGAAGTAGATTTCATTTTATTTGGAATGTTGATCCCTTATGTCTGCAAATAATGTAGAGAATTCTGCATATTGCAGCCTATTTTATAAGATGTTAATTACATGGAGGGCAATTAAATTTTCAGTTCAAGCAGAAAGTTCTCTCTTTATCTTTGTTGCATGGCTTAATATGCAGACAATCTGCCAAGAAATTGGAACCCAAAGTGCCAAGAACAGCAATATTTGGATAACAGATTACTTCATATCTGTATTTCAAATGCAAACAGTATTTAAAAAGCCACAGAGTGCTGGAGTAACTTAGCGGTCTGGCTGCATCTCGAGAGAACATGAATAGATGACGTTTTGGGTCGGGACCCGTCAGTCTGATCCTCAATCTGCCTGACCCACTGTGTTACTCCAGCACTTTTGTGTCCTTTGTAAACCAGGATCTGCAGTTCCTGTTACATTGTAGTGTGGTCTGTCGCTGTGAACTTCAGTAATGCTGGAGGTGAAAAGCTTGAGGTTTATTGAATTGGTGATGCACTTTTGCTTGAGGAACATGTCACCTTGATAATTGGCCACAAATTCTCAATCTGATTCGAGTCAGATGAGTTACCGGGCCAGTCCAAGACATGTAGCCCCTTCTGCTGGAAAAATTGGGTCGCCACATTTGATACATGGCACAGTGCAAGGTCTTGCTGGAATAACCTAGATCCCTCTGGAAAAGTATTTGCCATCTCTGGCACCACTCTTCTCCGCAATATGTCAATATATTGCAGAGATCTCAACATTCCATCAACTAGGTGCAGCAGACCAACAACATAGTAGTTGAAATAACCCCAGAACATAATATTTTCAGGATGAGTGACGAACTGGCCAATGTGACATTTTCTCTGCTACTTTCCGACTGATCTCTGAACACGTTGGTCCTGAACCAGGAAATGTTTTTTGTCATGGAAGAACATCTTCCTCCAGTGTTCACATGCCCAAACTTTACATATTAAGGCCCGCTGGTATAATTTTTTTAATCACATCAGTTAGAAGTTGTTTTTTCACAGGTCTTCCGACTACACGACCGACTTTAACAAGGTGTTGGCGCACGGTGATTGAGCTTATTGAGACTCCTGCCTCCAAATCTTTCTTCGGGACATCTCTTCTTGGATAGTTCTCGCTTTCTTGAATTAGCAACACCTCATCTCTTGGAGACGTCTTTTGTGGCTGCACCTGCCCATCCTCTTAGGCGATAGTGATCCAGTTTCAATTTAAAGCCACTTTACTAAAACTTTGATAACAGGAGGGATCCTTGCTAGTGACTTTGTTTTGAAATTGAGCACCAGGCCTCTCATTCCCAACTTGTGGCATAGCCATTTTTCACGGACAATATGATGACATTGACAGTGAACATCTACAATCTACACTACTACGTTATGCTAGTGTATGAAAACCGAATGCGCATAGTCTGTTCAATACTATTTTTATAGTAAGGTGTTGAATTCTACTATTTTAGCATTACCAATTTATATATCAATCCTCCTGCATATTTATATCTGTCTCCTTTTTCTGTTGAAACTTGATTACCAGTGGCACAACCTTGTGCTTTTAGATTTTTTTCTATTAAAGAACATCTATTGCAGTGTTTAAGCTAAAGAATGCAATCTCGGTACAAGTGACAATAAATTAAACTAAACTATACAAGACTGCAGATGCTGGAATCTTGAGCAAAACGCAAAGTGCGGAAGCAACTCAGTGGGTCAGGCAGCATTTGGGGAGGAAATGAGCAGGTGACGTTTCATATTGGGAACTTTCGAGGGGTATGGGTGCAGAGTTGAGGCAAGTTGGTTAAGGATCTTTATCTTCAAGGTTTTTCATCTAAGACCCATTCTATTGTACACATTGGTGAAAATATCATCACTAGCCAAGTGGGCACATATACAAAAGATACACGCAAAAAGCTGGAGTAACACAATGGGACAGGCAGCATCTCTGGAGAGAAGGAATAGGTGACGTTTCTGGTCGAGACCTGCTTCAGACTCGATAGGGATAAGAGAAACAAGAGATGTACACGGTGATGTGGAGAGATAAAGATCAATGAATGAAAGATGTGCAAAAATGTAACGATGATAAAGGAAAGGCCATTGTTAACTGTTTGTATGGTGAAAATGAGAAGCTAGTACGACTTGGGTGGTGTAGGGATAGAGAGGGAGGGAATGCCGGAACTACCTGAAGTGAGAAAAATCAATATACCACTGGGCTGTAAGCTAACCAAGCGAAAATGAGATGCTGTTCCTCCAATTTGTGTTTAGACTCACCCTGACAATGGAGGAGACCTTTGGTTGTGCACTGTGATTTGATGAATGGGGCAAGTAGGGGTGACAAAGATTGAATAGTTCTGCAGTCATTCTGTTGATTAGCTCCATTTTGGAGAGCTGGAGTAGAACCTCTTTCAATAACCCACCCCTGACAAGCTCTCTAATCTACAGGGATCGTGTTGTAGGTGAGATATTGAAAGAAAATTTGGAGGAGGCTGGTGAAATGTATGGCTTTGCTTGATCCCCCAGTAGGATTGAGTCTGGGGTAGATCAATTGGCGAATATGTCATTGTAAGTAAGCTAAGTTTGAGGGGAGTAAAATTTGAGAAGACTCGCCCATATTCAATTTACCAGAGTTGCAGGTTTTTGTGAGGTGAAACAAGTTGTAATACTCGTCCCTACGTTTACCTTGGATTTGTTGTGCAACGAAGATCATGTTCACTCTGCCTCTTGAGTGGAATATCTTCAGTATTATTTGAAGAAATACTTGACCAGCTGGTGAAGGTCTTTGGGCAAGATTATCACACAACCTCCCACGTGGCAGGCAGATCGGAGACACCTTCGTGAACAACACCTTTGGAATTCTTCAGTCTGAAGATGGGTCTCGAAGAGAAATGTCACCCATTCCTTCGCTCCAGAGATGCTTCCTGGCCCACTGAGTTACTCCAGCTTTTTGTGTCCATCTTTGGTTTAAACCAGCATCTGCAGTTCCTTCTTACACCTTTGGAATTAACTTATTTATTGAAGATGCCCATAATTGCAGCATCTGAGATCCCTTAGGATTTCCATCTTTTCTTAAAAAGGAGATTAGGGTGTGGGTTTGAACCAAAAGAATTTGTCATATTTTATTACGTTGGTAGGCATTTTATCTGCTCTAGAGGCCTTTTTATTTTTCATCTACAATATGTTTTTATGTTCACCTATTAACCAGATTGGCATGGTACTAATAGTGTGTTGTGGAATGGAATCATGGACACTCATGGCAAATTCTATAAACTGCCATTGGTGCAGTAAAGTTTGATGTTAGTTTGATTAAACAAGAAGTATTTCTAAATTTCTAAATAGAATATAAGGGTAATGTAAGGGTAAAATGACAATTTTCTTTCGGAATGATGTGAAGAAGGCTGACCCCACGCATGCGCGTCATTACGTCTAGCGCACCGACTGACTGGTAGGTGCGCTGCTCCTGCCAGCAGTAAGTTTTTGATCAGGGTTTTGGTGAGACCACACCTGGAGTATTGCGTACAGTTTTGGTCTCCAAATCTGAGGAAAGACATTCTTGCCATAGAGGGGGTTCAGAGAAGGTTCACCAGACTGATTCCTGGGATGTCGAGATTTTCATATGAAGATAGACGCGGCTTGTACTCACTGGAATTTAGAAGATCGAGGGGGGATCTTATAGAAACTTACAAAATTCTTAAGGGGTTGGATGCAGGAAGATTGTTCCCGATGTTGGGGGAGACCAGAACAAGGGGTCACAGTCTAAGGATAAGGTGGAATTCCTTTAGGACTGAGATGAGTAAAACATTCTTTACACAGAGAGTGGTGAGTCTCTGGAATTCTCTGCCACAGAAGGTTGTTGAGGCCAGGTCATTGGCTATATTCAAGAGGGAGTTGGATGTGGCTAAAGGGCACAATTTTTCCCTCACCAGAAGGCGGGTGTTTTGTTTTAATGCCAACGTTCCATATATACGGCACAGATAACTAACGTCTCGGAGTTCATTTCAGATGAGTCTTGACAATATTTAAGTTATAGTACCATTAACAGTGCCAATGTGCTTTCTCATTATAGTTGCTGCAGCGATCAGGACCCACTCTGTCGGATCTCACTCTTTGATATCCAGATTTATAATGATATCTTTAACACTAATTCTCCCAGGCCCAGGGACTCGGAGATATGGGATGTTAGCATTGTTCTTAAACTGTTTCGCCAGTAGGGCCCAGCTACATCTTTATCCCTGGTCAAACTCACTTACAAAGTGGTTATGCTCGTGGTGTTCATCTCAGCGCAATGGGTCCAGCCACTACTTATTGTGACTGGACAAGATGGTTACATCTGCTAATAATTTAATATTTTATGTTTATGCTGTAGTTAAGCAGAGCAGACCAGGGGCGTCACGTCCCAAAACTCATGGCATACCCCATGGACCTTTGGTTGTCTGTAGTCACGCATTTACAGCAGTACGTCAAGGTTACCAAGAAGCCTTAGAGGTTCTGCACTAGCAATGTTTGTTAGTTACTAACAATCTCATAAAACGTATCTATCCAGACCATCTCTAGGTGGTCAAACAGGGTTTTGGCTTATGCAGGAGTAGATACTAATATTTTCTATCTCACTCCACTAGGGCTGCTTACATTAGCAGCAACGGTCATGTACATTCCACTGGACCACACCTAAGTGGCTGCAGGATGGTCAAACGAGCGAACCTTTGTATATTTATAAAACCCATTGCCAGACCCGGGGTATTTGCCAAATTCCATTTATGTTTTGTTTCACAGTTTCCCCGGGATGGGAGGGGTCACTATTATTTTTCCTTTGATGATTAAAGCATCAGCTTTTTAATGAACTATGTGTAGGCTGAATGCATTAATTTTTCACTCGTCCTGGTCAATTGATGCAGAAATCACAGACCTTGAAAATCTTCATGTAGTCACTCACGTGACTCCGAAGTAAAATAGTAAGATTAAACGAGAACTTACCAGTTTGAAGTTTGATCGTTATTTTATGAGGAGTTACGATGAGGGATTACGTACCCTCCGCTCCCTACCCTCGTAACATAACAATCATCTGGTAGTTCAAGTCATCTATAATCTTACTATGTTAGTTCAACAACTGTTATCTGTGATTTCACACCGCTGCTTTGAAGATTGACGCGCATGCGTGGGGACGGCCTTCTTCACGTAATCCCTCATCATAACTCCTCATAAAATAACGATCAAACTTCAAACTGCTAAGTTCTCGTTCAATCTTACTATTGACCACCTTTCTTGAACCAAAGGTATTTCACTGGATCCAATCTAAAACAAAAACATACCTTGCATCTTTTGAGCAGGTGATCAAAAGCAATGACAAAGAACATTTTGAAGGAGCAGAGAAATGCAGACCAGTGATGAGGGGGAGAGTTGACGAGGGAAGAGGAGGAGATGTTTAGGGATGGAAATCCACAACTTCACAATAGAAGGCATAGACATTAATTAAGCAATTTAAATTCAGAAATAAATAAGTGTCCAGAATTTGAGCTGATATTCCAAAGGCTGAACATCATAAGGTGGTGACGATGAGGTCAAGCAGGTTTTTCCTATGAATTGCTTCAGCATCAGAGACCCAACTTTCATCCCGCTCGGGTGCTTTCTGTGTGGAGTTTGCACATTCTCCCTCTGAGATGTTCAGGCAGATGTAATAACAAAATTAAAAATAAAAAAGACACAGGCAAATGGGCTACCTTAGATGGAACATCTTGATTGACATGGACGAGTTTGGCTGAAGGGCCTTTTTCTGTGCTGTATGACTATATGATTTTATAGGTAAGCCAGGTCGTCTGTCTGCCAGGTCTCTGTCTCTGCAGGTATAGGTACAAGCAGTCAAATTCAAAATGTGAAGACTAAAGTAATGCTAAAAAGAGTCACATATTCTCAGCAGTCTTCAAAATGTTGGATGAAAATAATTCTGCTGAGTCAAACACACTGAAGAAATCCATTGTTCTATTTGTGAAGAAGACACCATTAAAGGTCAGTAGTAACATCACTCTCTCACAACTGATGTATAATTGATATGTACCTAAATATTCCAAATCCTTTAGTTTCTCACTATTGTTGATTATTTTTTAATTTCATAGTATTTTATGTATCAGATACATTGCTGAGACTATGTACTGAAAGCATGTAACTGCCCAGGTATATTTAATAGAATAGAATGATGCAGAAGATATCTACAGGCCAGCTTACATGCGATGCGAGTTAAGCAAAGACTAAATTAAGAAAATAGAAAGATTAAACGAGAACTTACCGTTTGAAGTTTGATCTTTATTTTACGAGAACTTGAAGTGAGGGATTATGTGAAGAGCCCGCCAGCCCGCATGCGGGTCAATCGTCAAAGTAGCCGTATGAAACCACAGAATAGTTGCTGACCTAAGCTATAGGAAGATTAACGAACTAGAACTACCGAATGATCTTTATGAGAATAGGGTTGGGAGTGGAGGGACGTAATCCCCCACTTCAACTTCAAATAAAATAAAGATCAAACTTCAAATGGTAAGTTCTCGTTTAATCTTTCTATTTTATTTCGAAGTCACGTGAGTGACTGTGAAGATTTCAAAGCTCTGTGGTTTCATGCAGTGACACAATCTGTGTGTGAAACACTTAAACAGATAAACGATTAATGGTAGGAAAATACATGAGTTATTAATATCATGATGCTAACTTGCATACATGGCCATTGTTCTTAACTGGACCGTAGTCCCAATAGACTGTTGAGTTAGACTATAACTCATGCAACACTGTATAAATCTATCTGCAAATATCGAGACATATTCCACCAAATTTTATAATTTATTAACCTGCACTATGTAAACCTCATGCTGTATGATGAAAGGGAAATCCATTTTATTGGCTGCTAATGAGCCATCAGCAATATCTTGAGACTATTGAATAACAAAAGAACTAACTTCCATTTCATAGGTACTAGCACTTGTATACCTAATGACATCACCGATCTCTGCTCTGGTGGGTATGCTGTCAACCTCAAAAGTACACAATCCTGCTCATTTGCTTATGAGATTATTTCTATAACAAGCTACCCTAATGTCAGTAAGACGTAGAGACTAAGCCAGAGGTTGAGTAAAGGCTGTGTTCTTTATGCGGAGATCAGTTGCTGAAAAATGTGAGGAATATTTGCATAACAATTTACTGATGTATATCGCACACTACAATGAGTGTAGGCTATTAGAGTGGCCAAATAAAAAACATCCTGCATAACATTAGAGAATAGTGGGTGAAGAACCAATCATTTATGTCCCACTTAAGGTACTACAGAAATGATAACACATCACAAGCAATGTCAATTGTGCTATCACATAAAAGTTTCTCTAGGCTCAAACTGGAAGCCACACAAACCTCTGTTACATCTGTTAAAATTACTGAGTAAATAAGAGTTGTTTCAGCTGCCTACCATGGCATGATTGAATAGGCAATTTAGTACTGTTAAATTTCATGTTGCCTCATTTGTAATATCGCAAAAGATATCTACCGACAATCCATAAGTTTTGTTAGCTGTAATTTTGCATATTAGCTAAAACTCGATGACATCATGCCCTCTAATCTGAGAAGGGCAGCATAGGCTTTCACCACTAGCTTTGTTATCAAAACAGCAGAATCTGTGCCTTATGTGTATAGATATGACAGCGTATGCAACTACAAGATTGATTATCTGAGTCAGTTAAATTTCAGAAACCCAATCATCCATCTTAAACTGGGTAAGTAAACCCATAATCCGATTAGCCTAATGCTAACCCGATGTGGCCTGCACCATATTTCTGTAATCTTGAGAAGTATCAGAAATTAGCCTTAACGACCTCCACCCAGTTGCACTTACTCCCATCATCACTAAGTGCTTCGAGACACTGGTCCTGGCACACCTCAAAGCTGCCTACCTCCCACACTGGACCCCTATCATTTTGCCTACCGCAAGAACAGGAGTACGGAGGATGCTATCTCAATGGCACTTCACTCTGCCCTCTCCCACCTCGACAACAGAGACACCTACGTGAAAATGCTGTTCATCGACTATAGCTCAGCATTTAACACCATTATCCCCTCAAAACTGATCACCAAACTCAGCGACCTGGGCATCGACCCCTCTCTCTGCAACTGGATACTGTACTTTCTAACTACCAGACAACCACACCTCTTCAACCCTTACCCTGAACACCAGCGTCCCACAGGGCTGTGTGCTGAGCACCCTCCTCTAATCCCTCTTCACCTACGACTGCACACCTGTACATGGTACTAACACCATCATCAAGTTTGCTGATGATACAATGGTGATTGGCCTCATCAGTGACAACGATGAGTCGGCCTATAGGGAGGAGGTCCAGCTCCTAGCAACATGGTGCGCTGACAACAACCTGGCCCTTAACTCCAAGAAGACCAAGGAGCTCATTGTGGACTACAGAAGGTCTAGGGGTGGCACGCACACCCCCATCCATATTAACGGGACCGAGGTGGAACGTGTTTACAGCTTCAGGTTTCTGGGGGTCAACATCTCTGATGACCTCTCTTGGACCCACAATACCTCAACACTGGTCAAGCAAGAGAGCATCCTTACCAACTGTATCACAGTATGGTATGGCAACTGCTCTGTCTCCGACCAGAAAGCACTGCAGAGCATGGTGAAAACTGCCCAACGTATCACCGGTTCCTCACTCCCCTCCATTGAGTCTGTCCAGAGCAAGCGATGTCTGCGAAGGGCGCGCAGCATCGTCAAGAACTGTTCTCACCCCAGCCACAGACTGTTTACCCTCCTCCCATCCGGGAAGCTCTACAGGTCTTTCCGTTGCCGGACCAGCAGGTTCAGGAACAGCTTCTTCCCTGTGGCTGTTACACAACTTAACTCTGCACCTTGGTGACTGCTAGTCACCTCCCCCGCCGGACACACCTTCCCCCAGAAAAATTGCACTACTGCCACTGTATGTGCATATATATATTTTGCTGTTCCATTATTCCATGTTCGCTCTTCTGGGTGAGATGCTAACTGCATTTTGTTGTCTCTGTACTGTACACTGCACAATGACAATAAAAGATTGAATCTGAATCTGAAATATACACCTCTAGTCCTTATCCAGACCACTCATCCTCGGATGAGCTGTCACTGATTGCACTCGGAACCACTGTTCCTCTGTTGATCTTATGGACGGAAAAATGTTTTGTCTTTCCTACCCGCGGAAGATGCATTATCTAGTTATTCATACATATCGTTGATTACATATAATCTGCAGCTAATGACTAGAGCTGAAACCACAGTCTCCCTTAGAGGTGGGAATACGAGTTCCATGTCAACTCTTGACTAAGGGTCGCCACGAATACTCAGCGTTTTCCTTCAGAATGGAAAGGAGTATAATGCAAGGCTGAATCAGGAATACCTCGCAGTCCTTTGACTGAAACCACATGTCTAAGTCGCCAGAGTGCATTACGCAATCTCTTCGACCCGCCACTCAATCAGGAATACTGATATTGAGAGCCTGTGGATTATTATAAATACATTGTTGATTCACAACATGAACCTGCAGGTCAGATAAAGTTATATTATATGTCAGACGAGCTTTCTGCTGGTAACTACCTGTCCCAGAGAGGATGGCAATGATGATTCCAATGAACCAGTAACTCTACTAACTGAGGAGAAATAAACCATATGTTGAGAAAAACTCCAACTATTTTATTCTATTGAGCAGTCTGATAACCTCAATCACAGATGATGAAGCAGTGCTTCCCTGGTCACTATAACTCCTATGGCCAGCCAGTTCCATGACAGTCTACCCTGATCCAGGGTAACCAAACTGTTCCTGCTTGTAACTTACAGAGGTTACATTGCAAGACACCTTGCCAATGTCTCTACATCAACCTGATCTATCCCAGAGACAGTGAAAATGATTAGACAGCCCATGCTGGCAGTAAACCCAACGTGGGCCGACAGACTGCTCCATTTCGGAGTTTACGGAAGTTAATAACGAGACCTTACTTACCAGCGTCTCCAACCCCGGGTCGGTTTTCTTTGTTGGAGCTTCAGTGAAGTTCTAATTGCAGACCCTGTCTATCATGCTTGTTATTTCTCCTAGATAGCTGATGCCGCTGGCCAACTCTTCTTGTATTGGCTAGTCCATCCCCGAGGGAATAGCAAATTTAGAGGCAAGAGCATGCAGCTCTTCCTAATGCGATTGTCGCACTTCATGCATTAAAGCATGGGATCCAGGCACATAGTCATGTTCAGGGTCATGTTTGGAGTCAGTCCATACTGATCTCTGACACTCCCTTAGTGGGATAAAATATTGCACCTTGAACCAGGCGTTGCCATATGCGTATGCCTCAGACTACCTGTGCAGCTTCCATAACACAGAACATATTTTGTGACACCATCTCCGATATCTTTCGGGTGGGAGGAATATACCAACCCTAAAACCCAGGGGCAGCTACAGGCATATGACTTGAACTGCCTGTGCATGTTTCCGTAATACGGAGCATAATATATATGGCACCATCTCCATCACTTCATACATCCGAGTGGGAGGATTTATGCAACCCTGAACCAGGAGCTGCCTCCGTCACGTGTGCATACATAGTTTGGCACTATCTCCATCACTCCGTTCTTCCGAGTGGGAGGAAAATTGCAAGCCTGAACCAGGAGCTGCTGCCTGACATGTGTTCGTAACACGGAGCATTTCTAGTGCCACCATCTGATCCTTCAGATGTTCTAATTGAGACAAATGCCCAATCACATCTGCCACAGATGTCCCAAGACTTAGCTTATGACTTAGCCCCGACTTGGGGTTGTCAGGCTGCTCCCTTCAGCAGCCGAACCGGAACGAGCTGTGCAGATCGGCGCTCTGTTGATATTATCATTATACTTACCAAACAGGATGCACGTGCTAGTGACTCCGAGTCCTTGCTCCCTTTGGAGCCCCAACGGAATATTACAGGGAAGGACTTGAGAGCCTCTTAGACAGAGTGGGAGAAATACTACAACCCTGGCAGGTGTTGCCGTAGGCAATTTCGTTCATATGATTAAAAGAAGCCTATCCCTATTAAATCAGAGATTCGACTACTTATCGATATTCATATCGTTGGAGTCTCTTGTAAAAGAATCTTCAACAGTCCCCTCTAGTGAGTGGAAATTACCATGACGCCACCAGGTGTAGCTCCCACAGGTGTCTGATAGGCACAGCTCAAAAAAGGCTTCCTAAGCCAGGAGCTCTGGACTACAATAGCAAGTCCAATTTCACTACACCATTGGTGTATGTGATAATAAATGTCCTTTGTAATTATTATTATTTTTTTAATAAACTTTATTGGCATGACAAGACATATTGTTATATTGACAAAGAATTAAACATGACTTTAGAATGCTATCGACTACGATAGTCACAAACGTGACCGAGTGGCAACTGTTATTAAAGCCAACTCTATTATAGCCGCCCAAAATTAAAGTATACACTATATGCTGCTGTAGCAGTAACTATGTTTTAAAATTGTTCGGTGCTACAGCAGCTGAGCTTACCTAGCGGTAGCTCTAGGCCCCGGCTATTTTTAAAACTCACCGGCTGCTGGAAACCTCCTGCAGTGACAATAGACTAGACTGTCGGCGGCCGACATTTTTGAATTCTAGCTCTTTACGGAGCCCCATGGCTGCCTCCAACTCTGGCTACCTGCTCCTGTATGGAGCTCTGATGCCAGTAGTTGCTATAACAGCGGCAGCCGCAATCCCAGCTCCTATGGAGCCCTACGGCGGTCACTAATTTCAGCCGCCCACTCACGTGGAGAGCTTGAACTGTGGTGCAAATTTTTTTTTCTTTTCTTTTTTTTCTCTCTAGCTCCTATGGAGCATACACGTCGGCGCAAACCCCGGCCGCCTCCATAGCTACTCTGGGCCCGCTATCTGGTGTGGCCTGCTGAAAATAAAATCGACTTACCTGTCAGAGCAGTTCGAAATTGCTCTGACCAGCGGCATGCGCTAGACGTATTGACGCGCATGCGGGCTGGTGGGCTCTTCACGTAGTCACTCACTTGACTTCGAAATAAAAGCTATAATTTAAATTTAATATAAATATTTCAGTGCGGCATAACAATATTATCCAGTAAATGGCTAGACTATGCAGGTTAAAATCAATACTTTACAAGTATCAACTAGGATGCTCCAATTAGATTGTTCTTCAGGGGTTATGAGCAGAAGGTAATTCAGATTTTCACGGAAGACGTTTTGGTGGGAACCAGGATAGCTTCAGCTGTTCCCTTACATCCGTATCACCTTCAATACATCTGCAAAGTAATTTGAGTAGAACAGCAGAGGCGTCCTGACGTCAATAGAACTGTGTTTCAGCAAGGAAGTGGGTGCAGGAAAAAAAACATGTAAAGACATCAACAACATATTATTTGGCACAATGCTACTCGTATCCAAGGTGCGTGGCTGCAGCACATTACATTTGGAAATGTTTTGAAATTTTGGGATTATCATTTGCCAGTGTGGTAATCCATTATGAAATGTCGTTTTCAGAAATGTAATTTTCGACTTCAGTTCAGGAAAGGGTGAAACTTTAAACTGTTTAGAGTTTGGAATTTTAATGTAATAGCTTTGATCCCAACCACTGATAGTCACATGCACATCCTAATTCAAGCACCATTGGACAAAAGCAGCTGGGAAAGCTTTAATTACAGAATGATCCAGCACTTTTTTCACCAGCATAAAAAGGTACCATTTTCAAAAACAAGTACTTGCATTCGTACGATACAATACGATAGAACTTTATTTATCCCAGGAGGGAAACTGATCTGCCAACTGTCATAAAAGCACAAAAATCCAAAATAAATGAAACGTGAAATTAAAGTGACGAATGGAAAGGATTGTGGATGTGCAAAGATTGTGGGGGTGGGGGTGGGGGGGGGGGGTGTAAGTCAGTCTCAGTCTACCCCAGTTTAACCTTAACCCACGACAGAAGGGGGAGGAGTTGTACAGTTTGATAGCCACAGGGAAGAAGGATCTCCTGTGGCATTCTGTCATGCATTTTGGGTGAACCAATCTGTTGCTAAAGGTGCTCCTCAGGTTGACCAGTGTGTCATGGGGAGGGTGAGCTGTATTGTCCAGGATGCTCTGCAGTTTGAGGAGCATCCTTCTCTCCACGACCACCTCCTATGAGGTAGTCTTTTACTACATACAATGCTGTTTATGTAGTAAAACATCCCACAAATGCTTCACAAGAGTATTGTCAAATAATATTTGACACTGATCTGCAAAAGGTGACTGACGGATCAGCGACGTAATCTCTGGCGGAAATGTATCACACAAAGCAGTGATACACATGTTGGAATGATTAAAATTGATGGTGCATGGCAGAGCTAATGGAGGAGAGCAGAGGTCCCAGAGCAGTTGGAGAAGCTGTCTGAGAAACTGGGAAAGGTCAAGGAAAAATTGAAAACAAGTAATGTGCAGGAGCTACAGATTTACTTTGAAACTTGGATCAATTTAAGACAAGACTGTTCAGTTTAATGAGCTCAACTTTAATAATATGTCAGAAAATTAATATGGGAAAAAGAAAGGGATCATGCAAAATATTGTGATAGGGTGAAGTGAAATTAGTTTAGTTTAAATATACAGCGCGGATTTAGAGAGAATGAGTGAATAATCTTGGACTGCACTGGATTACTTAACTAATTATGCCATTCGGTCTTTACTGGTTCTCCACACACATTCCACTTCTCTGCAACTTAAAATATATTTGCTCAGTTATAGTGAGAACTCATTGAACCGAAACTTTGATTGTGTTTCTTTTTCCATAGAAGCTGCTTGTCTGCCAATGATTTCCAGCAACTTTTTTTTTCATTTTCATGCTTCTGACATTTGCAGTTTCATTTGTCTTTGTTGTATTCATTTGGAATGAGTGTAGACACTATTACTTCAATTATGGGTTTGTGAGGCTGCACGTTTTTAATTTAAATTGTGAAACTAACAAAGATGAACAGAGTTAAATCAGGGTTTAAAGGAAGTGGCAGCCCTCTTGAACAATGAGTTTGTTTTGTTTCATTTGGTTTTGATGCAGATCTCAGAGACAAGCCCAGACTGTTTCCAGCAGAATTTCTGAGAAATTTGGAAGCAGGCCACAGTTATGCAATGCTTACAGCTACGAAATGAAATAGCAATGAGGCCGGTCACACTAGGAGCTTATCCTCCACTGATTGTGAAACTATGTCTGTTAACGGCAAGCAAAACATTTAAGAACGATCATGATTTAGACCACATCTGCCATGCATGCAACTGAGAAACAGCACATGTGAGCCTGTTTATACTTCTTACACTTGCAGTCCGAGGTCGAACCAAGTTCAGGTGGTTCAATTAAATCCTTGTTGTTCAAAGCAATATATAAATTAATTGGAGCAAAAGATCAAAGCTTTAAATCACCACCATTCAGCCAAATTTAGTGGGCAGTGCAATTGTTTCATCACACTTAGGCTTTGGAGGCTTCATGCAACCAATTATTTAAAGGTTCAATGGTTCTTTATTTGTCACAAACACCAATTGGTGTAGTGAAATGCAGATTGTCATTGCAGCACATTAAAAAGAATACAACATAACAATAATAAAGACATTTAAACATATAAACATCCCCCCACAATGGTTCCCACTGTGAGGGAAGGCACAAAGTCCAGTCCCCATCCCCACGTCCACCCATAGTCGGGCCTATTGAGGCCTCCGCAGTCCGCTACAGCAGCCCGATGTTTCAGGCCCTTCTCGCCGGGTGATGGTGCTCCGGCATCGGGAGAATCCTCTCAGCGGCTTGGGATGCCTGGAACGGCCACATCCTTACCGGAGACTGCGGCTTCCGAAGGCAACAGGCCGCGCTGGATGGAGCTCCACCATGTAAAGTTCAGCGCCGCCGCCCGCAGCTGGCCGCTCCACAGACCCGCAGCTCCGCGATGTTCAATCGGCAGTCCCAGCATACCGGAGCTCCAGCGCGGCGACCCGGGCAAGGCATCGCCCGCTCAGCGACAGCGCTCCAGCGCTGTGCTGCTGCCGAAGCCGAGGTTCGGGCTGGTCCCCTCAGGAAGCGCCATTCCAGGCCCCGATGGTAGGCCGCGAGGACGGGTCGAAGGTGCTGCTCGGAGGAAGCTGCCCCTCCGACCAGGTAGGGACTAGGAAAAGCAGTTTCCCCCTCCCCCCCCCCCACATAAAAAAAAACTAAGCCTCCAAAAACAAAACATTTTAATTCACTAAATTTTTTTTAAAAAAGAGGTGAAAAAACGGACAGCTGCAGGCTGGGCAGCCATACCCATACAGGACGGCGCTCCCAACCAAAGATAGACAAAAAAAATGCTGGAGTAATTCCACGGGTCAGGCAGCAACTCTGAAGAACAGGGATAGGTGACGTTTCAGGTCAGGACCATTCTTCATACTCAGACAGATTTCAGATTCAGAGACTGAAGTGGGATCCCAACCTAAAACATGACCAATCCGTTTTCTCTAGAGATGCTGCCTGGTCTGCTGAGTTAAAGTAATTTGTGTTTATCTTTGGTATAAACCAGCATCTGCATTTTTTGATTACAATGATTTCCACCCTTTGGCCTCCGCTAGAAAATCAGGTTGTGTAAACATTGATAAAAGGTGGAATGTATCTGGGACAATGTTGGGTAAATGAAGCGTGATGTGTGAGGAGGGAGAAACATTGCAACTTTAATTTGAAATATAATAAAAAGGAACTGCAGATAGAAATGTAGAAACATAGAAAAATAAGTGCAGATGTAGGCCATTCAGCCCTTCAAGCCAACACTGCCATTCAAGATGATCATGGCTGATCATCTAAAATCAGTACCCTGTTCCTGATTTATTTCCCCATATCACTCAAATCCTTTAGCCCCAAGAGCTAAATCTAACTCTCTCGTGAAAACATCCAGTGAATTGGCCTCCGCTGCCTTCTGTGGCAGAGAATTCCACAGATTCTCAACTGTCTGGGTGAAAAAGGTTTTTCCTCATCTCAGTCCTAAATAGCCTACCCCTATTCTTAAACTGTGACCTCTTATTCTGGACCCCCATCATCTGGAATATTTTTCCTGCATCTTGCCTGTCCAATCCTTTAAAAAATGTTTAATGTTTCTATATGATCCCCTCTCATCCTAAATTCCAGTGAATACAAGCCCAGTCGACCCATTCTTTCATCATATGTCAGTCCCGCCATCCTGGGAATTAACCTGGTGAACCTACGCTGCACTCCCTCAATAGCAATAATGTCCTTCCTCAAATTAGGAAACCAAAATTGCACACAATACTCCAGGTGCGGTCTCACCAGGGCCCTGTACATCTGCAGTAGGACCTCCTTGCTCCAAAACTCAAATCCTCTCGCAATGAAGGCCAACATGCCATTAGCTTTCTTCATTGCCTGCTATACCTGCAGGCTTACTTTCAGTGACTGATGTACAAGCACACCTAGGTCTCGTTGCACCTCCCATTTTTCTAGTCTGACACCATTCAGAAAATAATCTGCCTTCCTGTTCTTGCCACCAAAGTGGATAACCTCACATTTATCCACATTATACTGCATCTACCATGCATCTGCCCACTCACCCAACCTATACAAGTCACCCTGCAGCCTCATAGCATCCTCATTGTAACTCACACTGCCACCCAGCTTCGTATCATCCGCAAACTTGGAGATGTCACATTTAATTCCCTCGTCCAAATTGTTAATATATATTGTAAATAACTGGGGGCCCAGCACCGAGCCTTGCAGCACCCTAATAATCACAGCCTGCCATCCTGAAAAGGACCTGTTAATTCCTACTCTTTGCTTCCTGTCTGCCAACCAGTTCTCTATCCGTGTCAATACCCTACTCCCAATTCCATGTGCTCTAATTTTGCACATTGATCTCTTGTGTGGGACCTAGTTAAAGGCTTTTTGAAAGTCCAGATACACCACATGCACTGGCTCTCCCTTATACTTGTCCTCAAATATCCTCAAACATTTCCAGAAGATTAGTCAAACATGATTTCCCCTTCATAAATCCATGCAGAAATTGATCGATCCTATCACTGCTTTCCAAAGGCACTGCTTTAACATCTTTAACAATTGACTCAAGCATCTTCCCCACTACCAATGTAAGTCAAACGGGTCTATAATTGCCCATTTTCTCACTCCCTCCTTTCTTAAAAGGTGGGGTTACATTGGCTCCCGTCCAGTCCACAGGAATTGATCCAGAGTCGAGAGAACATTGGAAAATGATCACCAATGCATTCACGATTTCTAGGGCCTCCTCCTTGAATACCCTAGGATGCAGACATCAGGCCCTGGGGATTCATCTGCCTTCAGTCCCAACAGTTTACCTATCACCATTTCATGACTAATGTGGATTCCCTTCAGTTCCTCCCTTCTACTAGATCCTCGGTCCCCTAGTATTTCTGGGAGATTGTTTGTGTCTTCCTTAATGAAGACAGAACCAAAGTCCTCGTTTAACTGTTCTGCCATTTCCTTCCTTCCCAATATAAATTCACCTGTCTCTGATTGTAAGGGACCTACATTTGTCTTCACTAATCTTTTCCTGTTTACATAGCTAAAGAAGCTTTTAGGGTCAGAATTTATACTCCTGCAAGCTTTCTTTCATGCTCTTTCTCCCCCCCCCCCCCCCCCTTAATTAACCCCTTTATCATCCTCTGTTCTAAATGTCCCCCAGTGCTCCGGTTTGCTGCTTCCTCTGGCCAATTTATATGCATTTTCCTTGGATTTAACGTTATCCTTGATTTCCCTTGTTAGCCTTCCCCGTTTTTTTTTCCACCAGACAGGGATGAACAATTTTTGGAGTTCATCCATGCTGTCTTTAAATCTTTGCCATTGCATCTCCACTGTCAACCCTTTAAGTAGAATTTGCTAGTCTATCATAGCCAATTCCCGTCTCATACCTTCAAAGTCTCCTTTCTTTAAGTTCAGGACCCTAGTCTCTGAATTAACCGTGTCACTTTCCATCCTAATCCAGAAATCCACCATATTATGGTCACTGTTGCCAACGGGGCCTTGCACAACATGATCGCTAACTAATCCTTCCTCATTACACAATACCCAGTCTAGGATGGCCTGCCTCTGGTTGGTCCTTCTACATATTGGTATAAAAAAACCATCCCATATACATTCCAGGAAATCCTCCTCCTCAGTGCTGCTATTAATTTGGTTGGCACAATCTAAAATGTAGATTAATCTCACCCATGATAAGTTGCTGGTTTATACCAAAGATTAGACACAAAGTGCTGGAGTATTTCAGCAGGTCAGGCAGCATCCTTGGAGAAAATAACTAGGTGACATTTTGGATCAGGACCGTTCTTCAGACTTTATTCTAATATAGTCATGTTGACTAGTAAAGGAAACATAGGATTTCTTTCAGAGACCAAGTGGAGAGTTAGATACCCAAGGTTGTTTCCTGGAAGCTGGCTTTAGAATAATCCAGGTTGAGGTTATTTAACCTGACTTCAAGGGCAGCCAAAATTAACTAATTAATTCTCATTTCAAAATATCTTTCTTCTTCTGATGGCCAAAGTCATGGATTATTTTATTGGCAGATATAATGGTGTTGCTTTACCTGCTGAATAGAGTCATAGAGTGATACAGTGTGGAAACAGGCCCTTTGACCCAGCTTGCCCATACCGCCCAACATGCCCCAGCTGCACTAGTCCCACCTGCCAGCATTTGGTCTATATCTGTCCAAACCTGTCCTATCCGTGAGCTTGTCTAACTGCTTCTTAAATATTGGGATAGTCACTGCCTTATCTACCTCCTCTGGCAGCTCATTCCATACCTTCATAGATGAGGATTAGTTTGGACACTGACTCTGATGGTAGGGACAGTAGTTCCACCTCCGCAGGCCGCACCAGCAGCTCCAGTTACAGAGCTGCTACAGGTCTCCCTCTTGGAGGCAGAGACCAAGACGGGTCAGTATCCTGCTGACACTGAGTCTCAGGGTATGGCCGTGGGGCATATCCCAAGGGATGAAGGGCACGTGTCAGAGGTACCTTTTTCCTGACAACAAAGTTGCCATCCCAGCAGAATATTCTATTCGGGTATAGGTCCAATGGATTCTTATCAGTATTCGTATCCTGCGGCCTGCGGCAGCGCCTGTTTAGGGCTGCCTACGAATCGCCCTCTCTGAGGAGGTGTAGAATGATGTTGCATGTTAACCAATCACACACAATTTACAGGAGGGGAGAGCAAAAGGTCAAGATAAATGACTCCAGGCTCTAAAGAAGTCAATAGTACATACTAAAGCACGTATGTGCTGGCATTGAACAGCGCCAACAGGGGGATGTGAGAGCCAGCCGCTGAATCCGTTATTTAGGTAGGCCTATTCAACAGGGGAAGAAAACCTGGCAGTCGAATCAATTAGGCCAACGGCGGGCAAAAGTCATCGTTTCAGAACGCATCCCAGGCGCTCATCGGCAGTAAGCGGTTCACTGGAGCTGGGGGCAGCATGATAGCTCAGAAATTTCTATGCACCTTACCAATCCTACTCAACAAAATGGGTCTAGCACTTCCAAAATATGGGTAGTGCACCGTTCACAAGTTGTAACATTTACATTTGTTTTGTACAACACACAAAGGATAAAAACATCTGGTTGAGCCAGAGTCGTAGCATTTGCAAGCAAGTTTGGATTATGGTCAGGGTTATTTTTTAATGTTAAGGTTCTCATGCAAACCACCCATGGAATAAGGCAGGCGTGGCATGTTATTATGAAGAATGGAGAGTGTCGGGCATATGAACTTTCCGAATATGAAAACTTATTTTTCCTGACTAACAACAGATTCGTATGGGTCAAAGATCCATGTTATGCAAATCCCATTACAGAGATTATCAAAGACAATACAACTGTACTAATATCAGTAAAGCATTGCGTATGGGATAAATTGTTCGTTGGTCATTGGGATTTACCTTTAATTATTATTAGCCTTGACTCCGCCCTGTGGCAAGAGATTGGAGTTAATAGCAACCTGTTATAAAACTGAGTTTTATTTTCATCAAGCGTAATTGGCAATATAGCAGCTGTGTTTCAGCTGAGCAAATCAAGGAACTGATGTTGTGTAATTGCAACCTCTCAAAGGTCAGTTAGACCATTGTTAACAACCTTATGTTATTGTCAGCTGAAGCTACCTCAGTCACAATGATGAAAAACAGTATTCAGCATTGCTGAACATGACAATAAACTCATTTGAACTTGAACTTGAAACTCACTACAGTAGTATGGTCGGTCGAATTCAGTTATTACAAACTGATGCTAAGGACTCCAAGGTGAGAAGTTCTGAATACCATCTCTGGTTGGAGGTATTGGAGATTTGCATGAGTTACCAATTCTTCAATTGTTTGTATCAACTAAATATATACACTAGATGCACCCCATGGGTAAGGGGCTATTGAGCGAATATACATATTCTACATGCTCAAATTCAAGTTGCTGCTCTACAATGGGGACATATGTTAGTCACATGGCAATCAAGTAAAAGTATCCTGTAATAATTACCTAATCTCCTTTGCCACTGGTGTATCATCCAGTTCAGATTGATGACAACACAGAATAGGTATTGGATCTCAAAGTATTATGGAAGTATGGTTCAATACTACATCGAATATCGACATGTTGGTGCAAGTTTATTCACTGATTGCAAAAATATGTGGCACAACAGTGCGGAGAAATACATTCTCACTACAAAAGGAGGAATGTTCTTTTATGTTTCCTCCAATTTTTGCCTCATTAGCCGGGTCTTAAACCAGTCAGCAAAGCCTCGCTTGGGTTCATACTGTCGGACTGGCTAAGCAGCCATGTTGCCTACTTCATCAGGCATAATGGCACAATGGTATATGGTTATTCCAAAAAACAAAAACTTGCTGGTTCAAACTGTCGTTCAGGAGACCGGCCTTTGCACAATAAAACAATTATTGACACACATTTTGAATGTATTGACTTATGCCTCGGGTTGTCACATCAAGCCATGGATGTGCTCACTGCAGTGCAGGGATAGCACCCAAAAAAAGCAGTACATTCCTATTGAGGAGGATCAGAAGTGATTTTGTTTAAATGTTAATGTTACTTTTAATACATACTACAACTGCAACAAAAGGGAACGACTATGTCGGGTTCAACCCGGATATCGAGTTGTTAAAAAGATCTTGACACAAATCCTCCCACTACAAGATTATGCAGTTGATTATTGAAAATGTGTGAACATTACTTCACCAAGGGGTTCAAGCTACATCCTTAGTTATGACACTAATATCAGCACAATGACGGCAAACATTGCAAACGCTGTGGCTGGATAGGATTGAATTGGCTGCAGGTGCCATTACATTTTACATTCTGGTCTACACAAGCAGAGCAGACCATGGGTGGCATGATTTAAGATCATTTTTCAGATACCCCACGGTCTCACGTCTATGTTATCAAGGCCACCAAGAATCCTAAGAAGTGTGGAATCGACATTGTTTATTAATCAACAAACAACTACACAAAGGAAGGTCGGTTCAGACTATTTCAAGGTGGCTGCAGCAGGTTCTGGGTTATGCAGGTATTAACATTGACGATTGTTTATCTCATTCCACCAGGTCAGCATCAACGTCAGCGGCCTAGGCAATGGACATGCCCAGCGACCATATCCTCGAGACCGCAGGATGGTCAACTAAATTGTTGTTTTTTTAAAAATTCCATAGGCCGGTTACTGACCCGGGGGTTTGCCCATTCTGTTTGCGTCCAATTTAGTCTCCCATGAGTTACAGGGTTGCTATTGATTTCTTTATTAACGCAAACCATTAATACATGTGAATCAATATCATGCTAATGCATTTTGATTATTCACTCATCTTGAGTCAATCGATGCAGTGAGACGCCGAGATTTCGATCTGCGGCATGAAATCACAAAGCTTCAAAGTCTTCACGGAATCACTCATGTGACTCCGAAGTAAAATAGTAAAATTAAACGAGAACTTACCAGTTTGAAGTTTGATCTTGATTTTATGAGGAGTTACGTTGGTGATTACATGCCCACCACGCCCAACCCTCTCTCATAAAGATCACCTGGTAGTTTTCGAGTCACGCATCTTACTATGTCACTTTGGTGATTGTTATTTGTGATTTCATCCCGCTGCTTTGAAGATTGACGCGCATGCGGCCTAGACGGGGTTCTTCACGTAATCACCAACGTAACTCCTCATAAAATCAAGATCAAACTTTAAACTGGTAAGTTCTCATTTAATCTTACTATTCTGCACTTTTCCTTCTGAAACTGCAGACAGGTTCCCATGTCTACCTTTCCCATAAGGAGTAGCTAACTAGTTTGGAGGGGTCTTGTTTGAGAAAAAACCTGTCTAGCCTGTACAGGTGTGGCATTGTTGTGCAGAGAGCTGCCTGGTCTTGCAGCTGCTGCATTAGAATAATGCAATTATTTTTATCCATTGCAAATGCATACATGAGTTGCCTCTGACCTTTGTTTTTGCAAGCCGACCAAGTAAAGGCTGGCATGCACTGTGTTTTTTGTACTTGTGTATATTTTTTACAAATAAACTTTTTTGAAAGAAATGAATGGTCGATGTGGAAACCACGGACGTCCACAGATGGGACAGGTTGGGATTAGGGCATTGAGGGTGGATAGATTAGTGCCTACCTTCCACTGCTGACATAGAGCCTATGTGAGCTCTAAATACAAGACCTTGAGATTCTCGCCACTACCCTGAATGTTCCTTCTCTACTTGGAGTGGTCTTGATCCAAATATTTTCAGGAATCACTGGGCAATATCGAATTTATTCAAAAAGCTTTGAGCAAAACCTTCAATCATTTCTATTGTTCTCATGATGATTGTTGGGATGAAGCTATCCTTGAAACTGGTAATCATGGTTTTCAGACTCCCATATACCTTCTTCTCAATGATAGGGGTGAAATAAGAGTACGTGTCTGGTGATAATACTCTTATAGATCTCTTCGTTGGTGGGGAGGTCAGTCCTGCAATGGACCAGAAAGTGTCTTTCAATCTCTGTAACCTCCTTTATTCCAGCACGTTAGAGTTCCTGAACCAGGCTGTGAAGTAAAAACCCAGTGTCATAGCAGGGAGAGGCAAGTGGAGCCTTGTTTTCCAACCTCCAACAGAGGTTCACCTGCACCTCCTCCAACCCCATCTACTGCATCCGCTGCTCCAGATGCCAGATGATCTATATCAGTGAGACCAAGCAGAGGCTTGGCGATCGTTTCACCGAACACCTCCGCTCAGTCCGCAAAAACCAACCCGACCTCCCGGTGGCTCAGCACTTCAACTCCCCCTCCCATTCCGTATCCGACCTCTCGGTCCTGGGCCTCCTCCACGGCCAGAGTGAGCAACACCGCAAGTTGGAGGAACAGCACCTCATATTCCGCTTGGGGAGTCTGCATCCTTTGGGCTTGAACATTGAATTTTCTCAATTCTGTTAACCCTTGCTGTCTCCTCCCCTTCCCACCTCTCCCTCAGCCCTCGGGCCCTGGCATTCCCTCTCTCTCTATCTCCCTCCCCCACCCTAGTCGCACTAGCTTCTCATTTTCACATCACAAACAGCTTACAATGGCTTGTTCCCTTTATCATCGATACTTTTTTGCATATCTTTCATTCATTGTTCTTTATCTCTCCACATCACCGTCTATATCTCTCGTTTCCCTGATCCCTGACCAGTCTGAAGAAGGGTCTCGACCCGAAACGTCGCCTATCTCCTTCGCTCCTTAGATGCTGCTGCACCCGCTGAGTTTCTCCAGCTTTTTGTGTAACCCTTGTTTTGCAAATGTTGTGTTTATAGCTTGTTCAATGAATGCATTGACCACCTCTGATCACAAGCGTTAGTTCTCCCAGTTTAGCTTAGCCAGTTTAGTTTATTATTGTCATGTGTACCGAGGTACAGCAAAAAGCTTTGGTTTGATTGCAATTCAGTCAAAGAAAAGACTATACATGAATACAAACAAGCGGTCCTCAGTACATCGATAAAGGGTACAACATTTAGTGCAAGATTCAATATTGAAGTCTGATGAGGTCGGATTAAAATCCACATACTGCTGCTACACTACTGAGGTTAGGCTGAATCTGGAGTGTAGTCACCATAGGACGATCTGCTTCCCAATAGTTCTAAAAGTCAGTGCGGCCGGAATGAGGAACTGGTATAGTTAGGTGTTGATAGGAAGTCGGAGAGAAGACCAAGGTTGGATGTATGGGTTGAACCAAGGGTTGTGGACTGCTATGGTTAAGTTTGGCTGAGTTATGGATCGGGAACATGGTTTATTGTGTGGCCAGACCCTGGATCTGGAACTCAATTATGTGCACAATTTGAATCAGGGACTGGGAATCAGGTTGGGTGTCCGAACGGATGAGGAACCAGGAGATTGATTGGTTGTGCAGGCACAACACGGATCAATAATCCTCCGAGATTTCTGGAGGTTCTCAGAGAGAATAGGTCTAGGAGCGAGTTGGAATATGATCTGGTGATTAGAGATGTGGGTGAAAAGCAGGGGGTGAGATGTAGATGTGGTTACGACCAGGTACAGAGATCAGGGATGTGACGGTGTCGTACAGACAGAAACAGAGACTGGAGAGATGACAGGGTGAGTATAGGTACTGGGTGGAGCCAAAGATCAGGATGTGACAGTGTTTACAAGCAGAACCAGAGACTGGAAGACATGACAAGGTGTCAGAGCAGAGTGTGTGTAGATACCTGAAGCTGCTGGCCTTCGGGGTGAAGTGTCTATATGTGCAATCATAATCTCATGTTTGACATATTGCCCATGGATCATTCTTGAGGATCCCTTGTCACCATCTGCCTCTCCCCACTGACTTTGCACATGCCTCTGAAAGTTGGGAAGACTGGGCTATTCCTGCAGGCTCACACTTCAACATTCAGCACCGGAGATTCCTGAGAATTGCTGCCAAATTGAAAGCCGCTCACAGATAAGCAATAGTTTTCCCGAAAGAAAGTTGGGCAAAATGAATTCGTCGAGGATGGACATTTGTGCATTTCCGAGTGTCTAATTATGAAAAGGGAGGCCTGGAAGGGGTTGTTTTGTTCTGCTGGTGAAAAAATTATCTTAAAACTATCAACAACAAAAATGCTTTTCATAGCTGGTTGCAAATAGTTTTGTTGTTTGAAAGAAAAATAATTTCTCCAAGTCCACTTTTTGCTGGATATGGGAAATTGTTAAGCGTACCTCTCTTGTTTGCAGGCACTGTAAGTAATATTATCCAAAGTTTAACTCGGAAGGTTTTGCTGCTTATTGCAACAACTGCAAAGCCTGTCATGTGTTTTGGCACGAAGACCAACATCAAGTTCACCGCATCTGGAAATTGAATATTTCTCCCTTTGCAAACAGCATCATCTCTTGGTGACCTTGATATAAGCTGCATTTAAAGTATGGTGAACAGATGAAGATCCAGCTCATTTTACACTGCTTGTCAGACATGCTCTATCTTTAGTCTCCTGCATTTCATTCATGATCTTAAATCGGGTGATCATTTTTGCCAATTGTAAGATTGAACCAACTTCAATATTTTGAACCTCTCCAAATAAAATTAGCCAAACATGGAAAGGGACTGGAAAAAAAGAAGAATGTGTAAAGCATTGCCATATTTAAAAGAAATTTAATACCCTTTGCAGACTATTTATAGATTGATAGACAAGAGACAATTGTAACGTATTAATTGCTCTGGTTCAAATTCCAAACACAAGCTTAAAACGGCTGTCAAAGACTTACAAGAAGGAAGTAAGTTAAAATGGGTGCGTGTTGAGTTTTTTTTTAATTACAAGGAGTTAAAGTAGGAAAAGTAGGTTGAAGGGCATCAGGGTAGTCATACCAAGGCTCTTTATTTTGTTCCTGAATGTTTCATTGGCTTCTTAATGACAATATGTAGACATAATACTCAAGCTGTTGCTTGTGGGGAAGTTTAAATAATGTCGTCCAGCTTATTTTTCTTTTTTTTAATAATTTTTTTATTAGAAGCAAGTACATAATAAAAACATTTCATGTATGTCATACATTGCTAATATTATCAATTATTTAATAATTCTGCTTCTATATATTTTTTGATTTATCATAATTTTTCATCATGATTCTATAATTCAATTTATTTGCTTGATTGTTTCACCGTGATTGAGTAGGACACATTTTCCTCTTTTTATACCAATTATCAGATATGAAAACTATTAGTTTTTCTTTCGAGACAGAGCATGGAAACAGGCCCTTCGACCCAACAAGTTCACGCCCGTCATTGATCACCCTTTCGCTCTGCTTTTATGTTATTCCACTTTTTCATCCACTCCCCGCACACAAAGGGGAATTTACAGAGGCCAACTGACCCACAAGGGGAATTTACAGAGGCCAACTGACCCACAAACCCACACGTCTTTGGAATGTGGGTGGAAACGAGTACCTGGAGAAAACCTACACGTTCACAGGGCAAATGTGCAACCTCCACATAGGCAGCACCCGAGGCCAGGATTGAACCCAGTTCTCTAGCGCTGTAAGGAGGCAGCTCTACCAGCATGCCGCCCTTTTTTTTGACTCCCAAAAAAAATGAGATTGGAACTCTCTCTCCCAAGCAAGAATACTTGGATTCTTGCCTGACATCGAATGCCTGTCAGAGTTCAGAGGCAGCAACTCTACCACTGCACCAATGTGCCACCCCATTAAATTATTTTTTCTGCAATATATTTATTATGGTGACACGTCAATAAAGATGAACACATGATTCTGATTTCTGCCCTTAGTTGGATAACACACATCTCCAGTCATTGTTTTTTACATCTATATGGCTGGTTTTCAACCTTTTCAGTCTGAAGGTCTCGACCCGAAACATCACCCATTCTTTCTCTCCAGAGATGCTGCCTGTCCCGCTGAGTTATTCCAGCTTTTAGTGTCTATCTTCAGTTTAAACCACCATCTGCAGTTCCTTCCTACACTCTTTGTTAAGCGAAACAGGTATTTTCTTCACCTCCGTTACTGCAGAGAATACAATCTCAGTTATCAAATATTTCTTCAAAGTGAAAAAAAAATTCCAGCCCTGCCAACATGTTCATAAATCGCCCCTGGATCCTCTCCAGAGCGATTGCACCCTTTCTACAGTGTGTCATAGTCTTACAGCATGGAAACAGGCCCTTCATCCCAACTTTTCCATGCAGATCAACATGCCCTATCTAAACTATTTATCCGCATTTGGTCCATATCCTTTTAAACCTTGTTTATGCCAGTGTGTGTGTGTGTGTGTGTGTGTCTAAGGGTGTGTGTCAGTGTGTGTGTGAGAGTGTATGTTAGGTTGTGTGTGAGAGCGTGTGTCAGTGAAGCGGCGACAACACCCGGAGTGAGCGGAGACTTGGTGATGTCTGGGGAGCATTTCCTCTCTCCCCCCGGGAATGCGGGCTGGACCAGGTGCTCTGTGTCCAGCTGGGGTCTGGGAGAGGTGAGGGGCAGTGACCCGGGGGTCCGGGGGAGGTGAGGGACAGTGACCCGGGGGTCTGGGGGAGGTGAGGGGCAGTGACCCGGGGGTCTGGGGGAGGTGAGGGGCAGTGACCCGGGGGTCTGGGGGAGGTGAGGGACAGTGACCCGGGGGTCTGGGGGAGGTGAGGGACAGTGACCCGGGGGTCTGGGGGAGGTGAGGGGCAGTGACCCGGGGGTCCGGGGGAGGTGAGGGACAGTGACCCGGGGGTCCGGGGGTCCGGGGGAGGTGAGGGTTAGTGACTTGGTGGTCCAGGGGAGGTGAGGGTCAGTGACCCGGGGGTCTGGGGGAGGTGAGGGACAGTGACCCAGGGGTCTGGGGGAGGTGAGGGTCAGTGACTTGGTGGTCCAGGGGAGGTGAGGGTCAGTGACCCGGGGGTCTGGGGGAGGTGAGGGACAGTGACCCGGTGGTCCAGGGGAGGTGAGGGACAGTGACCTCGGAGCGGAGCCTTAGCCCGAGATTAATCCCCGTGGCACCTACGTCCCCACTCACCCGGTCCGCTCCTGGCTCTGGGCTGGGGTTAACACTCCATGGGGTGTGCACAGAGCGGCCGACGGACACAGAGCCGCCAGAGGTGAGGGTGGGAGGTGTGAGCGGTGCCTGTGGGGGGGTCGTACTGGGACCACCGCCGTGTCTCACCTATCACACGATCTGCACGGGAATGTGAATGCAGGTGAGGCAGCATCAATGGAGCAGTAGACAAAAATGCTGGAGAAATGCTTGAGTCTGAAGAAGGGTCAGACTCAGACATAGATGCTGCCTCGCCCGCTGAGTTTCTCCAGCATTTTTGTCTACGTTGCCATTTTAAATAGTGTGCGATAGGCTTAAGCCAATCAAGTTGCTCGTTCTTTACGGGAAACCCAACGACAGAAAACTCATCTCGTTGGTGAGTGTGGAGGAGTGTGACTTTATTTATTTATGTATATTTTGAAAACAAATTTTTTTTTGAGAAATTCTGGTGTATGGGAAGTCTGAAAGAAAGACAGAGTTGGCGAAGCGGGTGACTGATACAAATATTCCGTTTGGACTCTGGCTGAACATAGAACAGTACAGCACAGGAGCAAATACTATATCTCACAGAGTCTTTGCCTAACATAGTCAAGATAGACTAATTACATCTGCCTGCACATGATCCATATCTCACCATTCTCTACATATCTGTGTGTTCCTCTAAAATCCAAAAGCTTCTTAAACTATCGTATCTGCCTCCACTACAACCTCAAGCAGTGTGTTCCATCCTCTGTGTAAAATAACTTACCCTGCACATCTCAATAGATAATAGGTGCAGGAGTAGACCTTTCGGCCCTTCGGCCCTTCGAGCCAGCACCGCCATTCAATGTGACCATGGCTGATCATCCCCAATCAGTACCCCGTTCTTGCCCTCGCCATATCTCCTGACCGTTATCTTTAAGAGCCCTATTTAGCTCTCTCTTGAAAGTATTCAGAGAACCGGCCTCCATCGCCCTCTGAGGCAGAGAATTCCACAGACTCGCAACTCTCTGTGAGAAAAAGTGTTTCCTCGTCTCAGTTCTAAATGGCCTACTCCTTATTCTTAAACTGTGGCCCCTGGTTCTGGACTCCCCTCAACATCAGGAACATGTTTCCAGCCTCTAGCATGCGCAAAGCCTTAATAATCAATAAGATCCACTCTAAACTCCAGAGTATACAAACCCAGCCGCTCCATTCTCTCAGCATATGACAGTCCCACCATCCCGGGAATTAACCTTGTAAACCTACGCTGCACCCTCTCAATAGCAAGAATGTCCTTCCTCAAATTAGGGGATCAAAACTGCACACAATACTCCAGGTGTGGTCTCACTAGGGCCCTATACAACTGCAGAAGGACCTATACTCAACTCCTCTAGTTATAATGGCCAACATGCAATTTGCTTTTTTTCACTGCCTGCTGTACGTGCATGCTTACTTTCATTGACTGATGAACAAAGACACCCAGATCCCATTGTACTTCCCATTTTCCCAACTTGACATCATTTAGATAGTAATCAGCCTTCCTGTTTTTGCTACCAAAGTGGATTTATCCGCTTTTATCCACATTTATCCGCATTAAACTGCATCTGCCATGCACCTGCCCACTCACCCAACCTGTCCAAGTCACCCCACATTCTCATAGCATCCTCCTCACAGTTCACACTGCCACCCAGCCTTGTGCCATCTGCAAATTTGCTAATGTTACTTTGAATCCCTTCATCAAAATCATTGATGTATATTGTAAATAGCTGTCCCAGCACTGAGCCTTGCGGTACTCCACTCGTCACTGCCTGCCATTCTGAACTTTAAACATTGCCCCTCTCACCTCAACACTATGGCCTCTAATCATTGACATTTCCACCCTGGAATAAAGGTTCTGTCTACCCTATCTATGGCTCTCATAATTGCATATACTTCAATCAGGTCTCCCCTCAACTTCCAACATTCCAGAGAAAAAAAAATATCTAAGTTTGTCCAACCTCTCTTTTTAGCTAATAACTTCTAATCCAGACAGCAGTCCATTGAAACACCAGTCACCTGGCAAATACCATGTCCAATATGGCCCCACTTTGAGTGGGCTATATAACGGAAAGGTCAGGTCTGGGATTGGCAGAAAAGTTAGATTAATGATGGAGGTTGAAGTAAGAACCAGGTCGAAAGAAGGGTCTCATTCCTTCTCTCCAGAGGTGCTGCCTGTCTCGCTGAGTTACTCCTGCATTTTGTGTCTATCTTCAATGGAAAAGATCAGGTTGGGTCAGTGACATCACTTTACCAGGTAAACAATGCCTAAGATATTGTACATTCAAATGCCTCGGAAACACAATGGAAGTTTAGAATGTAGTAACAAAGAACTGCAGATGCTGGTTAACACATAAAAGGGCATCAAGTACTGGAGTAACTCAGCAAGTCAGGCAGCATCTCTGGAGAACATGGATAAGTGACGTTCCGGGTCTAGACCCCTCTTTACTGTTTTTGAGAAATTCATGGTGGAACTATGTACTATGAAACAAATAAAGACTATAGGAATAACTTCAATAATAAATATGCTTCATTTTGATTGAAAATTGAGGGATTTCATAATCCTAACTCGATTGGGTTAATAATGTTTCCAATTAAAATATTTGAGAATGCATCTATTTCAATAGCGGGCAATTGGAATGGTTACATTAAACCACATATTACATTTGGGTTATTTTATAAACCTATGACATTTAGCATAACAAACCTGATTTCTGCAGCGTTCTGCCATCTGCTGGCTATTTTGATTCTGACTCATCAATATATTTCGTCTTTGCCTTTTCGCTAGGCATGTCAATGCATTGTGAAGGAAGGACCTGCAGACGCTGGTTTACACCGAAGATAGAAACAAAATGCTGGAGTAACTCAGCGGGCCAGACAGCATCTTTGGATAGCAGGATTTTGTGTCTATCTTCAATGCATTGTGATGCTTTTTGCAAATGTTGCGGATGACAAAAAAAATGAGAGTGCTTTTTTTATTTAAAGTGATTTTCTTGCTAAAATGACAAAATGCATTGATTCCAGAAGACTATTGGTACCTTTTGGTGCTTTAATTGTGGAATTTCTGTTCTAATGGCAAAGTGTTATTGAAATATCTGTTGTAATTCTGGTTGGTTGGAGTCAGTATCACACTTGCATGAAGCAGTATTTGTGCGAGCACAGAACACCAGCTGTCCTGGCATGTGACCAATCTGCATTATGTGAGTCCCTGCTGATTCAAAGAGGCGAGTAGCTTTGGTGTTTGCCACTGAGAAACAAACATACTCCAGTGTTTCAGTGAAATGAATTGGGGTTGGTTTTAATTATTGCCTTGCTGAGTACATTGAAAATTCACAAAATGTTACTTGCAAAATACCACTACTTATGGTGTGGAATACTTGGGGTTTTTTTTTTTTAACGATCTTTCACTCCCACCAATATACAAATGATGCACAGGTCTGAGTGCGTCGGTAGGAATTGTGCGCACAAGGTAACTTTGGAATGATTTAAACACACAAGGTTTTAGACCATTCCAAAGTTACTGCATGCACACAATTCCTACCGAAGCACGAAATAGACCTGAGCATTATCTGTTTTATAGAGTGGGGGGAAAAAAGTAAAATAAAAATAAAAATCTGCCTGACACATGATTTGACATGCGTCCAGTAAAAAATTTACGCGGTACAGCAGCGGCTTTGAGCCAATCAGATTGCAGAGATTCTTAGATCCATTCTATAATAGACAGAATCGCACAAGTACTGCTCGATTAAACATTACTGATAGTTTTTTTTAAAAAGCCGCAAGATGCTGGAGTAACTCAGCGGGTAAGCCAGCATTTCTGGAGGACATGAATAGAGGACATTTCGGGCCGGAAGCCTTCAGACTGATTGTAAAAACGTTCTATTCCTTCATGTTATTTGGTTAATTTGTGAATTCATTGCACCATAAATCATTTTGCCCCTTCGTAATTCTATAGCTGTCAGGTACCCAAATTTAATAATACTTTGAAACATAGTTAAAGGACAAATGGTCAAACATTGCTTTTTCTTATTCATCCATTCACAGGGCATGGAATGGAATGGAATGGGTTATTGTCACATGTGACAAGGCACAGTGAAATTCTTTGTTTGTATACCCAATGTAGACAAATAGCGACTGCCTACGATGTGCAAACAAAGTTGTAAAGCAAGCCGGCTCCTCCACTCAAGAACATTGAAGCTGCCTGACAGTCTTCACCAGTTAATAATTATTTTTGACTAAAATAATTTACTTAAATAATCTTCCAAAAATCCAATAACTTGAATGAAACAATTTAAATTAATGTGCATGAGGATTTAAAAAAAAAATTGTAATATTTCAAATCCAGGCAGAATTCCATCATTGTGAGTTATAATTGGTCTGAAATTCTTTGAGCATGGTCAACCATTCAATAAGATCACAGCTGATCTCCTAACTAATTAAATTGTCAAACGTAGGTCTCTGTTATCTATAGGTGGTGGTTTCAAATCCCACTCCAGAGGTTAGTAATAAGATCTAGGCTGACTCCCCAGTACTAAACTGAAGGAGTGGTACACTGTTGAAGGAGTTAAGGGCCTGTCCCACATGCGTGTCCTTGGCACGCAAATTACACAACCTCCTCGTCGCGTTGAGGTGCACGGGTATCGTTTGGCCGCGCGGGGCCGGTCCAACTGAGAAGCGTGGAGGGGTATGGAGTTGTGTGCGGTAAATTTTGTAGCGAAAGAAATCTTCGTGCGCCAACAGCCTGTCGCGTAACTGACAGCCAAAGTGGGACAGGCCCAAAACCCTGGCGCGATGCAAAGTCTCACCTCCTACAGCAGCAGAAGCAGGCAAATGATCGCCGAACTCGGCCTTGGGCTCACGGTCCGTTGCGGATCCGGATCCGCCCCACTTCTGCTTCCAGAGTGGGGCCAAGAAAATTGAAGATAGTCACAAAATGCAGGAGTAACACAGCGGGACCGGCAGCATCTCTGGAGAGATGCTCAAGACCCTTCTTTCAGACTGAAGAAGAGTCTCGACTCGAAACATCACCCATTCCTTCTCTCCAGAGATGCTGCCGGTGCTGCTGAGTTACTCCAACATTTTGTGCCCATCTTCAAATGACATCACGCGCTCCAGACGGCTGTGCGAGCGCATGAAGTCGTGCGTGACCTTCGCGGGACCGTCGCGCCTCAACGTGACCACAAGGTCGCATAATTAGCGTGCCAAGGACACGTAAGTGGGACAGGGGCTTTAGGTTTTAAACAAGATATTAAACCAAGGCCCTGTCACACATCATACGATGTAAAAAATCTAAAGTCACTATTTTGAAGAGAGATGGCCTAAGAAATATTTATTCATCATTCAAAACTCTGGAGAGATGCTCTCTAGAGCATCTAGAACAGTACAGCACAGCAACAGACCCTTCAACCCATGATGTCTGGGTCAAACATGATGCCTACTTAAACTAATCTCTCCACCTCCCCCCCACTACGAAAGATAGAGTTGCTTCAAGCTTTGGTCCTTTGGTGTCCAGGTCAGTCAAACCTCGATTAAGCTCTCAGTACGTGGCTACCACTGTTCAAAAGGTCATAAGGTCATGTGATTGTAGCAGAATTATGCCATTCGGCCCATCACGTCTACTCCGCCATTTAATCATGGATGATCCATCTCTCCTTCCTAACCCCATTCGCCTGCCTTCTTCCCATAACCCCTGACACCCGTACTAATCAAGAATCTATCTATCTCTGCCTTAAAAAATATCTATTGACTTGGCCTCCTCAGCAGCCTTTGGCGGCATTCTGTGGCAGAAGATTGGACAACGTTAACAATGAGCACACTTCTAGCAATGGTCGAAATACAGTTTACAGACAAAGAAAGTATTGAGTAACAACAATCACCAACAGTCTGTGGAATTCTCTGCCTCAGGGGGTGGTGGTGGCAGGTTCTCTGGATGCTTTCAAGAGAGAGCTAGATATGGCTCTTAAAAATAGCAGAGTCAGGGGATATGGGGAGAAGGCAGGAACGGGGGTACTGATTGGGTTGATCAGCCATGATCACATTGAATGGCAGTGCTGACTCGAAGGGCCGAATGGCCTACACCTGCACCTATTGTCTATTGTCTATAATATTTTAAAGTGGAAATCCCATATCAGCTTCTGTTAAGCACATAAACGCAGTTAAATACAGAAATCTCTGCAGTATTGTCTGGTATGGGCCTGCTCCAGAGATTTCATTAGAGCGCCTCGATGAACAAGGGCATTGAACACTGTGTCATCACTTTGTCTAACACCAGGGACAGGAAGGCCAAGCATCAGCCATTGCTCTCTAACACCTTTTAATTGCATGGCAACTTAATTACTCAGGAAAAAATTCTCTATCACTAAAAATTAACTTTTACAAATGTGTAAGCATATTCCATCAGAGTTGAGTTGTTTTTGGAGGTGCAAAAAAAAAGTTTTCAAAATATTTTCCACTTCTCTCTTAATCCAATACTTATTCCCTCTTCATTTTGCTTACATTTTGATATTGAATTAAACATTATAGATTCATAGTCACAGAGCGTGGAAACAGGCCTTTCGGCCCACACTGACCAACATGTCTTCATTTACACCAGTCCCACCAGCCTGCGTTTGCCCCACATCCCTCTAAACCTGTCCTATTCATGTACCTGTTTAAATGTTTCTTAAACATTGCAAATTCCTCTGGCAGCTCATTCCATACACACCATCCCCCATTTGTGTGATAAAGTTACCCCTCAGGTTCATATTAAATCATTCCCCCCTCACCTTAAACCTATGTCCTCAGGTTTTCAGTTCTCCAACTGGGCAAGAGTCTCTGTATGTCTACCCAATCCATTCCACTCATGATATTAGTCACCAGTTGTGCTCCAAGGAATGCCCAGCCTGCTCAACCTGCCCTATAACTCGTGCCCTTGCAGCCTGGCAACCTTTCCAGCTTGACAACATCTTTCCTATAACATGGTGCCCAGAACTGAACACAATACTGTTTAAGAACTGTTTGGAAGAAGGTCTTGACCCAAAACGTCACCTATTCCTTTTCTCCAGAGATGCTGTCTGACCTGCTGAGCTACTCCAGCTTTTTGTGTCTATCTTCAGTTCAAACCAGCATCTGCAGTTCCTTCCTACACAATACTGTTTACAATAGTTTGTGATTCCTGTTTCAGACAATGATGTTCATTAACAATTCCACAATGTGATTGTGTAGGAAGGAACTGCAGATGCTGGGTTTACACTGACAATAGACACAAAATGCTGGCGTAACTCAGCAGAACAGGTAGCATCTCTTGATAGAAGGAATGGGCGATGTTTCGGGTCAAGACCCTTCTTCAGATCTGAAAAGAAGGGTCTTGACCCGAAATGTCACCTATTCCTCCTCTCCAGTGATGCTGCCTGTCCTGTTGAGTTACTCCAGCACTTTGTGTATATCCTCAATGTGATTGGTTCATGCCACGCAGAGTTTCTTGTTCATTTCACTCCCGATTTTTTTTACCATACTGACTTACTGCAGGTACTGTTTGGTTTCAAGCTGGAAGGTCAATTTTATTTAGTTACCTGATTAATGTACCAGCTGCTGAACTGCGCATCTTCAGCCCACCCACTCATCAGCAAAGCGGGGTTGTGCTGTTGAGAGCTTGAATGTCCCATCGAGCGACCCTGAGATCCAGATGTTCCGAGAATGTTTGATACCAATGGACCGCTAGTCAACACGAGGCCTCTAGCTGAGCAAGATGGTGGGATGAACCGTGATCTGCACCTCAGAAGGTGCATAGTGTGGGATGAATGAAAGGGAATTTTCTAAGCCTTGGTGTTGTGCGGCTCATTACATCATCCAGTTCAATCCCAAGGGCCGGCTCCCTTACAGACAGAGATCCCTCTCCTGGATGGACAACTCTGACTCATGGTGACAATGTCCCAGACTCTGAAAAGTTCCTGGTAAAAGACAGATAACTCCTTCAGAGAGATGCTGATACCAGTTACCAATGGTGGACACAAAGCGCTAAAGTACTTCTTATACTTCGGAACAGGCAGCGACTCTGGAGAATGTGGATAGGCAACATTTCGAGTCGGTGAATGTTCAGACTCAGAGATGCTGCCTGACCTGCTGAGTTACCCCAATAGTTTGTGTCCTTTTTTTTGTAAACCAGCATCTTCTGCTCCCAGTTTCTACAAACTTCTAGTTGCCAATGGAGTTGCCTCTGATGGAGAGATGGCACTTTGTCTAACCAACCTCCATAAACAAGAGACCCAAGCCTGCAACAAACGTTTTTTCATTTCCTCCTCTGCAGAAGCAATCAATGAGCATCGGATCAAGAGCAGATTGTGGGATGAAAGTCACCAGCTAGTTCTACAGCACGGAGCCCATCGGTTGGTTTATGACCATTGTGTCATAGAACATATATTGTGCATTGCATATATAGCCTGTTCCTCTCCCTCCTCTGTATGCTCATCTCCCATCGCTGAGTCTCATATTTCCCCTTCATTCCCCTCTGTCTCCTCCTCCCTGTCGCCTTCTACCCATATCCCTCCCTCTGGCTTTAATTCAATTCAGTGATTCAATGAAACTGTACTACTAGGTACAGTGAAATGCTTTGTTTTGCATACAACCCGGTAAGATCATGTAGCAGACTTCACCTACCTAGGCAGAACACAAGAGTCGCTACATTTCTGGTGCCAACAAAGTTATATAAAGTTGATTGAACACACTTGTTTTTGATTGAACACATTCTTTCCTTATCTGACACCCTTTTGTCACCTTTTCATCTCTGGATTTTATCACTTACTCCACCCATCAGCCAATCACACCCCCTCTCTCCCCCTTACCTGTATCCACCTATCACTTGCCAGGCTATGGTCTATCCAACCAGCTTTCTCCCCCTACTCCATTCAGTCTGAAGAAAGGTCCCTCCACAGATGCTGCCTGCGGCTGAATGAATGAACGCTTTATTGTCATATGTGACATGACAGTGAAATTCCGTGCTTGTATACCCAAGGTATGCAAATAGTCACCACATAAAGGGCGCTTACAAAGTTACCCCCACACCGGGTCCTCTGTTCCTTCCTCCCTCCCCCTTCCCCCTCTCCCCTCCCCCTCCCGCATGGCGGTCCCCGCACGCCAGGTCCTCCTTTGTTCCTTCCCCCGGCAGCGGCGTCCTCACTTGCACATGGTCCGTCCTCATCCATCCGTCGGCGATTCCCCCAGCACTTTTTTTTGTTGTTTGTTGCTCAGGGCGATTCAGTGCTTGGGGTTTTGTTGTAATTCTGTGAGATGCCACTTGGGGTCAGTGTAGCAGTTTGCTGAAGCTATCAGCCACAAAAAAAAAATGCATTACCATTGTATCTTCAGAACACCATCTGTTGTATGTGTGACAGTGACAAAGATCACTGCACCGAACAGGTACTGCCTGAAACAAAAAACACATGTCGAGAAAAGGTCCCCGGAGAAGTTAGCAGCAGATTTTTGACAGCTTTAGCATGGATTGTACTTGAGTGAGAAAATGATGGTTGTCCCTGGATAATTAAGAGTATTGTTGGGATAATGAATTGACATGATAGATGGGTGGGACGAAGAGATGTGGGATGAATGAGTTGTGAGGGAATTGAAGGAAGTCATCTCGGGGTAGATCACAACAGCATTGAATTAGACAATTCATGTGAATTGTTAGTCTTCAGATTTAGTGTTGTCAGTCATCTCATGGGGCATCTATTCATGTCTTGCTTTGCATACCTTCCAGACATTGCTTTGATCTTACAGCCAACTGTGTTGTGCAAAGTTAATCCCTTTTCCATATATTTACATGTTTTATATTAATTCTTTCAATTTCCTACTGGCTTCCATAATCATCCAACCACCTGGTCCACAGTTATCAGAGTATAGGAGACACTACTAGAGTTTAGGCTTGCACCATTTACCAGACTGCCCCAGTGCATGCAATCCCAAAATGCACATCAGAGTTTTTTGTACCAGTACCTCTTAAAAATCAAAAACTAGATTTTCAAATTTTCAGAATTTGTTATAGTTCGTGGATTACTAAAGTAAAAAACAAGAATTATTAATTAAATTCAGCAGTCAGCCCCTAAAGAGCTTAGGTAGACAAAAATGCTGGAGAAACTCAGCGGGTGAGGCAGCATCTATGGAGCAAAGGAAATGGGCAACGTTTCGAGCGAACCACTACAGACACCAACAGCAAAGAACATGTGTATCGGCACCTTTTTGCCTACATAAAAGCACTGAGAATATTCTCGTCTGCTTTAGCCTGTGTTCAGGGCTAGTGGGATGTGCTCAGGGCTGTAAACGTGTCTCAGCTGAAAAGCTACCTCAGTTATGCTCCCACACTGACAGTAAATAGACATCCAAATGTCAGCGAAACACTGCTTCATACTGACCAGGTCACGTTGTTCCCGATTATTCTCCTTAACTCTTTCCTTCTCTCTCAACTGTGCACACCAGAAGCCTCTTGTTGAGAACCATGCTTTGCTGAGAACCCAGATAATTCTGTGTCTCTACAGTTTTTGAGGCCAAAGGTTCATGCTTGGCCGAAGTTTTCACAAGTAGCAGAACGTTCTGAATTCATTGGCCAGTATTACATTAAATTTAAAAATATGGGGTTGAATCTTGCTGATCTAGACCCTTCCAACCCATCCTAGCCCCCTTCACAATCCCTACCTGAGGGCCCCATACATCCAACAGATACTAACCTGGGTCAGATGTGGACGGCAGATCTCCACATGGACCAGACCTTCCATCTGCATGGACTAAGTACCATCTGGACCTGTACAGCGTGAAGCCCCCATCCTCAAAACAGCCCAACGGCCTTTGAAAGCCCAAAAAAGGGAAACAAAGCTTAATTGACTGCAAATATTGTCACTGGTATTGACAGTTTTGAAATGGCTCTGCCATTCAGAAAGATGTAAATGCTAAAATTAAGTAAATGAACGATCGAATTTTCTACGAAAAAAGCTGAAACAAAATAATGCAAATAATTCATCACATTAAAGCAAAATAATTTGAAAACACAGTAACTTACTTTCCCTTTTGCTGAAAAGGGATTCAGTCTGAAGAAGGGTCCCGACCTGAAAGGACAACTGTCCACTCCCGCCACAGATTCTGCCTGACCTGCTGAGTTCCTCCAGCACTTTGTGCTTTGTTCAAGGTTCCAGCATCTGCAGTTCATTGTGTTTCCCTTTTGCTTCCCAATTCTTTATTGTACAATCTTGATTAAATTAGTTTTTTTCCATGGACTAATGTTGGCAAATTCCATTGCGGGGGGGGCCTTGCTGATGGGATCTAGTTATGTTCAACGGCAAGTGAACAGCCACATCATTCCCTCAGGATCCATCAGAAGTTGAAGTCCAGGATTCATTTCAGTTACAGTAGCTGATCATCAGTGGTTCCAGAGGGTCAGGCAGCGTCACTGGAGAAAAAAGGAAGAAGGGTTCTGACCTGAGATGTCACCTATTCTTTTTCTCCAGTGATGCTGAGTTACTCCAGCATTTTGTGTCCGTTTTCAGTATAAACCGGCATCTGCATTTCCATCCTACACATCAGTGGTTCCAGTTGGAAGCACCAGCCCAAGGCAACATGATCCAGGCTGGTGATAGTTAAGGTAGAAGAATGTTTATCGACATATGGCACAGCAGAAACAACATGGGATTAAAAATGCCAGAAGACAAATGATAGAGAATTTTAATAATGTGAGTTAATTGCCTTGTCATTTTATTCATTTAGATCAGAAGCATTGGTTCAGCTAATGATTAAATCTTAGTGCATGCTCTTTATACTACCTTTGGTATGTTTTTGATTGCGCAGGGATATGCAAATTAAAAAAACTGGTCATCTATGCATGGGATAAAGTTAAATTAAATTATTTATTGAATACCATAAACTGTCAGGGTGAAAAGAGTTATGTTTTATCAAACAAGCAACAAATTGGGCACTTAATGTGTGCAGCGGTATGAGATGTTTATATATCTGGTGTGTAAATCATTAGAAATCACATTGGATTGCTTTAATGGCAGACATAGTAATAGGAATCAAAACACGGCTGGAAAAATTTATTAAAAAATATTAATTAATATTCTTCTAGCTTTGACTCTCGGTTTCTGTCAGCATTGGTGGTCACGCAGGATGCATGAGTTTAAAATTCCAGCTTTCCGTTGTTGCCTCTGAACCGTTATTGTTTGGGATTCACATGGAGGGATTAATATTAGAGTAGGTCTAGTTTAAATGGATGCTCAATTATCAAAGTTGGCGCAATGTTGCTGTGCTGTACAAGGCTATGACTCCATAATACCTTCTCCAAGAATAAAGTTTATTCCCACCTTTATGTGAAGTAAACTTTATTTTTGCAGATATTATGCAGTCATAGCCAAGTACAACATGGAAATATTGAGCCAATTTGGATCACTAAGCATCCATTTTAAACCAAATCTACTCTAATTTCACTTTATTCTCCTCACTTTCCAATTTAAGGTCATAAGGCCAAAAGTGATAGGAGTAGAATTAGGCCATTTGGCCGATCAAGTCTACTCCGCCATTCAATGATGGCTCCCTCCTAACCCTATTCTCCTGCTTTCTCCCCATAACCTCTGACACCCGTGCTAATCATTTCCCATTAATTCCTCCAGATTCTTCCACCCATCTACACCAGGGGCAATATATACAGCAGCCGACTCACCTACGAACCAGCATGTCTTATGGGAGGAATTCAGAGCAGCTGAGAGAAACCCACATTGTTGCAGGGAGAATGTGCAAACTCTGCACAGTCACTGCCAGAGATCAGGATCGAACCTGGGTCACTGGACCCGTGAGGCAGTGGCTCAGTCAGTTGTACCACCAAAATATGCAGTGGCTTTTTGAATCCTCTGGATCAAATGTTGCTGAGATGTATGGGTTTGTAAGTTAATTTGTAAAATCGACCCTAATAATGTGGGGAGTGGATGAGAAAGTGGGATAACATAGAACTAGTATGAATGGGTGATCGATGATCAGCATAGACTCAATGAGCTGAAGAGTCTGTTTCCATGCTGTATGAATCTATAAACAGCGGTAGAACACAGAACAGTGGAACATAGAACAGCACTGGGGCAGGTTTCATCAACGGAGAGGAGACCATATTGTGACCTCTAAATACAGTAGACTAGATTTCCAGCATTCTCCTTTATTTCCGGTTTCCAGCAACTGCAGTGATCTCAACAAGTTTTCCCCCTTTATCCTTTGTCCTCATCCATCTCCTTCCAGTTGCATCTGTTCAGCTGTAACTAACTGGCCTTCACCACCCTCGCAGTTAGTTGTGTTGTTCAGTCTCTTTTGGTCTTCACTCTATTGCAAACATTTACTTTGTTCTCAACAGGCCAACTTGAAGGCAGTTCTGATTTCCTAGTTTAGATGAAAGGCCATTTACCTGAAATGTTAACTTTGTTTCTCTCTCCCCTGACCCGCTGACTAATTCTCTACTTAAAGTACCATGCTAAATATATGTTGAATGTGCAAAAAGGTAGTGTCATGCACAGAAACAGACCTTTTCGGCACAACCCGATCATGCCATGAATTGGCCCAACTGACTAGTTAGGCTGTCATTAATTTATTATTGATTACAGCCTAACTTTCACATTCTCGAGCAGCAGAGGTTCGCAACTTATAGATGAATTTGTCACTAATCAATTTTCCTTGATATTGGGAAGTTTATTAACTATACCTTATCATCTTGTAGACCCAATTGGTTTGGTCGTGAGCTGTGGACTGAATGAACTTACTAGTCTTTTCCGCTGAGATACTTGTTTTTGTTTCTAACAGCAGATAGTTTCCGTACCAACTGACCACAGCCACTTAAACCAGAGGGCATTATCTATCACAGCAAAACAGAATCATTATCTTGCAATATACTGAAGCCTGTGAGATGTTATTGTGCTTCCCCAAGCCATTAAGCTTTCCACCTGCTGCAAAGTGGTGTAGTTAACATAAAGCATGTCAAGCATGAGCTTCGTGCTTCAGTTACCACCTGCTGTTAAAGCAAGCCAATGCTGTGGAAAGAAGCTATGGTTAGGGGTTTGCAAATGATGGTGGATGGAGATAGATGGGGTGTAACAGGAAGAGTTCCTCTGGTGAACAATAAGCAAAGAATCTGCAAAGACTTTCAAAGACAGAAATGATTTGGTTGAACAAAAGTCTGGTGTTGCTGTTTCAGGGACAGGAAAGTGATGACTCACTAATGAATGATGCATTATAGAACCTCAGCACAAATGCACAGCTTAATATAGTCAATGATAATCACAACCATCACAAATAATAGAAAACATACCTTATGTGTTGAGCTAATATCAGGATATGTAATAACCGTAAAATTACTAGCAAATAAACTTTCAATAGGGTTTTTCTATATCTTAACAGCCTGTCCCACTTAGGCGGTTTTTTCGGCGATTGCCGGCGACGATCACAGTCGTAGCAGGTCGACAAAAAAGCAGCGACTGGACCCCCCCCCCCCCCCCCCCTACGACAATGTCTACGACAAGCTATGACACCTAATCGACGTCAAGCTACGGCAAGCTACCGACAACCGGAGACCCATTAGGACGTCCACCTACGACCACACCTACGACAACCTACGACCACACAGGCGACAACCTACGAGAACCGAAGTCAACCCACGTCAATCCACGACAAACTACAACAAGCAACAACCCTGTCGGCGACAACTGAAGACAATTCTGTCGCTGGTTGACGTAGGTTAACGTAGGTTGACGTAGGTAGTCGCCAATGGAATTCACCAAAGTCGGAACCCGGCGACAACCTGCGTCATCCTGGCGACAACCTGCGACAGCACCTACGACGGGAGACGACAAACTACTTCAAGCTACGTCAAGCCCACAGTCGCCGAAAAGTTTTGAACATTTCAAAATCCAGCGGCGACCAGAAAAACGTTACGACTCTTTAGGTGACTTGAGGAGACTACTCACGACCATACGGGCATCACCGCGCGCCCAAGTGGCGACAGCCTAGTTGCCTGTAGTCGCCGAAAAAATCGCCTAAGTGGGACAGGGGCTTTAAAATCATAGAATCAGTCACACAGCACAGCAGCACGCCCTTCGGCCCCCATTCTGCACCAACTATCAAGTATGCATTTACACTATGACACCAACCTCATTTCATTCTCTCTGCATTCCAATCAACTTTTCTCAGATTCCACCATTCACCATGCGGGCAATTTATAATGGCAAATTAATCTTTCAACCTGCACATTTTTGGGATGTGGGGTCCCCAGAGCATCTCAAAGAAACTCATGCGGTCACTAGGAGAACGTTCGAACTCCACACACCAACAGAAGAGGTCAGGATCGAACCCTGGTCACTGGAGCCATGGGCCAGGCAGCTGTGCCCTTGTGCTTTGCTCGGAGCAAATGTAAGCCACATCTACTGGCATGATAGAAGTATGTAAAATTATGGGAGGCATGGATAGGGTAAACAGTCAGAATCTTTATCCCAGGATGAAGATATCAAATACTACAGGGCATAGCTTTAAGGTGAGAGGGGCAAAGTTTAAAGGAGATGTGTGGGACAAGTGTTTTATACAGAGAGTAGTGAATGTCTGAAATGTGCTGCCGGGGTAGTGATGGTGAGGCAGATATGATAGTGGGACTTAAGAGATTTTTGGATAGGCATGTGGATATGCAGAGAATGGAGGGATAAGGATTATGTGCAGACAGATAAGAGTTGGTCTTGGCAAGTCTTGGTCTTGACCCAAAGGGCCTGTTCCTGTGCTGTACTGTACAATGACAGAGTTAAATACAGTTTGTTTATCAGTTGCTGTGGGAACTAAACCATTCGACATGGCAGACGAACGTTAGTAATTTTTTAATTGCTGCTTAGAATGCAAACTATGAAAATTCACTACTGTGGATGCTGTGTGATACAGGTTTGTCTTCATAATGAAACAATACTGAATGGCATAATTTGGAGGGATGGGTGTACTTCGTCCATAGCCTCTGAAGGTTGCAGGTTTGATCTGCAATCTATGCTGTGTTATGCGGTCTCTGCTAGAACTACTGTACAATGTAAACAACCGACTCGTATAGCAGGCTTGGGACGCGAAAGATAACTTGCTCCTGATTGCTATTTGGCAAGAGTGAACATTCGATGAGAGTTAGATTAGAGTGAATTGTGATGGCCTCTACTTTAGGGATTACTGGACATTGATCAGAAATAGGAGTCACTGATTCCGGGAAATCTGGCTGATTTTCCAGACTCTGAGGCCAATTGTAAAAACCCATTTACTGCTTTATCTCATAACATCTAATGTTATAAAAGGGCATATAAACCTGTAATTGTCTCCACTCTGGTCAAATGATGCCTGATAAAGATTTGTTCAATGAAGTTTAGATGATAAGATTTCTAAAATGTATTTCTGGGTCTCAAGGAAAGGCATGAGTAAGCTTTTGTATTTAAAAGGCTGTTGGTAAGAGAAAGGATGTCTCAATAAATTGAATAAAAATTGCAGATTCTGGAAATCTAAAATAAAACTGAAAATGCTGGAAGCACTCAGCAGTCAGGCAATTCTCTGGGAAGAAACCTTTCATGTTAATGAGCCTTTAACAGAACTAGGTAGGAAAGAAAACAAGTTTGTTTTACATTTCAGTATGAAGAATGGTTCCGACTTGTAATGTCACTGACCCCTGTTCTCCAAGATGCTGCCTCACCTGTTGCATTGCTCCAGCATTTTGTGTCTATCTTCGGTATAAACTCTTCCTTCCTACACAAGTTAGTATTACATTGCAGGGTGGGTGGGGAAGATGGCTCAGAGAAAGAAAATATCTGAACGGGTGAGGCAAGGGTTGCCATGGAGATAAGATGTTGATTAAAAGTTTGAGGGGAGTGTCAGGAGAATGGGATTGAGAGGGAAAGATAGATCAGCCATGATTGAATGGCAGAGGAAACTCAAGTGACCTAATTCTGCTCCAACGACTTATGAATTAAACAAGAAGATGTCTACTGACATAAGGTGCCGAAAAAATCAAAAACAGCTCATTGTCACTATGGACTGTTTGGATGGGCTGCTCCAACCCCAGAGAATAAATCACTGAGTGCAAAGCTCACAGCATCTGGAGTATGGAACATTGTCTAAAATAACGTTGATTTAAAATTCCGTTGAGAAATTATGCTTTGGATGATATGTATGCTACTCACTGTGGCTTAGAAGCCTTGCACAAATAATCCAATCCTATGCATTAATAATCCTCAACATATGCATCATAAGGTCATAATGTTAGGAGTAGAATTAGGCCATTCGGCCCATCAAGTCTACTCTACCATTCAATCATGGCTGATCTAATTCTCCCTCCTAACCCCATTCTCCTGCCTTCTCCCCATAACCTCTGACACCCGTACTAATCAAGAATCTATCTATCTCTGCCTTAAAAATCGTAGCAACACCTCAGTACTTGCTATAAGGCCTTGCTACAAAAATATGCAAGTATAAATAAAATTTTAAAAATTATGCTTTATATTGAGCTACGCATTCGGTAACACATAACATCAGCTTTATTAGTTATATTCTGAAATGTAAACAAAATTCAAAATGTGTAGGATTGTTAAAATATTAAGATAGCAGTATTGAAGAGACAGATATTAGAAGTACATATAGTATATGTCTGCTTAAAAATTGGATAATTGACTCAGTACTAATGTGCAATAGTTTTCCCTGCTGGATTCCAGAGGGGAGCAGCCAAGATCTATTGTTGAGGGTTGACATAGCGATCATCAATGTGTTGGGCCAACTGTCCTGACACAGTTTCATGCCATAAATGAGCCCACACCTTCTACAAGATAATCAGTATGGTAGTGGACATGGTGTGAGGAGCAGCAGTACCTGAAGCAAAAAAGTTTGTAAACAACGATAAACAGACGAAAATGACAGGGGGAATATTTTGACCGAAGGATTGTGAATCTGTCATTTGTTTCGATCGATACATGGACATTGGGTTGGAAACACTTTCATGAACAACTCATTGGGGATCTTGGCCCGATGTGCTTCTTGTTTCGCTGTGACTGTTAAATGGAAATTGCAGCTGCATCTTGGAGCTAAAATTTATTTTGATAACTGTGGACATGAGCATTGTATAATAATCTTGTTATGAGGTGCCTATTTGATGTGGAAAAACAGCAGGCGGTCTAAGGTGAACAATGTCCACAGTACCTGATCAACTTTCTTTGGGCATAATTTCACTTATTTCTCTCTCTCCCACTTCTGATAAAGGACCCCATACTTGAAACATTAACCGTTTCTTTTTCCACAGATGCTGCCTGATCTGCTGAGTTTTTCCAGCATTTCCTGACTTTATTATCTTTTGAATGAACTGTCAATAAGAGCCACACCATCATGGCCACACTCTCATTTCACTCCTGCCATCAGGATGAAGGAAGAGATGTCTGAAAACCATGATCTCCAGGTTCAGGACCAGCCTTTTCCCAACAACCATCAGGCTCTTGAACACTACAAACACCCCAGCTAAACTAATTTTCTTGGTTGCACTCGGGGCTTCAAGCTTTTTATGCACCAATATTGTTTTTGTCAATTTATTGAACTATTTTGTTTCTTAAGTTATCTGTTGACAAACCTGTTATGCTGCTTCAAGTAATAATTTCATTGTTCATGTTCAGTACCAATAACAATGAAACACTCTCAACTCTCTCTTAACTCTTGTCTCCAAATCCAGATTCATTTGAGTTTATACATGAGTGGTACATATAAAATCGGTGCAAATTTAGGCTATGAATAATAGGCTGTGAAATTTCTCATGGTGCAAGGGATGAAAGATTAGGGTTCATTTTGTATGGATCAAATCCAAAAACACAGAGACATGAAGAATGGGAAAAGATATCCTGTCCAAAATGTCAATTTTCTGGAGGAACCGACAAATGTGAAATGAATGGTATAAAGAATGGGCAGAGATGTTTGCACAAAGAAGAATTAAATTATCTTCCAATAAAGTCATTGTAAATAATGACAAAAATGAAGAAATATTAGCTCATATCCCAAGTCATATATATTTGAGCACATGTCCACCCCCACAATATGTTTTACTGTACAGATAATAATCCAAGGTGAGAATAGTTGATGAAAACACAATGACAATTGTACAAACATATCATTGCTCGTCATACGGTGGACAGAGGCACAGTTGGTAGAGCTGCTTCTCACAGCACCAGAGATCCAGGTTCGATCCTCACCTTAGGTGTAGTCTGTGTGGAGTTTGCATGTTGTCCCAATTATTACGTGGATTTGGTTTGCTCCTGCAGTCACAGATGTCCAGGTTTTTAGGTTTATTAGCCTCTGTAAATTGCCCTTGGTGCTTAGGATTCAAAAGTGGGATAACATAGAACTATTGTGGCCCATGGTTGGTGTGGATTTGATGGGCTGAAGGGCCTGTTTCATGTTGTATCTTTCAATTCAATCAATTGAATATATACAACAGAATCGGTCTCTAGCCATACAACAATCTCTCGGCGTTCTCATTTCATTTGATCTTTGTTCAGTCGAGAAGGAAAGGCCCTTTCACCTTTCTGTTTTTCATTGTGTCTTGTATATTCTTGCCTCATTCATCTTGTTCACTAATTTACTTTATCATCACAGTTATAATTCCATAAAAACAAAAACGCTATCAAACATATGTTGATTGATAAGTGAAACAAGGTATCTTAGGTTTTATATAACACTGAAAGTTCAATAAATAAAATTGCATTAGTAAAATAATTCAATTTGACATAAACACACCCATACATTGTCCATTCGCAAATAAACTCTTTGCATTACAAAAACAGTCACCATTTTGCCATTTTTATTTAACTTTGGACAAAAAAGGTAATTCAAAACACTTTTGAGTTTGAACTGTGAGTGGTAAATTTTAAGTTATCTCCTTTGCTTTACCAATTATAATTCAGTGGTCAAGTGTCCATCTGTGGCTTAAAGCAATATTAACATCAATATAACATTTGCTAGCATAAGATCAGTCGCAACCAATACCCGTACAATCTTTTTGAAAGGATCATATACATTTCTACACTCAAAACATCAGCAAGGTGCTGAAATAGATTATGGTGTTTGTACACACATAGCCAGGCTGTGACATTACTAACTGCTTTAAGACTGTAAGAGGGGGAAGAGTGTCATCTGTATTTGTTGGATACTAAAGTCCATGCAGTGAATAGTCTGTGATTTTTGTACAATATGCTTAATCTGAGTGAACAGTGTGCTGTCAGTTAAAGTCTGTCTCTTTGACAATAAGAATTAAACATTCAGAATTAGCAACATTCCAGAGAGAATTCCACTTGTATCAGTTGATACATCCGTGATTGTTATGCTGTTTGTTTCCTTCAAGCTGATGTTCTTGCCAAAAATACCTGAATCTTGTTTGTCTCATTCAGTATATTGCACCTTCAGTGTAAATGTTAAAGCTATAACTTAACTTGCTCATCTCCCCAGTTAGATATCACTGTCTCTTCAGACCAACACTATAACGACTCTCTTTGGATGTTAAAAACAATTCATTTTGTTCAGATGAAGACGTGTTGCATGAGGGATTTTCACCAAGGACAAAGATTATTCAAAGCATAAGACAAGTTATTGGGGTGTTTGTGATGATGGAGTCAGATAGAGATAGGGGGTGAGTGAAGGAGCAACAATGGTGTTCGGCTTAGGAGCACGGCTTTGGGGATAAAGGAACACGAGATACAGGACCACAAGATCGGAAAAAAATAGGGGCTGGAGCAGGCCCCAAGCCCGTCAGGCCTGCCCCAAGCCTGTCAATATGGCTGATCTATTGCTGGCGTCAACTCCTTCTAGGCCAGTTCCCATGACCCTCAAATCCTCACTCCTTCAGAAATGTTTCAATTAAAAGTATCTAATGATCTGGCCCCCTCCACCCTCAGGGGCAGAGATTTGTGCTGTCTGAGAGAAGAGCTTTCTGACACCTCAGTCTCATTTGCACCTTATTTTGCAGCTAGGTCCCCTTGCTTGTAAATCTCCCACCAGAGAAAGCATCTCAGTACTTACCTTGTCACACCCCCTTGGATCATGTATATCTGAGTAAAATAAACTGCTATTCTTCTAAGTTCCACGTAATACAGACCCAAAATATCTTATCTCTCCCAAATGGACAACTCTCTCATGTTAGGAATTAGCCTGGTGAATCTCCTTCGAACTGCCTCCAATGTTACTCTATCCTGTTTTATAGGGGACTAAAACTGCGTGCGGTATTCCAGTGTTAGCCTTGCCAACACCCTGCATAACTTTAGCAAAACCTCCCAATTCTTAAACTCCAACCCCTTCACAATATAGGTCAACACGCTGTTTTCCTTCTTAATGACTCATTGCAATCACTTTTTGCTCTGCATGCGCTATATCTCCGGGATCCTTCTGAACCCCACTCGTTTTCAATTACTCTCCATTTAGATAATGATCCAGCTTTGATTCCTCTTACCTCATTTGATTCAGTACCTCACACCTCCCCACATTATACTCCTTTTCACCCAATCTCTCCAGCTATCTAATCACGCTGCTGAATCAAAGTTTCCCCATCGCAACATACCCTTCCACCTATTTTCCTGTCAAATTGGAAACCTCACAAATCATTCCCACCTCCAAGTCATTGATATAAATATAAACATTGGTGGGCCAAGAACCTACCTCAGGGGTACTTCACTATTCACATCCTTCCAGCTTGGAAAAATATCCATTTATTTGAGAAGAAAGGATGAATAACTGGATGAATGGGTGAACATTATTATTGGAGATACATCATGGAAACACAGGTCTTGGCCCACAGAGTCCATGCCACCCATCCATCATCCATTCACACTAGTTCTATGTTCTCCAACTTTCGCATCCATTCCTTACACACTCGGGGCGAATTTTGCAGAGGCTAATTAACCTATAAACCTGCATGTCTTAGATGTGGGTGGAAGCTTGAACACCTAGAGGAAACCTACAGAGAGAATGTGCAAACTCCACACAGAGAGTACCCGAGGTCAGGATCGAACCCGGGTCTCTGGCACTGTGAAGCAGCAGCTCTATCAGCTTCACCACTGTGCTGCCAACACCAATCGGACTTCCGTTTTCCTTTTCTTTGTCTTTTCTTGGAGAAGGAGTTTGGTCAATGGTGAAAAAGATCAGTTAAAGATAGGGGTGTTGGGGTAAGCATTTCCTTTCGTCCTAAGCAAAGAGAGGATGAAACCTACTATTCAAGAAAATGTCTGACAGACCACCGGACTCAGAGTGGCCACGTTTTCCACAATTCAATAACCCTGAGCTTTTGTGGTTAATTATTTCGCTGATACAAAGTGGGGATCAGTTTTCAATAATGTACTGCCTGCCACTGCGTCAAAATACAGTCATCAATCATGTCTGCTTGTTCTGTGGAAGCACGCCCAAGTATACAGTGCAATTATGTAGGAGTGAGCAAAAGTAAAAGGTTGCGCTGAACAGATTTAATCAAAAGTTAGATATTAATCTAAAAAAAAAAGCAGCATTGATTTCCAACTTAATTTGCATAATCACTGTTGGCCAAGGTAAGAGTTAAGACAATATTGCTGTTTAAAGCTTGCACCTAAAAAAATAAGAGAAAGAAGAAATGGCACTTTGTTTTGTTGCTTCTTCGCGGTTTTGCTTCCCATTAAACGGTCGTTTATTAAAGTACAAATCCTGTCCCAAACTCCTCATGCAAGCTTAGTTTGACCATTAAGCAGTTCATTAGACAGGCTAAAGTCAATTTGTTAAAAATGAATGTCAGGCGAGGCTGAGTATTTTACAAGACATGGCTTACGATTACCGTAAGGAGCGTGACTAAAGGTCTGCGTTTTTAACAGGTCACTTTAAAGTCCTTTTTAAAGTGCCTTGCAAAACGTTCTACTCAATTTATTAAACTGTGCAATTGCAATGACACAGCGATCTGTTGCGTAACCTGACGCCAAGCCCTGTCTCCATGCAGAGCAGAAAACTCTGGCCTGTTTAATATAACTATGTCCTGTAATAAATCTCAACATGAAACATAGAGTGACAATGTTTGTGTTGAACAAGATGCCAGGTTAAACTGATCTCCTTTGCCTGCATGTGATCCCCCGTTCCCAGCAAATCCATGCGCCTATGTAAAAGTCCCTTAAAAGCCCTATTGCATCTGTCTCCACCACCACCCCAGGCTGTACATTCCTGACATCCACCGCTCTCTGTGTAAAAAACGTGACCCATGTATCTTCTTTAAATTTTGCTCATCTCACCTTAAATCTGTGCCCTCTAGACTCTGGAAATAAGGTTCTGACAGTCTACCCTATCTATACCTCCCATAATGTTATGTATTTCTATCAGGTCTAGTTTGTCCATCTGCTCCTGATAGGTAAGAACCTCTAATCTGGTAAACCTGCACCCTTTCCAAAGCCTCCACTCCATTTTAACCATGCCTACGCAAAATCCAATAAAGCTGCACCAACTCTTCCTGGCTCTGATACAACTGATGAGTGGAAGCATACCGTAAATCTTCATTACCTCTCAATTACAAACAGGTTGTAGACCTCGACTGAAGCAAGTGATTTTGTTTATTTGCAGGGACCTGAGAACAACTTATCCAGTATGTTTGCGTCAGCATACTAGCGCTCAAGGACTTCATTTCACCATACACAACCACACCATGTTTACCAGCTGTGGTAACACATTCAAACAGTTTTTTTAACACATAAATCGTTCCTGTTAAAATAAGCTTTGTATATAGTAATTGTTCATCTCTGGGTTATAAAAGTATTAACTCAATTGTTAAATAGTTCTAAACAATGATAGGGATGTCAAATTATAGAAACAAAGCAAAGGTCCAAATAACAGTTTGCAAACCTTTCATTATCAGGTACTCATACAGTACCTCCCCCACATTCCACCTGCCTGCATGCAGAAGGTTTTTATTCAAAGGATGCCCTACATGCATCTTCAGCCTCAGCCCCAATGACAGTATCACCTTCAAGGCCAACATCATTTAACATAGTCGCTCCATTCACTTTTGCATGTCTGAGCCACTTGATAATTACTTCCACCAGCTTCAGAGATCATCAATAATTTACAGATCCTTTGTACTTTATGTCAGAATTTATACACATAACTATCTTTCCCAATATCCTAATCTGATGGTCTCCTAACATGTCTTAACTCCCAGACACTGTGAAATTTAAATAACATTTGCATCTATATCAACTCCAAGTCATATTATAATACACACAGTTCGTTGAGTGTGTTATCAGCCGAGTACACCAATGTGTATTTTATAAAGGAAGTAACTTCTGTTCTCTGATGATTGGGTTTAAAGCTTAAACAAATCTTTACCTGTCCAAAGAAGTGAAAACTTCAAATAATTCATTCCAACTAAATCCCTATTTAAGTGCTTTGATCTCTTTGCTTTTTGGCAATCTAGCTTCTAACACTAGTGTGAAGGTGACTAATGTGATTGCATTTTCTTCCTGTAGTACATTCCTACCTTGGTTGGTGCGGGGGAGTTGGCAGTGTTTTGAATTACTTGTGCTTCTTTGTAGCTGTATTAATATCATTCCACAGAGTAGCCATAGATCTGCAATTGATGTACTTTGTAGTTAGTTCTGTAGGCAAGTTCTGAGGATTTATTTTCAAAATGTGTAGCAAGGGTAGAAGATGTGAGAGCAAACAAATGATCATCAGTGGTCATTAAACTCAATTACAATTGCAGAAAGCCTCCATTAAAAATAAACTCTTTCACCTTCTAATTTTGCGAAACAAAAATTAGGGCCACTTCCAAAATATCCTGCAATTGTCTTTCGCGAGTTAATGTTTCAGAATGTTCAATAATTCACTTTAAATCAGAACTGTGATATTTGGCAAGACCGGCCAAATGTTAGATTCAGTGACTATATTTGCAATGTGCATCAACATATCCACCCCAGCGATACCTCTTTCACCTGCTTTTCGGCTTTAACTTTTTTCAAAATGTAAGCTAGAAAAACACTTCGTTTTAAAGTCACATAGCTGGTGCTATTATTAAATCAGCATGAACAATGTTCATCACTTCCGAGATCTTTGGATTAATTTAAATCTTCAAACAACAAACTCATTTACAAGTCCTGAATATAAATGTGCAACTGCATGCCCAGACTGAGAAGATAATAGGATCTTCCCTGGTATTGTTACCATGTTAATCTCTCATGCACTCTCTGACAGGTTTATTACAAGAAGACATTACTCACACACGGCAAGTTATCAAGTCCATCCCATTATCTAGTCTCTTTACTCAATCTTGGTCCATTTCACATTTCACATTTACAGCATCCATACATGTATTCAGTGTTCTTCTGCCCTCACAGCACCATGGCTTGAAAACTCACTCCAGGTCTCTGAACTCTTCATCACCTGGATCGTGGGACAAAATAAGTTTGAAACATACGTGTGCAAGTGCCTGTAATATTTCAAATGCAGGCATGATCCCAAATTCACCCTTTTAACCTTCTGATTTAATTATTAGAAGATAATTTCCAACAATCCAAAGATAAAGCAAAACCTTGCAGTTTCATTTACACATTCTCTCACTATGCAAGTGCACAGATGCAGTTGGTATTACTTTCACTAGTGATGTAAAAAATAATCAGGAAGATTTTATTTTTAAACGGTCACCATCCAATTTTTTTAATGGATTATCCAGGCGTAATATTCTTCCGCTACAACTGACTCAGGATGAATTTGCTGATTAGTAAATGCAGAACGTTTTTTTCACAGTAAGCCACTGAGACCTAAAGAAACATCTACCTGCATTGTGAAATATTACTTGATTTGAAGACCAAAAGTTGCCATTACAGACCTGAACTGTCCATGAGTGAAGTTCAAGAACTTCATTGATCCCACAAACAGACCCGTCATGTAATGTGCAGTTTAACCCCTCCATTCCTTGCATTGTTTCTTGTTGCTTGTTGCCGACATTAATCTCAGCAGACACGTTTCATTGCCCTTTCGCTCGTCGTTGCACCTTCCTTAACTTTTTTTCTGCAGTTGTTCCTGCTCTTTCTTCTTTTGTTTCTCCTTCTGCTTTTCTAGCTTTTCTGAGGCTTTCCTTTCTTTTTCAACCTCTGTGTTCATATCTTTGATTTTCCTTTTGATAGTGGCCCGATCCTGTGAGTTGATGACCCCCAAAGCCTGTGCAGGGAAACAAAATAATCCTCAAAACAATTTTTGGCATGTCATGATCTTTTGAATTATCGCAGGCCTTTAAGTCCCATTAAACTGCGGACTATACAGCAAAGCCACAGATGAACTGAAAGCCTTGCAGCTCCCATTACCATGACTATTTCACCATAACATCTAAATGTATTTTACAAAGCTCTAATCCCCTTCACTATAGTGCCCCAGAATAAAACTACTCAATAGGACTAGCTAAAGGGATTAAAGTTATTTATTTCAAAGATTCTTTTAATTCCTATCCTAAACATTTATAACCTTTGCGTAAGAAGTTGTTATTTTGAATGTACTTCATATTTTTTACCTTCATGTTGTTATTGTTAGAATTAATAGGCTAGTTATACTCTGGGCATTCTGTTTGCTTTTTTAAATTTCAGTATGGTGCTCCTTTAATCCCCTCCACCTGCAGTGAAGAGTTTAACATTCTCCAAATATTTTTGCACCTCATGCCTTTCAGACTTAGGGCAAGATCTATGCACAATTTCTGTCCCCATATGTGTGTTTATAATATGATATTATGATGAATTCAACGCAGGTAGAATTGCTGCCTCACAGCACCAGAGACACGGGTTCGATCCTGACTACAGGTGCTTGTCTGTTCGGAGTTTGTTCGTTCTCCCCGTGATCTGCGTGGGTTTTTTCTGAGATCTTTGGTTTTCTTCCACACTCCAAAGGCATATACAGGTTTGTAGGTTAATTGGCTTGGTTTAAATGTAAATTGTCCCCAGTGTGCGTAGGATAGTGTTAGTGTGCGGGGAATGCTGGTCGATATGCACTTGATGGGCCGAAGGGCCTGTTTCCGCACTGTATCTGGAAACTAAACTAAACTAAACTAAACAAGAGTGAAGAGTCAAGCGTGTTTAATTGGCAAAAGTACCGAAAATGGAACAATTAAATTCTTACTTGCAGCAGTAAGTTTGCAACAACAGGTATGTAAGTACACTACTCGAGATAACATAATAAACAAAAAAAAGTTAAATAAATTAAAACAAAACAATATTAGTGCAAAAAATGCCCGAATTGAGTGCAACCAAGACAGTTTTTGTTCATAGTTTAATTGGTGTTTGTACTGTTCAAGAGCTTGATGGTTATTAAAAAAAACTGTTCCTGAACCTAGAGGCCACAGCCACAAGATCATCGAGGAAACCACACCCTTTTGTACCTTTTCCACCTCTAGCCTTTGGCACTTGCTCCACCACTCTGGCAATGACCTCCCCCCCCCCCACCCCCCAGAAAGCTACCCATCACTTGCCAGGCTTTGTCTCGTCCCCATTATTTTCTAGCTTTCTCACCCCCCCCCCCCCCCCCCCCCCCCCCCCGTCCCCATTACAATCAGTCTGAAGGAAGATTCCAACCCAAAACGTCATCTGTCTATTCTTTCCACAAATGCAGCCTGACCCACTGAGTTACTCCAGCACTTTGTTTTTTGCGAAATACTTGCTGAATCCCAGTGCTATGTACGTTTAACTGAGTAGAGAATAACAATATATTTTGCCGAGCCCCACTGCTTGACAAAGGCCTGGATTGCGATTGTTATAACGACACAGTTATGAGAAAAATGGACAGAAACTATCAACATGTGCACCCCAACATTTGTGTCTTCTAACAAGGACTATCCTTGTTATTTTCTTCCTACATTGAATACAATAAATGTCACAACCAATCAATCCAGACCAAGAAACTAAGAAGAATTCTAAATGGATCAATTTGGTGAGGATTTACAAGAGTACAGTACAGGAACAGGCCCTTCAGCTCACAATATCCATGCCAAACATCGTGCCAAGTTAAACTAATATTCACTGGCTGCATGTTTAGTTTAGTTTAGTTTAGTTTGGTTTTGTTTTGTTTTGTTTTGTTTAGTTTGTTTCGTTTAGAGATACAGCATTGAAACAGGCTCATCGCCACCCATTGATCACTCGTTCACACTCATTATCCCACTGCACACTAGGGACAAGTTACAGAGACCAGTTAACCTACATATCCGCACCTCTTTGGGATGTGGTAGGAAACACCTGGAGCACCTGGAAGAAACCCTGCGTGGTCACAGGGAGAATCTGCAAGCTCCACAGAGACAGCACCCAAGGTCAGGATCAAACCTGTGTCTCTGGCGCTGTGACTCAGCAGCTCTATTGTTGTGTCATTGGTCCACGTGTGATCCACATCCCTCCATTCCCTGCATATCCAAAGGGACTTCCAAAGTACAATTGGTGGTGAGCTCCTCTCCTGGAAAATGATTGAGCTTCCCATGTGTATGATCCAACAGATCTTACAGAGAGTAAGCTCTTGCATTTGCTTGCTCTATCAGAACAGAACATGTAACGGGCCTGTCCCACTTGCCGGCACCCGTCATAGTCGCAGCAGGTCTCCGAAAATTTTCAACATATTGAAAATCCAGTGGCGACCAGAACAAGGTACGACTCTTTGGGCGACTTCTCACAACCATACAGGCTTCACCCCGCGACATGTCGCCAGGGTGTCGCCTGTATGGGCGTGAGTACTCCTCAGTCATACAAAGAGTCGTACCTTCTTTCTGGTCGCTGCTGGATTTTCAACATGTTGAAAAAATTCACCGACCTATGATGGGTGCTGGCAGTCGTCGAAAAAGTCGCGTAAGTGGGACAGGCCCATCAAGCTAATCAGGTACATCCAGGTTTGGGACTTGTTTTGGACGTAATGATTGAGGGGATCAGGAGATTTTTCTTCAATTACAGGACTTCCTGCATTTGAATTTAGTACCGTCACATTACTCTTCAAAGACAGGTTTAATCAGTTTCACGCAACCTCGTTAACAAAGACCAACCTTCATTATCACACTCCCAGGCTCACCTTTAGTTTACCTCCATCCAAGTGCAAGAGTTGTTCACCATCAATGTTACCAACAGTGAACTCCGATACATAGTGTTCCATGTTCAACCCAAGTAGCCAGTGGCAGACCTGCTGTGTGGTCCATGTTGAAACAAGGCAGTATGGCTGTCCTTCATCAAGGAACTGGCATTTGAAATTCATGTTAAAGTAGAGCATTTTAAATTACATTCAAATGACACCATCTACCCATACCACACAAAAGCAAGCTTTTGATGCATATGCCAATGAACGTTTTGCTGATGTATGTTTAAACAAGAAATATTCTCTGTGAAAGTGGACTTTATTCCTTGGAGCGCTGGAGGATCAGGAGTGATCCTATAGAAGTGTATAAGATCTTGAGGGAAATAGATCGGTTAGCTGCACAGAGTCTTTTACTGAGTGTTGGAATCAAGAACCAGAGGACAAAGGTTGAAGGTGTGAGGGGTAAGATTTAATAGGAACCCGAGGGACAACTTTTTCACACAAAGGATAGTGGATGTATGAAATGAGCTGTCGGGGAGCAGGGCAGGTACAATCACAACATTTAAAATACATTTGGACAGATACATGGATAAGAAAGGTTTAGAGCGATATGGAGCCAAATGCAGGCTGATGGGACAAGTATAGGTATCTTGGCCAACATGGGCAAATTGGGCCAAAGGACCTGTTTCCATGCGGTATGACACTATGACTATATGGTTTGAAATAGAAGAAATTCTGACAAACTGGTGAAATGCGTTTTCAAAGGAAAACGTAGCTGTATATGAAGGAATATGAATGGATAAACAAATATGCAAGATGAATGACGAACTATCACATTATCAGGATTAGATGGCTGTGCTGTAAAGGCTGCTCACATACCCAATGAGCAAAAAGTTGAGAGAGTGGATGAGATGGTGAAAGGGAGAGAGAATGAGAGAGGGAGGGAAAGAGAGAGAGAATATTTGCTAAACAGCGTAGTTTCTTCTCTAGGTCTAGTGATATTTGACTGTATAAAAATAAGCTAGATGTGATTGTGAGTATGTAGAAGGGACTTCAAGGAGACGAGGACATAAGAAATTGATACGGCACTGTAGTCTGAATGGTCCTTGCTACTTTCAGATGGATTAGATGCTGATGTGCTTCTCCAAGTTTCCTTAATTGAGTCACCCAGAGATTAAGGCTCTGATAGTTTTCCAACGAACTGTGTTGAAACGCATGTTTTTGACTGTAAGCTGAAGTCAGAATTAACCTCAACTCATTGATACTCTGCTGTTAAATGGCTGAACACCTTCCTAATCTAAATGTCCCAATTGTTAGATTTTTTGGTAAAAGATTTCACGGTTCAAGGTCAGTTTATTGACACATGTACCAGTTAAGGTACAGTGAAATTTGGCAACAAGACACACAACCACATAAAATAAAAGTTAACATAAACATCCATCGCAGTGGATTCCACATTCCTCACTGTGATGGAAGGCAATAAAGTTCAATCTACTTCCCTCTTTGTTCTCCTACGGTCGGGGCAGTCAAACCATCCGCAGTCGGGGCGATCAAGGCCCCCGCAGCCGACGATCGAAGTCCACGTCAGGGCGGTTACAACTCGGTGAAGCACCACTGGCGAAATCAGGGCTTAATTGGTTCAGCCGCTTCTCAGAGCAGAGTTAGAGGGTAGAAACAAACCCGAAAGAAGAGGATCCAGAAGTACAGTAGACAGAACCGTTTCTCCCAGGGTGGAAATGTCACAGACCAGGGGGCATAGCATTAAGGTGAGAGGGGCAAAGTTTTAAGGAGATTGCAGGGCAAGGTTTTTTACACAGAGGGTGATGGGTGCCTGAAATGCATTGCCAGAGGTGGTGGTGGAGGCAGATGCAATAGTGGGCATTTATCAGCCTTTCAGATGAGCACGCAGATATACCTGTGGGAGGCATATGGATCATTTGCAGGCAGATGAGGGTAGTTGTCCGGCACCTACTTGGTGGGTTATTCCTGTGCTGTACTTTACAATGTTCTATGTTCTAAGAAGGACAATGATGGCAAAAGTAAACCCCGAGCATGAGAATGAAGTGAAGTGCAAGACCGTGAAGACTTACTTCATCAGAGGACAGAGACAATGTGGCTCGCGAGGCGGTCGTTGAGCTACTCAGAATTCTGGGGCTTCCACTTCGCGGGCTGTTGTCGTCACTCAGTGTCGACTCCTGCGTGTACAGAGATTAATGTCAAGAACAATTTCTTTCCAAAATCCATTATCGCCCTGAACTCACACATGCACTGACTTCACAGCCTAACCCCCGGACTTTCATCTATCCACCTACTGTAGTTTGTACTGTAACTGTAATTTCCAATATGTGCAATACCCATACTGGATATAGGAATCCTATTTATTCATTCTATTTATCCATTGTCTTTTATAGATATGTATATAGCGCCGCAGAAACTGTGCACCTTATCCCCCCCCCCCCTTTTTTTGTTTTTGCACTGAGTAGGAGCAGCTTTTAATCTCATTGTACATGTGTATAGTGACAATAAAAAGGCATTCTCATTCTCATTCTAATTCTAATTTGTACATTGTTTAATTCATGAGAATGTTTGCATCAAATTGTCAATTCCAACTTCATTATTGACGGCAAATGAATTGAATGGGTTAGAAGCTCATCTTGGATGTTATTTGCATTGGTCTCAATCTTCCCGATATTCATTTCTCACGGAGACACGGGGCACCGTGAGTGACCATTTGTCCATGCTGATCATCAGGTGCTAATATTAATCCTGTACTATGCTATACTATAAAAAAGAAGTATACCATACTATTGAAAAAAAGTTCTGGAGTAACTCAGCAGATCAGGCAGCATCTCTGGAGAACATGGATAGGTGACATTTTGGGACAGGACCCTGCTTAAGACCATGTTTCTGGTCGGGACCCTTCAGGATTCATCCATGTTCTCCAGAGATGTTGCCTGGTTTGTTGAGTTACTCCAGCTCTTTGTGTCATTTTTTTTAAAACCAGCAACTGCTCTGGGTCAGAGTTGCAGGAGTTGGCCTGGACATATTTCATATCCTACACTGCTGCTCCTAATCTAATTAGGCTTCATATTTGGTGCGGACACTGTGAGCTAAAGGGCCTGTACCTGTGCCGTACTGTTCTATGTTCTAATACAATGGAACAACTCTTGAATACACATTGTTTACCATTGAGCAATTGATCACCTTTGATCAAGAACAAATTGTTTAAGGTATAGTTCATAGATGGAACAAGTTACATTTTAGCATCACTCTTCAGAGTTCAGTCGCTTTTGCTACTAATATAGGTCTCTTGTCCTTGTCACAGGAAAGCAGAGTATTCTTGTTGTAGATTATCATAGCACTGTCATCTTCCAGCATCCAACTGAACGACCAAAATGTCTTTGGGAGACCAGTTAAGGAATGTCAATAAACTATCCAGCTGCTACAGAAGCAATCGTCAGGACAAGAAACATATGCCTTTATATCTCACCGGTTAATGTCATAGATAGAATTCAGTAGAGGGCACCCTAGAGAGAAGACTGCCCTTGAATGATATTTTTTATTCAAAGGCACATATTTTGAAGTAAAGGGGCTGTCCCACTGCGGCAACCTAATTGGCGAGATTAGAAGAGTTTAGGAGGGTTTGAAAGAGTGTCATGTTGAAGACCTCCTTCGACTGTGTAGAAGACCTCCTTCGACTATGTTGAAGACTAGCATTGACTAGCTTCGACAAGCTACGGGAAAATTGGACACCGAATAGTGGAGAGTGAAGACGACCTCCTTCAACCCTCCCTTCGACTATGTAGAAGACTATCGACGACTACCTTCGATTACCTTCGACTACCCTCGATTACCTACGTGTCGACCATGCTACGACCTACTTTGACTAAACCTTCGGGTAAAATAAATATCGATTTTTTCCATTGCAAAATTTTTTTACTCGTGGGCATTTCTCAGCATGTTGAAAAATACGGCGCGACTTAGCTGTGGCCTCGAGTACGCGGGAACTACTCTCGAGCATGAAGGAGAGTTACAAAGACCTCCTAGGACCTCGTGTCGACCATGCTGCGAGTTTGAGCCGAGGGCAAACTCTTCTAAACTCGCCAATTAGATCGCCACAGTGGGACAGCCCCTTAATGTTGATTTCATGATCAGGCATTCCCCTGTAGTAATTTCAGTGGATCAGAGATTTCTCACCTCAAAGAAATTATATATTTTTTTCAGGCACCAGTGTCATTCTTTGCCAGCAGATCAGTCTTGGGGACTGCACTTTTGTTGTTTATTATGGGTTTTGCGGAGTACTATGTTTACATATCTGTTGTGCTGCTGCAAGTAAGAATATCTTTGTTCTGTTTCGGGAAATATGACACTAAAACACTCTTGACTCTTGTCTTTGGAAGTAGTCGAAGCAGATCTAACTAGAATAATTTTAACCACCGTATGACCTTATTTGTAGCTTACCACTAGCAATGAATAAAAAGTTATGGTTCGTTGCTTAATTGCATCGACCTGTTCAGCCTGCCTTCAAACTCTTTAAATCGATAGTCTGCAGATAACTGAGTCAGACGAAAAGCTACACTTTTTTTTATTAGAACTGCAGATGCAGGTTTATTAAAGATGAAACAAAGTGCTGGAGTCAGGCGGCACCTCAGGAGAACTTGGATAGGTGACATGTGTAGGAAGGAACTGCAGATGCTGGTTTAAACTGAAGATAGACACAAAAAGCTGGAGTAACTCAGCGGGTCAGACGGCATCTCTGGAGAAAAAGAATAGGTGACGCTTCGGGTCGAGACTCTTCCCCAGCTTTTTTGCGTCTATCTATGGATAAGTGACATTTTGGGGCAGGACCTTTTGAAGTCCGAAGAAGGGTCCCAACCCGAAACTTCACCTGTCCATGTTCTCCTGAGATGCGATCTGACCTGCTGAGCTACTCCAGCACTTTGTACACTTTTTCAAACTCACATCTTGTTAAAATTATTCCTTCAGTGGTTCTGTGTATGACTCTAATGAGCTGCAACCCTGTAGACTCAAGTTCAAATGTATTTGTCACATGCACCATAAGGTGCAGTGAAATGAATTTACCATGCAGCGTTACAATTAAAAAAATACACAATACTCAACATAATTCAACACAGGCATCCACCCCAGCATTCTTCACTGTGGTGGAAGGCAATACAGTTCAGACAGTCCTCCTCCTCCCTTGTTCACCCGTGTTCGGGGCCCTGACCCTCCATAGTCGCCGCTACAGACGGCCCGATGTTCAAGCCCTCTGGTTGGGATGGTCAGAACGCCAACGTCGGGACAGGTCGAGCACAACCCGCGGCCCGGAGCTCCCAAATCAGATACCTCCTTACCGGAAACTGCGGCTTCAAGACGTTGTAGGCCACAGGCTGGCGGTCGGAGCGCTTGTCCGGTGACCCCCGGCGAGGGAGCACCTGCTCCACGATGGAAGTTCAGCTCCACGCCTGCCATCAGAATTTCCACAGACCGAGGTTCCAAGATGTTGTAGGCCCGTGGCCAGCGGTCAGAGCGCTTCTTCGGCAACCCCCGGCAAGGGGGTCCGAGATGTTAAAGGTCCCCCACTGCCCCACTGCTGAAGCTCTGGGCCCAACTTCAGGGAAGGCCGCAGCAGACCAGCTAGTTTTCACATCTTCCCCTTCCTTATTACTGTGTCTCCCTCTCCCCTGACACTCAGTATGTAGAAGGATCTCGACCCAAAACATCACCCATTCCTTCTACAAAGAGATGCTGCCTGTCCCGCTGAATTACTCCAGCATTTTGTGTCTATCTTCGGTGTAAACAAGCATCTGCATTTCCTTCCTACACATATGAAGGTGGGATATTGTTGGCAGAGGTGAATTGTGCAGCGATTCTTGCAGCCTACCTAGTGTTAGACCGAAGATAATTCCGGAGGAGTAAAAACACACCGGGGCATCAGTCTTGCTCAAACTGGAAGAAGAAACTTTATTGACACACGTGCTTGACACGTCAATAACAGCACCTCTCATTGGCTGTTATCATTGTCAGTTATTCACTACCTGCATCAAGTTTGTCTGAGTAACAATACAACATTAAGATTAACTTCGTTACAATTGAAAGCATATTTTTCATATATGTTAACACCCCCACTTGCTCTCGCATTGTTATCTTAACTCAAAATAAAACATCTTAAGGTTTTCTACCTTACATCATGTAGACTTTTACATGCATGGTTACTCTCCAAACATAAACTTTGCAAACTCCATCAACTTGAATTTTGTTGCAGGTTTTGTCATCACATCTGCTACCATCTGGTCTGTTGGGCAATACTCCAAACTTATTTTGCCATGATTCACAGTGGACCTCACAAAGTGATATTTTATGTCCACATGCTTACACCTCTGTCTACTTACAGGATCCTTTGCTAACGCAATTGTACCCTGGTTATCCTCATAAACCTTGGGTGTTGGGTACTGATGTCCATCAATGCCTTCTAGTAGCTGTACTAGGTACATACACTCTTGTAGTGTTGCAGACATACACTCTTGTAGTGTTGCGGCCATATACTCAGTCTCACAAGTTGACAGTGCAACGGTGGGCTGCTTTTTGGTTTTCCATGAAATCAAGGACCATTTTTGTTTAGGCTTACACAATAACCGGTTGTACTACGTCTGTCGGTTACATCAGCCGCCCAATCTGCGTCACTGTACGCTTGTAACGCCAGTTTCTCGTCGTCACATTTCCTGTAACACAACTCTTTCTCAATCGTGCCTCTCAGATATCTCAGTACATGTTTTACAGTAGCCCATTGCTCTTCCGTCGGCTCAGTTAATTACTGTGACAGTTTACTTACTACAAAATTGAGATCGGGTCTTTTGCATGTCGTCAGATAGATTAGGCCACCTACTACCTCTCTCTATTTTCTGACATCAGTCATCATTTCTGCATCATCAGTGTAGTTCAATTTTTGTTCACAAGTTGTCGCCCTCGGTTTACAATCTTGCATATCAAACCTTTCAAGTAATTTCTCCACAAATTCTTCTGTGACATTCTCACACAGTTATCACTCTGGTCAAAATCAATGCCAAGAAAATGTTTCAGTTTGCCCATGTCTTTCATCTTGAATTTGGCTGTGAGCATCTCCGTCACAGCTTTCAGAGCGTTTTCATCACTGCCAGCAATAATTAAGCCATCGACCCATATTATCATGATCACTTTCTCATTTTCTGTTTCCCTTGTGTAAACACAATGATCAGCTGGGTTTCGCACAAAGTCGTTTCCAGTCAGATACTCGTGTAGCATTTTGTTCCAATTTCTACCCGACTGTTTTAACTCATAAAGTGACTTTTCTAGCTTATACACCAACTTTTCATTTGCGCTGGGTTTTACATCATAACCTTCTGGCTGTTCCATGTAAATCTCGCAATCTATTGGTGCATGTAGGTAGGCAGTTTTGACATCCATCTGATGTAAAATCAGGTTTTCCAGTGCTGCTTTTTGCACAATCACTCTGATACTGGTCAGGTTAGCAGTAGAAGAAAATGTCTCCTCATAGTCTACACCCAATTTTTGACTGTATCCTTTGGCTACATACCGTGCCTTGTATTTATCAGATCCATCCTCATTGTTCTTGATTGCATATACCCATCTACCCCCCACTGCTTTCTTACCCTCAGGCAAGTTGGTTAGGGTAAATGTGTCATTTTCTCTCAGCGACTGCATTTCCTCATCCATTGCGTTAACCCATTCCTTTGAGTTAGTTGAAGTTACAGCTTCCCTGAATGTTAGGGGGATGTTACACATCAATCGGTAGCAATAATCTATGTTAATGATTACATGATCATCACTCGCCTTGCCAGATACATATTCACTTAAGTAACCTGGTTTCTTCCTCACTCTAGAAGGGTAACGTGCAGGCTCATGTTTGGTTTCACCTGTCTGTGCTTGGCTATTCACCTCAGGCCTAGTTACTGGATCTTGGCCCTGAGTATGTCCTGGACTTTCATCAGTATTTTTTCTCATCCTACTGGCCCTATTCTGCACCTTAAAGTCATCGTCACCGGAGGTCATGTCAGTCTGTATCTGCCGCTCTACAATTGTTTTGTCACAAACTTCACCAGTCTGTGCTTCTTTACTTTCCCATTGTCAGGATAGTAAACCATGTAAGCTGGGCTATTCTTGTCGTACCCGACAAAGATTCCCTTCTCACACTTTGAGTCCAGTTTTCTCTTGACCTGTTTACAGGCATAACACTCTGACCCAAACCTTTGCATCCTAGACAGGATGGGCCGTTTTCTTGTCAGCATCAAATAAGGCGTCTGTTTTGTGCGCTTGTTAAAGCATCTGTTCCTCACTACAGCTGCTGCCTGCACTGCATAGGTCCAAAACTGTTTAGGTAACTCACTCTCTATTAGCATACACCTGGCCATGTCAAACAGGGTGTGCCAATTTCGCTCAGCAGTACCATTCTGGTGTGGTGAGTATGGTGCTGAGGTCCTCATGTCTAATGCCATTTCTGCTGAGTAGTGCCTGATAATTATTTCCCATGAATTCAGTACCATTGTCAGACCTCATACATTTAATCTTCCCGTATGGGGCTGTGTCAGCAAGAAACTTCTCGGTGGCTTGCACTGTGTCACTCTTATTCTTTAGAAAGTACACAAACACTGCACTGGAATAATCATCAGTGAATGATAGCGCAAACCTGTACCCCTCTCTGGACTCTGGGTCTATCGGTCCCGCTAAATCTGTGTGTACCAACTCCAAAGCTGTGTTGGCTCTTACATCAGGGTCCCTGTTCCTAGTTTGGATACACTTTCCCTGAGTACACACTTCACAGTGTAGAGCAGGTTTGTCTGTTTTGCCCTTAATTGCCATGCCTTCAACAACACTCTGTAATTTTTGAATATCTTCATAATTACAGTGCCCTAGAATCTCATGCCATGTCTGCATATCATAACTGCTCTTACATTGGTCATCACATTCAACGTTTACCGTGTGCGAGTAGTACAGTCTGTTGTACTCATGAATGTGGAATTTGGTACCGTCCTTGTGTTGTAGGGCGTTTTCCCTGTCCCTGAAGATTACGGTTGCTCCGCTGGAAGTAGCTGCTTTTACAGAGAAGATGCCCTGCGGGTATGAGGGGATGTACAACGCCTGCCTCAGTGTTGTGTTGTGGCGGCGCCCTTGGCTGTCGACCAAGCAACCTCCGCGACTCCTCTGCGCTCCGCGACTCCATCACACCTTGCGCCGTCAGCCAACTCCACGCAGTGTGTCTCGGACTGGAACATATCGTCGAACTTCTTGAACCTTGCTATATCAGTGATGATATGCGAAGTTGCCCCCGTATCGACCATCAGCCCTTTCAACTCGACACCACGCTCTGACTGGATCTCCGCGTCCCCTTCACTCACCAGGAATGCATATTCCTTGTTGTTAGTCTCCTCGGAAACTTGTCGTGCGTCGTCCCGCCGCTGCTTCCGTCTGCAGGTTGCGTCCCGATGTGTGGTGCTTTTACAGTGACTACACCACTGCTTGCGTCGACATGCTCTGGCTTTATGTCCTTTTAGGCCACACCTGAAGCACACAATGGCCGCGCTCTCCGCACTCCGGTCACTTGCACTTGTCGTGGCGGGTCTCACACTCGGTTGCACACGCGCCTTCATGACATTGTCGTCGGATGCTGCTGCACGCATCTTTTCCGTGTCTTTGTAGCTCCGTAGTTTAGTTTTAAATTCGGCAAAAGGCATTGCCTGCTCACTTTGCGTGACATGGATAGCAAATGGTTTGAAAGATTCAGGCAGTCCCTTCAGAATCATTGTAACTAACAGTCCGTCACTCAACACCTCACCAGTGTTTCTCAATGCTGTGATGGCTGTCTCTGCCCGTATAACATATTCAGTTACACTCTCGCTGCTCAACTTTTGAAGTGAAGTCAGTTCTGTATACAGGCTTATTATACGTGGCTTTCCCTTGCGCGCATAATAATCTCTCAAAATAGTTAAGGCTTTCCGCTCATCGTCCGCTGCTTCTCGCATTACCAGCAACAAACTTTTGTCATCCAGAAACTGGATTAGCTCAGCATCTGCCTCTGCATTTTTGGCCTCGTCTCCTTCTTCACCGTCGGTAGGCTCCTCCAAGATGGTATCCTTTAGCCCTTGCAACCGAAGATGGCCCAAAAATTTCATCTCCCACAGCTCACATTTCTTTTCATCTCCGTCAAAAACTAGCCAAGCTCAGCGGCTACTCGACTCGGCGCTCTGTCTACTCATGGTGCTAGCATAGCATGTTAACCCTCACCGGAAAACGCGGTATGTTGCGACGTTTCTCTCGGTGGTAAATTCTTGGATAACTGTCTCTGGGTACCTCTGGGTAACTCTAGGTAACTCTGGGCCCATAACCTGTTGGCAGAGGTGAATTGTGCAGCGATTCTTGCAGCCTACCTAGTGCTAGACCGAAGATAATTCCCGAGGAGTAAAAACACAGTGCGGCATCAGTCTTGCTCAAACTGGAAGAAGAAACTTTATTGACACACATGTGCTTAACACGTCAATAACAGCACCTCTCATTGGCTGTTATCATTGTCAGTTATTCACTACCTCCATCAAGTTTGTCTGAGTAACAATACAACATTAAGATTAACTTCTTTACAATTGAGAGCATATTTTTCATATATGTTAACAGATATGGACAGACGACGTTTTGGGTCGGGATCATTCTTCAAATAGAGTTTCTCCAACAGTTTGATTTTACTCAAGATTCTAGCATCGGCAGTCTATTGTGTCTGCCCAAGGAGGAGTTGGGCAGCATATCCTATTGAATGGCAGGTGGATGCCAGCAGGGGGCAGCACAGTAATCATCAGCTAATTGGGCATCATGCTGGCACTTGGAGGCATTGACCTCTGTGGACAGGGGAGCCCAACAATGAAGGAAAAGGGACTTAACCATACCAGCACAGTGGCACAGCTGTCGAGCCGCTGCCTCGCAGCACCAGGGACCCGGAGTCAATCCTTACCTCGGGTGCTCACTGTGTGGAGTTTGCATGTTCACTCAATGACTGCGCGGGTTTCCTCCGGATGCTCCAGTTTCATCCGACATCCCAAAGACGCGCAGGTTTGTAGGTTGATTGACCTCTGTAAATTGCCCGAATGTGAGGGGGGTGGATGACATAGTATTGGTACGGTCATTGTAGACTCGGTGGGCCGAAGGGCCTCTTTCAGTGCTGCATCATTAAACTTACCTTTGCAAAGGAAGGCATGCAGGGAGGCAGCAGGTCTCATTTACTGACAGCAGGTTGGAAGGAAACCTGACCCGAAACATCACCTATCCATTCCCTCAGCAGATGCTGCTTGACCCGCTAAGTTACTCCAGCACTTTGTATTCAGGTATATCTCACCGTTTCTAGAACATACGGTTACTGCACAATTTAACAGCACACTGCAGAGCCATTTTAAAAGCCAAGGTAAACCTGGGACAGCGCACATTTGTTCTGATGTCGTGTCTGTCAGTCACAGCAATCTCTTCGCTGCAGTTTAATGCCACTTTTGGCGGTACAGTGGCACAGCTGGTAGAGCTGCTACCTCACAGCGCCAGAGACCCAGGTTCGATTCTGACCTCAATTCCTCTTTGTGTGGAATTTGCACATTCTCCCTGTGACTGCGTGGGTTTTCTCCGGGTGCTCCAGTTTCCCCCCACATCACAAAGACGTGCATGTTTGTTGGTTAATTGGCCTCAGTAAATTACCCAGAGTGTGTAGGGAGTGGAAGAATAAGTGGGATAGCATAGATCCAAAGATGGTCGGCATAGAGTCGGCAGGCCAAAGGGTCTGTTTCCATGCTGTATCTTTTTAATAAAGGGCCCATCCCACTTAGGCAAATCTTTGGGCGACCAATGGTGACAGCTGCAAAATATTTTCGACAACATTGGCAACAACTTTTGCTGTCGTAGGTTGTCCTAGGTGCTGTCGTAGCTTGTCGCCAGGTGTCAGATGTGAATTCCATTAAAATGAGTCCCTGACTGTCGCCTAAGTGGAGCAGGCCCATAAAACTACTCTTTGGATCTTCAAAATTGGAAACAGCGCTTTGCTCCCCTCTCTTGCAGTTTGTATTCAAAGGCACATTTTTTGAAGTAATGTTAGTTTCATGACTTTCCCCAAAGTAATTATATCAGTACCATAAATATTGTCACCTCAGAGAAGTTATACATTTGTTTCAGGCACTATTGCCACTCTTTGCCAGTTAATCACCATCTTTAGTAGTTGAATCAGATCTAACTAGAATAATTTCGACTGCCAAATGATCTCACTTGCAGCTTACTGCTAGTGGGGAATAAAATGTTATAGTTCATTGCTTAATTGCATCAAACTGTTCTATCTGCCTATAAATCAATAGTCCGCAGAGAACCATGTTGTGCAAAAATGTTTTTTTTTTCCACTCATGTCTAGTTAAAATTGTCGCTTCAATGAGCCTGAGCGTGGAAGTCTCACGGGCTGAAAGCCCGTAAATTGTACTGTCGTATCCAATTCCAGTGCTTCTTCTTTTGCTCCGCTGTTTGAGATTACTCATCTGCTTTCAGACCCATTATTTTTTCTTCAAAATGAACGCTATCAGATCTCAATCCTCAAGTGGATTTGAACCGAGCTGCAAATAAGAAGGCAAATGACCATCCTGAGATTTGGTCAAACAGACATTGCTGTGAAGCGCTATGTTGCTGTGAATAGCAAATAGTGCCAGTTTAATGTTTAGAAAGTCTAGATCTAGATATGGGGCAGCACAGTGGCGCAGAGGAAGAGTTGCTGTCTTACAGCGTCAGAGACCCAGTTCGATCCAGGCTACGGGTGCTGTCTGTACGGAGTTTTACGTTCTCCCTATGACCGCGTGGGCTTTCTCCGAGATCTTCGGTTTCCTCCCACATTCAGGTTTGTAGGTTAATTGGCTTGATATAAATGTAAACTGGTCCCTTGTGTGTGCAGGATAGTATTAGTGTATGGGTGATCGCTGGTTGATGCGGACTCAGTGGGCCGAAGGGCCTGTATCTGTGCTGTATCTCAAAACTAAACTAAACTAAACTAGCAGACACCACATCGCCTCTGCGGGAGAAGGCAGGCCTTGCTGCGTTTAGCCTAAGCTAAGGAAAAGAAAGCCATTGAAAACCCATTTCACTATCGCAAATGAACACAGCAGTCCTTTCACTGGTTTGCAGCTCACCTCAACATGTCTTCCCAGGTCATGGAAATTCTTCCAGCAAAGCTCCATCCTACAGGATGCTTTGAAAGACCTCCTACACTAAATCCCAGGAAAGCACCATTACTGTGGAGGGTCTCGATACAAAACATCACCAATCTATGTTCTCCAGAGATGCTGCCTGACCTGCTTAGTTACTCAAACACTTTATGTTCTTCTATGCATTAACCAGCACCTTTTCAGTCCTGGAGCCATCAGTTTATTTTCAGTCCTGGAGCCATCAGTTATCTGTTTACATCCTCATCTGACTGACTTCCCTTCTCTGTCATTATGGTTCATTACCAGCCCATTTCTCAGGATGAGGAAGGATTCCAACCAAAATGCTGGAGTAACTCAACGGTTCAGGCGGCATCTCTGGAGAAAAGGAATAGATGACGTTTCGGGTCAAGACCCCTATTCCTTTTCTCCAGGGATGCTACCTGACCCGCTGAGTTACTTCAGCATTTTGTGCCTATTCTTGGTGTAAACCAGCATCTGCAGTTCCCTCCTACACGATAGCTCAAAGGCATTGGCCCCGATCATTCCAATCACCCATGTTGTGACCTGAGCAGCTCTTGTTGCTGCCATCATTAAAGCCGCACTAATCGCTGTTATGTCGGCTTCTACCACACAGGGACGGATAATCTTTGGTCAAGAAGAAAGAATGCCAACGGCCTCAGGCAAGCAAGTGCTTCTACAGCTGCAGAAAAGTGAGTGGCATTTCCAATTAATTTTAAATTTGATTGCCTTGATTAAAAGCGCTCACCTTTAAAATGTTTAAAATTGAACTACCACTACCTTCGGAGCAACACTGGATGTCAGAGAGGTTCAGCTTGCCAGCATGTTAATACCTTGACACGACGCGCCTTTCTCATTAGCATGACAATGAAGTGCATCTGGCCAAATACCAACAGGGGGAAGATGTCAGCTGTGACAGTGACTCGGGGGGTGGAGGGGCTCAGAGGATAATTTTTCTCTCCATAAATCAAAGCTTCATGGGGAGATACAGCATAAAGTTCATAAATTCGTAAGTTCATAAGTTATAGGAGCAGAATTAGACCATTCTGCCCATCAAGTCTACTCAGCCATTTAATCACGGTTGATCTATCTTTCCTTCTCAAACCCATTCTCCTGCCTTCTCCCCATTACCTCTGACACCCGCACTAATCACAAATCTATCAATCCCCACCTTAAAAATATCCACTGACTTGGCCTCCACAGCGTTCTGTGGCAATGAAATCCACAGATTCACCATTCTCTGATGAAATAAATTCCTCCTCATTTATTTTTAAAGGTACGGCCATTTATTGAGAAGACAGGTCCTTTTTTAAAGACTAGTCCTTCGGCCACTGAATCTGCACAGACCACCAATCATCCATTCACACCAGAACTGCATCAATCATTTTTTTTAATTCCCCCCCACATTCCCATGAAATCCACCCAGATTCTCCCACTCACTGACACACTGGTGGCCACTTTGCCCACCACTCATGTGTCATTGAGATTGAACCGAGATCATTGGCGCTGGAAGACAGCATCTCTGCTAGCTGGACCACCTTCCTGGGACGGATGGATGGTGAAGAGAAGTCAAACTTTGACCAAATAATGTACAGTAGATATTAGTTTTGGTATTGATTTATCATTGTCATGTCTACCGGGATACGTAGGAAGCTTCTATTTGTGTGCTGTTCGGGATAATACTATACATGAGTCCAGGTCCACCACCGATTCTCCAGCAACCCGTGGTCCTGCACCTCCTTTACTCTGGCCAAAATTATGAGAACACACTTAAACACTCCCCTCCCCCCAAGTTCCCCTGAAAATGAGGCAGCCGATCTTGACCTGATCGGGACTTCCTTGATGATCGGCGGATCGAATTTGCCCCCTGCAGCCGGGGCTCAGATCCAATCCGATGGCCGATTTCCGAGTCAACTTTTCCGGCCTAGTCTCCGGAAACAAGGGTGCCTGAAAATCGGTGGAGTTCAATGTCTGTAATGAGGTAGGTCGGAAAATCAGGATTACCCTGGCTTATGGAAGGACTGTTCAGAAGTCTGAAATCAGAGGGGAATAAGCTGTTTCTGAATCTGGCGGAGCATGCTTTCAAGTTTTTGGATCTTCTGCCCGACAGGAGTGGGGAAAAGAGAGAATGACCAAGGCAGGAAAGGTCCTTGATTATGTTGTCTGCTTTCCAGAGGCAGTGTGAATTGTAGATGGAGTCTTGCTGGTGTATGATGGACTGGTCTGCATAGCCAACAATCTAATACTAATTCAGTAACAAAATAAACGTAATGGTGGTATGATAGCATTAGATTGATTTTAATCATATTGAAACGAGTATGACACCCAGGGATAAAGCAATCAATTCGAGATACTTTTTCACTGTTTGTCTGAATCTAAATGCACTTAAAAGTTAAGCTCAGACTAGCATGAGCTGCTGTTTCCAAATGGACATGAACCAATACTGACCTGCATCTAAAAATAAAACTGGCCATTCATCAACTCCTGTCATTCCAATCAGATGGAAAATATGCAACAAAATAACAGAACTGGATGAATTTTAGTTTTATTCCTGCTAAATCTAATTAAGAAGCATAATATCAAACTTTCCAGAAGCATAAATAAATCGCTACTGAAAATAGTCATGAACAATAAAAGAATTATGGGAAGGTGAAATGTATGATGATATTTAGTTTAGTTTAGTTTAGAGATACAGCGCGGAAACAGGCCATTCGGCCCACCGAGTCTACACCGACCAACGATCCCCGCACATTAACACCAACACACACAAGGGACAATTTACCAAGCCAATTAACGTACAAACATGTATGTCTTTGGAATGTGGGAGGAAACCGAAGATCTTGGAGAAAACCCACGCGGTCATGGGGAGAATGTACAAACTCCGTACAGATAACACCCGGAGTTGGGATCGAACCCGGGTCTCTGGCGCGGCAAGCGCTGTAAGGCAGCAACTCTACTGCTGCGCCACGGTGCTGCCCTATTGATCACATCTCTATACTAATCTAATTGCATCCTGTTATTTGGGTGAACCATCGAGCGTTATTTGATTCCTGAAACTATTTCATCTCATACAATTACTACTCACAAAGAACATGCTTGCATCTAGTGGCTAATGCAAAAATGAGTCATCTGTTTCAAACCTGCAAAGTGGCCCTGTAACTCCCATTAATACCGTGAGAGCAATTGCTTTGATTATATCGAAAGAGCACACCAAATAGTTCAATAAACCTTAATGGATTTGTTTGCAGCAATCTTCCTCAAGCCTCCTTGTCTCACAGGGATTAATTTGGACGCAGATGGGAAGGTGGCTTCAGTTTGGCGTCTGCAGTTTTTACGATATTAATCACATATTTCAGTCTGGTTTCTCCTGGTGGTACTGTAACCCTGGCAGCAGTGCGGACACAAACTGTATCCCTGGGATTTTCACGTTATGGCCGATAAGTCCCTGTCCTTGAAAGTGTATTAGGGTGGTCAAAAAGCCTTGCGGCACATTGCCCTTCATCAGTCAGAGTATTGCGTATAAAAGTTGGGAGGTCATGCAGTTATATAAGACAGTGGGATAGGTGAGTATTGTGTTCAGTTCTGGGCACCATGTTATAGGAAAGATGTTGTCAAGCTGGAAAGGGTGCAGAGAAGATTTACAAGGATGTTGCCAGGACTCGAGGACCTGAGTTATAGGGAGAGGTTGAGCAGGCTAGGACTATATTCCTTGGAGCGCAGGAGGATGAGGAGCTATCTTACAGAGGTATACAAAATCATGAGAAATCAAGATAGGGTAAACGCACAGTCTCTTGCCCAGGCAACGAGAACCAGAGAACACAGTTTTAAGGTGAGGGGAAAATATTTAATAGGAACCTGAGGGATAACTTTTTTACACAAAGGGTGGTGGGTGTACAGACTGAGCTGCTGGAGGAGGTAGTTGAGGCAGGTGCTATCGCAATGGTTGAGAAACATTTAGACAGGTGCGTGGAAAGGACAGGTTTAGAGGGATATGGGCCAAACACAGGCAAGTGGGACTAGTGTAGATGGGACATGTTGGTCGATGTGGGCAAGTTAGGCCAAAGGGTCTCTTTCCATGCTGTATCATTCCATGACTATGACTCTATGAATAAGTAAATACTCACAGAGATGGAAGTATATAGAATTATGAGAGGCATAGATTGGGTAAACAGTCAGAACCTTTCTCCCAGGGGAGGAAATGTCAAATACTAGTGGACATAGATTTAAGGTGAGAGGAGCAAAGTTTAAAAGAGATGTGCGGAGCAAGTTATTTACACAGCGAGTGGTGGGTGCGGAGAACATGCCGCAGGGGATGGTGGTGGAGGTTGATATGAGGCTTTTGGAGAGGCACATGGATATGCGGGGAATGGAGCAGTATGTATCACGTGTGGGCAGATGAGATTAGTTTATCTTGGCATCATGTTCAGCACGAACATTGTGGGCTGAAGGGCCTGTTCCTGTGCTGTACTGTTCTAGATTCTATGTTCTACATCCTAGCCTATGATTTTCAGTTGCAAAAGCAAAATATTTCAGACACTGAAAATCTAAAATAAAACTGATAATGTCATGAGCATTTAGCAGGCAGTTGGTTCTTGTGGAGAGGGGAGATTGTGCTAATGATGTAGGTTGGCAACATTCTCATTTGCTGGTTAGGTAACCACCCATCAAAATAAAATCTGGATCAATCAGTGCATACAAAAATTGGCAATTCAGACCTAAAAGGCCTGTCAGGATTATTCTCCACACCCACCATGTTTCATTACATCTTCATTGCATGTCCTTCTCTACACTCTCCCAGCCTGTGTTGATATCCCTTCAGTCTAGATCCAGAAGGGGTGCCACACACACCACCAGGGGCGCCGCACGATTGGCAGCCCCGCCAACAGTCTGTCTGTTTTTTTCCTCTTTTTGTTTTGTTATTTTTAGTGCATTTACAAGTTTGTGTAAATGTTCTCCTGTTTGTTTTATGTGGGGGGAGGGGTTCAGTAGAAACCTTTTTTTTCAGTCTCTTATCTTGCCGGAGATGCTATTGTTTTCTGGATCGTATCGCCGGTCGCTCTGCAGCCTAACCGTGGAGCTGGAGGCCTCCTCGTACTGACTTTGAGGCGTGGACTTAACATCAGAGCTGATCCCTGGCCTGAGATCGCTCGAACCGCGGCCTGCGGACTTTACATTGAGAGTTCGCAGTCTCGGGAGAGGCCAAGTCAATAGACAATAGACAATAGGTGCAGGATTAGGCCATTCAGCCCTTCGAGCCAGCACCGCCATTCAATGTGATCATGGCTGATCATTCTCAATCAGTACCCCGTTCCTGCCTTCTCCCCATATCCCCTGACTCTGCTATCTTTAAGAGCCCTATCTTGCTCGCTCTTGAAAGTATCCAGAGAACCGGCCTCCACCACCCTCTGAGGCAGAGAGCTCCACAGACTCACAACTCTCTGGGAGAAAAATTGTTTCCTCGTCTCTGTTCTAAATGGCTTACCCCTTATTCTTAAACTGTGGCCCCTGGTTCTGGACTCCCCCAACATCGGGAACATGTTTCCTGCGTTCATGAGTCGGGAGCTCCAACGAGGCAGAGGTTCGACAAGCCCCGACCCAGGGTCCGATCGCCCGGTGCGATGGAGCTGACATCCCTCCCAATGCGGGAGCTGATCGCCCAGACGCAGAGGGCCCAAACGCCACCGGCTACTGGAGTCAAGATCGTCCCGTCAACAGAAGGTTCGAGGCCCCCGATCGCGGGAGAACAAAGAAGGGAAGAGATTGAATTATTTTTTTGCCTTTCATCACAGTGAGGAATGTGGAGGAGTCACTGTGGTGGATGTTTATGTTAAAATGTATTTTGCGGGTTCCGTTGCTTTTTATTTGTATGACTGAATTGGCAAATGAAATTCCTCGTATGTTGCCAAACATACTTGTCTAATAAAGTATTATTGTTTATATTGCATTAAAAGGCCCAGAGAAATTCTTGATTAAATCATGGCATGTATTTTCCAAAGAAATCCAGGCAAGTCCAAGTGGAACCGCCATGATTCCTTCCCAAGGAAAGTTGGGACAACTGCATGTCATCAGACCATAGTTTCTGAAAAGAGCTTGATGGAGACTTATTTTGCATTCAGCTGAGAGGGCGAACAGACAGTGTTTCATATTCTCGCAATAAAATGCAGGTCTGCAGGTCCCCGTGGTGGGATTTGATCCCACAACCTCCTGACTCAGAGACAGAAGCAAGGCAGGCAATGGGTGGCAAAGAGTTGCTATAATTTTCCTGGACCTTCACAGGATCAATTCAGCGGCTGTAGCTTCTCCCTTCCCCCTCTCCACAATTGACTGTTCATAAGTGATACTAGCAGAACGAGGCTATTTGGCCCATCAAGCCTACTCCGCCATTAAAAATCACGGCTGATCTATCTTCCCCTCTTAACCCTATTCTCCTGCCCCATAACCCCTGACTCCCTTAGCAATCCAGAATCTATATATCTCTGCCTTAAAAATATCCACCGACTTGGCCTCCACAGCTTTCTGTGGCTTCCTACCAGAGTAGCGGATCGGGACAATTCTAGACAGGAAGCCCCGCTCCTTCCATAATTGTACACTGAAGAAGGGTCCTGACCCGAAACGTCACCCATTCACATTCTCCAGAGATGCGGCCTGATCTGTGGATTTTGACTGTCAAAATTTTATACTCATAAGATAACTCAGAGGAAATTAATTATGCATTATTTTACGAGAGCATGGGAAAACATTTTTACTTTTTTAAAAAAAGAAACTATGTGTGTGTGCAAATAAGTTGTGCAGAGTAATGTTTGACAATACATCCCCAAGGAGAAAACAGTTAACGACTTGCTTGGGGAATGAGTCATGGATGTCTTACATTAATTCAAAAGCTTTTCTTCAAAGGTTAGCGAGTACCACCTCTATAAGTGAGTAATCTAGTGTTTTGATTCTTCCATTATGCTTTTCCTAGAAGGCAGGAGCGCAACGGAGGGTTTGCAAGGAGAAATCGATGCCGCACTGTCACATTAGGCTGCAGTTGATCACTTGGGAGATGAGGAGAATCCAGCAAAGGTCCACGGAGTGCTCAAATGTAACAGACAAAGAGCTGAAGACCTTTGTGTAGGAAGGAACTGCTGATGCTGCTTTAAACCGAAGACAGGCACAAAAAACTGGAGGAACTCAGCAGGCCAGCCAGCATCTCTGGAGAAAAGGAATAGGTGACGTTTCAGGTTTAGACCCTTCTTCAGACTGAGAGTCAGGGGAATGGGAAACGAGAGATATCGACGGTGATATGGTGAAGGCCAATGTTGGGTGCAGGAAGGGAAGATTCACCCAGCTCCGCTCAGGAGACTGTTCAAATGGTCAGCATTCTTCTTGCCTTCCTGCATCGAGAACTGAGAGCTGATGCCTTATTTCAAAGAAACTTTAAAACATTTTCTTGGAGAAATGCCAGCCCTCACCCAAAGTGTGCTGCTTTGTTAACAGTTTAGTCGAGAGCTGTCTGCACAATCTGCTAAATCATGTTGAATCTGCCACATGTGTCAGTTAGTGGGCCAGAGGTGTATAACTAAATTATTCACAGTGTTGTAGTCTCCGTGAAGGCAATAACTCACCAACAATCGCATCAGGTTCTCCTTTCATCTGCATTATAAGCCCAAATCAATGCCCTTGGCTCAAACATTGTGCCATAAACTGTCACATAGGAACTACAGAAGATTTTCTCATTAAAGTCAGACCACTGAACAAAAACTGTCATTTTGTTTATAAACCTAGCTTTGAACAAACCAACCTATTAATACGGAGGTGTAGCAGTGCAGCAGTGTAGCAGTGTAGCAGTGTAGTAGTGCAACAGTGTAGCAGTGCAACAGTGCAGCAGTGCAACAGTGGAACAGTGCAACAGTGGAACAGTGCAACAGTGCAGCAGTGCAGCAGTGTAACAGTGTAACAGTGTAACAGTGTAGCAATGTAGCAGGGCAGCAGTGTAACAGTGCAGCAGTGTAACAGTGCAGCAGTGTAACAGTGCAGCAGTGTATCAGTGTAGCAGTGTAACAGTGCAACAGTGTAAAAGTGCAGCAGTGTAAAAGTGCAGCAGTGTAACAGTGCAGCAGCGTAGCAATGTAAGAGTGTAACAGTGCAGCAGTGTAGCAGGGCAGCAGTGTAACAGTGCAGCAGTGCAGCAGTGTTTATTTCATAATAATGCGATTGAAAATGCATTTTACTTTGAGTGATGTAGAGTCCTAGAACCTTACACTGTGGAAACAGGTCCTAAACCCAACTCGCCCACACCAGCCAATATATTCCATTTACACTAGTCCCACCTGCCCATATGTGCTGTTGGTGTGGAGTTTGCACTTTCTCTCTGTGACTGTGTGGGTTTCCTCCGGGTGCTCCGTTTTTCTTCACACTTCCCAGACGTGCCGGTTTGTAGGTTAACTGGCCTCTGTAAATTGCCCCTAATGTGTACGGAATGGAGAGCAGAAAGTGGGATAACATATAACTGGTGTGAACAGATCGTCAGCATGGACTAGATGGGCTGAAGAGCCTGTTTCCATACTGAATCACTGAACTAATCTAATCTAAACTAAACTAAATTAAACTACACTAAAATACACTAAACTAAATTAAACTGAACCAAAACAAACCAACATGATTTCCATATCATAAGCACTCCAAATTCTACTTCCCATGTAATGCTGATTTTGGCCATTGCTAAGTAATTAGCTAATGTTGAACTCTAGGAGCACCCATCATTGGTCAGTCGTGAAACAACATCACAGCGTTGGGCTGCGATTCTAATAGGGCCAAGTCCTGTTACTTTCCTTCACCCATACAGCAACCACCCTATTATGGAACTAACACCCTCCACCATCCGTCGCACACTTGACCTACTGACTGAGCCTAAATGGCTGATTCTCTGATCTGTTCAATCACACGATCCATTCAACATTCTTGCCCTCACCTCCACAATCATTCCTAGCCTTTCGACTGGAACTCCTTTGGCCATGACTCCTCAAACCATTCCAGGCTCTTCTATCTCAACTTGTAATCTACATAAGCTCCTTCTTAAGAATCACAAGAATCATACCCCGCCCTGACTCTTAAATTGCTCTTTGCCTTACAGCACTTACAGCACCAGAGACCCTGGGTACCGACTACGGGTACTGTCTGTACGGAGTTTGTACGTTCTCCCCATGACCATGTGGGTTTACTCTGAGATCTTTGGTTTCCTCCCATACTCCAAAGACGTAGGTTAATTGGCTTGGTATGAATGTAAAATTGTCCCTAGTGTATGTAGGATAGTGTTAATAGAAAATGTGTTAATGTGCCAGGATCGCTGGTCGGTGCGGAATTGGTGAGCCGAAGGGACTGATTCCATGCTGTATCTCTAAACTAAGCTAAACTCCACCTAATTCTCATAAGTGCCATGTAACCAATGAATCTCTACTAGTTCACAACAACATGTTTTAACAATCTTATAATTCTAAAGCACTGCTTTCACTTATAGCATAGACATTATCAACACACAAGTCATAAGAAATGGTCTTTGCGGAAACAAAACGTACAATTAGAGAATAGAGCATGCCAATTGCCTTTGATGTGATGAAAAATCACAATTTACACTAGACTGATCCTTTGTTCTTTGCTTTGCATAACAACTTGTTTTTGGCATCCCTGAACCCTTATGCATCAAATCCAGAAATGACAACTTCTTGGATGCAAAAATGTGGAATTATTTTTTATCAGCTTTAACTTTGTAAAGAAAAAGTGTAATGTAATCGTTGATGTCTAGGTTCCATCGTGAAGTTTTGGGTGTAGATGTGAAAGCAAGATTTTCAAGCTGGAAGTTGTAGATGAAGATTTCCCAGCCACTGCTACTGGCCAGCAGTCAACAGCAAGATGTACTCTTGATAGTGTCCATCAGCTTCTTCTAACAGTATTGCCCAGCCAGGACAAATGTACAAGTGAGGATTTGGAGCCATTCTGCAGTAATGTTTTCATCTGTCAGTAGGCCATGGTTGGTTGAGACATTGATTTGTTAGCCCAGGTGTTCTCAGAAAACATGTCCTGGATAAACTGCATGGGGAATATGCAAGGACTGTCAACATAAATCTATTGCGAGGAGATTTGCAAATTGGCCACATGTTTAGTTTAGCTTAGAGATACAGCACGGAGACAGGCCCTTCATTCCACCGGGTCCGCGTCAACCAGCGATCGCCACACATTAACACTATCCTACATACAATAGGGACAATTTACAATTTTACCAAGCCAATTAACCTACAAACCTGTACATCTTTGGAATGTGGGAGGAAACCGGAGCTCCAAGAGAAAACCCACGCAGGTCACGGGGAGAGCATACAAACTCCGTAGGGACAGGATTTGGAAGAATTGTAACCAAAGTACACAATTTGTCAGAAATGCATAGTTACCAAGACAAAAATCCACTCCCACCCAGGTCTCCACCGGCAGTACAAGAATAGTGAACATGTGCATTCCAATAAATCCATGTTGACTTTTCTTCAAATCAACGCAATTATTTTGCTTTCATTGATGCAAACAAGAAAATGGATTGAAGGAAGACGTGATAATGATCATAATATTGAAAAGTTGAAGTAGATCATTTACAATGTACGATGAATTAGTGTCCAATAATGGACCAGAATTCTCTTTACATTTACTTCCTATTAAATCTTACCCCTTTCACCTGCTGGTGCTTGATACCCCTACTCTGGGAGTACGTGCATTGTTCTTTTACCTGATCTATTCCTCTCATGATCTTATACACCTCAATAATGAGGAGGATCTTACACTCCTCATCCTCCTGTACTCCAAGGAATAGAGTCCTAGCCTACTCAACCTCTCCCTACAGCTCCAGCCCTGAAGTCCTCATCGTAAATCTTCTCTGCACCCTTTCCAGCTTGACAAAATATTTCCTATATCAGGGTGACCAAATCTGAACACAATACTCTAAATCTGGCCTCGCCAATGTCTGATACAACTGTAACATGACCTCCCAACTTCTATTCTCTGACCGATGAAGGCCAATGTGCCAAAAGCAAGATATAATTCTTATAGTAATATTGTATACATTATATATTAGTCTGAAATAAAATATAGAACTTTGGTTTGAAGCTCCCACTATTCTACAGATGATAGTTTTTATCATCTTCAACCAAAGTTGTGCTATTTATTTTATCTAAGGTTGTATAGTTTGAACGTTGTCAAGTGTAATTAGATCTTAACAGCATTCCAAGCAGAGTTAAAATTCCACCATAAAGTACATCGTAAGTTAGTATTCCTAGCAATAAAACATCTTCATAAAGATACATCCTGCAACACAGTAAAGACAGCATCAATAACTTTTCTTTCTGCTTCAAACATAGAATTATTTCTCTGCAGCAGTCTGCTATTCCAAAGTGAAGCCTAAAGATGTATACGTATTCTTTTCCGAAAGGTAGCAAGTTTATTCCTGCTAACATTGCTAATGTTTTCCTTTATATTCTGTTATTACAGCAGAATCTTTGCTGCAAATCCTTGGTGGGTGTTGTATTTTATCAATGCACACTTCTTATATGATCTAATTTACCTGGCAGAGAAATTGATTTTCCATGTGGAACCCACAGTGGTTGTGGGTTGAATGCCCTGGCGTATCAAGAGTTATTACTTTGCCCTTCTGGCTCAGAAAGATTAAAGTAACCAAGTTACACACCTCCGCAGCATTTCAGCTTGAGCTTTCTGGGGGCTGCCTGGATCAAAAATACTCGCAGAAATTGATTGAAATTTCTTTGAACTCCCCATTGCAGAGATTTGTGGAGGCTGAGTCAGTGAGTCTTTTCATTGAGATGTTGAACTGGCAGCAAAGTGGACATCTGAGGCCGAGATCAAATCAGTAACAATCTTATTGAATGGTGAAGCTGGCTTGAGGTCGTCCCCCCTGGAGTATTGGAAGAAGAGGAATGTTCTTCTTCTGATAGAAGTTCATAAAATTATGAGAGGCATAGATAGAGTGGACAGTCAGAACCTTTTGCCAAGGATGAAAATGCCAAAGACTAGAGGGCGTAGCGTTAAGGATAGCTTTAAGGTAAGGCGGTGGAGGGGGTGGGGGGGGGGGGGGGGGGGGGGTGGGTGATGGTGGGGTTAAGGTTTAAAGGAGATGTGTGTGGCAAGTTTATTTACATAGAGAATTGCGGGTGACTGAAACACACTACCAGCGATGGTGACTGAGGCTGATAGAATTGTGCCATTTAAGAGGCTTTTGGATATGCACATGGATAAGTAGGCAGAGGAGATCAGATTAACAGCAACATATTTGGTACAGACATTGTGGGCCAAAGGACCTATTCCTGGCTCTACTTTTTTTTTTTAAGTTCCAAAGGCATCGTCCTCTCCCATTGGAATATTTAAAGTACTTTCAAAGGGAAATATTAAATCAGCCCTTGCTTGAAATTTAAAAAGAACCTGCTAAGGATAATTCACAAGGGAATATTAAACTGAGACATAAAATATTCAAAGAAAGCTAGTGCCTAGTTAGATGATATTGGGTTAGCACAGTTGCAGCATTGTATATAATAATGTTATGAAATTTGCACAAATCGTTTACATAAATCAGATTTACCTGTATTTAATGGATGGCTGAGTAATTTATCTGAGTTTTATTTGTAAGATGTAAGGTTTGAGACCTGATTGATGGCGTTTGACATTTTAGTTATTCATGAGGAATAAATAACATGGAATTTATAACTTAAAAATAGATCTGGTTTATACTTCAAAAGTATAATCATATACTTTTATTAAAAATAAATCATTCTCGGTTAAAATTCTGCATATTTAAACAACTTCGAAAATAGCTCCGTGTTATAGTTTGAATGAGATGTCAGGCAGTGTGAGCAATGTTGCCAAGGCTAACACATGGCCAAACGCTCAGTTTTCAGTGAGACCTTGGGAAACATTAAATCACAGCAACCTATTGTAACTGGCAATGGATGGGCTGGAAGCTTATTTGAGTTTTATATTGCGGAACGTAAGGGCTGGCTGATGCGTTTGAAGTTTCTCTTTAATGTGCAGGCAAATAACATGCATTTTCATGATTTTAATGTGCAGAATCTCTTGCCCGGAGTAGGGGAATCGAGAACCAGAGGACATAGGTTTAAAGTGTGGGGGGAAAGATTTAATAGGAGCTCGAGGGATAACTTTTTCACACCAAGGGTGTCGGGTGTATGGAATGAGCTGCCAGAGGAGGTAGTATCGTAACGTTTAAGAAATATTTAGACAGGTACATGGATAGGACAGGTTTAAAGGGATATGGGCCACATGCAGGCAGCTGGGACTTGTGTAGATGGGACTGGCTGATGTGGGCAAGTTGGGCTCAAGGCCCTGTTTCCATGCTGTAAAACTCTATGACTCTATAACATGAGGAGGCCATGGTGCAGCATGTGATTAAGAAGCACTTGTTTAATATTGAAGGCCTATTGTGGAATATCTACAGAGTAACCTTCCTTCCAATGCATCAAGAGTAAATTAAAACGGAGGCACAGCTGGCAGAACTCACTGTGACAATAAACTAAACAAACTTCATTTTCATTTCTGGGTCATAGTTCCACTCCAATCTCTAGTTATTTTGTTTTTACTAACAGTATGTTTGATAGGTTAATTAAAAACATTAAATGCAGATGTCACCAAGGTGACATACTTCAGTTGTAAAATTAGATCTGTGAGGCTAGTTGAAAAAATTACATTTCTCTCACCTAATTTGAGCAAAAAATAAATACATGTAAGCATATCATTCAGCTGCTGATATCACCAACATTATTTGGACAGCTACATGGACAGGAAAGTAGAGGGATATGGGGCAAATGCAGGCAAATGGAACGAGCTGAGATGGGGCATCTTGGCTGCCATGGACATTGCCCTGAAGTGCCTGTTTCCCTGCTGTATGATGTATGACCCTAACATTAGTTCTGAGGCGTCTGATGTCCCTCTAACACTAACACCAACTGGCACAGCAGTTCAATGGGTGACTGATTTCACTCCCTCATCTGCAGATTCCTTATTTCCTATTACTCTCTTTAGTTTTTCAATGGAATAACTTCCTGTATTATTTTATTTTGCTGGCGTTGAAATTAAACGGCCTAACATCTTATTTATGAGCATAAATTGGTGCAAAGGACCTGATAATAGCTATTCCATTTTTCGGCTGTTAGCATGGGATCAGAAGGCATTGGATGGGGCCTCACCAGCAGTGAACCCTTAATATTATTTTAGGTTTATGAAGGAGTTGGAAGCAGTCAGAATAGTCCTCCCAGTCAAATAGTCCTCCCAGTGGGAGGCACGGTGGCGCAGCGGTAGAGGTGCTGCCTCACAGCACCAGAGACCCGGGTTTGATCCTGACTACGGGTGCTGTCTGTACGGAGTTTGTATGATCTCAACATGACTGCTTGGGTTTTCTCTGAGATACAGTATTTGGTTTCCTCCCACACTCCAAAGACGTAGATGATTGTTGTTTAATTGGCTTGGTGTAAATGTAAAATTGTCCGGTGCGGACTCGATGGGCTGAAGGGCCTGTTTCCGTGCTGTATCTCTAAACTAAACTAAACTAGAGAGCATAACTTAAAGGTGAGAGAGGCAAGTTTTTTTTACAGAGAGAGAGGTGGGTGCCTGGAACACACTGTCAGTGATGGTGGTGGAGAAAATACGATTGGGGCATTCAAGATGCTTATGGATAGATACATAGATATACAGGCAATGGAGGGATAATTAAGGATGTTTTTCAACCCAGTCATCCCCCCTCCTTCTCTCCCATCAGGCAGAAAAGACATAAAACTTGATAGCATGTAATACCAGACTCAGAAACTGCTTCTTTCCCTCTGTAATAAGACTACTGAATAGTCCTCTCATAAGCTAGGGTGTAGTCCTGATTTCCCAATCTACCTCATTCTAAACATTGCACTTTTTCTCTGGAACTGTAATGCCACAATGCAATTAAATTATAATTTAATTCTAGTATTTTCTCTTTGGACTACCTTTGTACTTGTGTATTGCATTTTACTTCGGAGTCACGTGAGTGACTACGTGAAGAAGCCCCGCCTGGCGCTGGAACGGCATTACGTCGACGCTGACGGCAGAAGCAAGAGTTGCAGAGAGCAGCTCCTCGCAGCGGCCGGAACGGACCCGCAGGTAAGTGTAAGGAAAAGTGGGGACGTTCTAAAAAAGACGTTACGCTGGTAAAACCAGCAAAAGAGAAAGTAAAAGTTAAAATCAGAGTCACGCTGGCGTACTGATTTAGCCAGATAAATGGAAAAGAAAATGGAGAAGTCTCAAAGGAAAATTTTGCGGGTAAAGAGATCGTCCCGGGGTGAAGCTAAAGATACGGGACAAGAGTTTAGTGCGGATCCGGTTCCGATATCGGTGGCCGCTGATTCACCCGTTAGTGAGACTATAATTTCTCCAAAAATACAAACCACGGAGGAAAATGTTCCTAGAAAATGTAAAAAGAAATCCGTGAGGCCCGTGGTTTCTGATAATGACTCTGATAATGAGTCCTCCGGATAATAAAGCTATATGGCTAAAAATGGAACATATGGAGAAAGTGCTCCAAAAATATAATGAGACAAGGGTCACACTACCCAGAAGTTTCCCAAAATGACCCTGAGGGGTTTGATTATACTGAATATGGCTATGTGCCAAATTGGGAATTTGAAACTCCGGACCCAGGATTAAGGGCGGAGGAAGTCTCATTGGATATAATTCCAAGTGTATCAGGGCTGCAAAAGACAGACCCTGCAAGTGGTGATGTGGATTATGAGTGCACACCACGAATAAAAAAGAGAAGGCCAGATGTGCCTGAGATGGTAAAAGATTTTGCTATACCTGAAGGAAGTGGTGAGGCTATGGAAGAAAACCTAGCTGCCAGTATTAATTATATGGTATCTCACCAACTTCAAGATTCTGTGATGATTGAAACAGCAGAATTATATAAAACACCGGAAAATTGCACCTCATTGAAGGTACCTACAGTTAATCCGTCTATATGGACGCCTATGACTCCAGGCATGAGAGGACAAGAAATAAGATTTCAAAGAATCCTCAAATTGATTTCTGCTGCCATTACTGCTTTTGGAAGGCAAATGGAGGGGTTGGAAATGGATAAAATCCAAAAAGATACTTTGGGCTTATTATGCAATTCCTTCTATGAAATTAATTGTATGAGTAAAATTGCGATTCGGCCCATATTTCATCCAAGGTTTGCAGGTCTGTGTCGATCGAGTGGTGTTCAAGCTCCTGGTTATCTATTTGGAGAAAACCTGCCTAAACAAATAAGAGAAATGGATGAAGAAGCTAAATCTATTAGCCACATGAGACCTTTCGTCTTTGGACAAAAAAGGCATTTTTCGTCAAGAAGGGGATTTGATTTTGGAAACAGAGGCAGGAGTATGATAAGAAAATATTATCATCCGACGCAGCCTAATGTTCACCCGTATACGGGGAGAAGGAGACCACCACGTTCATATGGAGAGGTACAAAAAATTTATTCTATGCTTAAAGAAACTGTGGACAAATCTCCAGTTGGAGGGAGATTACAAATGTTTTATAATGAATGGCTTGCCATCACATCTGATCGGTTTATTTTACAAACAGTTTCAGGAGCTACTATTACATTTAAAGAAGGTGTTAATTCTCCGGTACAAAATAAACCTGCTTATGGTTTCATGTTTTCTGCAATTGAAGAGGCAGAAATAAATGTGGAAATTGACAAATTGTTTAAAAAAGGTGTTATTGAAAAAACTGTTGAACATGAGCATCAATTTGTGTCAAATATATTTCCAAGAAATAAAAAAGATGGTGGTTGCAGAATTATTCTGGACCTTACAAATCTTAATAAATTTGTCGAATATAAACATTTTAAAATGGAAACATTTAACACTGCAAGACATTTGATATCAGCAGGTTGTTATATGGCTACAATTGATTTAAAGGATGCGTACTATTCAGTACCAATACATCAGTTCTTTCGAAGGTATTTAAAATTTAATTGGCTGGGACAGCTGTGGCAATTCAAAGCTTTACCAAATGGGTTAAGTTCAGCTCCCAGGCTCTTTACAAAGCTGTTGAAACCAGCTTTAGCACAATTAAGAGCACAGAAGCACATCATTATGGCTTATCTGGATGACATTTTAATCATCAATTGTAATCAGAAATCAGCTGAAAAATCAGTTTCAGCAACTAAAACTTTATTTGAGAAGTTAGGTTTCTTGATTCATCCAATTAAGTCCCAGCTGCAGCCAGCACAGTCAATTAACTATTTGGGGTTTGTAATTAACTCAGTTACTATGTTAGTAACTTTGCCAACAGATAAGATTGATGATATTTTGGTGACCTGTAGGGGTCTCATTCACAAACCTTATCCCTCCATCCGAGAAGTAGCAAAGGTTATTGGTAAACTAGTAGCAGCATTTCCTGCAGTGGAATTTGGTCCATTACATTACCAAAATCTTCAAAGGGACAAAATAAGAGCTCTAAAAAAGAAAGCAGGCCATTTTGATAGGCCTATGCAATTAACAAAAGAAGCTTTATTGGAATTACAATGGTGGATTGAAAATGTCCCACAAGCTGCTAAAAACATTCTGATACAACAGCCTGAAGTAATTTTACAAACAGATGCTAGTGCTCTCGGATGAGGGGGCGACAGATTCATTCACCAGCTGTGGGGGCAGATGGACTGTCCAAGAGGAAATGTTTCTCCAAACATATGGTATTAACTATTTAGAATTATTGGGTGCATTTTATGGGTTGAAGGCATATTGTTCTACAAAAAAGAATCTGCATGTACTGATACAATTAGACAATAAAACAGCTGTTGCATATATTAATCACATGGGTGGAGTCAGATCGGTATCATGTGATTGTTTGGTCAATCAGATATGGCAATGGTGTATTAACCACCAAATTTGGATTTCGGCAAATTACATCCCAGGTAAAGACAATGTGGTGGCAGACAATAGATCAAGGATGTTTAAAGATAACACAGAATGGATGTTGAACCCAGTAGTTGTCAGTAAAATTGTGGCTCAATATGGGTTACCAGACATTGATCTGTTTGCATCAAGACTAAATCATCAATTGCCAAAATATGTGTCTTGGGAACCAGATCCAGACGCAGTAGCAGTAGATGCTTTTTCACTAAACTGGGGGAATATGTTATTTTATGCATTCCCGCCATTTGCTCTGGTTCAGCAATGTCTGAAGAAAATAGAACAAGATTCTGCCACAGGATTATTGATAATTCAAAATTGGCCGACACAATCATGGTTCCCATTGATGTTAAACATGATTAAAGAACCATATATGTCAATCCCTAGCAGCAGTGATTTATTGATAAAACCAGTAACCAAAGAAATTCATCCATTACATGCTTATATGAATTTGTTAATCTGCAGGTTTTGACCAGACCACTACAGGAGCTTGGATTGTCGGATAGAACTATGGATATTATAGTCGCATCATGGCGAGATAGCACTCAGAGACAATATATGACACATATAAAGAAATGGGAAAATTTTTGCAGACAGTCAAATATATCCTATCATACTGTGAACTTTGCAAACATATTGGAGTTCCTTGCCGAGTTGCATTTTGAACAACACTTAAGTTACAGTGCCATTAATAGTGCACGTAGTGCCTTATCATCTTATTTAGGACAAATCTCTGACCAGAAATCAATTGGATCACATCCATTAATATCCAGATTTATGAAAGGAATCTTTAACAAAAATCCACCCAAACCAAGATATACAGAAATTTGGGATGTTAGCATTGTACTTACGTTACTTAGGCAATGGACTCCAATCGAAGTTTTGTCATTGGAAAAGTTAACATTTAAATTAGTAATGTTAATGGCATTGGTTTCAGCTCAAAGGGTGCAAACATTACAAATGTTACGTTTAGACTGTATGCATGTGACTGCAGATAACATTGTGTTCTATGTTTACGATTTGATCAAACAAAGTAGACCAGGGAGAACTGGAGCGAAGGTAATGTTTCAAGCTTATCCCATTGATCCAACGTTGTGTGTAGTTAAACATTTGAATCATTATGTAAATGTTACCAGAACTCTTCGAGGAGATGAAAAAACATTAATGATTACGCATAAGAAACCACACACAAAAGCTTCAGTGCAAACAATCTCAAGGTGGTTAAAACAGGTGTTACTTTTAGCAGGAGTAGACACTGATGTGTTCAAATCTCACTCCACCAGGGCAGCAGCTACATCCGCGGTGAAGTTCCAGGACGTACCACTAGAAACCGCAGTGTGGTGTAAAGAAGAAACTTTTTCAAAGTTCTACAATAAACCTGTTCACACAATGACAGGCTTTGGACACGCGGTGTTGGGTTCACTATAATCACCTGCTTTGTTTCACTATTGATTGATATTATCAATTATGTTATCACTTATATCTTTTATCACTTTGTAATGGTTCCCTCAGGTGTAAAAAGAGGGTTATTATATGTTCTTTTATCATTAAAAGTTTATGGAAAGAACTAAAACTAGTCTGGTTTTCTCATGTATGTGTTGACCTAGCCGGACTGTCGTATGGAAGAATTCTACGACATGAAAAACACAGAAGCTTCAAAATCTTCACGTAGTCACTCACGTGACTCCGAAGTAAAATAGTAAGATTAAACGAGAACTTACCAGTTCGAAGTTTGATCTTTATTTTATGAGGAGCAACGATGAGGGATTACGTGCCCTCCACTCCACACCCTCATAAAATAAATGATCATCTGGTAGTTCTAAATCTATGATGAGCCTGACTATCTTACTCCGGCTATTGTGTTCTGTGTTTTTCATGCCGCTGCTTTGAAGTATGCCGTTCCAGCGCCAGGCGGGGCTTCTTCACGTAATCCCTCATCGTTACTCCTCATAAAATAAAGATCAAACTTCGAACTGGTAAGTTCTCATTTAATCTTACTATTATCATGCTCATATATAGTACAATCTGATTTAAGTTGATAACATGCAGCCAAAATCTTTTCACTATATCTCAGTACAAGTGACAATAATAAACCACTACCAATAATACAGTTTTCATTAGTGTTGATGTCATTTCAGGCCCATTCATGAACTCTCTTCCATGAGAATTTAACGGGGACTCATCCATTAAAGGTCAGCTCAGTGCAGCGCTGTTTCACACTTAACTAGCTTTATGTGGTACGGCTCGATCTAGCCCTTCACATTCTACTGCTTCCTCAGCCAGCTAAAGCTAAGCCACGAATAGCGTCAAAAGAGATTTGATTTTTGTAAATGACTGAATGCTCATGAGATCATATATTAAGGTGTCTAAACTAGAGACCTAAATGGATGCATTGGGAGGAGAGGTGCCCAATGTTTCCCGGTCTTCTAAGAGGATTGAGTGAGTCCAGCCATTTTAAACAAGTTTGGAAACGTGCTTGCCCTTAAAATGGCTTCCTGGTGCCATTTCGAGTCCCAAGCGGCACACTCTATTCGGGAAATAGAAGATGGAAAATCAACCATTTTGGATAGTGGTTGATTGATTGGAGCAACCTCTGTTCGATAGCCCCACCTTTGAAACCATTTCACTGTGTCTGCCAGACAGATATTAGACATAGTGAGAGAGCTATACAACAGGGAAATAGGCCCTTCAGCCCACCTTGTCCATGCTGACGTACTGGGCTAGTCTCATTTGCCTGCATTTTGCCCATATAGCTCTCTGAACCCTTCCTATCTATACATCTGCCCATTGCTAATTGATTGTTCGAAATTCTAGAATTTTAATTAGATTCTAAAGAGATTAGATGTATTCTGCACAGAGGGCCCAGAAATGTGATGATTGCTTCAGTTACTATAAATAGATATGCGCTGCAGCTCCATTCTAAGTCTTGCTGTGAAAATGCTCCTCGGGCAATTTTAAACGTTTCACGTCTACAATGTCAGAGCCCACATAATATTGAAACGTTCTCAGGCTTGTAAAACACTCTGATGCAAAGTCATAAATATCTGCAAAGCAACGTGCTCACTCTAACGTTGGTGGAAGTCAAGCTCACATTTTTCTGCATTCATTAAGAGATGTTCAATACTGTCCGAACCTAATTGCACATGAGGAGGTGATGAAGTGGTGTCTGTCTTTTGTTCCTATGGCTGATGTAGGTGCCTGTGCATTCTGTGTAGAGAAGGTACTTCAACACTGCCTGTAAGCAAAGTGTTCCAGACTTTAACCCGGTATCCTTGATGGAGCAGTGATATATATCCCCATCCAAAGGGTGTAGATAGACACAAAGTGCTGGAGTAACTCAGCGGGTCAGGCAGTATCTCTGGGAAAAACGATGGGTGGCATTTCGGGCGGAGATTCCTTTTTCAGACTGGGGTCCCGACTCGAATCGTCACCCATCCTTTTCCCCACAGATGCTGCCTGACCTGCTGAGTTACTCCAGCACTTTGTGTCTATCTTCGGTATATACCAGCATCTGCAGTTCCTTTCTACCCATCAGAATGGTGTTTGAGTGGAATTGATCTTGCTGTCTTTATACTTGACTGAAGGTTTGGGCATTGCTGTTCAAGAAAATTCAGCAAATTCCTGCACTACATAGATAGAGTACACCAGTGTTCGAAAATGAATGAGAGCCAACCCAGGCGACTCGTGTTGTGTGCTGGTCACAGAAGTGGATCTTCAATCTCGCATTACAATCGATCCACTCTTTTAAATCTCTACACCAACAGCATTTCTTACTCTCACCGTATCCGTACCCCGCGGACGGTTCGATTGTAATCATGTATCGTCTTTACGCTGACTGGTTAGCACGCAACAAAAGCTTTTCACTGTACCTCGGTACACGTGACAATAAACTAAACTAAAGGATGGTGGCAATCAAATGGAGAGTTTTGGTCTCTGTAGGCCAATATATCTACACAATATTAGGAAAAGTCTGAGAACATGGAGTGTCTCCACACAGAGCTCAGTGTGTATGTGGAACGAGCTGCCACAGAAAACGAGAGTGGTGGGTACAAATAAAGAGACATCTGGACAGGTAGTTAGAGGAATATGGCTCAAACAAAGGCAAATGGGACTACCTCAAGTAGCAATTTGGGTGGCATGGATGGGTTGGGCCATTTGAGGTCTGTTACCGTGATGTGTGACTTTATGACTTCATAACACTGGGAACAGCAAAGGCAATAGGATGTGGGAAGAGAGAGAGGAAGAGGTAGATGAAGGGAGAGAGGAAGAGAGAGTGGAAAAGAGAGAGAAGGAGAGAGAGAAAGGGAAAGGGACAGGGGGAGGGGAGTCAGTCTACCTCAAGACAGTAGGGGGAGGAGTTGTACAGTTTGATGGCCACAGGGAAAAAGGATCTCCTGTTGCATTTTGTGCTGCATCTTGGTGGAACCAAGTATACTTACTTATATCATTAAAGTGCCAGGCGATAATGGCTTCCAACAAGGGAGAACCTCACCACCAAACCTAAACATTTAATTACATTGTTATCACTTAGTGGTCCGCCATCAAAACACAGGGGAGATCACTATACATCGTGCACTTATCACGCTGCCAGGAGTGAAGTCATTAGCATCAAAATGACACAAAGTCTTCCCCAACTGGAGTAAAGAAAGACTCAAATGCAATCTCCACTGCGACATTTGCACGAACATAATTCCTATCATTAATTGGTACTGATAGCAACACCATAACTGCAACTTGAATGCCTTTGTTTCTATGTCTCTAACCATTAACTACCACATATTTAGAATTCACAAATCTTTGTGCAGTTTTTCCATTTGCTTGTTCCCGTGTCTGTCTGACAATGATACGCTTTTTCACATCCTGAATCAACCCATAAACATCCAACTCTCAACCATTCCAGCAAGAATATTAGATTCACCTTTGAGAGACACAAAGTGCTGGAGCAATTCAGCGGGTCAGGCAGCTTCTCTGGAGGAAAAGGATGGGTGACATTTTGGGTTGAGACATCAAGACTGAAGAACGGTCCCATCCTTTTTCTCCAGAGATGCTGCCTGACCCGTTGAGTTACTCCAGCACTCTGTGTCTATCTATGGTATAAACCAGCATCGGCAGTTCCTTGTTTCCACACTTTAAGCAGTTTGAAGGGAGGCATATTTTGATCTGTCTGTAAACCTCTTGATAATTTTCTAACCAATTTTTTTCAGCCCTACCTGGGATGCCGACTTTTTCGGGGAAACCCCATGGGAGGACATTCTTGGAGAGCAGGTCGGTGACATTGTACCACTGGAGGAGGTGGACCCTTTGCTGCTGTCTGTAAACCAGGAGAAAGGCACAAACTGTGGCACTGCGGCCTTGGCTGAAGCCAGAATACTGATAGGGCTGTCAAAGGATTCCCTATAAACAGGAAGAGGCGAGAGTCAGAACAAGGAGCAAAATGAAAGCATAATAGAAACATAGAAAAAGAAACATAGAAAAATAGGTGCAGGTGTAAGCCATTCTGCACTTCAAGCCAGCACTGCCATTCAATATGATCATGGCTGATCATCTAAAATATAGTACCCCGTTCCCGCTTTTCCCCCCTATCCCTTGATTCCTTTAGTCCTAAGATCTAAATCTAACTCTCTCTTGAAACCATTCGGTGGAATTGGCCTCCACGGCCTTCTGTGGCAGAGAATTCTACAGATTCTCAACTCCCTGGGTGAAAAGGTTTTTCCTCATCCCAGTCCTAAATGGCCTACCCCTCATTAATGAATGAGGTAGACGAGATTTTACAAATTAACTTAGTAAATTAGAAAAAAAAACGGTGTTCCAGAGGAGACTTTACAAGTCAACTTAGTGAATTAGGAAAGGCAATGTGCTATTATTTAAAAATGTAAAAAATAACAATGTAAAAATGGGTCAGATATTGGATATGACACAACTTTGGTTATTTGTCCTTATCACACTGCACCTTAAATCTAATCATCTTCATCCAGAATTTGAATGAAATTGATCAATGAATTCACTGGAGTTTGGAAGGATGAGGGGGGATCTTATAGAAATTATAAAAGGACTGGACAAGCTAGATGCAGGAAAAATGTTCCCAATGTTGGGCGAGTCCAGAACCAGGGGCCACAGTCTTCGAATGAAGGGAGGCCATTTAAGACTGAGGTGAGAAAAAAAAATTTCACCCAGAGAGTTGTAAATTTGTGGAATTCTCTGCCACAGAGGGCAGTGGAGGCCAAATCACTTGATGGATTTACGAGTGAGTTAGATAGAGCTCTAGGGGCTAGTGGAATCAAGGGGAATGGGAGAAGGCAGGCACGGGTTATTGATTGGGGACGATCAGCCATGATCACAGTCAATGGCGGTGCTGGCTCGAAGGGCCGAATGGCCTCCTCCTGCATCTATTTTCTAACATAATTATAAACTATTAATTATGAATTCATTCATTGGCAATCTCGCCCAAACTCTGCCTCAAGTTGCTGACATATCGATGTGTCCAGAGCAATCCGAGTTTTCAGGCGACTGAAGAAGAAGTATCAACGATCAGGCGCAGTAACCCACGTGTTCCAGAGAGGTATTGGCATTCCAATGGAGGGATGTCATGAGCTGGAAGGGAGGTAAGTTTCAAGTATTGTGTAGGTGTTTGGCTAAACTGATGTATAAATGTGTTTAACTGTTTTAAGTAGTCATTAATGTTTGTAAGCACTGGAGCATGGCAACTCTTTGCATGATCATCTCAGAGGATCATCTGATACAATCACTACCTACTTTCCTCTATATCCCGCAGCTCCGCTCTTACTCCCCATCCCCCCCCCCCCTTGTAACAAGGACAGAGTCCCCCTTGTCCTCACCTTCCACCCCATCAGCTGTCGCATACAACAATGTAATCCTCCGACATTTTCGCCACCTCCAACGGGATCCCGCCACTGGCCACATCTTCCCATCTCCGCCCATTTCTGCTTTCCGCAGACTGTTCCTTCCGTAAATCCCTTGTCAATTTGTTCCTTCCTACCCAAACCACCCCCTCCCCAGGTACTTTCCCCTGCAACCTCAGGAAATGCTACATTTGTCACTTTACCGCCCCCCTCGACTCCATCCAAGGACCCAATCAGTCTTTCCAGGTGAGGCAGAAGGTTCACCTGCACCTCCTCCAACCTCATCTACTGCATCCGCTGTTCCAGGTGTCAACTTCTCTACATCGGCGAGACCAAGCACAGGCTCGGCAATCGCTTCGCCCAACACCTCCGCTCAGTTCGTACTAACCAACCTGATCTCCCAGTTGCTCAGCACTTCAACTCCCCCTCTCATTTCCAATCTGACCTCTCTGTCCTGGGCCTCCTCCGTTGCCAGAGGGAGACCCAGCGCAAAATGGAAAAACAGCACCTCATATTTCACTTAGGTGGTTTACACCTCAGTGGAATGAACACTGACTTCTCTAATTTCAGATAGCCCTTGCTTTCTCCCTCATTCTCCTCCCCCGTTCCCAGCTCTCCCACAAAGTCTACTGTCTCCTCCTCTTCCTTTCTCCCCCCCCCCCCCCCCACAACATCAGTCTGAAGAAGACTCGACCCAAAACATCACCTATTCCTTCTCTCCATAGATGCTGCCTCGCCCGCTGAGTTTCTCCAGCATTTTTTGTCTACCTACTCTTATAAATCTCTTTTTTACCTGTAAATTTCGTTCATATCCTGCACTCTGTATCTTCCTCTTTGCTTTACCTATTGTACTTGAATTTGACTTAATTGTGTTGATGTAGTATTATCTGATCTGATTGGATAGATGCAGAACAAAGCTTTACACTGTACCTCGGTACAGGTGACAAGTATAAACCTAACCTAGTACTGAGCTTGGTCAGTAAATTGTTTAGTTTAGTTTAGAGATAGGGCATGGAAACAGGCCCTTGGGCCCACTGAGTCCACACTGACCATCAATCACCCATTCATACTAGTTCTATGTTATCCCACTTTCACATCCACTCCCTACATACTAGGAACAATTTACAGAGGCCAATTAACCTACACAATGGCATGTGTTTGGGATGAGGAAGGAAACCGGAGCACCCAGAGGAAACCCACATTGTAATGGAGAACGTGCAAAATCTGCACAGACAACATCCGAGGCCAGGATTGAACCCGGGCCTCTGGCGCTTTGAGGTAGCAGCTCTACCAGCTGCGCCACTGGTAATAACCAATTGTTCGCAGGATATGCCAGGCCATTAACTATCATTCTCAATTCATAGACAGGCCGTCTGTATGTTTTAAGCATTTAAAAACATGCAAATTATACATGCAATTACTCTGATTTTATTAAGAGTTACTGTCAAGCCATAGTATTTTGCTTCAGTACATAAAGTTTTAATGGGCCAAGTTATTAAAGAAATAGGAGCTAAAAATGGAGGTTGATGTACTGACCAGACGTGATCTAATTAAACAGTGGACCAGCCTGAGAATGGCCTCCTCCCTAATTTTATTAGGCTAATTTATTAGGTCGTAGAGTTATTAAGTTATTGTGTTATTGCAAGGGAAGAGAAACCAGGAGATAATCAGGTGGAGCTGACAGCAGTGAGGCATTTATTGAGATGGTGGAATTTGAGAGCATACGATTTCAAAACATGTTTTGAAAAGTTTATAGCCATTTTATTCATGAAAACAGGTTATTGCAGGAAACTCAGCACTGTGTCAGAATCCAATTCAGTGTCAGAATCCAATTTCCAGTTGTAGGAATGGCAGCCCAGACACGTCCCATTTATACAAAAACAGAAATGTTTTTAAATACCTCTAATTAATCTCTCCAGGCCATGCAATTTGCATTCAAAGATAAATAATGCCATCTCATCACAACGTTCCCTGCCCTGGGACCTCTGTCAGTCTAAAATTAGACCGGAAATTTAATTGGTCACCTAACTATTTTAAACCATCACATTTTAGCTTTAATTGGATTTAAGGGAGATTCAAAACAAGAGACGAGTTTCAATACAATCTCCCACTGAAACCTTTTCCAAGCTATTTTAAATGCTGTCTAATCTGATTTGCATTTCAAACAGTTTGTGTGCTTCAACATGTGGGGCTAGAAATGAATGCTGACAGCTGGCAAACACTAGTGGTTTAAAGTGTTGGTTTTAAATGAGGGTGCCAGTGTCAATGTTAGTGCAGGTTATTGGCAAAAACAATCAAAGGGGAGTTGATGGCTGTGTGTAAGTGACTATGTTGCTGGAGCACTGGAAAGTAAAGAGGAGGGGATAGGATTAATGGGATTTGTCTCAGTGAGCTGGCACAGACCCTCTGGGCCAAATGGCCTCCTTCTGTTTCAGGTTACGTATAAGCTTCTCTGTTGTTCTTTACAAACGTGTAGGCGTACTTCATATAAATAATTAATCACATTGCTTCTTAAAAACACCCCTCAACTGATTCACTTGATAGGCAGCATCAAAGAGTCATATACAGCATAGAAACAGGCCCTTCGACCCATCGCACTGCAGTGCTTAACCAAGCTAGACCCACTTGTCTGCACCTAGCCCATATCCCTACACACCTATCCTGTCCACCTATCTGTCTAATTGTCTTTTAAATGCACTCTCCTCCACCACTTCCTCTGGAAGCTCACTCCATGTATGCACCACCCTCTGTGTGGAAAGGTTGCCCCTCAGGGACCTTTTAAATCTTTCCTTTGTCATCTTAAATCTACGCCCTCTAGTTTTAGACTCATCCACCCTGGGGAAAAGACTATGACCATTCACCTTATCTCTGACCCTCAAGATTGTATATACTTCTATATGGTCACCCCTCAGCATTCTACACTGTATGGAAAACAGGCCAAGCCTCTCCTTAGAACTCAAACCTTCTGACATCCTTGTAAATCTTTTTTGCACCCTTTCCAGTTTGCTAACATCCTTCCCATAGCAGGGCAACCTGAGCTGTACACAGCCCTCCAAATGTAGCCTTACCAACATCTTGAACAGCTGTAACATGACATCCCAACTCTTGTACTCACTACCCTGACCGATGAAGGCAAGCATTTGAAATGCCTTCTTCACCACCCCGCCCAACTATGTCGCCATCTTCATAGAACTATGTACCTGCATCCCAAGGTGTCCCCGTTCTACAACACTCCCAGGGGCCCACCATTCACTGCCTAAATCCTACTCTGTTGTGTTCAACTGAACAGCAATGCCTTGCATGTATCCAAATTAAATTCCATCTGCCATTCCTTGTCCCATGGACACAGTTCATCAACATCCCATTGTAATTGTAGATAACTTTTTCATTGTCCATTCCCACCAATGTTATTGTCACCTGCAAACTTACTATCCATGCCACCCAAATTTACAACCAAATCACTAATATAAATAACAAACAACAGGGGAACCAACAACCTGCTGGAGACTTTCCCTTTCCAGAACCTCTTAAAGCTGTACTACACGTCGAATATCTTTTATTTCCAGTTCATTATATCACGGGTGGAATTCCTTGCCAAGTTTAAATACACAGGTACAGGATCCTGAGAACCATGAACTCCAAGAACGGCTCAAGAACAGATTCTTCCGGCAACCATCAGGCTCTCGAACATGGCACAACACTAACCACAATCCCACCTCAGTAATTGTGATCAATAATGGACTTTGTCTTGGTTGCACTATGGACCATGACTTTGCAATATTATCGGCAGGTTACCAAGTATTACTGATTATTAATTTATTGTATTATTGATCATTGTACATTTATTGTGCTATTGCATTAACGGGCCCATAAAGCTGCAGCAAGTAAGATATTTATTGTTCCACTGCCAGTACATATGACAATTAAACACACTTGACTCTTTTGGCTCTGTTGACTCTTGATACTCAATTTTAAAGCAAGACTCCACCGAATGACAATTCGATGTACTTCTATTTCTGCCTTTTTATGGTCACAGGGGCTGTTGTGTGGCCCACCCCATCCGCCAGCAGAGAAGTCGTGGTTGGGCAGAGTGCAGTCGCAAACAGCAGACCAACCAATGGTAGAAACACAGAACTGCAGTGGCTGGTTTACAAAGAAGTGCTGGAGTAACCAGGAGGTCAGGCAGCATCCTTGTCTGAAGAAGGGCCTCGACCCGAAACGTCGCCTTTCTCCTTCGCTCCTTAGATGCTGCTGCACCCGCTGAGTTTCTCCAGCCTTGGAGAACATATTGGGTCGGGAAACTTCTTCAGACTCATCTACCTCCCCCCTACACATCCCGCTGGAATTGGATTTCCCATCTCCAGCATGGCCCTAAAGACTGTTTTCGATGAAGAGTAATCTCCTGGGTATTGATAGGAGCAATTGAGAATATTATCACTGTGGTACTAATTGTCTGTTTATTCTGTTCATTTCCATTATTCATTCTATAACAGAAGGGCAGGGAGGTTGAGTAACAGCCATGGACTATGCTGTCAGGTAAAACACTGGACACTAATTTCCCAAGGAAGTTGTAAAGTTGGACATATAATGAAGGGTCGGGATTATTGGTGGTGGAAGGCCATGTGGTGAAGTCTACTTGAATACATAACCAGAGAGTTGGTGACCTGATTAATAATTCTTACTTGCAGGCCTTTTAACACAAGAACTACACAATAATACAATAATCAATAATACAATAATCAATAATATCAATGACACATAGAAGATACACATAGTGTAGTGAAAGTAATGTTGGCTTAGTACAAAATGGATGTTCATTAATAATCAGTAAACTTGTGTGAAAATCTTGAGGCACACTTACTTTGGAATATGTTTTGGGATGAGCTGTCAGAGAAACCGATAGAAGCAGATATGATTACAACTTTTAAAAGACATTTGGATAGAAATATGGATAGAAAGTGTTTAGAGGGATCTGGGTAAATTACAGGCAAATGGGACTAGCCCAGTATCCCAGCTTGGTCGATATGGCCAAGGTGGGGCGAAGGGGCTGTTTCCGTGCTGTACTGCTCCATGACTCGCTATCCTTCAGCTATGTGAGAAGATACGTGCAATTCACTGAATAACAGCCTGACTTTACCTGCTGCCTGTGGACAGTCTGTTGGCTGCCTTCTCTGCTTTTCTTCCTTTCGTGGACGAGGATCTCCGTAGCTGTACCCTGTAACGGTGCAGGTCTTTAAGGTCAGTGAGAGTTCAATTCAACGCGGCAGTTTGACTAAGTTTGTTTCTCTAAGTTATACATTGATAGAATGATAAACAGCTGAGAAGGAAGCCATTCGGCCCATTATTCCTGTGTCAGCTCTTTGAAAGGAGTATATGATTTGACCCACTTCTCTGATTTTACCCCAGAGCAATTTATTTTTTATTCTTCAGACATTTATTCCTCTTCCTTTTAATAGTTATCATTAAACTATATTTCAACTGCACTATAAGGTAACATGTTCCAGATGGTGGTATGTGAAGGAATTTTTAATCAAATGCTGTTGATGTACTTTAAATTGATCAATATATCAGCACATATTGTTGTGGGATTGATGTTGGCTTGACACAAAATGAATGCTTAATGGTTGGCTTGGACCCAGTCACCAAATAACCTGTTTCCATGTTGTGTCTGTACATACACTCATGTATTGTTGATGTCGCTGATAATTATAGCAGGACAAGTACTCTTTGGCTCCCAGCAACCCACCCCTCAAACCCCCAAACAGACCCCACCTACCAGACTTCTGTTACTTGGTCATGACTATTTACTTTTCTCTCATGTATACTCATTGACCATTAACCTTACATTAATGTGTAGGAAGGAACTGCAGATGCTGGTTTACACCCAAGATAGACACTAAATGTTGGAGGAACTCAGTAGGTCAGGCAGCATCTCTGGAGAAAAGGAATAGGTGATGTTTTGGGTCTGAGGTAGGATTTCAAAACATTACCTATTCATTTTCTCCAGAGATACTGCCTGATCCGTTAAGTTACTCCAGAATTTTGTGTCAACCTTAAATCAATTGTTGGTGTTTAACACTCCTGTCAATGATTTATCCTCTAATTTACTCCATCCGATGTATGTGTGATTATAACCACATCTCATGATAACATTATCGGCTTTGGAGAAAATAGCTCCCTTTTCTTCACCAAACTGAAGTCTGTGGTATTGTTCCAGTGAATCCTGTCTAAAGCCTCTATAAGGCTCTGACTTCCTTTTTTTAATGTACAATGCCCAGATGAGGCCTAGCCATGCTTTTAGAAAGCATTCGGATAAACTTATTCTTATTGTAAGATGTGATTCTATTAACAAATAGGGAAGCCACACAGTGTTATTAACAGTATTCTCAAAAAGAAATATCCATTTCCTGAGGACTTTAGGCGTTCAAGAGTTAGTGTCCTGTGTTTCACCCGACAGGATAGTCCTTGACTGTCACTTGAACCACTGAGTCGACAGCGACCAGCGATCACCCCATACACTAACTCTATCCTACACACATAGGGACAATTTACAATTTTTACCAAAGCTAATTAACCAACAAACCAACATGTCTTTGGGATGTGGGAGGATACCGGAGCACCCGGAGGAAACCCACGTGGTCACAGGGAGAATGAACAAACTCTATACGGATTGCACCCGTACTCGGGATTGAACCTGGGTCTCTGGCACTATAAGGCACTCCACCGTTGCGCCACTGTGCCTGAATTGGATGGCCTAAATTTATGTTAAAATTTAATAAAGTGTCCTTTTTTTAATACTGCCTCCTTGTATTTTAGGTTCAAATAATTAGAATCACCATCACTGATACTTTGTGCTGACGTCAATTATGGAGGTATATATATTCTTGGGGTCTTTCAAAGTAACCTGATGCCACATTCTGCAGCTGTGCAGACTGTTTACATTTTGGTTTTCCATTTAATCATTTGTGGCGGGCAGTTATCTGTTCTGCTTTCGCATCTACACCAGAGCTATACTTTGTTTCTTTCAGCATTCATTTATTCAGGCCAAAAGGGGAAGATTTTTAGTGAGTAACGATCTCATTTTGCATTTTATTTTCATTTGTCCTACATTATTTTGCATAACGTCAGAAATTAACCCGACGAATCCATGAAGCAGCTAATGAGCCACTTCACCAATGTGAATGTTAATGATTCTTCACCGGGAAAAAGCATCACGGAGGTTTTTTGACACAAAACATTGCAAATCCTGAGATACTCAGGGGTTCCCCTATTTTATCTATTGTGAGGCTGTTTACACACACACACACACACATGCGTGAGCTGAAGATTAAAGGACACAAAGTGTTGGACTCAGCGGGTCAGGCAGCATCCTAGGAGAACATGGATGGATGACATTTTCAGTCGGGACCTTTCACAAGTCCTGTGTTCAACTATTACCTTCCACGCTTTGCCTGTGCCCCTCCACTCTTGCTTTCTTTGCCCACCCCCTCTCCCCCCCCCCACTATAATCAGTCTAAACAAGGAACCTAACCCAAAACGTCACCAATCCATGTTCTTCATGAGAGATGCTGCCTGACCTACTTGCCCGACCTACTCCAGCAATTTGTGTCCCCTTTATTGTAAGCCAGCATCTGCAGTTCCTTCTTTCTATATTTTGAGCCAAAGTTTATCTTAGTTGTACTGTGCCACTAATGTGAACTGTTCCACGCTACATCCGAATATTAACAACTAAGTTTACTTTAGTTGGCACTTTACATTTCAAGCACGAATTCTAATATTTTAATTTGTTTAATTTGTTGTCAAAGTTTGCAAAGCAGTTGAATCCCCCCTCTCTCTCTCTCTCTCTCTTTTCTCTTTATTGTCATTATTGAGCACTTTTATTTATTGTTCATATTTATTGAGCGATGAAATCGGAGCAGAAGTGTTCAATAAACATTTGCCAAGAAAACAGATTATAACCCAACAATCTTTGTTTGCAAGCAATTCAATATCTATGAAAAGTGTATACAATTATGAGGGACATACATAGATAGACAGTCTGAATCTTATTTCCAGGGTAGAAATGTCAAAGACTGGAGAGCAGAGAATTAAAGTGAGAGGAGTGACGTTTAAATGTGCAGATGGCGAATGCCTGAAACGCTGCCAGGGGCAATGGTTTAGGCAGATACGAGAGGGCTCTTATGAGGCTTTTAGGTGGGCACATGGATGTGCAGATAATGGCGGGATTGGGTCATGTGCAGCAAGATGAGATAAGTTTAAGGGTACACAAAAGGCTGGAGAAACTCAGCGGGTGCAGCAGCATCTAAGGAGCGAAGGAGATAGACGAAGTTTCGGGTCGAGACCCTTCTTTAGTTTAACCTGACTTTAGACTTAGACTGGGTCCACACCTACCAGCGATCACCATCTTACACTAGTGCTATCCTACACATTAGGGACAATTTACTGTTTTACCAAACCTAACTAACCTACAAACCTGCAAACTCTTTGGAGTGTGGGAGGAAAACCAGAGCGCCCAGAGAAAACCCACGCGGTCACAGGGAGAACCTAGACACTCCATACAACCAACACCCTTAGACAGAACCCGCAGTCACAACTCGGGTCTCTGGCACAGTAAGGCAGCAATACCGCAGCACCATTTTGCCACCTCTGCTTTATGTTGAACATTGTGGGCTGAAGGGCCTGTTCTTGTGCTGTACTGTTTTGTGTTGCTCTTTGTTGCTCTATGTAAGTCCAGGACCTTTTTTATTTCAGATTCCTCTCTGCGTCTGCTGGCCAATGCACCAGTGACCTTGGCCCACTTACAGATGACTCTCAACCCCGTTCTGATTTACGCTCTCTTCCCTGCCTCCACTTGATACCACCTAACCTGTCCCCCCTTCAATCCTCCCACCAGGACACGGCCATGGCTACAAGTAACCTGGTTTCCTTTAAGTGTTCTACTGAGGCGCTTCATACAAAGGAAAGGCCTTCCATCATGTTAAGCTGATTCGGTAATGCCTGACATGCCATGCCTCCTTTCCACTGAATTTGCAAACAGTCATCCCAAGATGAAACCATCTTCCATACAACATGCAACAATTATTTGCTTCGACCTTCAGGTGTTAAGGAAATTCAACATATTGACGCTGATTGATTGATTGAAAGATTCAACACGTAAACAGGCCCTTCGGCCCATCGATCATCAATCTCCCATTGACACTGTTTGTACGTTATCCCAGTTTTGCATACACTCCCTACCCAGCAGGGGCAATTTACAGAGGCCAATTAAACTACAACCCACATGTCTTCGGGATGCGGGAAGAAACTGGGGCACCCAGTGGAAACCCACGAGGGTGAACATGCAAACTTTATGTAGACAGCATGGAAGCAGGGTAAATGTTGTAGGAAGGAATAGCAGATGCTGTTTTAAACCAAGAATAGACACACAATGCTGGAGTAACTCAGCAGGTTAGGCAGCATCTCTGGATGGGTGATGTTTCAAGTTGAGACCCTTCTTCAGACCCAAAGTCTCTGGCTCTGAGACAGCAGTTCTACAAGTTACCCCACTGTGTCGCCCTAAAGCCCCTGCCCCATTTAGGCAATTAGGCTGTTTTCACATGGTCGCGGGGTGACGCCTGTATGGTCCTGAGTAGTCTCCTCAAGTCGCCTACAGTCGTAATGTTTTTTGGTCGCCGCTGGATTTTGAAATGTTCAAAACGTTTTGGCGACCGTGGGGTTGACGTAGTTTGTCTTCTCCTGTTGTAGGTGCTGTCGTAGGTTGTCGCCGGGATGGCGCAGGTTGTCGCCAGGATGGCGCAGGTTGTCGCCGGGTGACGTTGGTTGTCGCCGGGTGCTGATTTCGGTGAATGCCATTGGCGACTACCTACGTCAACCGGCGACAGGTACCGGCCACTGAATTGTCTTCAGTTGTCTTCAGTTGTCGCCGACCGGGTCGTTGCTTGTCGTAGCTTGTTGTGGGTGGACGTAGGTTGACTTTGCTTGTCGTAGGTTGTCGCCTGTGTGGTCGTAGGCTGTTGTAGGTGTGGTCGTAGGTGGACGTCCTAATGGGTCTCCGGTTGTCGGTAGCTTGCCTTAGCTTGACGTCGACTAGGTGGTGGGTTGTCGAAGCTAGTCGTAGACATTGTCGTGGGGGGGGGTCCAGACGTCGCTTTTTCGGCGACCTGCTACGACTGTGACAGTCGCCGGCAGTTGCCGAAGAAATCGCCTACGTGGGGCAAGCCCATTATAGTGCCAGTCACTTTACAACGGTGAAATGTTACGGAAAAAATCCTTTATTTAAACTGCAGTCACATTTGTACTTTGGGAAAAATACAGTTGTCAATGTGTTCATGGCAAGATTCAACAAGCTTTCAAGAAATAATGAGCTGATAATTTTTCATTGCTTTCTGAGTGAGTGTTTAATAGAAGAATGTGGTAGTTCCATTCCAGCCAACAAAAATATACAATAGGAGAACATGGTTTGATTATCATATCCTGAGATTCATTGAACCAGTCATCAGGTATTAGTTTAGTTTAGTTTAAAGATACAGCGCGGAAACAGGTCCTTCGGCCCACCGAGTCCGCACCGACCAGCAATCCCCGTACATTAATACCACCCTACACATATTAGGGACAATTTACATTTATACCAGGCCAATTAACCAGTAAAAACCTCTACGTACTTAGAGTGTGGGAGGAAACCGAAGATCTTAGAGAAAACCCACGCAGGTCACCAGAAGAACATACAAACTCCGTACAGACAAGCACCCGTAGTCAGGATCAAACCTGGGTCTCTGGCGCTGTAAGGCAGCAGCTCAACAGCTGCGCCACCGTGCCTTTAATGCTTGGATTATTGTGCCTACAAGATGCTGCAATATCATCAAACTGCGAGAAGGGATGGAAAACCATAATGGACATAGTAAGAATTACAGGCAAGCAAGCCCTATTGGAAATTTTCTTTGACCATACCAATAATTCAATGAGAACCAACATGCCAAATATTATGGCTGTTTTTATGGCTGTCCGTGATAACAAGACTCATAAATATCCTCTTTGATCAATACTCCACACGATAACTCTAATATAATAAACATTATTTATGGTGCTCTCACTACCGTATGATACTGTTCAATATAAGCTGCCTTTTTATAGCTCCCACTGAAACATAAAGTGGTTCCTTCAACTCAGAATACTTGATTGCCAGAAAGATAAAATAGATTCTGGAATTTATCACAGTATGGAATAGAGCACTTCTCTAAATGATTCACGATTCTTTCAAATGTTTCTTTGAAAAGCGGTTACACATTAAGATTTGGAGAGATTGTGTTAAAATTAGTGGCAGTCTATTTCCCACTCCATAGCCAATGGCAAGATCAGCTAAGAAGATCAAGGTTAGAAAAACTTATTGGTTTTTGGATCAGATTAATATTACTTGCGCCTGACATATTTTCATTTACACGCTCTACACCAATGCCCTGAGACAATCTCTTTCAAGCTCTATCACCGATCAGACAGAGGGAAAGACTGAAGGATGTACTCAATGGTAGAACATAAAGCACGTAACAGTGCAACACGAGAACAGGCCCTTTGGCCCAAAATGTCTGTGTCAAACCTGATGCCAAGACCATCTCTTATTTACTTGCATGTTATCCATATCCCTCCATTCCCTGCATATCCATATGCCTATCCAAACGTCTCTTAAATGTCACTATAATATCTGCCCCAACTAATGCCTCCAGTAGCACAGTTCAGGCGCCCACTACCCTCTGTGTAAAACATTGCCCAGTACCTTCTACTTTGAACTTTGCCCCTCCCATCTTGAAGCTATGCCCTCTAGTATTTGAGTCAAGAGTCAAGAGTCAAGAATCAAGAGTCAAGAATGTTTTATTGTCATATGTCCCGGATGGGACAATGATATTCTTACTTGCTGCAGCACAACAGAATATGTGAATATGTAAATGAAGAAGTTCAATAAATAACAAATATAGTGCAAATAACAAATAATAATAGTCTTTTGCAGTTGAGAGCTCATAGCTTATTTGTTGGGTTTAATAGCCTGATGGCTGTGGGGAAGAGGCTGTTCCTGAACCTGGACGTTACAGTCTTCCGGCTCCTGTACCTTCTTCCTGATAGCAGTGGTGGCCAGTGTGGCCAGGATGGTGTGGGTCCTTGATGATTTTGGCTGCCTTTTTGAGGCAGCGACTACGATAGATCCCTTCGACGGTGGGGAGGTCAAAGCCGGTGATGGACTGGGCAGTGGTCACAACTTTTTGTAGTCTTTTTTCGCTCCTGGACGTTCAAGTTGCCGAACCAGGCCACGATGCAACCAGTCAGAATGCTCTCTACCGTGCACCTGTAGAAGTTTAGGAGAATCCTCTTCGACATGCCGAATCTCCGTAATCTTCTCAGGAAGTAGAATCGCTGATGTGCCTTCTTTACAATTGCATCGGTGTGCTGGGTCCGGGAAAGATCTTCTGATATGTGCACGCCCAGGAATTTGAAGTTATTGACCCTCTCCATCATCGTCCCGTTGATATAAACAGGATTGTGGGTCCTCATCCTTCCCCTACTAAAGCCCACAATCAGCTCCTTGGTCTTACTGATGTTGAGAGCCAGGTTGTTGTGCTGGCACCATTTGGTCAGTCGGTCAATCTCACTTCTATACTCTGACACGTCCCCATCTGTGACTCATCAAACCACAGTGGTGTCATCGGCGAACTTGATGATGGAGTTCGCACAATGACCGGATACGCAGTCATGGGTATAGAGTGAGTAAAGCAGGGGGCTGAGCACGCAGCCTTAAGGTTGTTACTAATTGTTACTGAGGATGAAATGGTTCCTCCATTTCGAACAGACTGTGGTCTATGGATGAGGAAGTCGAGAATCCAATTGCAGAGGAATACACAGAGGCCCAGTTCTGTGAGCTTGGTAACCAGCTTGGAAGGGATGATGGTATTAAACACCAAGCTGTAGTCTATAACCAACAGCCTGACGTAGGTGTTTTTATTGTCCAAGTGGTCCAGTGCGGAGTGGAGAGCCAGTGAAATTGCATCTACCGTTGACCTGTTGTGGCGGTATGTGAACTGTAGTTGGTCAAGGTTCTTGTCGAGGTAGGAGTTGATGTGCACCACAACCAACCTCTAAAAGCACTTCATCACCATAGGCGTTAGTGCCACTGGTCAATAGTCATTGAGGCACGTCACCTTACTCTTCTTGGGCACTGGTATTATTGATGCTCTCGTAAAGCATAGAAACATAGAAACATAGAAAATAGGTGCAGGAGGAGGCCATTCGGCCCTTCGAGCCAACACCGCCATTCATTGTGATCATGGCTGATCGTCCGCTATCAGTAACCCGTGCCTGCCTTCTCCCCATTGTGTTCTCCAGTGAATACAAGCCTAGTCTTTTCAATCTTTCCTCATATGACAGTCCCGCCATCCCAGGGATCAATCTCGAGAACCTACGCTGCACTGCCTCAATCACAAGGATGTCCTTCCTCAAATTAGGAGACCAAAACTGTACACAATACTCCAGATGTGGTCTCACCAGAGCCCTATACAACTGCAGAAGAACCTCTTTACTCCTGTACTGAACTCCTCTTCTTATGAAGGCCATCATTCCATTAGCAGGTGGGAACCTCAGACCTCAGAAGTGAGAAGTTGAAAATGTCTGCAAAAACTCCCGCCAGTTGGTCTGCACAGGTCTTGAGAACCCGACCGGGTATATCATCAGGTCCAGGCGCTTTCCGAGGGTTCACCCCCCTGAAGGATCTTCTGACGTTGGCCTCTGTGACTATGACTGTAATACTGTCAGGCCAAATAGGGGCTCGGGAAGGCACATCAGTTTTCTCCCTGTCAAATCGTGCGTAGAACGCATTGAGCTCATTAGGGAGTGATGCTTCGCAGACGTTTGAGACGCCTCCTGATTTCGCCTTGTAGGAGGTGATGGCATTCAAGCCCTGCCACAGGTGCCAAACATATGTCTCATCCTCCAGCTTCGAGCAGAAATCCCTTTTGTCCTTTTTGATGGCCTTACCAAGGTCGTATCTGGACTACTTATAGACCTCTGTATCGCCAGACCTGAATGCCCAGTATCTTGCCTTCAGAAGAATGCGGATCTCATGGTTCATCCAAGGCTTCAGGTTAGGAAACACTCGGAATGTTTTTGTTGGAATGCAGTCCTCCACACATTTCCTTATGAAGTCTGTAACTACTGTGGCAAATTCATTCAGGTTCCTTGCCGAGTCCCTGAACATTGCCCAGTCTACACACTCCAAGCAGTCCTGGAGTTGTGCTTCTCCGGACTCCAGGAAGGCCACCCCGGTGTTTACAGGTACAGTTTTTACTGTACCCGCGCTCCACCGCGAGGTCGGGGATTCCCCTCCGATCGGGGATTCTCTTACAGTCACTATCTTCAGGAGTTCGCAGTAGCGCTAATGCATTTAAATGCGTTAGCAGCTCGCTACTTACATCGTTGATTTCTGCAGATTCTTTGATACAGGTGAGCTCAGAAATACTATATTGGAAGATTTTCTGTTGTGCCGCTGGCAAAATGTCGCCGCAGGTCGGCGCCATCTTAACACATCCTGGGAAATAGATTCTGACTGTTGAGTCTATCTATGCCTCTATATAATTTTATATGCTTCTGACAGTTTTTCCTGTAACCTCCAGCCTTCCAGAGAAAACAATCCAGGTTTGTGCAACCTCTCCTTGTAGCTAATACTCTGAACTAACAAAACAGTTTCAAAAACTGAACTAACAAAACAGTTGATCTTTGAGAATCCCTTATCGATGACTGATCAAAATGATGAAGTAGCTTTGAGAACCAAGCACCAAGGCAAATTCCTTGTATGTATACATACTTGGCTAATTACATGTATTTAATTCAATTCAATTAGGGCTAAAGGAATCAAGGGATATGGGGAAAAAGCAGGAACGGGGTACTGATTTTAGATGATCAGCCATGATCATATTGAATGGAGGAGCTGGCTCGAAGGGCTGAATGGCCTACTCCTGCACCTATTTTTCTATGTTTCTATGATTCTAACCTGGAATACAGGCGTTGGCAGGACTCAGAAGCACTATGTTAATAGCAGAAGGTAAGTGTACAACCTCATAAATCTTCCACCATTGCAGGTATGTCCTGCGCCATATGTGGAAGTCTGCAGTAGCCATATTGGCCCCATCAACACAAAACCAGCAGGCTGTAAAACACCACGTTGACTCATTTTTGTCTATTTCAAGCTATAGCACTCAAGGCAGCACAATGGTGCAGCGGTAGAGTTGCTGCCTTACAGCACCAGTGACCCAGGTTTGATCCTGACCACGGATGCTGTCTGTGCGGAGTTTGTCTGTTCTCCCTGTGACTGCATGGGTTTTTCCCTGGGTGTACCAGTTTTCTCCCACATTCCAAAAGACATGCAAGTTTGTAGATTAATGGGCTTCTGTAAATTGTCCTTAATTTGTAGGATCGAACTAGTGTATCGCTGTGGACTCGATGGTCCGAAGGGCCTGTTTCCATGCTGGATCTCCAGCAGTTTGTGTCTGTCAAGGAATGTTTAGTTAATTGTCCATCAAAATCCATGCGAACAGAGTAGAAGTAATTCAACTTTGATACTGAGGAATTTATAAGAAGAAAAAAAAAAATAAATAAATGATTGAATTGAAAAGCAATCTAATTCACAAGGAGAATCTGCCATCCTTTCACCTTTGTGCAACTCCGACCCACAATATTGCTATTGACTAAATGGCCCCTGCAATGATCCACCATGGTAGTCAGCCTATCTCTTTCGCTCCTTAGATGCTGCTGCACCCGCTGAGTTTCTCCAGCCTTTTGTGTACCCTCGATTCTCCAGCATCTGCAGTTCCTTCTTTAACAACATGGTAGTCAGTTCAATGGGATATTCAAGTTCACCTTTATTGTCACATGCACCAATTAAGGTACAGTGATATGTGATACATGTTAATTTGTCAATGGTCTCTATGTTTTTGGAATAAATACAAAAATATTGGCAAAAAAATGATGCTCCACGCATTGCCTTAAAAAGTGCCTTTTAATCAATTTAGTGTGATGGATATTTTTTTTATTGTCATGAAATTGTAAGTTACAGACTTAAAGTTACAACTTAATATTAGATGTTTTTTTGTGCTAGCTACTGTCAGGTAGGTAGTACAAAGAGTGTCATGGAGCCACAGAGCCATCCTGTCCAGAATCGGGCCCTCTGGCCCAACTTGTCCATGCCAATCAAATGGAAGGGTCTCGACCCAAAACGTCACCCATTCCTTCTCTCCATTGATGCTGCCTGTCCCGCTGAGTTACTCCAGCATTTTGTATCTATCTTCAGTGTAAACCAGCATCTGCAATTCCTTCCTACACCAATCAAATTGCCTAATTCACTTGCTTGCACCTGGCCCATATCCATCCAAAACTTTCCCCAAAGCACGCATTAGTCAGAATGTTTTTTAAAAGTCATATTTATATCCACCGCTACCATTTCCTTTTTAGCTCATCCCATTAATGGCCCATCCTTTATGTGAAAAAAGTTGCCCCTCAGGTCATGTCTGAAGGTTCCCCCCTCACCCTCAGCTATGCCTTCCATTTTAGACTCAGCTACACTAAGGAGAAAAACTGGCTTATTAATGACCCTCTTGATTTTATAAACTTTTTTATCTGTCACTGGAACAGACTTGATGGGCCAAATGGTCTAATTCTACTCTTATCATTTATGATCTTAAGATCTTTATGACCCGTCAGTCCACCATGCTCCAGGGAATAAAAGTCGCTGCCTATCCAACCTCTCCTTGGTAACACAAATGCTCCAAACCTGGCAATATCCTCACGTCTTTTGCCCCCTTTCAAGTTTAATGACATTCTCTCTATAACAGGAAGATCAGAATCGTACACAGTACTCCAAATGTGGCCTTACCATTGGCTTTTAAAAAGGACTAATAATTTATTCCAAATAGAGTCACACCTACCCAAGGTCCAAAAATTTCCTCCGTGCCTTTCTGTCCAGCCCAACTGTGGGACTCGCTGGCTCTGCTGGACTTGTTTCCTTGCTCCCTTCTGAACCTGTGGTACAAAAATGTAGGGAACACATCAGGGCACTGTCACAACATTGATGGTACATCCTTGACGGCTATTGTTCTATACTTCTTGCTTCAACAGCATATCTAGCAACCTTGTGAGGAACGGGGTACTGATTGTGGATGATCAGCCATGATCACATTGAATGGCGGTGCTGGCTCGAAGGGCCGAATGGCCTACTCCTGCACCTATTGTCTATTGTCTATCGTGAGCACTTTATGGTTTCTGATTCAAGTCCACCCTATGATAAATTACTATGAAGACCTTGTCTAGCTGGAATTAATCATTTGCAACCATATATCAAGATGGTTCATCCAGGCTAGACACCACAGGTAATTTTTTTTGGCCATTTTATATTCTTAATTAATGGTGAATCTCATTAATGATGATGTGTCCTAGCTAATTTTATCTCATTAAAACACAAAAGCACTGTCAATGGTTTGATTGCAAATGATCAGTTGTTGATTTTTAAACATCTTCCTCATTGTAGACTGGGGGAAACTGAGTTTAAAATGTTGCCGAGTTTAAAGATGTGTCGAAATTCACAGAAGCAGCATTGACTTGAAAAGGCTTCTCATTGTTTCTCTCTTCAAAGATGCTGCCCTTGGCTGGGATTGTGCTTATGCATAGAAAAAACTTATTGAACCGTATGCAAAATAAGAATTTCACTGCACCTCACTACATGTAATAATAAAGTACCATTGAACCATTGGACATCCCAAAGACGTGTGGGTTTGTAGGTCTCTGTAAAGGAGACCTGCTGGAGGACCTCAGGAAGTTCCATCTCATTTGAACCCCGAATCAGAGCTAGGAGACAGTAATCACATTGCTAAACTAGCATTACTTATTCAATTTATTCATACCAAATATATCTATAAACGTAAATCACAGTGTTCAGTTACCTCAATTACTGTGCCTAAAGGTATAGGGAGTGGATGAGAAAGTGGAATAACATAGAACTAATGAGAGAAGGTGATCAATAGTCAACGTGGGCTCAGTGGGCTGGAGGGCCCATGTCCGTGCTGTACCTCAAAACTAAACTAAATGAAAGAATCCAATCTGAACAACACCTGAAACGCAACCAATTAAATGGTAGCAGTGGGGAAACAAGGAACTGCATAATCCCAACCCAAAACGTCACCTGTCCACGATCTCTAAAGATGTTGTCTGACTTGCTGAGTTAATTCAACACTTTGTGCCAATAAATGGTAGCCCTCTCGAGCCAACTAAAATTCTCCATGCTAGCTAACTACAAATAATAAATTACCCCTTATTTTAATCTCAAAATCGAGGATAATCTACAGTAGATGTGACAGAAATCTGGATGACTCAAACAATTTATTTCAATGAAACCAACTCCGTTACATTGAAATGAGTGTATGTTTTGCTCTATTGCGCATGGACTAATTTACACCCAAGTAGATTATCCAACAGCCAATTAACAAAAGTCATGATAATTGGGCTAACTAAACATTGTGATTTAGGTTTACAGATATATTTGATATGAATAAACTGAAAAAAATGATACTCATTTAGCAATGTGAATTCTATCAGCGCCTCTTTGCTCAGATTCAGTGTTTGAGTGAGATGGAACATTCTGAGTTTGTGCAGCTGCTCTCCTTTTTACGCTGAAGAACTGCCAAATTGCATTGGGGACTATGAGCCCCACTGGTTTAATCCTGCTGGAGGCACCAAGGTTAGTTGAAACAAAGTCACTCACACAGGCTTAGCCCAGAGCCATAAAGACTGTATTTATGGAGCTGCGCTTTTCGCCTGTTTGTAAAGATCACATTCGCGCATCTCCTCTCCTCATCGCCTTTTCCCACTACCTTTTGTCTTTTCATCTCTGGTCTTTGGCCAACCCTTCTGTCTGTCAACCCCCCCCCCCCCCCCCCATCACCTGGTTCCACCCATCATTTGCCAGGCTTTGTCCCACTCCACACCTCACTTCCAGCTTTCTTCCCCGTACTATCATCAGTCTGACAAAGGGTCCAGACCTGAAACGATGACCATGAAATCCCCTTGACCCCTGAAGTATAATAGAGCTAGGTGCTGCTTCCTAAAGGCTTTATGGAGAAGCATGATAGTCCAGGCTCATCCACCATTGAATGCGACATGACTGGGCCTCTGTAAGAGCCGCTCATATGGGCTGCAGGTGCATTATTTAAGGAAGAAGCAAGCATGGTGTTAATATATTGTAACAAGAATACACTGAACATGGAGAAAGTCTGAAGTAGGGTCCCAATCAGAAACGTCACCTATCCATGTTCTTCAGAGATGCTGCCTGAACTGCTGAGTTACTCCTGCACTTTGTGTCCTCTTTTGTAAACCGGCTTCTGCGGTTCCTTGTTTCTACATTCCAAATGTATTTGTTGAATATATAATGTAAAGAGAATATTTTTTGGAGGTAGGTATAAAACCAGTAATGCACCAACCCTTTCAGATGGGTGGCTTGGGTCTGTCTCCAGGAGTCTCCTTCTGTCTGTAAAGAGTTACTGAAGAGTTCACGTAACCTAGACGACTTGTTTCAGGCCCAGTGGCTGAGCTTTGCAGCTTCTGACTCTCATCACTAGGGGGCAGATCTGAGTAGCTGAGGCTGTCTTTCTGCATCTGCCAAGGACACCCTCTTTTAAGAAAGTGGTTTCTATGGAATGAATCTCCATCCAAGTTGTGCAATTAACTGCAATATCCTGGGCCACATCTCCAATGTTTACTGTAAACTTTGTTTAAGTTGCCCGATGAGATACAAGGAACTGCAGATGCTGGCTTACAAAAAAAACCCCAAAGTGTTGGAGTAACTCAGGGTGTCAGGCAGCATCTCTGAAGGACATGAGACAAGTCAAAGTCAAGTCAAAAGAGTTTATTGTCATGTGTCCCTGACAGGACAATGAATTTTTTTCTTTGCATAGCACAACAGAACATAGCAGGCATTGACTACAATCATATACGTAAATACACACATTAATTAATAAATTAATAAAGTGCAAATAACAGATGGAGGGGTATTAATGTTCAGAGTTTTGTCCGAGCCAGGTTTAATAGCCTGATGGCTGTGGGGAAGTAGCTATTCCTGAACCGGGTTGTTGCAGTTCTCAGGCTCCTGTACCTTCTACCCGAAGGTAGCAGGGAGATGAGTGTGTGTCCAGGGTGGTGTGGGTCCTTGATGATGCTGCCAGCCTTTTTGAGGCAGCGACTGTGGTAGATCCCCTCGATGGAAGGAAGGTCAGAGCCGATGATGGACTGGGCAGTGTTTTACTACTTTTTGTAGTCTTTGCCTCTCCAGGGCACTCAAGTTGCCGAACCAAGCCACGATGCAACCGGTCAGCAAGCTCTCTACTGTGCACCTGTAGAAGTTAGAGAGAGTCCTCCTTGACAGACCGACTCTCCGTAATCTTCTCAGGAAGTAGAGGCGCTGATGAGCTTTCTTAATAATTGCATCTGTGTTCTCGGACCAGGAAAGATCTTCACAGATGTGCACGCCCAGGAATTTGAAGCTCTTGACCCTTTCAACCATCGACCCGTTGATATAAACGGGACTGTGGGTCCCCATCCTACTCCTTCCAAAGTCCGCAATCAGTTCCTTGGTTTTGCTGGTGTTGAGGGCCAGGTTATTGTGCTGGCACCATATGGACAGTCGCTCGATCTCTCTTCTGTACTCCGACTCATCCCCAGTGATACGTCCCACAACAGTGGTGTCGTCAGCAAACTTGATGATGGAGTTCGCACTATGACCGGCTACGCAGTCATGAGTATAGAGTGAGTACAGCAGGGGGCTGTGCACGCAGCCTTGAGGTGCTCCCGTGCTGATTGTTATCGAATCTGACACATTTCCACCAATACGAACAGACTGTGGTCTGTGAATGAGGAAGTCGAGGATCCAATTGCAGAGGGATGTGCAGAGACCCAGTTCTGCGAGTTTGGTAACCAGCTTAGAGGGGATGATTGTGTTAAATGCCGAGCTGTAGTCAATGAATAACAGCCTGACATATGAGTTTTTGTTGTCCAAGTGGTCCAGAGCGGAGTGGAGGGCCAGCGAGATCGATGTAGGAGTTGATGTGCACCACAACCAACCTCTCAAAGCAATTCATCACCACAGGCGTTAGTGCCACAGGTCGTTAGTCATTGATGCACGTCACCTTGCTCTTCTTGGGCACCGGTATTATTGATGCCCTTTTGAGGCAGGTGGGAACCTCAGACCTCAGAAGTGACAGGTTGAAAATGTCCGGTAAAAACTCCAGCCTGTTGGGCCGCACAGGTTTTTAGAACACGACCAGGTATGCCATCAGGTCCAGACGCTTTTCGAGGGTTCACCCCTCTGAAGGATTTCCTGACGTCGGCCTCAGTGACTGAGACTGAAATACCATCACAGCGAATGGGGGCTCGGGAAGGCACATCGGTGTTCTCTCTATCAAAGCGTGCGTAAAATGCATTGAGCTCATCAGGGAGTGATGTATCGTCAACATCCGAGCTGCCTCCTGGTTTCGCCTCGTAGGAGGTGATTGCATTCAGTCCCCGCCACAGCTGCCGAACATCTGTCTCATCCTCCAGTTTGGAGCAGGACTCCCTTTTGGCCTTTTTGATGGCCTTACCAAGGTCGTATCTGGACTTCCTGTAGACCACTGTATCATCAGACATGAATGCCCGGTGTCTGGTCTTCAGAAGAGTGTGGATCTCACAGTTCATCCAAGGTTTCTGATTGGGAAACACTCGGAAGGTTTTTGTAGGGATGCAGTCCTCCACACATTTCTTAATGAAGTCATTAACGACTGTGGCGTATTCGTTCAAGTCCGTTGCCGAGTGCTTGAACATTGCCCAGTCTACAGACTCCAAACAGTCCTGTAGTTGTTCCTCTGCCCCCCCCCCAACCAGCTCTGTACTGTCCTCACCTCTGGGGGTGCGCTCTTTAATTGCTGCCTGTAGGCGGGAAGAAGCAGCACCGCGGTATGGTCGGATTTACCGAAGTGAGGGCGAGGGATGGAGCGATAGGCATTCTTGATGGTGGTGTAGCAGTGGTCGAGGGTGTTTGGTCCTCTGGTGCAGCAGGAGACATGTTGGTGGAAGTTAGGGAGCGATTTCTTGAGGTTTGCCTTATTGAAGTCCCCAGCAATGGTGGTAAAAGCCTCGGGGTAAGATGTCTGGTGTTTGTTGACCACGGCGTGCAGCTCCTCCAGTGCCAGACGGACGTCTGCCTGGGGTGAGATGTAGACCGCGGTCAGGATGATGGAGGTGAATTCCCTCGGAAGGTAGTAGGGACGGCACCTCACCGCCAGATGTTCAAGATGTGGAGAGCAGGAGTTGGACAGGACTGCCACGTCTGAGCACCACGCAGAGTTGACAATGAGGCAGACGCCCCCTCCTCTCCATTCCCCGATACCAGTGTACGGTCCATGCGGTGGATGGAGAACCCTTCAGGCTGGACCGCTGAGTCTGGGGAGCTAGGGGTGAGCCATGTCTCTGTGAAACAGAACACAGAGCATTCCCCCAGCTCCCTTTAATAAAGCAGTCTTGCCCTTAAGTTCTCCACTTTATTTTCAAGGGACGGTACATTGGCCAGTAGGATAGTAGGGAGAGGGGGTCAAAGACAATGTTCAGATTCAGACGCATGCAGAAGAGTCCCGACCTGAAACTTCGACAATCCATGTCCTCCAGAGATGCTTAAGAAGGAACTGCAGATGCTGGTTTAAACCGAAGATAGACACAAAAAACTGAAGTAACTCAGCGGGGCAGGCAGCATCTCTGGAGAGAAGGAATGAATGACGTTTTGGGTCGAGACCCTTCATCAGACTGAAGAAGGGTCTCGGCCGAAAGCGTCACCCATTCCTTCTGTCCAGAGATGCTGCCTGTCCCGCTGAGTTACTCCAGCTCTTTGTGTCTATCCCTCAGAAATGCTGCCTGACCTGCGGAGTTACTAGCAATTTGTGTGTTTTTTTTGGTGTATATACTGCCCAATGTTTTGCACAAAGAAAAGGCCAGAAATAAAGGAATATTATCTCACCAGTGGAAAATGAATTACAAAATAGAGTAACGGCACCTTCACTGTGCTTCTCTGCTCTCCTCTCCCTCCGCGTGTGAACTGGAGACGAGTCGGAGCTGTGGCAGGATTTGGAGGGGGAGCTGGTCGGAGTCAGTCCCAGGGCTTCCTGGGAGGAAGCATTGGTCAGAGTCTGGAAACGTGCCTTTGCCATCGACGCCTGCTCCTCCTCCTCAAACGTCCTCCTCACAATGTTCACATCGAACGAGAAGGACGCGGCCCGCTGGGAGGGAGATGCCGAGGAGATGACGGATTCTGAAGACGGAGAGGAGCCTCGGAGTGAGGAATGGAGGGGAGATCTCATATTGTGCAGTGGGCTTCCGTAGCTGTCCGTTACCTGAAATTATCAAAGGCAAAGCATAATGGGTTTATAGCAAAGTGTAGGAAGGAACTGCAGATGCTGGTTTAAACCGAAGACAGAGGCAAAATGCAGGAGTAACTCAGTGGGACAGGCAGCATCTCCGGATAGACGGAATGGGTGAGGCACTTCTTCAGGCTAGTCAGAAGAAATGGTAATGAGAAATTATAGACAGTGATCTAGGGAGATCCAGATACTATATTTCTCATTATTTCAAATTTTCTATTATTTTGGTTGACAATTTTCTCCCATTTTCTCCCTTTTGGCCTCTCCGGAAAACCTTGATCCTCACTGAAATGTGATTCACCGGGTCTACAGGTAGAAAATAAAACAGCACAGCACGAGGATGTCCGAAGATGGGTCTCGACCCAAACAGTCATCCATTCCTTCTCTCCAGAGATGCTGCCTGTTCCGCTGAGTTACTCCAGCATTTTGTGTCTATCTTCAGCACCAGGAAAAGTTGTTTGGCTCATGTCTGTGCCAGATGTGATGCTAAGATAAACTAAACTTATCTGCCTGCATGTGATCCATATCCCTCCATCCCTTGCAAATCCACATGCCTATTGAAAAGCTCTTTAACCCCACTGTCATATCTGTCTCCATCACCATCTCTGGCAACAAGCTCCAGGCACCCACCACTCTATGTGTAAAGATCTCCTTTAAACTTTATCCACCTAACCCCTCAGCTATGCCCTCTCGTCTTATCATTTCCAACCTGAGAAAAAGGCTCTGACCCTACCCTATCTATTTTATATATTTCTATCAGGTCTCCTCTCAACCTCTGGTGTTCCAGAAAAAAACAATCCAACCTCTCCGAGTAGCTATTACCTCCTAATCCAGGTTAAATTATGGTAAACCTTTTCTGCAAACTCTCCAAAGCCACCAAATCCTCACTGTAATGGGGCAACCAGAACCATATCAACACTGCAAATGTGGACCAACTAAAATCCTAAAACTTAAAGCATACCATTGCATTATATACCTTCTTGTGTTGCCACCTTCAGGGAGTTACGGACTTGAAGTCCAAAATTCCTTTGTATATGAGTCTTGGCACTAACTGTATATTTTTCCCATTTATTTGAGCACGTTTATATCAACGGGTCAAGAGGGTCCGAGGGTCAAGAGGGTGGAGAGGGTCAAGAGCTTCAAATTCCTGGGCGTGCATTTTTCTGAAGATCTCTCCTGGTCCGAGAACACTGATGCAATTACAAAGAAAGCATATCGGTGCCTCTACTTCCTGAGAAGATTACGGAGAGTCAAGGAGGAATGTCAAGGTATGTCCAGGAGGACTCTCTCTAACGTCTACAGGTGCACAATAGAGAGCATGCTGACTGGTTGTATCGTGGCTTGGTTCGGCAACTTGAGCACCCAGGAGCGGAAAAGACTACAAAAAGTAGTAAACACTGCCCAGTCCATCATCGGCTCTGACCTCCCTACCATTGAGGGGATCTGTCGCAGTCGCTGCCTCAAAAAGGCTGGCAGCATCATCAAGGACCCACACTATCCTGGCCACACACTCATCTACCTGCTACCTTCAGTAGAAGGTACATGAGCCTGAGGACTGCAACGTCCAGGTTCAGGAATAGCTGCTTCCCCACAGCCATCAGGCTATTAAACTCAACTGAAACAAAACTCTGAACATTAATAGACCATTATCTGTTTATTTGCACTTTATCTGTTTATTTATTGATATGTGTATATATTTATACAATGGTATATGGACACACTGATCTGTTCTGTATTCATGCCTTCTATATTCTGTTGAGCTGAAGCAAAGCAAGAATTTCATTGTCCTATCTGGGACACATGACAATAAACTCTCTTGAATCTTGAATCTTGAGCTCCCAACGTGCAAATGCTCGCACTTGCTTGTATTAATATCCTTGTGCCATTTCTCCACCCATGTCTGTAGCTAATCTATTCTTGCTGTATACTTTGACAGCCTACTTCCCAGTCCACAACCTCAGCAAATAACCTAGAAGCCCATTCTACACTCCCGGCACATCAGCAATGAAAACGAGATCATGGGGTGACATAGGGCAGGGTGTCACATCCCAGCGACCCAACTTCAATCCTGATGTCAGAAGCTGTTTGTGAGGATTTTGTACATTTCCCCCACGATCATGCTCCTCCTCTGATTGGTCCCATTTCCTCTAACATCCCAATGCTGGCAGGATAATTGGCTTGTAGGCGGATGGTAGGAGTATTAGGATACGAGATGGGTACATGAGAGAGAACAGGTTATAAGGATATAACAGTGACCGATGAGAAGGTTCTGAGAGCAGGATAGACTCAATGGGCAGAATGGTTTCCTTCTGACTCATGAGCAGATATGAGATAAATCAAAGACACGTGTGGATACCAGAGCCTTGCTCATTAGCTATCCATATAAATGGCATTTCCATCAGATTCATCGAAGAGAAACAGAAAATATTTGGGCAGAACAGTGACGCAGCTGGTACAGCTGCTGCCTCACCGTGCCGCAGACCAGGTTTCAATCGTGACCTCAGGAGCTGTCTAAGTGGAGTTTGCACGTTCTCCCTGTGATCACGTGAGTTTCCTCCAGGTGCTCCGGCCTCCTCCCACATCCCAAGGATGTGCGGGTTTGTAAGTTAATTGGCCTCTGTAAAATTACCCTTAATGTGTAGGAAGTGAATGAGAAAGTGGGATAACATAGAACTAGGAAGAATGGGCGATTGATGGTCGGTGTGGAGTCGGTGTGCTGAAGGACCTGTTTTAATCCTGAATCGCTAAACTCAGTTAAACTAATCGCTAATTATAACAATCACAAGCCAAGGTAACTGAGACCAAATGAAGTGTCCTGCTAATGAGACATGGAGTCATACAGTACATACAGCCTATAGAGAAAAAAGCCTTCACCCAACTTGTTCATAACCCATAAAATGCTTCATCTAAACTAGTCCCAGATGGTTGACTGGAATTAGCTAATTGCATAGATTAGATCTGGATTGAGGTCTGCTGGATGCTGGGCTCAACCACACACAGTCCTTACCAAGTGATCAATGCAGGATGAGGATGTGGGGTCTTTTCAATTCCACAGTCAAAATAATGACTTACCTTCCTTTCTAGGCTGTCATCACCTTCTGTGGAGCTTATGCTGTCTCTTAGCCGAGATCTGGACGGTCGCTGTCGTCTTGCCTTAACAGACAGTTGGGCTCGAGCTTTTTGCAAGCTACTATCAAGTCTTTCAGTCTCTGGTATCGCTTCGTTAAAATCTGCGACGATATTAAACATATTAATGCAGTCAGAATGAATGATAAAATGAGCATGTACGATTGTCCATGGGGCATTATGCTAAACTCACTGTGCATTATATAAAATTTAGAATTAGAACCTATAACAAAATTTACAACTAGAGCAGCACAATGGCGTAGCGTTTAAGCTGGTGCCTCACAGCGCCAGAGACCCGGGTTCAATCCAGACAACTGCTGCTATCTGTGAGAAAGCTGTATCTCCCTGTGACCACGTGGGTTTTCTCCAAGTTCTCCAGTTTCCCCCCACATTCCAAAGACGTGTAGGTTTGTAGATTAATTGTTTTTTTGTAAATTGCCCATTATGTGTAGGATGCAAAAGTGGGATAACACAGTGTACGGATACTGTGGGCTGAAGTGCGTGTTCTTGCGCTGTACTGTTCTATGTTCTATGAATCCCAGTCAATATTGGGGAAGTTAAAAATAATTCACAACAACTAATATGTTGTTCATACATTTTCGTTACACTAGGGCATAATATAGCAGATGGTCGGTGTGGATCCGATGGGCAGAAGTGCTTGTTTCCATGCTTTATTTCTGAAACTTAAAATTAAAAAACAAATTCAACCAAAGTGCGGCTGTGAAGCACAGATAATTCATTTTCCATTGGAGTGTCAGGAGGTATCATACTTCAGTTGTTGTGGGATAAGTTCACAAGTATGTAAGTGATTGGAGCAGAATTAAGCTATTCAGCCCATCAAGTCTACTTCACCATTAAATCATGGCTGATCTATCTCTCCCTCCTAACCCCAATCTCCTGCCTTCTCCCCATAACCCCTGACACCCATACTAATCAAGAATCTATCCATCGCTACTCTAAGAACAGATAAGAACAGGAAGTTGGAGAACAAGGAGTGGACACTGTCTTACATGTCTCCTTACGTGTAACAAACTCCTTACATGGTGCTTACACAATACATGCAAGGTGGCAGCTGCTCTGCATTGTGCTCCCATCTGGAATTCAATTCCAAGGGGTTCAATTAAGACAAAATTTGGATGTGTAGGAATTCGCAGAGCCACACCACTTTAATGCAATTATTTCTATTCATTAAAATTTAGCAATAATTTATTCAACACATTTGATAAAATGCAGAGTAGCAGGGAAACTGTACTCATCAATGCAACTGGAACACTTTAAAAAAACCTATTGGTTTAGTAATGGGTATTATGGTTATACTATAAGCCTCCAAATAGCTGGAAGGAGCGAGAGGAACAGATGTCGGCAGTTCGTGGAAAAATGGACGAATGACGGATTAGTTTTAGTGGGTGATTTTAACTTCCCCAATATTGACTCGGACTCAAAGAACTTGAAACAGTACAGCATATGGAGAAGCCCTTCAGCCCCCAATGTCCATGCTGAACATGATGCCAAGTTAGACAAAGAAGTCTAAAGGGTCCCAACCCAAAACATCACCTACCCAATTTTCTCCAGAGATGCTGCCTGACCCGTTGAGTTACCCAACCATTTTGTGTTTATCTTTGGTATGACCCAGCATCTGCAGTTCCTTTTCATTCCATTGTGGCCTAAGTAAAGCATTTGACAAGGTACCTCATGGCAGACTGGTCCAGAAGATTAAGTCACATGGGATCCACAGTGAGTTGGTGAATCAGATACAAATTTGACTTGGCTATATTTAGCGAAGGAGAGTCATGGAGGGATATTTTTCTGACTGGAGGTCTCTAACCAATGTGTTCTGCAAGGATCAGTGCTGAGCCCTCTATTGTTTGAGATATATAAAAATGATTTGGATAGCAATTGAGTTGGAATGATCAGTAAGTTTGCAGAACACATGACAATCGGTATAGTTGTGGATAGTGAGCAATATTGTTAATAGATACATCACAGAACATAGTATATAGCAAAGTACAGCACAGGAACAGGGCCTTCAGCCCACAGTATCTGTGCCGAACACAATGCCATGATAAACTAATCTCATCTGCCTGAACGTAATCCAAATCCCTCCATTTCCATCAGTTGGAAATTTGGGCAGAGAAATGGCAGATAGAGTCTATTCCAGGTTAGTGTGAGGTAATACAATTTGGGAGGTCAAATGCAAACAAAAAATAGACAGTAAATGGCAGGAGCCTTATGCCCCTGTCCCACTTAGGCGATTTTTTAAGCGACTACAGGCGACTAGGCTGTCGCCTGAGTGGTCGTGAGTAGTCTCCTCAGTCGCCCAAAGAATCGTAGCATTTTTCTGGTGGCTGCTGGATTTTGAAATGTTCAAAACGTTTTTCGACAGTTGGCTTGACGCCAATGAGGGTAGCTTGACTTCCCCTGATGTAGGTGCTGTCGTAGGTTGTCACCAGGATGACGTAGGTTGTCGCCGGTGCTGACCGGTGAATTCCATTGGCAACTACCTACATCAACCTACATCAACCGGCGGCAAGACTGATTGTCTTACTTGTCCTAGCTTGTCGCGGGTGGACATAGGTTGTTGTAGGTGTGGTCGTAGGTGGACGTCCTAATGGGTCGCCGGTAGCTTGATGTCAACTAGGTGGTAGGTTGTTGTAGACATTGTCTTGGACATTGTCGCAGAGGGGGGTCTAGTCGATGGTTTTTCGGCAACCTGCTACGACTATGAGAGTCGCCGGCAGTCACCGAAGAAATCGCCTAAGTGGGACAGGCCCATTAGGATTGTATTGTATTAACTATAAGGAAAGGTTGGAAAGACTTGGACTGTTTTCTCTAGAGTGTTGGATGCTGAGGAGCGACCTGATAGAAGTGTATACAATTATGAAGGGCATAAAAAGGGAAGATAGTCATAGTCTTTTATCAGGATGAACATGTCAAAGATAGGTTTGAGTTGAAAGGAGGAAAGTTTTAAAGAGATTTATAAGGCGAGTTTTTTTAAACACAGAGAATGATAGGAGCCTAGAACAGGGTGCCAGGGGAGTTGGTAGAAGCAGATACAATGATAATGTTTAACAGGTATTTAGTCAGATACGTAAACAGATGGGAAATGGAGGGGATATGGACTGTATGCAATGTAATAGATAGATAGGCATTATGGTCAACGTAGGCACGGTTGGCTGAAGAACCTGTTCCTATGCTGTTCTGTTCTATGTTCCGTGTTTTTATGCTATTCCAGAAAAGGCGACAAGCATGCCTCTTCAAACAGATCTTCAAAGGTATCCTTTTCCGCAATGTGGTCTCTCAGAGCGGTGGTTATACTTCAAAGATACTTAACTGTGCATTAAATGCTTCGTGAAATTCATAGAACACAGAACAGCACAACAGGGAAACTGATCCGGTGGTACACAATGTTCATGCTAAACATGATGCCTAGTTAAAACAAACTCCTCTGCCTGTACATGACCTGTATCCCATTACTCCTTGCAATCAATGTGCCTGGCTAAAAGCTTCTTAAATGCCACAGTTGTATCTGTCTCCACCACCACCGCTGGCAGCCATGATAAAAGTATAAATCTTTCTTGCTAATTCTGACTTATACATGACTTCTGACCCACAGCCACGTGGAGGTATTTTAGCTCTGAAATGGCCTAGCATGCCCTTCAACTCATGGGCAACAAAGCCCTGCCAACCACCCTGGGAAAGATAGACACAAAAAGCTGCAGTAACTCAGCGGGCCAGGCAGCATCACTGGAAAAAAGGAATAGGTGACATATTTGAAAGAACTCAAATGACTGTGAGGTGAATAAGGTGACATCTCGTTGAGATTGTCAATGCTCCAGAACAAACTCGTTTACTTATCAATGTATTCAGCTTGCAGAAGAAATTAGACCAAGTTATCCTGGAACAACCCATCATTGTTCAGTCCAATACAAATTTCCAATTCAATTACTCAGCTTTTATCAGGTATTCCACAGTCTGAGTTGGAGATTCACTGTTGCTTTGAGACTCACAGTCGAAGGCACCACAAAGGAAAGGTTTTCAAATCACTGAACATGCCCTCTGCAAAAGCACTTTAAAAATATTTGAGGGAAACACAATGTATTCTAAGAGAAGCCAAAAGGCTTTTTATGTGAAATAAGGAGTATTACACATCCAGTATTAATTAATGGCTTTATGGTTCTTAATGGTTTTTAAATGTACTGTTAGCATCACTGAGAAATCTGGTTACACGCAAAATAGAGACGTAGGCAGGAGCTGAGAAGGAATAAAATGTTTCATACAGATAACATTGTCAGTCTAAGTAGAAAAGGGTTGGTACTGATAATGGATGACATTTTAGAAACTCAAATGACGAAAGAAGCAATTTATGTTTAAACTTAATAAGAGAGAGAGTGCTGGAATAACAGTCGGTCAGGCAGCAACTCTGGAGAACATGGATAGATGACGTTTCGGGTCTGGAGCCTTCTTCAGACTGATTGTAGGGGGGAGAGAAAGAAACTGGGAGAGAAGGGAGGCAGGACAAAGCCTGGCAGGTCATAGGTGGATAAGATGTGTAGGAAGGATCAGCAGATGCTGGTTGATACCAAAGATAGACACAACGTGCTGGAGTAACTCAACAGGTCAGGCAGTATCTCTGGAGAAATGGAATAGGTGACGTTTTGGGTCGGAACCCTTTTCCAGACTGGCAGGTAATAGGTGGATACAGGCGAGGTGTGTTTCTTTGATAGGCAGATGGAAGTAAAACTGACAGCTGTGGAACCAAACTCCAAGACAAACCAATGCAATGAGGAGCAGAGGGAAGACAGGAAGATAAAGAGCAAAAGAAATCAGAGCAATATTTACAGTAGGAAGAAGGGCAAGCTGTATTTTTATACGTCACACAGTGCTAAGGAATTGAATTGATTTGTACAACTTGTACTGTGCATAAGAGTAATTTAACCCAAAGTAGCCCCGAACAGCAAACTCCATGGTAAAATTGTGTCCATTGGAAAATTGGTGCAGGCACTACTGCATGCAATTCAACACAACTCTGTCTTCAACTTTGAAAGATACAGCATGGAAACAGGCCCTTCGGCCCACCGAGTCCACGCTGACAATTAATCACCCGTTCACACTAGTTTTATGTTATCCCACCTCTGTATGCACTCCCTACACACCAAAGGCCAATTAACCTACAAACCCACATGTTGTTGGGATGTGGGAGGAAACCGGAGCACCCAGAGGGGACTCAGGGAGAACATGCAAACTCTGCACAGACAGCACCCGAGGTCACGATCGAACCCGGGTGTGAAGCAGCAGCACTGCGAGCTGCACCACTGTGCCACCTTCATTGATATTTGATGATTGACCTCATCAGTCATGTACACCTGATGATATATTGGAAAATCCACAAACCAACTTCTCTCTCTTGTCAACAGAAAATTGATTTTTGGGGCAAATCTTTGCCCTTCAACAATCACTCACTGAACAGATATCTGACTCATTCATTTATCAATTTATTTGCAGAAGAAATTAAAACATTTTTTCCTTGAACCACTGGTCAGTTCAGGAATAATTAATTCTTCACTGAAGACAACTGCGGGCAAATCTTTGTGAAAGTGTGCAATGCCCATTTAATAGCAACAGGTCTGATAATTGCAACCATGTGCCTCTGAGATGATCATCTACCATACCCATACAATGCAGTACATTTTCTAATGACAACATTATATCAGCCAATGCGTTGAAAATGGGCAGGAGGTATGAGTTATAGAATCGTGCACTTCAGCCCATCAATTCCACACTGACTATCACTTATTAGTGCTAATTCTACTTTATAGAAACATAGAAACAGAGAAAATAGGTGAAAGAGTAGGCCATTCAGCCCTTCGAGACAGCACCACCATTCAATATGATCATGGCTGATCATCCAGAATCAGTACCCCGTTCCTACTTTCTCCCCATATCCCTTGATTCCATTAGCCCTAAGAGCTATGTCCATCTTTCTCTTGAATCCCCCACACATTCCCATTAACTGATCCCAGATTCTGCCTCTCACCCATACACTAGGGGTCATTTAAAATGGGAAGAAACCGGAGCACCCAGAGGAAGCCAATGCAGTCACAGGGAAAAGCATGCAAACTCCACACAGTGGAGATCAGGATTGATCCCAGGCTGAAGGAGCTGTGAGGAACCTACACAAATGAATCATTGCATACATTCTATTGAAAGGTAGACAGAGTCAATTTACAAGGTCAACAGAGTTCGTTTAAAAAGAGTTTTAAAAATAACTTCCAAGAAGTTGGCCTTGCACTGTTTTCTCTGCACTTTCTCTGCAGCTAGAACTCTGTTTGGTTTCTCATTTGCACTTCCTGTGCCACTCAAGTATGGTATGATCTGCCTGGATAGCACACAAAAATAGTTATTCACTCTATCTCGATACATGTGACATTAATAAACCAATACCAAAGATGTTGGTGAGGCCGCACTTAGAGTACTGTGCTCATCTTTGGTCACCCTGCAATAGAAATTATGTAATTAAACTGCAGTGGGTGCAGAAAAGATTTAAGAGGCTTTTCTACACCTCCTTCCCAAACCCCTACATCAATAACTTTGAAGGGTCGCAACTGAAAATTCACCTATCCATGTTCTCCAGAGGTGCTGCCCGATCAGCAAAGTTAGTCCAGCACTTTGTATCTTTTTTATGAGGATTTTGCTAGAGCTTGAAGGCTTAGGCTATAGGGAGAGATTGGTCCGGGGAAGGACTTTATTCCTTGAAGTTCAGAAAGTGAGGGGTGATCTTATAGAGGTGTATAAGATCATGATGACCATAGATAGGGTGAATGCATAGAGTCTTTTTTTCTGCAGAGTAGGATCAAGAACAGCATGGCATTGGTTTAAAGTGAGATGAAAAAGATTGAATAGGAACCTGAGGGACAACTTCTCCACATGGAGGGTGGTGGGTATATGGAACAAGATGCCAGAGAAAGTAAATGAGGCAGATACAATAACAACATTTAAAATACATTTGGGCAGTCACAGGGATGGAAAAGATACAGAGAGCAAATTAGCCACAGTTAGGGACCAGAGGAAATAGGGCACCTTGATCAACATGGACAATGTTGGCCAAAAGGCCTGCTTCCATGCCCTGTGCCTCTTTGAACATACCAGTATGCAGAACAGAGTGATATCTCTGGGAAAATGCAGTGAATGGGGGATTGCTACAGTATATACATCAGATGTACAATAAGTTGGGAGAGTGTGACACTGTCTATCTTTGCAGATTTTCCAAATGGTCAGAGCTTGCAGATGTGCAGAGCGATCTGGTGCATGATTTACCAGAGGCTTCCCCTGTAATATCAGGCCTCTGAACTGAGCTAGGATAAACTAGGGAGTTGCCCATAAGTTAAGGTACTGTCCAATTCACCTCTACACCATATTGGAGTTTATCTAAGGATGAACCACAGCACGGAGATCTATATTCTGCACTCTGCACCTCTCTTTTTCTCCGCCTTTTGTACTTGAGTTTGACGATTATATTCATGTATAGCATTACCTGAGCTGTTTGGATAGCGTGCAAAACAAGGCTTTTCATTGTACCTCAGCGCACAGGTCAATAAGAAACCTAAACCAAAACTATTATTGATGGACTTGAATGCAGAGTTGAGATCACAAACCGAGCATCCATGATCTCTTTAAAAAGTTGAGCGGGCTGTGTGGCCGACTCCTTCTCCTAATCTTTAGATCCGTATGTTTACATAAAATCAATCTCAGTCACTTCCCGCAGGGTCGTCCCCAAGGTTGATTGATGGGGCCATTATCCAAAGACCTACACCCTTATTGACTCAAGTTTCAGCACCCAACACAGCCGTTTAAAATAAGGAGCCCGCAGTTCGCTTGTTGGTATTGAACAGCAATCTGAGGAGGAACGTGGTCATTAATAATTGATGGGATTTGGCACCATCATCAAGTAACTAAAGCCGTCAGTATCTGGTTATGTATGGATAAAATAAAACATGAGCACATATGGTTCCTCTGGAGGTGTTGGTAATATCAATCTCATTCTCCCCGGCAAAACGCTCTGCGTCACAGGATTAATGGCTTTAATTTAGTTCAGACTGATTGATAGATCTCCACTCTCTAAGAACGCAAGGGCAAATTTCCATTCATTCTTTCACTGCAGAACTGTTCTGCTTTCCTTTTGGTTTGCCAGGGACCATGTGAGGCATGTTGTCAAAATATTTTTAACAACAGCAAATATCCCAGGGCAGAACATATTTCAATAAAACAATCCATTAAACTCAGCCCAGTTTTAAAAGTGATTTAGGCAGAATAAATGCATCGACACCTAATGCAGCAGATTACCTCAATTCAAAGGTGGTTTGACGTGAAGCTGCACAACAAATCATCATTTAGTTATTATTACAATCAGAGATTTGATTACCAGGTCAGTAGCCAATAATTAACGAGTAGTCCATGAGGCTATAAGGTTAAAAGCTGGCTTCAATTGCTCACAATTTCAAAAAATATATATACTCCCACAGAACAGCTTGCTTCCATTAGAAATAATGGGCACTCTTTGGCCTGAAGAAGAACAACATGCGCTTGCAGCGCCCGAGAGCAGCAGTTAGAGCTCTTAATGTAAATAACGTGATTTGGAAGTGCTAACACAGCTGCAATCTTCAAGAAAGGGCAAAGGTACAAATCTGGCAAGTGAGTTTGTCAGAAAAATAAATAAATGTGAGTCGCTGCTTTGTCTCAGGAAAAATTGTCACGTTCAATAAATATATCGTAATGGGTGGAAGATATATGTGTGAAGCAAAGCCATCTGATGTTGTATATTAGACAACGCTAAGGCCCCCTGGATCTCCCAGTTGCTGACCATTTTAACTCCCCTTCTCATTCCTACACTGACCTTTCTGCCCTGGGCCTCCTCCATTGACAGAGTGAGGTCACACGCAAACTGGATGAACAGCACCTCAATTTCTGCTTGGGTAGCATACAACCCAACGGTATGAACATTGGCTTCTCCAATTTTAGGTAACCTCTAACTTTCTTCATTCCACTCCTACATTCCTTCCCCTAGCTTCACAATTCACAACGCTTAAAAAAATCCGCTGAATTCCCCAATTTTACGTAACTGACTATTCTCCCCCCCCCCCCCCCCCCCCCCCCCCCCCCGCCCCCACCCCGCTACCCTCTCTCACCTTCCCCCTTCCCTTCCATGTGCCCCACCTGGACTCGCACCTATTTCCCCCCTCCCCTTACACCTGCATTCCATCCTCTTGCTTCACAATTTGCCACTCTTCAAACTTGCCTCACACCTTCTGCTCTAATCATTGTTACAAGGTTCCCAAGAGCATTTTTAATGATAAGTGTTATATTTCCGTACAAAACAAGAGAGATGGCACAGGTGAGTGGCTAGACATTCATATATCTTTGGCTGTTACAGGCAACAAGTACATCATCAACCTGCTAAATGGTGATGCTGGTGAGCAGACCAGCTGGAAGTGCATATGATGCTATCCTTCCGGCTGGCTGCATGTCAGAAGGGGGAGTAGGAGGACATTGGGAATTGGATACCCATGTCACTGCTGAGTGTGGATTACAAGGTCTGCGAACCGTGTGAAGTCTGCGGCGGGCAGGTAATCCACCCGGATCAAACCTGTGACGTACCTGACACAAAAATCTCTAATGGCCTTGTGCTGCTCGAGGACGCCATCACCTCCACACGCTGGACTGTGGGGTGGGCCCCTGCCCAGTCAGCGTGGACCAGGAGAAGGCCACCGGTAGGATATTGCACGTGTAAGATGGAAGTGATCTCCAAAATGAATCAGCAGTTGGATCCAACTGCTCCACGGAGACACCAGCGCAGCACGGAGGCGCAGCGGTAGAGTTGCTGCCTTACACAGTTTATGCCAGAGACCTGGGTTCGACCTTGAGCAAGGGTGCTGTCTGTACAGTGTCTGTACGTTCTCCCGATGATCTGTTTGGGTTTTCTCCGGTTTCCTCCCAAACTCCAAAGACGTACAGGTTTGTAGGCTAATTGGCTCGGTAAAATTGTAAATTGTCCCTAGTGTGTGTAGGATAGTGTTAGTATGCGGGGATCACTGGTCAGAGCGGACTCGGTTGGCCGAAGGGCCTGTTTCCACGCTGTATCTCTGAACTAAACTAAAACTAGAGCAGTCCATATGAATGGATGGGCCTCAAGTAGCTTCTCCATTAAGTCTGGAGTCAAGCAGGGTTGCACACTCTGCCCTGTCTTCTTTGTGTGCTGCATTGGACCCTTTTTTGAATCCATCAGGATGGATCTGGGCACAAGAGGAGTGACAACATCAGCCAGTGACGGGGCCCAGATCAAAGCCTCACTGGACATGGTTGATGTTACTATCTTCTGATCGGTCCAGATTGATCAGCATCTGTGTCCAGGGCATCAGGGGCTGGGGTCAAGTGCAGGAAGACCATGCTCTTTAGTGACTGGACGGACCCCTCACCATCAGGTCCCACCATCAGAAGGTGCTGCAGATCAGGTTCGGGGAGGTCCGAGGGCCGAGGGTCGAGTCATGTGTTCTTGAAATTGTGCTCCATCTCTATCTGGAATAATTCTGAGGGAGTCACAATATCTACAGTCATAATTCCTTGAGTTAACTGCTGCAGGTCCCCTGCACTGTGCCATTTTAGTAATGATCTCTCCACTTTAGTATATCTAGCCCATTGTATAATACATGCAAAAGATCTTGTTATCCAGCTGCAAAGGATCATTTAAAACAGAGATTTTAACAGTTGTAGCTGAAACATAGCAAGACGTGCAACTGTCAGGTAGGTTGCTGTTTCTCTGTGATCTGTAAACACTCTCGAATTAATTCTGAATTTAACACCTGAAATTAATTGACTGCATTATCTGTTATTCTGAATCCCGTGTTCTTTGACAGATGATGCCACTTCAGCAAATCGAGTCTTTCCAGAAGTCAGTCTATCAGCAGGAGAAAATTGTTAATAGATGAAGTACTTTCTATCAGCAATAGAAACATTTGGAGTGCCTCAGGAAATAACTTATTTAACAAAACAACCAATCACTGTATTGTCATCAGGATTTTGTTATGTGGGTGATATTTGGAGAGGCCTAGTTAAGGACTAGGTTTCCGCTCAGTCTGCCTTGGCCTACGCAATCTCCCGGCTGTCAAACACCTTAACTCCCCTGCCCACTCCCTTTTTGTCATGGGCCTCCACCGCGGTCAGAGTGAGGCCAAACACAAATTGGAGGAACAGCACCTCATATTTCACTGGGCAGCTTACAACTCAGCGGTATTAAAATTGATTTCTTTCATTTCAAATAATCCTTGCATCCCCTCTCTCTCCGTCCCTCCCCCACCCTCTTCATTCTACTAATTTCACTGCCATCCTGATTAGTTTCATTCTTTATATCCACTCGTTATCACCTTTTCCACAGCCAACAATGGACCATTGTGGGATCCACTTTTCCTTGATCTTCATTCTTGGATCTTCATTTGTTTTTTTCATACCTTTCATCGATTTGTTCTTTGTACCTTTTTATACCTCTAGTTTCCCTCTCCCCTGACTCTCTGACTGAAGAAAGGCCTAGACCCAAAACATCATCCATTTCTTCTCTCCACAGATGCTGCCTGACCCGCTGAGTTAATCTAGCAAATATCTACCTAGTTAAGGAATATATCTTTGATCTTGATGTAAAGGAATAACATTTTGGATCGTGGATGAGCCTTGGTAGTGAGCAATGGATTATGGTTTATGAATGCTTAAATCATCTTTGGGTGCAATAATGACTTCACTCACTTACTCATGGGCCCTCCCACCAAGACTCAGAGAATCCAATTCACTGTTTTATATTTTAAATGAAATAATGCTTTCAATTAAGAAGGAACGTAAAAGCTTCTGGAGCATGTCGTGACCCCACAAGCCTCCTCCATAGAACATCGCAGGAACACACCTTTCGGCCCACAATATCCATGCTAAACTTGATGCGTAGTTAAAAAAATCTCAATTTAAATTAAAGGACGTTCTTTTAGGAAGGAGAGGAGGAAAAAATTATGTCATCAGAGGGTGGAATTCTTTGCCACAGAAGGCTGTGAAGTCCAAGTCAATGGATATTTTTAAGGCAGATATCGATAGATTTTTGATTAGTACTGGTGTCAGAGTCTATGGGCAGAAGGCAGGAGAATGGGGTTAGGAGGGAGAGATAGATAAGCCATGATTGAATGGCGGAGTAGACTTGATGGGCTGAATGGTCTAATTCTACTCATATCACTTGACCGTATGACCTCCTCTGTCTGTACATGTGCATTCCCTGCATTTCCAGGTGCCTGTGCTAAAGCCTATTCAATATCACTATCATATCAGCCTCCACCACTGCCCCTGGCAGCGTGTTCCAGTCCGTGTCAAACACCTGCCCCACACATCGCCTTTAAACTTTGCCCCTCTCACCTTAAAACTCTGCCCTCATGTTTATATAACTTCCACCTTGGGAAAATGGTTCTGACTGTCTACCCTATCTTAAGCCCCACCTAATTCGATACACTTCTCTCAGGTCTCCCCTCAGCCTCTGAGAAAACAATCCAAGGTTGACCAACCTCTCCTTTTGGCTAATACTTTCTAATCCATGCGGCATGCTGGAACACCTCTCCAAAGCCTCCACATCCTTCCTGTAATGGGCCGACCAGAACTGCATACAATACTCCACATAAATATAATTACAATGCTCCATGCGGTAGGATTGTGGCTGACAATAGACAATAGACAATAGGTGCAGGAGTAGGCCATTCGGCCCTTCGAGCCAGCACCGCCATTCAATGTGATCATGGCTGATCATCCCCAATCTTGAATCTTGACATTGATTTCACTTCCCTCTCTAATTCCCCTCACCTTTGATTCCCCTCATGTGCAAACTCTGGAAGTCCAGTTCCTTGAATACAAGTAAAACCAAACATCTCTCTCATGTTCAACAGCCCCCATTGCTCATCTTCTCAGCCTTATAGGGCTGACCCATTTTGTGCAATGCTCTGCTCCAAGTGCAAGACTTTCTATCCAAAGGACCAGCCTCTGGGCATCATGTCAGTGCCTTTTAAAATCCAAGGTTTCAATGAAATCACCTCGAGTTCTTCTCAGCCCCTGAGGGAATAGGCCCATCGTATTCAATCAAGTACAAACTGGGGAATTGAACTCGAGACCTCACAGACGTGCTTCGATGCTCACTGGATACGTTTGTTGACCCATCAGGAGCTTGTAGTGCCACATTTTTTAGTTGAGCTGGTATTTTTGCTCACAGAGTAATTTCCACCTGAGTGAAGCTGTCAATCTCCACTTGGATGATATCCCAGCTGAAATATTCATACATGGCTGATTATACTTGGTGAAAACAAGCCTTGACATCACTCAGTTTTCTGACTCAAATCACAACTGCATTTGTTGAATAAAATTTAGAATATAGGATGTTACAGCACAGGAATAGGCCCTTTGGCTCGCAATGTCCATCCTGAACATGATGCCAAGCTAAACTCATCTCCTCTGTTTCCTGATGCATGGATTCAAGGTTTACAAAACTATCCCATTCTTGCAGAAACAAGGAACTGCAGATGCTGGCTTAAGCAAAAGGACACAAAATTCTGGAGTAGCTCAGCAGGTCAGGCAGCATCTCTGGGGAACGTGGACAGATGACCTTTCAGGTTGGGAGCCTTCTACAGACTGATTGTTTGGGCGGGGGGGGGAAGGAAGCTGAGAGAGAGGAGAGGCAGGACAAAGTGTGGCAGAGAATAGGTGGACACAAGTGATGGGGCTTTCCTTAGGTGGATGGTTGGAACAAAGACCAGAAATGAAAGCGGAAGGTGTGAGACAGACTGATTGAGGAGTTTCAAAATGTGAAGCCAGAGGAAAGAATGTACGAGGGAAGGTGAGGGGAGAAGTAGGTGTGGCCAGACGGGGCACAGGGGGAGTAAATGTGGGACGTGTCGGGGGAGAAAGAGGAGTGGGAGGGGGAGGTTGTTAGAGGTTAGCTAAAATTGGAGAATTCAAGGTTCATGCCATTGGGTTGTAAGCTACCCAAGTGGAATATAAGGGGCTGTTCCTCTGGTTTGCCTGGAACCTCACTCAGGCAATGGGGGAGGCCCAGGGCAGTATATCCTATTTTGAAATGCCCATGCGTTCATATGCAATGAGTTTCCAGGACTCAGTGGGAATACATTTAAGTGTGAACAATAATTTCTTGGCAATTTTAACCGGAAGAAGCAGCTTAATTATTGGAGTATCCTTAAAGGATTCATAAACCATCATCCCTATGCTAATTTCCTCCAACATGCAGACGGATGGGACAATTGCTCTTTCTTCCAAAACCAATTAGGTCAATTGACGACTCAAACATATTTCATATAAAATCTCCCTCATTTTGAATAATAACAGTATGTTATTGTATTAATGATGTGATAGACATATTCTTCAACAAATTCGGTTTATACTCTCTGGAATTTAGGAGATTGAGAGGGGATCTTATAGAAACTTACAAAATTCTTAAGGGGTTGGACAGGCTAGATGCAGGAAGATTGTTCCCGATGTTGGGGAAGTCCAGGACAAGGGGTCACAGCTTAAGGATAAGGGGGAAATCCTTTAAGACCGAGATGAGAAAGACTTTTTTCACACAGAGAGTGGTGAGTCTCTGGAACTCTCTGCCACAGAGGGTAGTTGAGGCCAGTTCATTGGCTATATTTAAGAGTGAGTTGGATGTGGCCCTTGTGGCTAGGGGGATCAGAGGGTATGGAGAGAAGGCAGGTACGGGATACTGAGTTGGATGATCAGCCATGATCATATTGAATGGCGGTGCAGGCTCGAAGGGCTGAATGGCCTACTCCTGCACCTAATTTCTATGTTTCTATGTTTCTAAATAGAAATGCTATTGTAAGATTCAGGTTCTGCAAAATCGAATGTTAATTAAATATAAAGAATGAAGTACATTTGTCATTACGACATTTAAATGATGAAGTATCTTTCTCCAAAGATTAGTGTGGGTGATCTGGAGTTATGGGGCAAAGCAAGTAGAATGGGGTTAACAGGGAAAGATAGACCCGCCATGATTGAATGATGGAGTAGACTTGATAAGCCGAATGGCCTAATTCTGCTTCGAGAACTTATGAACTTATGAATGTGAAAAAAATCACTATTGTGTATGTGAATCATATTGAGGTAGGAATTATTTTAGTTCTACATATATTCAGATAGTTACAAAAAATACACAAGGCCATATCATATTGACTGAACTGAATTGACTGACTGAGGGATACAGCATGGAAACAGGCCCTTCAGCTCACTGAATCCACACCATCCATCGATTACCCCTTTCCACTAGTTCTATGGTACCTCATGTTCTCATCCACTCCCTATACGCTAGGCATAATTTTACAGAGGCCACTTAACCTACAAACCCAAACTACTTTAGGATGTGGAAGGAAACTGGAGGAAACCCACATGGTCGCAGGAAGAATGTGAAAACTCCACACAGGCAGCATCTGAGGTCAGGATCGAACCCAGGTCCCTGATGCTGGGAGGCAACAGCTCTACCAGCTGCACCACTTTGCTGCCCGTATTGATTCTATTTTTTCAGTGAGAAATCTATTAGTAAAAAAATAAAATTAATGTGCTCTGTTAGCAGTATAAAGGTTATAGAACAGAAGGAATACATATATATTGACCCATTTCAGGTAACCCAAAGGGAACTTAAAAAGACCGTTCTCTTCCATCTATATCTCTTCTTCTGGCTCCACATGTTTCACCTCTTCACTCCTTATCTCACAACCTTTTGTCTTCTTTGTATCCCTAGTCACCATCTGGTCACCATTTTATCCCTGGTCACTCATCTGCCAAAGCCCCCCCCCCCCAAACTCACCTGTGCTCACCTATCACTTGCCTGGCCTTGTCCCACCCCCACCTCTCTTCCAGCTTCCCCACCCCCCCACCACAATTACTCTGAGGAAGGATCCTGACCCGAAACATCACCTATCCATGTCCTCCAGAGATGCTTAGGAAGGAACTGCAGATACACCAAAGATAGACACAAAAAGCTAGAGTAACCCAGCGGGACAGGCAGCATCTCTGGAGAGAAGGAATGGGTGATGTTTCAGGCCGAGAACCTTCTTCAGACTGAAGAAAGGTCTAGACCCGAAACGTCACCCATTCCTTCTCTCCAGAGATGCTGCCTGACTTGCTGCTGAGTTACTCCAGCACTTTGTGTCTTTTATCTGTAAACCAGCATCTGCACTTTGTTGCATCTAAATAAATAAACTGCTGTAGGAACCTTGAGGTCAAGCAGCATCTGTGGAGGCGAAAGGGATGGTCGATGTTACGGATTTAGATCATGCATCAGGAGTGAGAGTGTGAAGGGAAGATATGCAGTATAATGAAGGGAGAGGAAAGGGTGGGACAAGGGCAGGTAGCTGCCAGTTGGAACCAGGTGAGGTGGGGGATGATAACAGGTGAAGCCAAATGAAGGACTGAATGTCTGAGATCCTCCATCAGTTTAAATTTTGCTCCAGATTCTAGCATCTACAGTCTCTTGTGTCTCCATAAGTAAATCAATTCCTGTTTCAAGGGGAACAATGGAAATAGGGGGTGTCTGAAAATAAAAATCAAAAAATTATCTATTTTGGTTCCAAAAAATCAAAGGCAATAAAATTATGGTTATATTTCTAAACTAAACATTGCTTCAGAACATGGGAAATTCATCAAAATCCCTCCTCAGCAAATATCTCCGTCCTTTTATGTTTTCCCATACACCCCCATGATTTTCACCCTCCGAATGATTGTCCATCTTCCATCCCATTCCCCCCCCCCCCCCCTCTTGCATTTCCATCCTGACTCCATCCCCACCATTTTGTCTTGATTCCATGGCAGCCTGTAGGGTGGGGACATTGCAGAACCGCAGATGCTGGTTTAAACCTGAAGATAGACACAAAATGCTGGAATAACTCAGCGGGACAGGCAGCATCTCTGGATAGAAGGGTCTGAAGAATGGTCTCGACCCCGAAACATCACCCATGCCTTCTATCCAGAGACACTGTCTGTCCCGCTGGGTTATTCCAGCATTTTGTGTCTATCTTGGGCGGGAACATTGAGCAGCATAAACCCGTTCCTCAGCAGGCAGTAGGTGAGCAAGAAGCCAGCTGCAAGCTGAGGCCGTGGCTGCTCTCTGTACAATGCACAGGTTGGCTTCTAACACAAGGAATTGGAGAAAAACATGACAGCAATTTCTTAAAAAGAGGATGTCCCAACAACAAATGCTTTTGATGACAACCTCTATGTTTAGTTTAATTTAGTTTAGTTTAGTTTAGAGATACAGCACGGAAACAGGCCGTTCGGCCCACTGAGTCTGCACCGACCAGCGATCCCCGCACATTAAAATTAGCCTACCCTAGACACAATTTTTATAAAACATTTATACCAAGCCAATTAGCCTACAAAGCTACACATCGTCGGCGTGTGGAAGGAAACCAAAGTTGTCGGAGAAAACCCAAGCAGGTCACCGGGAGAAGGTACAAACTCCATGCAGACAGCACCTGTAGACAGGATCAAACCCGGGTCTCTGGTGCTGTAAGCACTGTAAGGAAGCAACTCTATCGCTGCATCACCGTGTCGTTAGGCCAAAACAAAACGCTTACTATACACACCAGAAATCCACTTTCTAAATATTAAGTTGCATGACTGAACTACGATTAATAACTGAGGTAAACAAAATTAAATTAGACTCTAATAAGGACGATTGTGAGTAAACATTGGTCTACTACAGTACAGTGTGTTTCTCTATAACCAGGGATATTTAAATTTGATGAGACTGTCTCTGCTCCCTGTATTGTTTTGTCATTGAAACTTAAAACTAATGTGAATTTGAGTGCATCCCATTTAAATAAAGCACATAAACATAAATATTACAATCATCTTATATCATATATAAGCATAACAATATTAAATACCAAATGTGTCTATTTGCATGGATATATATTTGTATAAACCCATTATAATCCTGATACCGAGATCCTGATTTGTGCCATTGACTTTGAATGGCTGTTGACGTTCTGAAACAAATACTTATTTTTTAAGAGTTATTTTGAACAATTATTTCAGGTCAATTACAAAACAGCAAGAAACAAAAATAATAATTTAGGAGTCTAATCATCATCATTATGCCTGTGGATAATTAGCAAGACACATTAATGATGTAAAATATAGTAATCCCTTGTTTTAACGGACCTCTTTATAACGGATTTCAGTTATAGCAGACGACCCACCGATGCTTGTCAACACCACCCCCGGCCCACGCCGCCTCCCTGGCCACTGACAGCCCCGTCTGCCCACACCCAAACTGCCCCACACAGCTTCCTCAGCCGCTTTCAAGCCGTGCCTGCTGCCACCACTGCCACCCCTTACCTGCACTCCGGCCGCCCGCGGGCCGCGACCTTTGACTCCACCAATCCTCACCTCTTCCCTGGCCGCCAGCAAGCCAGGGCCGTCAACTCACCTGGATTGCAGTTCCGGACCGAGAGTCTGAAGAAGGGTCTCGACCTGAAACGTCACCTATCTATGTTATCCAGAGATGCTGCCTGACCTGTTGAGTTACTCCAGCACTTTCTGTCCTATTGTGTATTAATTAGCATGCAGCTGGCGTTGTTTGTTTCTACAACTTACACAATGATAATATCTTACTCAGTTATAGCGGACAATCAGCAAAAACGGACACCATTCCACCCCCGCTGTCTGTTATAATGAGGGTTTCCCATAATACCATTTTTGCCAATGTGCCCTACTTAATAAAAACATCACAAAACCCAAAGACAATCTGTTCATGTTTGTATTAACGTGCATGTGAGGTCAGAAGGGAATCGTTGCGAAATTCATTTGGAATAAAATAGTAAGATTAAACGAGAACTTACCAAGTTTGAAGGTTGATCTTTATTTTATGAGGAGTCGCGGTGAGGGATTTCGTGAAGACCCCGCCAGCACGCATGCGCGACATCCTTCAAAGCAGCGGTGTGGAATCACAGAACTCATCATGACTGAAAATAGTAAGATGAAGAACGTAGAACTTCCTAGTTGACCTTATGATAGAGGGTGGGAGCGGTGGGCCGGTCTTATGAAGGAGCTGGAGGAGAGAGCGCACTCCCCCCCCCCAGCTTGTCTAGCAAATGCGCGCGACGATATGTCGCGCATGCGTGCTGGCGGGGTCTTCACAAAGTCACTCACGTGACTCCGAAGTAAAATTAGCATTAACTAAGCTTACCAAGCAGAAAAGGAACTTTGGTGAAAACCCAAGGGTTAATAAGAAAACGGGCTAGGGGACTGAAAAGAAATCATTATATTGGTACAGAGTGATTGGAATTGTATTTTGCGATGAAAACAGTTTGGCATTGATGGACGCTGATTTGGTTTGTCTTTTGTTTGGTTAACGCTAATGATACAGGTAATAATATTAGTCTTTTGATTTCACAAAGATAAGCAACAAATCAGTTATTTCTACTGATGAAACACATCTCCCCATGTCCCCTTTAACTTATATACCTGCCACTGGCTTTACATTACTCTTCTCTCCTTATCTGATGCCACTTTGTCTCCATTTCTTAGCCTTAGTCCACCCATCTGCCAGCCTAACCCCCCTCATCTGTATCCACTTATCACTTGCCAGACTTCATCTTGCCCCAACCTCTTTTCCAGCTTTCTCCCCCCAACAACAATGTCAGAAGAATGGTCCCAAAGAGAAACATCCCCTGTCTATCCATCCACAGATGCTGCCTGACCCGCTGTGTTATTTCAGTGCTTTGTATTTTGCACAGGCAATTATTTTCCAGGATAACTTAATTGTCCAGCTTTTCTCAAATGTATAAAGGAACGGCTAATGATCAGAATCTAATGATTTCACATATCAGAGTATTCTACTGATGGGTGGATTTAAGTTGTTTTGCACATCACACCAGGGAAAAAAGATAACATTTGCTCCTCAGAGTGATTACTAAAGGCTCTGTCTCACCAGCATGCAACTGCATGCGACTAGCCCGACAAAATCGGAAGCGGGGGTCGCGTGGAGGTCGGGCGATCCCGAGCGAGTTGACGCGAAGTTCGTGCGAAGTCCGAGGGAAGGTTGCGCGTGACGTCATTTTTCCTCATATAAACGGGGCTGCAGGCTGCTTGCTATTCCATGATCATCATGGAAGAGACACAGATACAGATACAGATTGTACTGCTGCAACAGCAAGAGAGGCTTCTGTTAGCAGCAGCCCTCATGCTGGCAGGTCAGCTGGGCAGGAGTTCAACAAGGAAGGCTATGAAGAAACCCAGGAAGAGGTCTTTGTGGGTGAGGTCTTTGTTCCGGATGAGACCCACTTTGGGCCAGTATGAGAACATGGTGACCAATCTGCAGCAGAAAGATGAGGCTGCCTTTAGAAATTTCACCAGGTTACCCCCTGACCTGTTTCAGGAGCTAAAGACACGAGTCGGACCTCTTCTGCAGAAAAGAGACACCGTCATGCGGAAGTCACTGGAACCAGGCCTGCGCCCAGCCATCACCCTCCGCTACCTTGCGTCAGGGGATTCCTACAAGAGCCTCTCGTACAACTTCCGTGTGGCTCACAACACCATCAGCAAGGTCGTCCGAGAGACCTGTGATGCCATCAACAATGCATATGAAGAAATGATTGACTGCCCTAGTACGCCTGACGAGTGGAGGATAGTGGCGCATGGCTTTCAAACCAGATGGAACTTCCTGCACACACGTGGGGCAGTTGATGGGAAGCATGTGGCCATCCGGTGTCCACCCAGGGGAGGTTCTACGTACTTTAACTACAAGAAGTTCCATTCCATCGTGCTCCAGCTGTGGTCGATGCAAACTACAACTTCCTGTTTGTGAATGTGGGCACACCTGGCAGTGCCGCAGATGGAGGGATCTGGAGAGAGACCTCCCTTGGGCAAGCACTGGAAGAAGGGAGAGCAGGCCTTCCTGATCCAGTACCTCTACCGGGAGAAGACAATCCTGACATCCCCTACGCATTGGTTGGTGATGATGCTTTCGCACTCAGGCCAGGGATGATGAAGCCATACCCTCACAGGCAGATGTCTAGGGAGCAAAGGATCTTTAATTACAGGCTGTCCAGGGCTAGGAGGGTCGTGGAAAACGCTTTTGGTATCCTTGCTAGCAGATTCAGATTCCTGCTGACTACAATGGAGCAGGAGCCCGAGAATGTGCAGAACATTGTCTACGCGGCATGCGTCCTGCACAACCTGATCCGCACCAGAGGTGCAGCAGCAGCCATGGTGGAGGGTGACACGATGGACAAACAGACAGGAGAAGTCACACCAGGTTCTTGGAGAGATGCAAGACAGGCTGCACCGATGGTGGCACTAGGTGCATTGCAAGGAAACACCAGCAACAAAAGAGCAAAGGAGCAGAGGGACCATCTCTGTGCTTACTACAACTCCGAGCGAGGCAGTGTACCCTGGCAGAACAATATGTGGCGAGGATCAAAAGCAAACATCCCACACCACAGGGGACCACCACTGCAGGAACTGATCTAATAAAAGGAGGATCTATGTACGTTAATGGAAGGTTTTTGTATGTGAAATGAGTAATGAGTAATACTGTGATAATAATAATATCTCACACATCGCACATTGTACTTTCTTTGAAATGTCATAATTTTAAAAGCGGATAAAAGCATTTGTCTGCTTTACATGACGTCTCATGACACTCTTTGCAATTCAATGCAGTTCAATGTCTGTGTGTGTTTCATTTATCTAATAAAGCGTGGATTTTATATGTGAGATGCATTCCATTATTAGACGTGGTTTCCATATGAGAGATCAACTCCATGATTAATAACTGCTTTTCGCACTACACGAAAAGGTTACACTGAAGTTTAATAATCAAGTTGTGTGTGAGGTTATCTCCGATAAAGAGAAAGACCCATGACTTTATAAGAATCAATTCCTTTATTTAGTGCAAACAAACATGATCCTGGGGTTCCTTGTTCTCCTCATGTTCTCTGGAGTCCGATGCAGCTGGGAAGAACTCCGTTGCAAGAAACGCAGTAAGTGGTGGTTCTTTTCAAAACGCGCGTGCTTTTTATGTGTCGCGGTAAAGGCAGGCCGACTCATAATGCGCGTCACATGGCGTCGGGCAGTGACGTCATCGCGCAATGCCATGTGGAAGATGCACGATTCAAGACGTTACTCGCGTCCTCGATGCGGCTGCGGCCGACAAGATTTTGCCGCGCAGGATTTTTGAACAGTGTCGGTTTTTCGGAGCTCCGCGCGATGTCGGGACCAGCTCCGCACAACTCCACGCAGCTCCGGAGGTCCAAGTGGGACCGGCCCCACGACGCCGGACGGCTCAAGCGACCACGTTAGGTCGCGTTCATCGCATGGAGTTGCATACTGCTGGGACAGGCCCTTAACAGTATAAACACATTCAGATGTCTCTCCATTCACTGTAAATATGGTGATCAGAACAATACACAACACTCCATCTGTGGCCTAACTAACGTTTTTTGGCAGATTGAACATAACTTCTCTACTCTTGCATATGCCCCATCAAATAAAACCAATAATCTCACATGATTTACGACCCGACTCATCAGCCTTCAGAAACCTGGAAGAACACAGTTTGAAGAAGGGTCTCGACCCGAAACGTCTTCCATTCCTTCTCTCCAGAGATGCTGCCTGTCCCGCTGAGTTACTCCAGGAATTTGCAGTTCTTTCTTACACAGACCATGTACCCTGTGTTACTCATCAGTACGTAATATTCTCCAAATTATGTCTTATTAACTTATTCCTGCAGACTCAAATTTACTTCCTCAATATCAACCACACTGGTACCTTTGGCAAACTTTTCAATAGTTTAGTTTAGAGATTTAGTTTAGTTTAGGTATACAGCTTGGAATCAGGCCCTTTAGCCCACTGATTCCACGCCAACCATCCGTCACCCATTCACGTTAGTTTTACGTCCTCCCACTTTCTCAACCGCTCCCTCCACATTAAGGGCAATTTTACAGAAGCCAATTAAACTACAAAGTCGCACGTCTTTGGGATGTGGGAGGAAATCGGAGTACTCAGAGGAAACCCGCTCGGTCACAGGGAAAATATGCAAACTCTACACTGAAAGCACCCGAGGTCAGGATTGAACGCAGGTCTCTGGCGCTATGAGGCAGCTGCTCCACTACATGCGCTACTGTGTCCCCATTTTACCATTCACTTCCCACTCATGCAATGAATGAAAGATTAAGGATTTACCTGCCAGTAATTTTCATGCACTCTTCCTGCCAATCTAATTTCGTTTCAATTTCATCGCAGTATCTTCTATATTCCTCTAGGCTTCCTGCACTGCTGAACAACACAGTGGCACAGCTGGTACAGCTGCAGTTTTTTCAGACCCGGCAACTGCAGTTCTATCCTGACATCTGGAGCTACCAGGGTAGAGTTTGCATTCTTTCCCTGAGACTGCATGGGTTCCTCTGAGTGCTTCAGTTTCCTCCCACATACTAATTATAAGGAGGTGGGTAGATTAATTGGTTTCTGTAAAAATTGCCTCAAACGTTTAGATGAGCAGTAAAAAATGCAGAGGGAGTTGATGGGACTTGGAGGAAAATAAAAAGTGGGATGAGTTTAGGATTAGTGTATAGGAATGTTTGATGGTTGGCATGGACTTAGTAGGACAAAGGAACTGTGTCTATGCTGAACGACTTGATAAGGACTCAAAAAAAATTAAGAGTGGAGTAGACCACTCTGCCACTCAAGCCTATCCCACCATTCAATACGTTCATGGCTGATCTCCCCCAGGCCTCACCTCCTCTTTTGTGATTGATCCATATGGCTATCAATTTTCTCATCTTTCAAAAAATTATCTACCTCCTGTGTGCGAGGCAGAAGATATAATAGGAGCCCGAGGGGTCACTTTTCACACAGAGGGTGGTGTGTATTTGTGACAAATTGCCTGTGAAGTGGTCAGGCAGCTACAACAATAACATTTCATAAGGTCATAGGTGATAGGAGTAGAATTAGGCCATTTGTCCCATCAAGTCTACTCCGCTATTCAATCATGGCTGATCTATCTCTATCTCCTAACCCCATTCTTCTGCCTTCTCCCCATAACCTCTGACACCTGTACTAATCAAGAATCTATCTATCTCTGCCTTAAAAAATATCCACTGACTTGGCCTCCACAGCCTTCTGTGGCAAAGAATTCCACAGATTCTCCCTCTCTGACTAAATACATTTCTCGTCCCCTTCCTAAAAGAACGTCCTTTAATTCTGAGGCTATGACCTCTAGTCATACACTCCACTCGTGGAAACATCCTCTCCACATCCACTCTATCCAAGCCTTTCACTATTTTGTATGTTTCAATGCGGTCCCCCCTTCATTCTTCTAAACTCCAGTGAGTACAGGCCCAGTGCCAACAAATGCTCATCATAAGTGAACCTACTAATTCCTGGCATCATTCTTGTAAACCTCCCCTGGACCCTCTCCAGGGCCAGCACATCCTTCCTCAGATATGGTGCCAAAATTGCTCACAATATTCCAAATGGGGCCTACCTTATAGAGCCTCAGCATTACATACCATTTAAAATACATTTGGACAGGTACGTGGATAGGAATGTTTTAGAGTGAGGTGGGTTAAACATGAGACTATGAAATGGGACCAGCTTAGATGGGCATCATGGTTGGCATAGACAAGTTAAGCTGACTTGAAGTTGGGCCAAAGGAACTGTTTCCATGCTGTATGACTCTACAACCAGTGATCTAGCCTCCACAACTTCCAAATCATGAAAGAAATAGCTTGGGTCACAGAGTCCCTTGCCCAGAGTAGGGGAATTGTGAAACAGAGGACATAGATTTATGGACAGAGGACATAGCCCCCCACGGCCTGATTTTACCTTCTCCCCAAAATCCACAAACCCGACTGCCCTGGCAGACCCATTGTCTCTGCCTGTTCGTGCCCCACCGAACACATTTCTACATACCTTGACGCCATCCTATCCCCCTTTGTTAAATCCCTCCCCACCTATGTTCAAGACACCTCAGACACTCTCCGTCGGCTCCGTGCATTCCATTCTCCAGGCCCCCATCCTCTCATCTTTACCATGGAAGTCCAGTCACTCTACAACCTCCATCCCCCACCAGGACGGTCTCAAAGCCCTCCGGTTCTTCCTCGACCAGAGGAGCAACCCATACCCGTCCACTGACACCCTCCCCCGCCTAGCGGAGTTGGTCCTTACCCTCAATAACTTCTCTTTTGATTCCTCCCATTTCCTCCAAACACAAGGCATAGCTATGGGCACACGCATGGGCCCCAGCTACGCTTGCCTCTTTGTTGGGTACGTCGAACAATCCTTGTTCTCGGCGTACCAGGGCCCCATCCCCGACCTCTACCTCCGAAACATCGACGACTGCTTTGGTGTCACCTCCTGCACCCACACACAACTGACTGACTTCATTCATTTCACCACCAACTTCCATCGGCACTCAAATACACTTGGACCATTTCCGACATTTCCCTACCATTCCTTGACCTCACCATCTCTATTGCAGGTGATACAGTCCTGACCGACATCCACTACAAACCAACTGACTCCCACAGCTACCTGGTCTACTCTTCCTCCCACCCTGCTTCCTGTAAGGACTCCATCCCCTATTCCCAATTCCTCCGTCTATGCCGCATCTGCTCCCAGGATGAGGTGTTCCACACCAGGTCATCACAAATGGCCTCATTCTTCAGAGAACGGGGACTCCCCTCCCCCACTATTGATGAGGCTCGCACCAGGGTCTCCTCCATACCCCGCAACACTGCCCTCTCTCCCCATTCCCCCACTCGCAAACAGGGCAGAGTCCCCCTGGTCCTCACCTTTCACCCCACCAGCCGGCAAATACAACATATAGTCCTCCGCCAGTTTCGCCACCTCCAACGTGACCCCTCCACCCGCCACATCTTCCCATCTCCCCCCCTGTCTGCCTTCCGCAAAGACCACTCCCTCCGCAACTCCCTTGTCAATTCTTCCCTCCCCTCCCGCTCTACCCCTTCCCTGGGCACTTTCCCTTGCAACCGCAAGAAATGCAACACTTGTCCTTTCACCTCCCTCCTCCACTCCTTTCAGGGACCCAAGCAGTCCTTCCAGGTCCGACAGAGGTTCACCTGCACCTCCTCCAACCACATCTACTGCATCCGCTGCTCCAGATGCCAGATGATCTATATTGGTGAGACCAAGCGGAGGCTTGACGATCTTTTCGCCAAACACCTCCGCTCGGTCCGCAAAAACCAACCCGACCTCCCGGTTGCTCAGCACTTCAACTCCCCCTCCCATTCTGTATCCGACCTCTCGGTCCTGGGCCTCCTCCACGGCCAGAGTGAGCAACACCGCAGGTTGGAGGAACAGCACCTCATATTCCGCTTGGGGAGTCTGCATCCTTTGGGCTTGAACATTGAATTTTCTCAATTCTGTTAACCCTTGCTGTCTCCTCCCCTTCCCACCTCTCCCTCAGCCCTCGGGCCCTGGCATTCCCTCTATCTCTATCTCCCTCCCCCACCCTAGTCGCACTAGCTTCTCATTTTCACACCACAAACAGCTTACAATGGCTTGTTCCCTTTATCATCGATACTTTTTTGCATATCTTTCATTCTGTGTAACCGACATAGATTTAAGGTTAGCGCAGAAAGATTTACAATGATGGGAACCTGAAGGGGTAACTTTTTCAAGCAAAGGGCAGTGGGTGTATGGAACGAGCTGCCAGAGGAGGTGCTTGCGGCAGCTTTTAAGAAGCATTTAAATAAGTACATGGATAGGACAGGTTTGGAGGGATATGGGCCAAATGGAGGCAGGTGGGATGTGCAGATGGGACATGTTTGGCCGGTGTGGGCAAGTTGGGCCAAAGTGCCTGTTTCCACGCTGTGAGACTCTATGATTCATTTGTTGCCACAATTTATCGTCAACATCCATGTATGTTTAGATTTGGGAAACCCTCTCCCCTTGTATTGGAAACATATTGATCTGAACACCTACTATCTCCTCTTTGAATGTCACTCAGTGGTCTTACATTGATTTATCATATAGTAGCTGCTTCCAGACCAATTTTGCTAAATTATATCTCAGCCTTGGAAAGTTGGACTTGTGCCAATGTGCAATTTTCATTTCTGATCTATCACCAACCTTTCCCATAACTACATTACTTTGCTGATTGAAAAATGTAACCAAAATGCATTTGAAGATTTTTGCACTCTCTACCTTATACCCTATCCAATTAATGTTTGAGTGCTTGAAATCCCTGACTAACACCACATTGATTGATTTTATTTAGCATTTCTCAGAAACTTGCTTCCACATTCAATTTTATGTACTCTCTCTGAGTCCTCAGAGTCCATAGAGCCCCTATCCCACTCACTCACCCACTCCCCACCAAAGTGATTGCCACTATTTTGTTCCTCAGTTCAAACTATAATGACAAAGTATTAATGATGTGGAGAGGATGTTTCCACTAGGGAGAGAGTCTAGGAATAGAGGTAATAGCCTTTGTTTCGGACGGAGATGAGGAAAAATTTATTTGGTCAGAAGATTATGAATCTGTGGAATTCTCTGCCACAGAAGACTGTGGAGGCCAAGTCAGTGGATATTTTTAAGGCAGAGATAGATAGATTCTTGATTAGTACGGGTATCAGAGTTTATGGGGAGAAGGCAGAAGAATGGGGTTAGGAGGGAGAGATAGATCAGCCATGATTGAATGGCGGAGTAGACTTGATGGGCCGAATGGTCTAATTTTACTTCTATTCTTTATGACCTTATGATGATATAGCAATCAATGTGAATTTTCCCATCAATATTTTATCACCTTAGAAATATATAACATCGTCACCAACAGCATAAATACCCAGTGTTGTGAGATAGAAACATTTCACTGAGAACTGAAGCAATTGTGGTCACTGGAAGCTTTTTAAAAATACAGCTGAGTGATAAACCAGTTGACTGACTTGTTCTGTCAAATTATACTGGCATACAATTAACAATGATAAATGTACATTCTTGGAAAAATGACCCAGAAATTAAATTGTCCAACATATTTTTTTAAACATTAGTGGTGGTCTGGAGGTGTATAAATTCATGAAGGGTATAGTTCAGAATCAGAATCAGAATCAGAATCACACTTTATTCGCCAAGTATGTTTTACAACATACGAGGAATTTCATTGGCCAGGTCAGTCAGACAATTAAAAGCAAGAGATCACTCAAAAACACATTTTAACATGAACACCCACTCCTACACATTCCTCACTGTGATGGAAGGCGAAATAAAGTTTACGTCCTTTCCCTTAGTTCTTCCTCGGTCGTGAGTCTCGAGCCCCCGTTGACGGGACGATCTTGACTCCCGTAGCCGGCGGCATTTCGGGCCCTCCGCATCAAGGCGATCCGCTCCCGCATCGGGGGGATGTTAGCTCCCCCGTGCTGGACGATCGAACCTCGCGTCGTGGCTGGTATAGTTAGGATGAATGCACAGAGTTGTTGATCCAGAGTGGGGGAACCAGGGGACATGGGTTTAAAGTGAGGGGGAAGCATTTAATAGGAATCTGAGGGGCAATGTTTTCCCTCAAAAGATAGTGGGTACATGGAACTATTTACCAGAGGAGGTCGTTGATGCAAATACTGTAACGAATGAATACGTTTATTGGCCAAGTATGTATACATACAAGGAATTTGCTTTGGTGCTCCGCTCACAAGTAACAACACAACATACAGTAAACCATTAGGAATAAAATATTAAAACATTAAGAATAAAACATTATAGTTTAAACATGTGAATGAAATAAAATACCAGAGCAAAAGGAGGCTACAGACTTTTGGTTATTGAGTAGAGCTACTGCTCGTGGAAAAAAAAGCTGTTTTTAAGTCGGGCTGTGGCAGCTTTAACAATCCGGAGTCACCTTCCAGAAGGAAGTGATTCAAAGGGTTTGTGGCCAGGGTGAGAGGGGTCAGAGATGGTCTTGCCCACTCGTTTCCTGGCCCTCGCAGTGTACAGTTCGTCGATGGGGGGAAAGTTGCAGCCAACAACCTTCTCAGCTGATCGAATAATTCATGGCAGCCTCCGCATGTCGTGCTTGGTAGCTGAGCCAAACCAGACCATGATGGAGAAGGTGAGGACAGACTATGATAGAAACATAAAAACATAGAAATTAAGTGCAGGAGCAGGCCATTCGGCCCTTCGAGCCTGCACCGCCATTCCATATGATCATGGCTGATGGCATGATAGCAGGATCTACGATGGCCGTATAGAATTGGACCATCATTGCCTGTGGCAGATTGTGCTTCCTCAGCTGCCGCAGGAAGTACATCCTCTCTTGGGCCTTTTTGACTGTGGAGTCGATGGTGGCCTCCCATTTAAGGTCCTTGGAGATGATGGTTCCAAGGAGCAAAGGACTCCACAGATGTGACTATGGTGTTGTTGATGGTGAGTGGGGTGAGGGGAGGGGGAGCTCTCCTAACAACATTTAAAAGACACTTAGACAGCGACACAGATCGGAAAGGTTGAGAGGGGTCTAATTTGCTCACATTTTTGACGAAATGTGAGCAAATTAGACGCTCAGATGGAGTATCTTGCTCAGTTTGGTCGAGATGGGCAGAAGAGCCTGTTTCCGTGCAATATGATTCTATATGACTTGGCAGTGAAAATTAGGAAATGGTGGGACAGGTTTTTCATATAACATTGAAACAGATTTAGGAATAGACAAGGTTTAGAAGGACAAGGACCAAATGGCACGTTTGGTAAACAACATGACTGGCATGGATGAATTAGGCCAAATGGCTTGTTCCCATGCTGTTCCATTTAGCCACAACCTCCTGAATGAAAGGGTTGCACCTCAGATGCCTTTTAAACCTTTGCCCTTTCATCTTACATCTGTGCCCTTTAGCTCTAGATGACCATATCATGAGAAAAAGACTGTGGCCCGTTGTGGATCAGCAATTTCCGATGACCATGAGGCATCATCAGTGTTCTCTCAGAGACAAAGAGACAATGGCGCAGCGGTAGAGTTGCTGCCTTACAACGCCAGAGACCCAGGTTCGATCCTGACTTTGGGTGCCGTCTGCACGGAGTTTATACGTTCTCTCCGTGACCTGCGTGGGTTTTCTCCAGTTTACTCCCACACTCCAATAATGTACAGGTTTGCAAGCTAATTGGCTTGGTATAATTGTAAATTGTCCCTAGTGTGTGTAGGATAGTGCAAGCGTGCGGGGGTCGCTGGTTGACGCGGACCCGGTGGGCTGAGGAGCTTGCTTCCGCACTGTATCTCGAAACTAAACTTCTTTCACAGATTGAGATTTTGTGGCTCCTTGAATGATCCAACCGTGGAGCCACTGCAAATTGGCAGACATACCATGTGATGGTTGAAAGCGAGATTAGCAATAATTACTTTTTTTAAAATGGTCCTGTATTTTCTGCCAATGATGGTCAGCACAATGACACAAATGGTTGAGCTGCTACCTCACATTGTCCTAGAGCTACGTAGGTTCAATCTTGACCTCGGGTGCTGTCTGCGTGGAGTTTGCACGTCCTCAATTTGATTGCATAGGTTTCCTTTGGGTGCTCTCGTTTCCTCCCACTTCCTGAAGATGTGAGAGCTTGTAGATTAATTGGCTTCTGTTAATTGCCCCTATTGTGTTGGGAGTGGATAAGAGAGCGGGATAACATAGAACTATTGCTCAGGTGATCAATGGTCAACATGAAAACGGTGGGCCGAAGGGCCTGTTTATTAAATGCTGTATCTTTCAATTAATCAATGAGGCATGACAATTTTGCTCACATAATTGTTGGTTCTTTTCTGAAATGTTTCTACCAGATAGCTTTGTCCGGGACTACAGGCCGATTGCCTTTTTACCTTTAATGCCTCAGATGTAGAAATGGTAAAATAAAATAATTTTGACCACCCCTTTCCCTTATTCCATTGGTGGTAGAGACATAGAGCACTTGTTTTAGTGGTGTGCATCAACATAGACCTGCTGCACCACAGATGAGGTTGGATAATCTTAGGCTCAACAATGTGTAGGAAGGAACTGCAGATGTTGGTTTATACCAAAGATAGACACAAAATGTTGGAGTAACTCAGCGGACCATGCAACATCTCTATAGAAAAAGAATAGGTGACATTTCAGGTCAGAACCCTTCTTCAGACTCCTAACCTTGAGGAGATTTTGCAGTGGAACAGACAAAATGTGTGGGAAGGAACTGAAGATGCTGGCTTATACTGAAAATAGACACAACATGCTAGAGTAACTCAGCAAGTTACACAGCATCTCTGGTGAAAAGAACAGGTGACAATTTGGCTCAGAACCCTTCTTCCCGAAACGCCACCCATTCTTTTTTCTCCAAAGATGCTGCCAGATCCGCTGAGTTCCTCTGACATTTTGTGCTTATCAAGCTCAATAATGTTTGGTCTCCCTCATTCAATATTCAGCCATTTGCTCCCAGGTCTGGTTAACATTCTGAAAGCAACTCACCCCTCAGGAACAGAGGTAATCTATGCAACACGCATGACTTTTCTGTCCATTATAATATATTGCTGCCAGTCGGAACATGCTGAATCATCTTGCTGAGGAACACAAACTCATAAAGGGAAAGTTTAATAAATGTTGCATCGTCTCTACGTTGCTGTTAGAGTTTTCCGATAAATTTAATAAATCTCTCTGTAATTCAATTTAACCAGAACATAATCGCTGTGGCAACATTTATGCACTTTTCTGCATTGATTGGAAAGCTGAATGTTGGAGCATTAATGGGTTTCAAATCTCATAATTGTAGATTCAGTCCTCATCGCTAGTATAAGATTATAAGTAAAACAAGCTCCCAATTACAGTTCCATTTGGATCTAACAGAGGTTCAGTTGCCTTACGAATCAGAAGATTGCCAATCATACTTTCAAATCCATCATTTAGGACAGCAGCTAAGTTGGCTGTATACTGGCCTTTGGTTATAGTTAAACTTCACGGAATCAAGACCTCCAGCCTAACCTATCCATGCCAACCAACTAGTTTTCCTGAACTTATTCCATTTGCCTGCTTTTGGTCCATACCCTTTCAAGCTTGCCTACCCATATATCTATTGAAACGTCTTTTAAACAATCCATCTCTACCACATCCTCTGGCAGCTCGTCACATATATCAATCACCCACTGTGGGAAAAGATTCCCCCTCAGGTGCCTTCTAAATCGTTCTCCTTTCACCTTAACCTGTGCCCCCTAGTTCCAGATCCCTCTCCCCAGATCAAAAGACTTAGTACAACAGCCTGATCTACGAACCTTATGATTTATACACCATGGAGATCTTAGAGTACAGGTTCATGGTGTAAGTGGTGAGTCAGGTGAACAGCAGTGGTGAAGAAAGCATTTAGCACACCTTCATTTGGTAGGGCATTGAGTTGGTTCATCAGGATACAGCTGTACTAGGTGTTGGAGTGCTGTGTGCAGTTCTGGTTACCCCCAGATTAGGAAGTATGCCTTCAGGTTAGGATGTAGAATACATATTACTAGGAATTATGGACTTGAGTTTTGGTTATAGAGACATAGAGTGTGATACAGTGTAGAAACAGACTCTTCAGCCCAACTTGCCCACACCAGCCAATATGTCCCAGCTACACTAGTCCCACCTGCCTGCATTTGGTCCATATCTCTCCAAACCTGTCCTATCCATGCACATGTCTAACTGTTTCTTAAATGTTGGGATAGTCCCAACCTCAACTACCCCCTCTGGCAGCATGCTCCATACACCCACCACCCTTTGTGTGAAATTGTTATCCCTCAGATTCCTATTAAATCTTTTCCCCTACACCTTGAACCTATGTCTTCTGGTCCTCGATTCCCATACTCTGGGCAAGAGATTCTATGCATCAACCCGATCTATTCCTCTCATGATTTTATACACCTCTATAAGAGCAATGACTCTGTAAGAGTCTATAACTATAGACGAGTTGTAAGGAGAGGCTGAAACATAAGAGCCTGAGGCATGACATTATTGAAGTATAGAAAGTCCTGAGGGACACAGATAAAGTAAGTGCACACTATCTTTTACCCAGGATGGAGCGTTCTAAAACTAGAGGGCGCAGGCTTAAGGTGAGTGGAGAGAGATTTAAGAGGGAAGCCAGAGACAACCTTTTCACTTGCGGTGAGGTCTGTATCTGTAACAGGTTGCCATAGGAGTTACGAACTTCTAAAGACATTTGGACAAATGTGGGAGTAGGAAGTGCTTAGAGGGCCATCGGGCAAGTGTGGGCAATTGTGACTAGCCCAGAACACCAGCCTGGTTGGCATGAACAAGTTACTTGTATACCTCCATGACTCGATTAAAAGAATGAATTAAAACCAGACCAGAATCAGGCGACACATCCATTTCTGTTCCCAGACTGACCACAACCACAAACCACCAACAGGTTCCAAACAGATCAAGATCATGACCAAAATGATGTTCGAAATGCTCGGCAATGTTAGATACTCACACTTGTCAAATACTGATCTCAACTATTATTAAACTTAATGGTATATATTGGAGTAATATGTCATAATAAACTGCAAAACACTTTCCATATTAGAGCCAATTGACCGGACAAACCTCTTATCATTCAAACTCACTCCAACCTATTGATCTCTATGACACTTCTGAAAGTTGCAATTCTGCGGCAACTCCTGTCAAGCTTTGGAAGGCTGGTTACAAAATAGCTTGAAAGCCTTTTTGAAGTTTCAACCAAGGTCAGATAGAAAATAAAACTAAACACAACTCCCACTTTCATTTTAATGACATTCACCAAACCTCAATTGATGCAATTTGCCGATGCATGAATCAGATATTGACGTACATGATATCCGAAACATCTCCTCTCACTTTGATATCTTTACAAACATTGGCAATGATTCATTCTATTATTTTAATTGAATGGCGAACTGATTTATTTTTTCGTGATGGTCAAACGTGTTTCAATAATATGTACTGTAATAACATAATTTCAAGTATTTTAATTTTAAACCAGCGTGACATTGATTTGAAGGGTGCAGTCAGAAATGTAAGCAATGAATTTTAAATTCCACATATTTATTCCATTTCAGTCCTATAATTGATTCATGGAACGTAGAACAGTGCAGTAAGGAAAATTCCCTTCAGCCTACAATGTCTGTGCCAAACATACTGCTAGGTTCCATTAATCTCAACTGCTTGCATGTGATCCATATCCCTCCATTCCCTGCATATCCTGGTTCCTATATAAAGTCTCTTAAATGCCATTATCATTTATAAGGTTGATTTTAAGGGTGTTCGGGAATTTTACATGTCATCAGGTCCCATGTTTCAGCAGAGAAGGTGGCATTAATTGGTCCTAAACTAGCTCCATTTTCTTGCAGATTATTTGGTAGATCATTTCTCCTTAAACATCACTGGCTCCATGAATCCGCAGACGATCCAACACTTCTACTGATATCTATCTTGTTTTTTTCATAGATGATCCTAAATTAATGAATGCTGCCTGTAGTTTTCAAGCGTTTAAATCCATCGCTATCTGGAAAACAGGTTAGGCATTCTCCTGATATTCCTCCTGCCTTTCTCCATCCTGAGATCAATATGACGAGGAAGAGGAAATTCTATCATCTGATCCTGATTTGAATAGTCCTACCATCCTATTATATTGCTGTATTATATAGCAGCCACAGTGTACCTCTCTACAACAGCTCAAAAGCTTGTTGTCTGCCAACAAGGTTTTGAGAAGCAAAGCACAAAGTGCTGGAGGAACCCAGTAGGTAAGGCAGCATCTGTGGAAGGGAATAGACGGGTGACAATTCTAAGGGTCCCCACCTGAAGTGTTGCCTGTCCATTCCCTCCACAGATGTTGTCTGACCTGTTTGAGTTCCTCCAGCACTTTGTGTTTTGTTCAAGATTTCTGCATCTGTGGTGCCTTGTATCTCCAAGGTTGAGATTTTCTACAATAGTCACACAGTATTCTACAGTTAAAAATTACATAATGAGACTTTCTTGCATCAAAGACGCTAAAATGTCTGATGCGTTACTTAATACACTACTTGCCACACGGATAGTTGCTACAGTAAATATTCTCTCTCATCTCAGCATGAAAAAATTGTCTTAAATTCTCTTCATCAAGTCTAATTTGAGGATTAATCTTGAGGTATTTATGGCTCAGTAGAATACAAAGTTACATAATGGAAATTGAAATTATAAAGCGTGACTTGCAAACCTTGAGATTAATATCAACTGTAGAAGCTCTTAAAGAGCGGAGTCAAGGGATATGGGGAGAAGGCAGGAAAGGGGTACTTGATCACAGTGAATGGCGGGCTGGCTCAAAGGGCCTACTCCTGCACTTATTGTCTATTGTCTATAATGCCTTTCTGTCTCAAGACTTCTTCACGGGTGTTTCATTACAGCATTCTTAGATTATCTGTGTTCAGCAAGAGAATCTGCATTCGTTAGCTCCTCAGACTAATACATGCTGTGACCTTTTGCGCATTAACAAGCAATATAATTATCCCATGTGCTTCATCTAATTGTCACTTGTTCAGTGAGCAAGAATCGTTCCATTCGGGAGCTGTCCATGTTTTAACCTAAGTTTCAAGGTTTCCATAATTTCTTCATTGCAACCGTACATAAAGCTCTGGAAGGTTTAAATTTTCACACAAATATGTGAAATGGCTGCTTCACAACATGGAACATTAATCAAATAGTTTAGGCGCTACATGGAACCTCTTTGTGCGACTAAAATGTAGGAAGTTCTATCTTGCTCTTTATGGTGTTAATGGTATCTTAATCGCTACAGTAAAATGCTGATAATCTGCGATCTGATTGTTCGGAGATCCTGATGTTTCAGCATTTGGCTCATCAGGTGTTGTCTGTTTAGTTTAATTTAGAGATACTGTGTGGAAACAGGCCCTTCGGCCCACCAAGTCTGCACCGACCAGCGATCCCCACACATTTACTCTATCCTACACACACTAGGGACAATTTACAATTTACAATTAACCTACAAAACTATGCCTTTGGACTGTGGGAGGAAAACGGAGATCCTGGAGAAACCCACACGGTCACAGGGGGAATGTAGAAACTCCGCACAGGCAGCGCCATAGTCAGGATCAAACCCAGGTCTCTGTCGCTGTAAGGAAGCAACTCTACTGCTGCGTCACCATGCCGCCCTTTTTTGTGTTCCCACTAACACAACTCTTGGGGTGGTCTGTTTCACATCCTCCCTTTAAACGTACCTGAAATACTAATATATTACAGTAGTATATGCTGAATAATGTTACTCCGTCTCCAGTATAACATAGCCATCCTATAGTCTGAAAAATGTGTTCACCCCCTTCGATTCTTTGCCACTTACTGACATTAGGGATTACTTACAGTGGCCAATTAACCAAGCAGCATTGCTTTGTGATGTCGGGACACTGCGAGGGTGAAAAAATATGCAGTCACAAACTCCACACACGCAGCACTCAAGGTCAAAGATCCTATAGCGAGCAAGATAGTCCACTCGACGAAAAAGACGTAGTACGGTCATGGGCAGATTCGTGGGTAATTTTCGTCCCCATTTCCGTAACCGGCTTCTGTCTCCGCACCAAAGATCCCATAGGATAATAGTGCGGAGACGGAAGCCGGTTACGGAAACATCCTCGTAAAAATAAAAGTTATTTGGTAAAAATCTTCTCCTAATTTTCAGAATTTTAATTTATTAACACAAACTGTTTCCCCGCAACATTGATTACTCTTGCGGGTCGGGTTGGGTCGGGTCCGGTTACGGAAATGGATGAAAAAAAGGCCCACGTTCCCTTCCGTTGTGTACTACACGCCAGCCCATTGCATTTAGCAGGAGCGGTCTATCTTGTTCCGCTATAGGATCTTTGCTCAAGATCAGGACTAACTGTTGTGTAACTGTGCCGCCACTTACTGAATGACTGAACGGATTAGGGAGCGCACAGCATTGTCCAGCTCCCCTCACACATCATCATCATTGTGCTGCACCACAGTAATTAGTATCTAACCCTTGATCAATTGAACAGTTACTTTATTGCTTCCTAGCACTTCAGACTATTTCAGCAATTTGGAATAAACCAAGTTATCATGTCAGCGCACCAGTAATGACCCATTTCTCATAAACCACTGTTATCCAGTCCACTAAATTGCAAACTGCAAAAAAAAAACACATTTTATCTTTTATTTAATGCTCTCATGGTGGTATGTGAGGCAGCTACAAAGCCGAATGCTCCAATCGACCAGAAATTAATCTTTTAACGTCTCCGTGCACAACTTTCAATTATTTTGTACTTTCTTTCAGAAGTTACTTTCATCTACAGGTTCTTCAAAGTCTATTGATTTTTTTTGTATCCTTTTTCCCCATGTTCACAGCAACAAATTAGGTGCTTGACATCCACGATGCAATTTGACCAGTCAGCCTTAGATTAGTCCACTCTGCCCACTCCCATGCCATCTTCTTTTCCAATTAATAAAAACATCTCTTCAGTTTGTCCACCTCCCTGAATGTCATCAACGCCAAGATTGATTATTAGGACTGGATGTTACAATCCCTAAGATTTCACTACAATTGACTTTCTTGGGTATGACCACTAGGTGAATTTTGCTAACAATCAGACACATCTTCAATTGTGTACCTCAACGCAGAGATGCCAACCCTCACTGGGTGTTTCGGCCTTTTATCACAAGACACCCTCAGTCGAGGCAGGCCCACCACAGGTTGATCAGACCTGGGTGTGTGTCTCATTGTTAGCTTCTAGATGGTCAGGTGGCAGCCCAGACAGCATCTTTCCTCTTCAGCCACAGCCACTGACTGCTCCGTTTGGCGGCATTGGCAAGTTCTTTTATTGCCCTCCTTTGTGCCTGCCCTTTGACTCCTACTTCCCTCAGGAGCCTTGCGGTGGAACTGGCTACAAAGCCCCTGCACCCCACCTCCACTGGACACACCCTTACCCTCCAACCTCTCTCCTCTGCCTCTGCTGCAATGTTTGAATATCAAAGCGTTTTCCTTTCATAAGCCTCGTCCACAGCCTCCTCCCAGATATAACTGGAATTATGCCTCCCCTGTTCATGAAATAACGATTGCATGTTATGAAAAACTCCCACACACAACTGTGTAGCAAGGGTGGCACAGTGGCGCAGATGGTAGAGCTGCCGCCACACAACACCAGAGACCCGAGTTCAATCCTGACCCTGGGTGCTGTTTGTGTGCAGTTTGCACATTCTCCCTGTGACCAAGTGGATTTCCTCCGGGTGCTCCAGTTTCCTCCAACATCCCGAAGACGCGAGTGTTTGTAGGTTAATTGGCATCAGTAAATTGCCCCGAGCATGTAGGGACTGGATGGGAAAGTGGGGGAACATACAACTAGTGTGAATAGGTGATCGATGGTTGAAGTGGACTCACTGGGCCTCAAGGCCTATTTCCATGCTCTCTTTCTCTCTCAATCAACCAACTAATTCAATGAATCTGGGCCCACTAAAGCGTCCAAATCACTGATTCATGGGAATACATGACCATAAAAAGTGTGTACGGTAGTGTAACTTTCATACTCAAACCTGGATCACCAATCAATGGGATTATGAATGATCCCATGAAAGCCACTTTCCTTCCCTCAGCCTTAAATATAGAACATGGAATAGTCTGCCCCAGTGTTGCTGCAGAACATGATGCAGGTTAACCTAATCTCCTCTGTCCGCACATGACCCATATCTCACCAATCCCTACACATCCACATGCCTATCTCAAAACCACTTAAACGCCACAATTGTATCTGCCTGCACCACCAGCACCACCACAGGCAACCCATTCCAGATGCCCACCAAACTAGTGCCAAACATCCCCTTTAAACTTTGCCTCTCTCAACTTAAAGCTATGCTCTCTAGCCTTTGACATTTCCACTCTGGGATAAATGTTCTGACTGTGTACTCTATCTAGGTTTTTAGTTTTTAGTTTAAATATACAGCACGGAAACAGGCCCTACTGCCCACCGAGTCCACACCGACCAGTGATCTCTGCACACACTATTTTACACACACTCGGGACAATTTTCACACTTTTACCAAGCTAATTAACCTACAAACCTGCACGATATGATACAATGTTATTTATGCCAGGAGAGAAATTGATTTGACAACAGTCATAAAAAACACAAAATACATGAAACATTAAATTAAAGTGACGAGTTGAAAGGCTTGGGGGATGTGCAAAGATTGAGGGGGGGGAGAGGAGAGGGGATTCATTCTAAGTCTACCCCATGGCAGAAGGGGGAAGAGTTGTAAAGTTTGATAGCCACAGGGAAGAAGGATCTCCTGTTGCATTCTGTCCTGCATCTTGGTGGAACCAGTCTGTTGCTGAAGGTGCTCCTCGGGTTGACCAGCGTGTCATGGAGAGGGTGAGCTGTATAGTCCAGGATGCTCCGCAGTTTGAGGAGCATCCTCCCCTCCAAGAACACCTCCCATTAATTCAACTCTGCCCTCATGAAGAAGTTTGTTGATCCTTTGGAGTATGGGGAAGAAACCAAAGAACTCGGAGAAAACCCATGTGGTCACGGGGAGAACGAACAAACTCCATTGAGACAGCACCTATAGTCGGGATTGAAACCGGGTCTCTGGCGCTGTAAGCGTTGCAAGGCAGCAAGTCTACCGCTGTACTATCATGGCATCCTATGCCTCTCCTAATTTTATATACTTCGATCAGGACACCTCTCAACCTCCGATTTCCAGAAAAAACAGTCAAGGTTTGCCCAACCTCTCCTTATAGTTTCTAATCCAGGAAGCATTCGGGTAAGCCTCTTCTTTCTTAAAAACTCATTTCCAATGCCTGCACATCCTTCCTGTAATGGGGTGACCAGAACTACATACAATACTCCAAATGCAGCCTTACTGACTCTTATACTCCATGCACTGACCAATGAAGGCAAGCATAACATTGGTCTTCTTCACCACTCTATCTACCTGTATTGCCAGTTTCAGGGGTCCATGGACTTGGACCCTTAGATCCCTTTGTACATCAATGCAGTAAAGGGTTTTACATACAATAATTGTGAAGCTGCAGCCATCTGCAGCAAGGAGTTCCAAAGATTCACAATCTTCTGAGAGAAGTAATTCTTCCTTCTCTCGGCCTCCTATTATTCAGAGACCATGCCCTTTGGTCCCAGACTCTCCCATGAAAAGAAGCATTTTCTCAGTTGACCACCCTCAGACTTTCACATTTGAGTGAGATTGTCTGTCATTCATTGAGTGCTGAACCACCTGTTTAATCTTTCAACATAGAAGAAACAGGCCTATAGGTGGTGCAGCGGTAGAGTTGCTGCCTTACAGCGCCAGAGACCCAGGTGCGATCCTGACTGAGGTTCCTGCCCTTTTGGAGTTTGTACGTTCACCCTCTGATCGCGTGGGCTTTCTCCGGGTGCCCCAATTTCCCCTCCCTTTCCAAAGACGTGCAGATTTGTAGGTTAAATGGCTTTTGTAAATTGTCTGTTGTGTGGGATAGAACTAGTGCAAAGGTGATCGCTGGTCGGCGTGGACTCAGTGGGCCAAAGGGCCCGTTTCCATGTGGTATCTCAAAACTATGAACAACCCCTCCATTTCCAGGATCAAGCCAATGAATCTTCTTTGAACCAGCTCTAATGAAATAAATTATGGAGTCTGAACTGTTGTATAAAAGAGCAGCAACTCAGAGCCTGTTGTACTGAGCTTTTAATTCTTGATTAGCTTTGTGAAAATGTCAGTGTAATACTCCTTGGATGCTTAAACTTTAGTGACTGAATTGGAAACAGCCGTTTACAGAAAAGCAAATAAAACTACAGATGCTGGAAATCCAAAAGAAAAAAAAATGCTGGGGACACCCAAAACATCGGGTGGCATCTATAGAGAGAGAACCAGAAATGATTAGAGCATCAACCCAGCAATTATTGATTAATCAGTGTCTGCGTTTAATTTAATGAGAATTTTAGACTGAAGAAAATCTCTTCCATATAATACATTCAAAGATGATAAAGCTTGTGGAATTTAAACATTGCTGCAAGCTTTTCTTACCACACCGTACTCCAATGCCAGTGGGAAATGTTACATTATGGCACTGTTTCCCATCCCCTGACTAATTCATATGCAACACACATGAATATTTATCAAACCCGGACCTAACAAAGCACAATGGAATACTAATATGCGGCAATACCTCTCAAGCCTGCTCCATCATTCAATCAGATCACAATTCATCCTACAGCCATTAATCCCTCGACTTTGGCTGTCAATTTACCCAATTACTGAATGTTCGTTTAAGTAGAGAATTCAAAAGGCTGATGACCTTCTGAGAAAAGAAGATAGAACATTCAGAGCAAGAATAGGCCCTTGAGCCCACCATGTCTGAGCCGAACAAGATGCCAAGATAAACTATCCTCCTCTGTGTGCCCGTGATCCATATCCCCCTGCATATCCATATGCCCATCTAAATGCCCATTAATGCCACTATAATATCTGCGTCCACCACCACCCATGGCAGAGCTCCAGGCACCTACCACCTTCTGTGTAAAACGTGTAGAAAACAGACAACATGCCACACAGATACATTTCTCCTAATCGCATTTGGACAAGCACTTCTAATCTCATTTGGACAAGCACTTCTAATCACATTTGGACCACAGGTCAAAAGCTCCAAATTTTCCCATGTAGCATCTTTCCACGCCAAGGTGAAAAAATAAAATAAGGAAGAGATGTGATTTCAACTAATTTGACAGGAGGAATGAGAGAACATTTGTGAGGTGGGACTCAAATGTGCCACAGTGCACATCCAAAACACACTTCTTGGCAAACCACACAACAACCTTTTTTCTGCTCCCCACCAGTTAGGGACTTGGATAGGAGAGGTTAAGAGGGATATTGGCTAAATGCAGGCAGGTGGGTCTAGTGTAGATGGGTCAAGTTGGCTGGTGTGGGCACGTTGGGCCAAAGGGCCTGTTTCTATTCTGCCCACAATACAATCTTCTAATATTGAGGATCAACTGGAGATCAGATGATTGCTTTGCTAAAATCTTTAAAGTCTGCAAATATTTCCTCAGCTTGTACTTGCTTACTGATTTAATTATTTGTCCCACGCCCGTGGATACGCAGGTAATGAAGGTTTCTAGATCATATGCAGGCAGAGGAGAAGTAATTTCTACCAACACTCCCCTCATCCCTCCATTTAGTTTAGTTTAGAGATACAGCATGGAAACAGGCCCTTCGGCCCACCAGGTCCACGCCGGCCAATGATCCCCGCACATTAACACTATCCTGCGCACACACACACACTTGCCCATTCACAGACACACAGACACATGCACGCGCACACACAGACACATACTCTTACACATTCACAAACACACGCACACACATGCACACACACACACTTACTCGTGCACATTCACAAAAATACACACGCGCACATACACGCACACACACCCATCAACCCTGCCTCACATGTGTGTGTGAACCTCACTCTGGGAATCGTTAACACAGTAATGAACACAGATGTGGTTCCGAAGAAGCCAGCTAGGCACAGCAAGGTAAGGGGGAGAGAGGGTTGTGCTTGTAGAATTGTAAGATGGAGGTTTACATAAAATATAAGCATGGGCATGGACTCAGTCATACATTTTTTCATTTATGTAATTCAACGTAAGATCACCAACCATTTTAAACTGTTCTTATTCCAAAATCGTTCTTTCGGGTACGTCTGAAATCTATAATCTGACAGCTGTGCACGCCCTCACAGAAATGGAGAGCACCGGCCGTAACCATGGCAACTCTCATTGTCACTGGGTTCCCTCTCCATAAATAACTGAATAAATTGACTGATTTTTTCCTTCACAGTGCAGTCAGTGAACCAGACTAAAACTAAATAATGCAAGCCTTTCCTTCATACTGTAGCAGATCGCCAATGCATGCACACTCCCTCCAGAACAGGCAAGTGCATGCCTCCATCTGCAGTGTTACGGAATATTTTGGGCTCTTTGCGACTCCGTTCTGTGAAAGAAAAATATGATATAGAACAGCACACAAATATTAGAGAGAACATAGAACAGCACACAAGTATAAAATGTACAGCTTAGAAACAGGCCCTATTATTTGTGCCAAACATGATGCCAAGATAACCTAATCACATCTACCTGCACATGATCCATATCCCTCCAGTCCCGGCACATCCATGTGCCTATCTAAAAATCTTTTAAATGCTACTATCAAATCTTCCTCCACCACCACAGATGGCAGCATGTTCCAAGCCCTCACCACAGTCTGTGTACAAACTTGCCCTGCACATGAGTATGGAGAATGAGTAGGTTAACCTATGATGAGCGAGTGACCCCACTGGGCCTGTACTCGCTAGAGTTTAGAAGGATGAGGGGACACCTCATTGAAATGTACTGAATAGTGAAAGGCTTGGATAGAATGGATGTGGGGAGGATGTTTCCACTAGTGGGAGAATCTAGGACTAGAGGTCAAGGCCTCAGAATTAGACATTCTTTTAGGAAGGAGATGAGGAGAAATATCTTTAGTCAGAGGGTGGTGAATCTGTGGAATTCTTTGCCACAGAAGTCTGTGGAGGCCAAGTCAGTGGATATTTTTAAGGCAGAGAGAGATAGATTCTTGATTAGTACGGGTGTCAGAGGTTATGGGGAGAAGGCAGGAGAATGGGGTTAGAAGGGAGAGATAGATCAGCCATGACTGAATGGCGGAGTAGACTTGATGGGTCGAATGGCCTAATTCTACTCCTCTCAAGTATGACCTGATGACATCTCCTTTAAACTTTGCCCAACTCACTTTAAAGCTTTGCCCTCTAATCTTTGACATTTCCACCCAGGTATAAAGCTCCTGACTGCCTACCCTATACAAGCCTCTCATAATTTTCTTTCAGGTTTCCCCTCAGTCTCCTGCACAGCATGAAAACAGGCCCTTTGGTCCACTGAGACCATGCCACCTTACCTTAACACCAATCTTCCCCTCATCCATTTTATTCCTCTCACGTTCCAAAGATGAAAGGAAGAATACCAGCAATATATTGTTGCAAAAGGTTAGAAATATTTAAGTACTGGAAAGAAAAGCTTCCAATAAATACACAGCTTGTCTGCAGTTATTACCAGAAACATTTTCTCCAGCCCACTTGGAATAGACTGCTGGGTTCAAACAACATGAATGAAGTTGTTAATGATCGAGATGGATGGTGCAGTAAGTGAGTACTTCAAGGCATTTACTGGGAGGCCTTTATATGATATGATACGATACCATACGATAGAACCTTATTTATTCCAGGAGACAAATTTATCTGCCAACAGTAAAAACACAAAATACATGAAACATTAATGTAATCAGAATGCCACTTGAAAATATATGTATTGTTCATCTTGGTTGAGCCATAGGTATACAGCACGGAAAAAGGTCCTTCGGCCCAACTAGGCCATGCCATCCATATTCTCCCATTTAAGCTAGATTTGCCCATATACGGCCCATCTCCTAAATCTTTCCTAACCAGGTACCTGTCCAAATATCTTGTAAAAGTTGTTATTGTACCTGTGTCATCTACTTGCTATGGCAGCTTGTTCCATATTTCCCTCTGTGTGAAAAAGCTGCCCCTCAGTTTCCTATTAAATATTAACCCTCTCACCTTAAATCTATGCCCTCTAGTTTTTGATTCCCCTACCCTCAGAAAAATACTCTGTGTATTCATTGTATCTATTCCCCTCATTATTTTATACGACCCTATAAGATTACCTCTCAGCTTCCTGCGCTCCAAGTAATAAAGTCCGAGCCTGCCCAACCTCTCCCTAAAGCTCAGATCCTCGAGTCCTGGCAACAACCTCATAAATCTTCTCTGCACTCCTTCCTGCTAATGGCATCTTTCCTATTCAGGGTGACCAAAGCTCAAGTGAGTTTATTGTCATGTATCCCTGATAGGACAATGAAATCCTTGCTTTGCTTCAGCACACAGAACATAGTAGGCATTTACTACCAAACAGATCAGTGTGTCCATATATTATAATATAAATACATACACACATGAATAAATAAACTGATAAAGTGTAAATAACAGATAATGGGTTATTAATGATCAGAGTTTTGCCGAGCCAGGTTTAATAGCCTGATGGCTGTGGGGAAGTAGCTATTCCTGAACCTGGTCGTTGCAGTCTTTGGGCTCCTGTACCTTCTACCTGAAGGTAGCAGGGAGATGAGTGTGTGGCCAGGATGGTGTGGGTCCTTGGTGATGCTGCCAGTCTTTTTGAGGCAGCGACTGCGATAAATCACCTCGATGGAAGGAAGGTCAGAGTTGATGATGGACTGGGCAGTGTTTACTACTTTTTGAAGTCTTTTCCTCTCCAGGGTGCTCAAGTTGCCAAACCAGGCCACGATGCAACCGGTCAGCATGCTCACTACTGTGCACCTGCAGAAGTTAGAGAGAGACCTCCTTGACAAACTGACTATCCAAAATCTTCTAAGGAAGTAGAGGCGCTGATGTGCTTGCTTGATAATTGCATCTGTGTTCTCGGACCAGGAAAGATCTTCACAGATGTGCACGCCCAGGAATTTGAAGCTCTTGACCCTTTCAACCATCGACCCATTTATATAAACGGGACTGTGGGTCCCCATCCTACTCCTTCCAAAGTCCACAATCAGTTCCTTGGTTTTGCTGGTGTTGAGGGCCAGGTTATTGTGCTGGCACCATATGGACAGTCGCTCGATCTCTCTTCTGTACTCCGACTCATCCCCATCAGTGATACGTCCCACAACAGTGGTGTCGTCGGTGAACTTGATGATTGAGTTTGCACTGTGACTGGCTACGCAGTCATGAGTATAGAGTGAGTACAGCAGGAGGCTGAGCAAGCAGCCTTGAGGTGCTCCCGTGCTGATTGTTATCGAGGCTGACACATTTCCACCAATACGAACAGACTGTGGTCTGTGAATGAGGAAGTCGAGGATCCAATTGCAGAGGGATGCGCAGAGACCCAGTTCTGCGAGTTTGGTAACCAGCTTGGAGGGGATGATTGTGTTTAATGCCGAGCTGTAGTCAATGAATAACAGCCTGACATATGAGTTTTAGTTGTCCAATTTGTCCAAGCTGAATACAACACTCCAAGTGTGGCCTCATCAATGCCTTGTACAACTGTAGCATAACTGAAAGACACGGTCAATGTTCTTGTTTGGCTGGATACAACGCTGACGAAGCTTCTTCCGCTTTTGATCAGGCAGCATCTCCAACTTCCCACCTGTCTGTGAACCTTTGATTCTGAATGACTGAGTTAATTAAATTCTGGAGGCGTGCTTCCTGGACCTTATCATAGTTACAGAGTTACTTGAGTTACAGTGGAGGGGCAGCAGAAGAGGTGTGGAACATGTGTGGAATAAGGGTGAGAGGTTATGCTGCAGTCAGTTTTGGAATGCAACAGGGATAAGTACAATCTTGTAGTTCATTTTATCATAAGATCATACAGAGCAACACCATCAGTACATCCTTCCTCAGATAGAGAGCCCAAAACTGCTCAATGTGTTCTCGACCAGCGCCTATAAAGCCTCAGCATTGCATCCTTCTAGTCCTCTCAAAATGAATGCTAACATTGGTCTGCCTTCTGCCAGTCATTGCTGCGTGATGACTTGCGCAGGACCAGATTGAACAAGAAATCGCTGTGTTGCTTTGAATGCTGAGTGCCCGGTGCCCAATATACCAGAGCTAATGATGTAAACAAAGGGAACCATGAGAGCGGATGAGGTTACATTACTTGCAACCAGTCAAACACGAGCATTGACTGAGACTGAGCCTAAAGGCCAGGGTCACAATGGGAGGCGAGAACACTGTGGGCACTTTCCCAAGTCGTCTCTAGCTTTTCCATCCCGGAGCCGATGGCAGATTAAACAGCAGCAGATGGTAAGTCAAAGCAAGTGTTTGTTATTCAATGTACCTTCCAAACTGTGATCACTTCCCAGCACAAATCCTCTTATTTACAGGGATTTGCAAGAGAATGGGGTAGATTATCCACTGCCCCAACTTGGCTGGCCACGCTTGCAGACTGCATTGTTCCTTTCGATATGGTCCAGGGGTTGGACTTCCACTGGGACTTGTTGAGTTCCACATTTGAATTCATTTAGTTTTAGTTTATTGATACAGCGTGGAAACAGGCCCTTCGGCTCACCGAGCCCACACAGACCAACGATCCTCACATACACTCGTTCTATCCTACACACTAGAGAAAATTTACAGAAGCACATCTTTGGAATGTGGGAGGAAACCGGAGCACCCGTAGAAAACCCACGACCAGTGGTCCCCACACACTTACACTATCCTACACACACTAGGGGCAATTTTACATTTATACCAAGCCAATGAACCTACAAACCTGTACGTCTTATGTGTGGGAGGAAACTGAAGATCTCGGGGAAATCCCATGCGGTCATGGGGAGAACGTACAAACTCCGTACAGACAGCACCCATTATTGGGATTGAACCTGGGTCTCTGGCGCTGTAAGCGCTGAAAGGCAGCAATTCTACCGCTGTGCCACCATGCTGCCCATTGCTGCCCATTCAATGGTCCGTAGGTTAACCTTATCCTGGTGGCCTTTTTGCAAACTTGGGCTCATGGGATTGACACTGAAAAGGGATTGCATTGCACTGCTCCCACATCATGAGCAATTAGTGACGTACTTTTAAGGTTGGATAGTCAGCAACGTCCTGTAAATGAAAGTTTGAAATCATGGGCTGAATCGTGAGGACTGTGTCTGATGTTTAGTGTCTTAGAGTCACAGCTTGGAAAACCGCCCCTTGGCCCAACTTGTCCATGCCGACCAAGTTGCCCTGGCCCAGCCTGTGCCTGGTCCATAACCCTCCAAACCTCCTGATGGGTGGTTCTGAATGGAATCAACTTTATTAAAAAATATATTACATGACTTTAGATATAACATCAAATAAACAATTCTACTTCAAACAGTCTGAAGAAGGATCCCAGCCCAAAACATCATCTGTCCATTCCCTCCTCAGTACTGCCTAACCTGCTGAGTTCCTTCAGCACTTTGTGTTTTGCTTGAGATTCCAGCAGCTGTAGTTTCAGTTTCAAAACATTATGTAGCTCGGGCAGGATGCACGCTACCTCCTGCAATACCCAGTACTGAAGAAGCTTCCAACGAGCCCTATAGTCCTACTCCCAGAACACAAGGGCATGGTGGTGGGTATATGGAACGAGCTGCCACACAAGGTACTTGAGGCAGGTAGAATAACAGAAAGTACTGGATTAACTCAGCGTGTCTGGCAGCATCTGTGAAGGGAATGGACATGCGACGTTTCAGGCCAGAACCCTTCTTTAGACTCCATGAGAATCCCGACCAAAACATTGCCTATCTATTCCCTCCATTGGAGGGGCCAAGGCAAGTTCAGTTAACTATCTTTTCTCTTTTACTTTATTTCAATGTTTTAAATGATTTCTTAATATTCCTTGTGTTACTATTAATTAGATAGTATTTCTGAAAAATGAAAGACTTTAATGTTTTTTATTGTGGTAAAGCATTTTTAATAGTTTTTAAATATCAGAGATTAAAAAAAAACATTAACATTGCTTTAACTAATAAAAATAATGATACAGCACATATTTAAAAAATATATATTAAAACACAAAGAAATACAGTAATCTAGGATGCCATTGCTCAGTCTGACAAGGAATTGGGGTAGAACATATTCAGCGATAAGCAGCCCAAAATCCACATGTTACTATGGTCACACTGCACCTCAGCAAGTGTCCTGGGTAGGAGCTCCGTAGTCTCCAATATTGACCCATGTAAACCCCAAGAATTGTGGGCACTGAGCCAAACTCAGCTCCATTCACCCCGAAATTGTAAGGAACAACAAATAACTCATTATAGATTAATTACTTGATTATCAAAATTATAATTATCAAAATTATAGAGACACAAGGAACTGCAGATGCTGGAGTCTTGAACAAAACACAAAGCCCTGGAGGAAATCCACGGGTCTGTGGGGGATACCATATGCCCATTTCCTCCACAGATGCTGCCTGACCTGCTGAGTTCCTCCAGCTCTTTACTTATAAGCAAATCAGTTGGGCAGTGACCTGTGGGAGATCTAGTAGATTTAGGTAGACATAAAATGCTGGAGTAACTCAGCGGGACAGGCAGCATCTCTGGAGGGCAGGAATGGGTGACGTTTCGGGTTGAGACCCTTCTTCAGACCCGAAACGTCACCCATTTCTTCTCTCTGCTTGTTGCCTGTTGCTGCCTGTTCCGCTGAGTTACTCCAGCATTTTGTGTCTACCTTCGATTTAAACCAGCATTTGCAGTTCTTTCCCACACACCTGGTACATTCTTTACATTGACAATATATTAATTGTAACAAAATATGGATCTGAAACCCCTTGAGTGCGGCACAGTAATGTAGCGGTAGAGTTGCTACCTCACAGCATCATGGGCCCGGGTTCGATCCTGACTATGGGTGCTGTCTCTAAGGAGTTTACATGTTCTCCCTGTGGCTGCGAGGGTTTTCTCCAGATGCTCCGGTTTCCTCCCACATTGCAAAGATGTGCAGGTTTGTAGGTTAATCGGCTTCTGTGAATTTCTCTCTAGTGTGTAGAATAGTACGGATGCCCGTTGGTTGGCACTGAATCGGTAGGCCGAAGAGCCTGTTTCCTGGTGTATCCCCAAACTAAACTAAACAAAGTCTAATGATATGAAAATATGTAAAATATATTTTAACTGATCCAGCATTATATTCTCTGAAAATAAATGAAATATTGTTTCTCATGGAATTGGATTTAAGTTATTGTCGACACACCGATTCAGAGACATCTAATTATATGCGTCACAATTTATGGCACACATCAATTTCACTTAACTTCATTCAAAAAACAAAATGAAACTGAAATAACCAGACAGAATGCTGATCATTAATAGGAGCTTCATCCTGAAGGAAATCATAATGTTTTGCCTGCAAGCCATTTCAACCAGACATGATGGTGGTAAATTCTGACAGTTACTCCTCTATCTTTCCCTAATGAGCAAGATTGAGACACACTGGCCCAGCATTCACAGCTGTTAAAAAATAGAGACAAGGAAATTCTGTGTCAGGCAGTGAGGAACGAGAGAAACATGAAAAATGCTAGAAAGGTCAGTAGAAAAAGAGAAATAAATAAGGCAATAAGAGACATATCTTGATTCAGCAAATAGACAACAACGCATGGCAGATTGGTTCTATTAGTAAACACAAGGAACTGCAGTTGCTGGAATCTTGAGAAAACACAAAGTGCTAGAGTAACTCAATGGGTCAGGCAGCAGCTGTGAAGGAAATGGATAAGCAACTTTTTGGGATGAGACCGTTCTTCTGACTGATCAACCTGAAGAAGGGTCCCAAACTGAAACATCACTCATCTATTCCCCCCACAAATGCTGCCTGACCTGCTGAGTTACTCTAACATTTTGTATTTGGTTCTCTCTGTCATTAATTTAACAACAGGTGCTACAGCGGTACATTGCTGCCTGACATGCCGGAGATCCGGGTTCGATCCCGACTACGGGTGATGTCTGTATGGAGTTCTCCTTGTGACCTGCATGGGTATCCTCCAGGATATCCAGTTTCCTCCCACACTCCAAAGATGTACAGGTTGTAGGTTAATTGGCTTGGTATAATTGTAAATTGTCCCTAGTGTGTGTATGATAGTGTTAGTATGCGGAGTGGACTTGGTGGGCCGAAGGGCCTGTATCCACTCTATATCTCTAAAACTAAAACTAAAGTGCCTTTGGTGTTCAGCTTGTGACAGCAACAGTCACAGCTTGGCTCTATTTAAGATGATATAGGTTTGTTAAGCAACAGCACTGTAGACTATTCATCCACAACAGTCTGGACAAACGATGGATTGGGTCTGTTGTTCTGTGTTTTGTTTTCTAACATCTGGTAGAAATGGGAAAACAGGAAGAAGCCCGAAGGAAATAAACTGCAGGGAAATGCGGTGTGGAAGAGAATTGTAACCCTTATGGCTTCATTATATATCAAAGTCAACACAAAACTCATGGTATTGCTTAAAGTATGTCAGAGGTTGTATAACTGTGCAGGAGGGAGACCAATATGTGGAAGCTGGCCATATTTAGAAAACTTATGACATTGGAAAAAGGCCTTGAAGATTTTTGCAATTGACACCAATTTGTTTTCATTGATTGGGAAACAAGTTAATACAATTTTCTTGCTGATACCAAATAAATAGAATAAACATATTCCCTTTCTTTCGGGTAAATAAACCTTCACATTCAATGTAAAGGAATTGCTCTTCAATTGTAACCTCCAGTTAAGGTATCTGCCTTAAGGCTACAGATTTTTATTGCAAATGATCTTACTCAGAATATTGTGCGCAATTCTGCAAAATCAAAGCATTGACAAAGGTGAAAGTAGGCTACCAGAAAAAAAATAGGGAAATTGTGATTCTTTTACACAACAGAGAAGGCTAAAATGTTACCTGATAAAAGACTTAACTATCAAATGGCTTGTTGTTTCCAATTGTAAAATACCGACTTTGTGGGCCACAGGGATCAGATAATCACTAATAACTTTCGTAGGGAATTTAAGAGAAACTTTCTCAGTCGGAGAATGGGCAGTATGTGGTACTCTCTAGGCAAGGTTTGCAAACGCAAAATGTAAATTTAAAAGAATCACAAGAGAGAGAAAGGAATCTTTTGAGAGAGAAATGTACTCTTAAAATAAAATTCTAGATGCTGGAAATCTGAAATAATAGAAGAAATTCTGTAGATACTCAGCAAGTCAGACAACATGTGTGGACACTGGAACGGAGAACATTTCAGGTTGGAGACACATGAACTACAGGAATCTTGAGCAAAAAACAACAAGGTAGAGCATGCTGGCTGACCCACTGAGTTTCTTCATTCTATCATTTCAAATCGATCATGTTTTATCAGGTGTTTAAAGGAAGTGAGTACAATGAGTAAAGGTTGGAGGAGGTTTAGAGAGCAGAAATCATGAGTTGAGCTCAATACTGGGCTTCACTTTTGTAGACTCCATATATTGCAATCCCGGATTCAATCCTGTCTATGAGGATTTTGCATATCTTCCCTGTGACCACGTCAGCTTCCTCCAGGTGCTCCGGTTTCCCCCCCACATCTCAAATCCATGCAGGTTTGTAGGTTAATTGGCCACTGTAAATTGCCCCAAGTGCTGTATGTAGGGAGTGGATGAGAAAGTGGGACAACGTAGAAATAGTGTGAACGGGTGATCAAAGATCAGCGTGCACTCGGTGGCCTGTAGCCCTGTTCCCATGCTGTATCTCTAAACTAAACAAGACTGAAGTTATCCACAACAGGCATTACATGTCTACACTGAGAGCATAGAACAGAGCACAGTACATCACGTGAACAGGCCCTTCAGCCCACACTGTCTGTGTTGAACATAATGTCCAGATAAACTTATCTCCTCAGCCTGCACGTGTCCATATTCCTCCATTCCCTGCATATCCATGTGCCTATCAAAAATCCTCTTAATGCAACTATTGAATCTGCTTCCTCCACCACCCTTGTAAGGACACATTTCAGCACTTACACTTTAGACTTTACACTTAGACTTACCTACACTTTAGACTTCACACTTTTAGACTTTAGAGATACAGTGTGGACATAGGCCTTTGGCCCACTGAGCACGCGCCGATCACAGATTATGCCGTTCACTAACATTATCTTACACACTAGGGACAAGTTACCATTTTACCAAAGGCAATTAACCTACAAACCTGTATGTCTTTTGGAATGCGCAAAGAAACCGGAGCACCCGGAGAAAACCCACGTGGTCCCAGGGAGAACGTACAAACTCTGTACAGACAGCACCCATAGTCAGGATCAAACCCAGGTCTCTGGCACTGTAAGCAGCAGCTCTACCACTGCGCCACTATGCTGTCCTAAAATGTACCAATTTATTGTAATTCATGGAGTACTTTCCTTGTGTAGGTGCAGGTGGGAATTCTGTATTTGTAGCTCTCTGTCCATTTTCTGAAAGGTAATTCCCTTCCCTTCATTCACATGCTTACTGTGCAAGCTTAGTACAGTTCCACTTAAATGGATTGATACCTGCTATCAAAGTAGATATGTGTTACAGCATTCATTGGGCATTCTATTACTTTCTGAAATTCCAACTTTCCCCTTCATTCTTTGCACAATGGGGCCCCTGCTATTGATTTGCCAAATGGTCAATACTTGCTGTCTGTGATTGTCGAAATCAGAAAATGCCTGGACTCCCACCTTTTTCTCCATTCCACCCCTCTCCCTCCTCCTGTTACTTTCCTCCCTTTGGCTTCACAATCTGCATCTCTTCAAACCTGTCTCACACCTATTGTTCTTATCTTTGGGCTTTGTTCCCCCCCTTCCCCCCAATCCTCTGTCTGTGGTATTTCCATTTTTTTTACACACAAGGTCATAAGTCTCACATCAAACCTCATTCTACTACATTTTACACTGAAGAAAATCCTGAGCTCTGCAAAAATGAGTTCCCCAGAAGTTCATTTTTAAAAATATAATATTCAGGTCTGCAGAAGGAAATGGAGCCAACAAACTATAAGCTTTGGCACCCTTCAGTGAGAGCTAGGCATGATATTAATCACTTTATTGAACTCTGTGACAGGTCGGTACAAATATATACCGTGCCATAGCCAGCTGCCATTTTGATTCTCGTTATGGAGAGTAAAGAGTTGCCACGGAAACTATAGTCTGGAGACTAAAGTTTCTCAAACTACTCAAGATGCCCAAACATTTGTTGGGGAGCTTTTGAAATATATGGTGCAGATAAATTTACATATTCTCACGTCATTATGTTACAAAGCTAACATCCATTGCTAAATCTTCTGAGAGAGCGAATTATTAAATGGAGAGACTAGGGAAGTAATTACTGAATAAAGCAATTAAATTGGAGACACATCGTAAAAATTCAGTTAATAGGTTAATTTAATTTACTCATTTATTACATAGAGTGAAAACATTATAAAGTACCAAACCAATTAGATAATTGTTGCATTGTTTATAATTAGTAATAAACTGAGCTTTAGTTTAAGATGGGAATAAACATCTCTGAACAATTAAAATGGTTTGAAATAACCAAAACTGGTAAATAAAATAAGAAACTATTAAATACCTAATCGGCAACATTACATCAACGATGATTCATTTACTGAGTAACTAAAGTGCAGAATGAATATTGACCGTGTTTTAATTGGCTGTATGTCACAAACATGGATGAGGTTTATATAAAAAGGTTTTTAAAAAGTAGGACAGATTGGGATCAAAGAAGGCAACTGGCGAGAGTTAGGGGATTAGAAGTAAGTGTCAGGAACATGGAGTACGGTTGAAGAACAAGCAGTGAGCTTTGGCAGGGAAATAAAGGGCCTGTCCCACTTTGCCGTCATTTGCGCGCCCTCGTCGTCACGTTGAGACGCACGGGTAGCTTGTGGGCGGCGCGGGACGGTCGCATGAAGAAGCGCGGAGGGGTATGGAGTTGCGCGCGGTATCACGCAGCGCTCCAGGATTTTGTAGTGCACAAAATCTTTGCGCGCTTCCGGCGTGACGTATCTCGTACGTACACGGACGTATTGCGGTCGCACGCTGACGTCCTGACCTCGTACGTGCAGTACTGTAGTATACAAATCAACTATCACGAATATCTTGATTGTACATGCTTTTGATGGTGGAATGTAGGTGCATTTTGTGATGGAGTTTGAAATCAGAAAGTCCCCAGTGAATATGTCATCTCTATTGAGACATTTGCCTGCATACACGTAGGTGACATATTGCGGTGGGCAGATCTGCCACGTTTGATGCTGATGATGATTCATTAAAAATTGCGAATATTCAGACATTTGACACTCTTTTATAGAGTTTAAAACATTTTGTTCAACGGGTAGCTGCACCGATTAATGAGTTCGCAGCGCAAGGTTCAATGTTAATGCAAGTTCAGGGAGTGAAAGAACAACATTCGGTATTTTGCTTATACGCTGAGTCAGCTCTGATTATTTTACCTGTTTATTTATTTCTTGTTCCAGCTTCACTCACGTGTCAAGTTCTCGTCATTTCGAACCCCCATCCCACACCCCAAGGGAAAGCGCAAAAGTCACTTAATTAATAGGTGTTTAGCCATTTTCTCAGTGTGGAACCAATACCATTTGTACTGAGCACGGAGCAAACATGTATATTCCGTGGGGGGGTGGGGGGGGGGGGGGGGGGGGGGGGGGGGGGGGGGGGGGGGGGGGGGGGGGAGGGGGGGGGGGGGAGGGGGGGAGGGGGTGAAAACATAACCCAAAGCGACTAACTTTCTGAATTACACTATAATCCGAAAGAAAATACAGTATTGTGCACTAAACAACTTTCCGCTGGGTATTCAAATGACGTCACGTGCTCCAGACGGTTGTGCTGACGCATGAAGACGCGCGCGGCCGTCGCGCGTCTGTCACTACCGGTCTATCGTGTAAATGACGGCCAAGTGGGACAGGTCCTTAACAGTGAGATCACAGACTCTGAACTGAGCACAATACAAAGTGCTGGAGGAATTCAGCAGCATCTGTGGAGGTTATGGTCAGGCGACTTTTCGGGTCGAGACCCTTCCTCAGACTAAAAAAGTAAATCTGAAGAAGGGTTCTGACCTTAACCATTATCTGTCAATTCTAAATAACAGTGGTCTAGATTTTAGTTTAGAGATACAGCGCAGAATCAGGCCCTTCGGCCCGCGATTCCCGCACATTAACACTATCCCACAGTACACACACTAGGGACAAATTAAAATTCTACCGAAGCCATTTAACCTACAAACTTGTACGTCTTTGGAGTGTGGGAGGAAACCAAAGAGAAAACCCATGCAGGTCACGGTGAGAACGTACAAACTCCGTACAGACAGCACCTGTAGTCGGGATCAAACCCGGGTCTCCGGAGTTGCAAGCGCCGTAAGGCAGCAACTCTACCACTGCGCCACCATGTTGCTGAATTTAAAAGCACTGCATGATGAGGGGGAAACTTGGGACTGCAGCTAATACATTATGAAGCAAAAATTGATTGGGCTTCTTGAAAGGGATGTATCGACTTGACAGGAAAATAAATCCCAGAAATTTGTAGAGATATACTTTCAGAATTAGAACAAGTATTTTATTTAGATTTAGATAAATTTTGTGTGACGTTTTGTCACAAATATAAATTTTGCAGGTGCATTTGCTAAATATTATTCTTGCCTATTTTCTATGTTTCTATGTGTCTATGTTTGCCCATAGAACTTATTATTTTAATTATTACCATCAAAAGTGGTGTAGGTGACATTCTTTACATGGTATAAGTAGCTGAAAGAAATCTGCTGATACATCAAATGTTGTGAAAGCGGCTTTGTACAGTTTTCTTCATGTTTGCTTAGTTTTGTTTAGTTTAGAGGTACAGTGCGGAAACAGGTCACAGGGAGAACCGAGTCCGTGCTGACCAGCGATCCCTGCACACTAACACTATCCTACACACACTAGGGACAATTTACACATACACCAAGCCAATTAACCTACTAACCTGAATGTCTTTGGAGTGTGGGAGGAAACCGAAGATCTCGGAGAAAGCCCACGTGGGTCACGGGGAGAACATATAAACTCTGTCTAACAGCGCCTGTAATCGGGATCGAACCAGGGTCTCCAGCACAGCAAGCACCTCTACTGCTGCGCCACCGTGCCATCATGGCCCCACCATTTGCTGGTGATAGAAATGTGATCCGGAGAATTTTTGAATTGAACTCCAATAAACAGGAAATGTGTGCTTGATGTAATTTTCAAAATATTGCAAACAGATTCTCCATTGTTGCTTCAATTTATATGATACGCAGCTGGCATTTCTGAAGGTAGACACAAAGTGCTGGAGCAACTCAGCGGGTGTGGCAGCATCTCTGGAGAAAAAGGATGGGTGGCATTTCGGGTCGGAATCATTCTTAGGTTCCTGACCCGCTCAATTACTCCAGCATGTTGTGTATCTCTTTCGATAGAAACCAGCATCTGCAGTTCCTTCCTACACACCTTCGCATTTCAGAAGGGTTCTCTCCAACCTTTGGTCACAGATTACAAAAGGCAGCAAATGTCCATGCATCTCAAAGGATAAATGACCAAACATCATACATAGGAATTTTCAACAAAGGATACATTCTCAGCCCCTTACTGTGTCACGCAGCCAATCAATCAATCGATCAATCAATCAAAGACTTTAGTGTAATTCAAAAATACACCAACAAATGCAAGTCTGAACTACATTTTGTTGCATTCTTTAATACAATTTAAAGTACTATATAGATTGCATTATTCTAAAACCAAATTAAACAGAATCTTTCCTAATATTTTTCCTATCTGTGATAAATGTCAATACTCTGTGGCTAATTTAACATACTTTTGTAAATTGTATAAAAATTAAACATTTCTGGATGGATATTTTTAAAATTATTTCCGTAGTTGTAAATACTCAACTGGAGCCCGATCCTAAATTAATAATATTGGGCATATCAAAACAATACCTAAAACTTACAACAAACCAAAGAAATGTCCTTGATTATAAGTATAATAACTGGGAAAAAAATTAATATTAAAATTTTGGAAAAATCCAGCAACCCCCACAATCAAAATGTGGATTATGGAGATGTCGGAGACCTTATATTTGGAAAAAAATAATGAAACGGTCAAGGAAGGAGACAGACAAATTATTAACATGGTCTTAAGACAACTATTTCTCCCACAATGTCAGCAAAATGAAGGAAATGAATTGGAGTAAATACTCCATTGATGCTGATTTAAAGATGGTTGAAAACTTCAAGTTCCTAGGTGTAAATATCAACAATACGTTGTCCTGGTCCAACCACATAGGTGGTAACCACATAGACGTTACAGCCAAGAAAACTCTCTACTAAGGAGGTTTGGCATGTCACCACCAACTCTTACTGACTACTACAAATGCACCATGGGGAACATACTATCACATTGCATTACAACTTAGTTTGGCAACATTTCTGACCAAGCCCACAAGAAATAGTGGATACAGGCCAGTCCATCACACAGACCAGCCATCTCCCCTCCATTGACTCCATCTAACTTCATACTGCCTCAGAAAGGTAGCTAAATGGCCTGTCCCACTGTACGAGGTAATTCAAGAGTTCTCCCGAGTTTCCCCTGATTTGAACTGGGAGAATTACGGTAATAGCCGCTCGTAGGTACTCGGGGCTCTCGTGGACATTTTTCAACATGTTGAAGAAACTTCACGAGCTTACCGCTTCCCGAGTACCTGCCGTTAGCGTTACGAACCACTAAGAGACATCCCGAGCTCCGACGTACCGGCTATGTACATTCTATGTACATACCACAAGTTTTTTTGTTTTTTTTAAACTCGGCAGAGCTCTTAAGTGAACTCATGTAGTGGGACAGGCCCTTAACATAATCAAGGACATTTTCAGCCCGATAATTTCTTAATTTTCCCTTTCCCTTTGGGCAGAAGATTTCAAAAAAAATTGAAAGCATGTACCACCAGCTTCTTCTCCACTGTTATCAGACTTCTCATAAGCTAGCGTGCAGTTCCGAACTCCCAACCTACCTCATTGCGGCACTTGCACTATTTTTATCTGTACTTTCTCTGCAGCTGTAACATTGCAATATTATATTCTGCATCCTTGTTATTTTTTTACCCCACTATATTCTGCACTCTTGTACTCGTCTCTTTGTAAAGCCTGTTGAACTTCTGTGTATGGCTTGATATTACTGTACTCATGCCAAGAGGTAAGAGTGTTTAATTGTCAAATATACCGGGAATAGAACAATGATATTTGTATTGCTGCAAATTTACTGGCATAGTTATGCAACAGCACAACAAATAAACACACAATAATAAACAATACATTACATTAGCAATAATACTCAGATAATCAGAAAGAAAGATATTACTGACAAACAGACACTAACAGTGCAAACTGAAGGATGTAGTTCAGCCTTAAGGGCCTGTTCCACTGTACGAGGTAATTCAAGAGCTCTCCCAAGTTCTTCACTGATTTGAGCACGTGTAATGTACGTAGCGGGTACGTAGGAACTCGTGCTGCCGTTACCGCGTTTCCCGAGTACCTGCCGTTCGCATTACAAGCCGTTATGGGACATCCACGAGATCCTACGTACATTTTACGTACTTACCACGAGTTTGATTTTTTTTTTAAACTCGGGAGAGCTCTTGGGTGAACTCGCATCGTGGGTCAGGCCATAGTAGATCGTGGTTGAAGTAGGGTTGTGGTTGTTCTTGAACATGCAAGTCACGGTTGTAAGATTCTGCACTTTCTTGCTGATGGTACCAGGGAGTGGGAAGCTTGTCCAGGTGGTGTGTGTCTTTAATGGTATTGGCTGCCTTTTTGAGGCAACACTTTCTGTGAATCCCTTCAATGGTGGGAAAGCCACTACCTGTGATAGACCGGCCAATATACACCACTTTCTGCCGCCTCCTTCGTTGTCGGGTGTTCGAGTTACCAAACCAGGCCTTGATGCTACCATTCCATATGCTCTCTACTGTACACTTGTAGAGGTTCGATAGAGTATTCAGCGACACGTCAAATCTCCTCAAACATCTGAGGATGTAGCGGTGTTGATGAGCTTTCCTCGCAGTTACATGAAATCACTGGGCCCAGGACAGATCTTCAGAAATATGCAGAGATATGCATGGTATGATTTGACTGGATGGCATGCAGACAAAGTTGTTCACTGTATCTCAATATATGTGACAATAATAAACAATACTTTAATAAACCACAGGATGGCATGGTGATGCAGCGATAGAGTTTCTGCCTTACAGCGCCAAAGACCCAGGTTCGATCCTGGCTGCAGGTGCTGTCTTTACGGAGTTTGGACGTTCTCCCTGGGATTTGCATGGGTTTTCTCCAGGTGCTCCGGTTTCCTCCCACACTCCAAAGACGTTCAGGTTTGTAGAGTAATTGGCTTGGTATAATTGTAAATTGTCTCAACTATGTCAAGTGGTGTTAGCGGGCGGGGATCGCTGATCGGTGTGCAGACTCAGTGGGCCGAAGGGCCTGTTTCCAGACTGCATCTCTAACCTAAACTAAACTAACCCTATTCTAATACTAATTTCTATGAGGATACATAGAAATTCTCTACTAGGTTCACAATGAGACACACTGCTCTTTGGTATCTTTTAAGGGCTGGAGCAAGATAAAATGGGGTACCACTAGACAACTAGAAATCTATTTCAAAAACATAGTGAGATCAGAACTTAAACTCTGTCATGGATTACATACATTCCAGCTCCTGTGTTGTTATTTGCAATTGTAGAAGATATGTCATGTTTTATAAATGACTGACTTTCTTTCAGGCTTAGGTTTAAGTTTTATTATTTTCACATGTACTGAGGCACAGTGAAAAAATCTGTTCTGCATGCTATCCAAGCAGATCAGATGTACCATACATAGATACAAACAGTTCAAACTCACATACAATAGATAGAACAAAGGGGAAGATGCAGAATGCAAAATATAATTCTCAGCATTGTAGCACATCAGTTCTGAGACCAAGTCTTATGTCCTCAATGGAGTGGAGGTGAATAATGGAGCTGAAGGTGCTGTTCCTGAGTGGTGATCCAGTTACTTAGTAAATGTGATACAAATATTTATTGGGTAACACTAGAAGTCTAATGTAGAAGTATAACCAACCGAAATTAGTGATTATGATGAGAAAATGCTTGAAATATTCAGCTGTTCAGGCAGCATTAGAGTTAATGTTGCAGGCCAGAGACCCAAGTTAAAATTGACAAAAGGCCATCAACTTTGACTCTGATTCTCTCCCCACAGATGCTGCCTGACCAGCTGAGAGTTTTCAGTATTATCTCTTTGCATTTCTGATAACAGTATTTGAATTTTGGATTGGTCTTAAAGTTTTACTGTTATAGTGACAAAATAGTTTTCAGTGTTAAGCGATAAACAAATAAGGACATTCTCGTTGACCTTTGTTGAGAAAACCTAAATTCCAGAGCAGTGCCCTGCGGGCCTGGTGTCGTTCCGACCCAGTGCTTTGCAGGTTTGAGTACTCACACTGTGGTTAGGTGAAACCAAGCGATGGGAAAGTTCAGCATTGATGTATCCTCGTTAGTTTGGTTTAGTTTAGTTTAGAGATACAGCATAGAACCTACAGACAGCACCTGTAGTCAGGACCGGGAGTTGTAAGGCAGCAACTCTACCACTGCACCACCTTGGATTTTCCTCAGTTATGATGAAACAATATAGTTATGCAAGCGAATCACTACTTTACAACTATCAACATTGCAAGGAGGGTTATGGCACAAATACAAAGAAAGTGGATTGCATCTATTATTGGTGTGTTGATATATGCCTTTGTTTTGTACCAATGCCCAGTTTGGTACCCGATGAAAAATGGGAAAGTTGCCCAATATCCAGAGTGAAGCTGCGTTAGGGTAGTTCAGATACAGATAGAAGTGACAACATTCAACCTGCATGATTCCTGACAAGATCCTGCCGGTACAGTATGGCCCATAACCCAGCCCAGCCCAGTACCCAAGATTGTGGGGTGTAGAAACCAGGCCAGGACTTTAGCCCTTGAAGGCAGATTCTCCACGACAACATTGCGAACTTTGACCTCCATGGAGGAAACAGGGAGTTCAAACAGGGAGAGGGTCCAGAAGAGGTTGATCCCAGGAATAATTGGGTTAACATATGATGAGTATTTGACGGTAATGGGCATGTACTCACTGGAGTTTGGAAGGATGAGGGGAGATCCCATTGTAACTTACCAAATAGTGAAAGTCTTGTGTGGAATGGATACAGAGAGGATATTTCCACGAGTGGGAGAGTCTTGGACCAGAGGCCATAGAATAAAAGGACGTTCCTTTAGAAAGGAGATGACGAGAAATTTCTTCACGAGGGTTAAATCTGTGGAATTCATTGCCGTAGAAGCCTGTGGAAGCCAAGTCGATGGATAGTTTTAAGACAGAGATTCACAGATTCTTGATTAGTATGGGTGTCAGGTGAAGCCAGCAGAATGGGGTGAGTGGGAAAGATAGATCAGATATGATTGAATGGCAGAGTAGATGTGATGGGCTGAATGGCCTAATTCTGCTCCTATAATTTATGAACTTTAAAGAGAAGGGACAACACCCTCTCGAAGATCAGATGTAGGCAAGCAGCTCATCCTGTGTGGGAAATGGAGTCAGGAAACCCAGCAGGCCCACCTTGGGAAGAGAGAAAGAACTGCAGATGCCGGTTTTGTAAAAGATAAACACAAAGTGTTGGAGTAACTCAGCGGGTCAGGCAGAATCTCTGGAGAAAAAGGATAGGTGATGTTTCAGGTCGGAACACTTCAGACTGAAGAAGAAACTCAAGCAGAAAAATCACCTGTCCTTTTTCTCCAGAGATGCTGCCTGACCCATTGAGTTACTCCAGCACTTTATGTCTTTCCACCATGGGAGGAGCCTGGAAATGAGTGGCTTCAATAATCTTCTTCTAGGAGAACCTCCACATAATGGATGATATAGTGAGATACGCAAGGAACAGGTAGAATAGACTGGCAGGCAGAACCTGGTTCCCATGGTGGAGATGCCAAAGAATAGAGGTTTTAGATTTAAAGTGAGAGGGCAAAAACTTTAAAGAAGATGTGCAGGATGTGATTGCTCTGGAAAGGGCGCAGAGAAAATTCACCAGCCTTGAATTGTTGCCTCAAACCCATCTCCAAACCTCTAGACCTGAAACTCAGCATCCCTTTCCGCAACTGGATTGTCAACTTTCTGACCCATAAACCACAAGCACTGAGCATTGGTGACAATCATCCTCCATGATAATTCTCAAAACTGGTGCCCCGTAAGGATGCATTCTCACCCCTTCACTATTTTCCGTATACACTAACGACAGGGCGGCTAAATCCTGCTCTTTGGACTATGTTCAGGTCTGCATTTACAAGTGTGGTGGGCCGGATCTCAAACACTGACAAGACAGAGTACAGGAAAGAGATAGGGACCTTAGCAACATGGTGTCAGGAAAGGAAACTCTCGTCCGAAATCAGCAAAAGTTGCTTATCGACTTCAGGAAGTGGAGTGGAGTACACATCCCATTCTGTATCAATGATACTGAGGCGGAGCTGGCGAGAGCTTCACATCTCCAGGTGTAAATATCACCAACAATTTTTCCTTGTCCAACCACAATTATGTTACAGTGAAGAGAGTGCACCAATACCTCGACTTCCTCAGAAGGCTGAGGAAATGGAGCATGTTTCCAATAACTTATCAATTTATACAGAAGGGCATTGAAAGCATCCTGTCGGGATGCATTACAACTGCTCGGCCCAAGACAGCAAGAAATTGCAGAGACGTGACTGCAGCCCAATCCTTACACTAAGGATGGATTCCTGATCTCCACATCTGCCTGGTTGGGGCCCTTTGGGCTGCACGGTGGCGCAGCAGTGCAGTTGCTGCCTTACTGTGCCAGAAACCCAATTTCAATCATGCATGACGATAGATGCTGTCTGTACGGAGTTTGTTTGTTCTCTTCGTGACTGCGTGGGTTTCCTCCCGTCATTCCAAAGACGTACAGGTTTGTAGGTTAATTGGCTTCAATAAAAATTGAAAATTGTCCCAGGTGTGTAGGATAGGGCTAGTGTACGGGGATCGCCCGCCGGCGCGGATCAGTGGGCCGAAGGGCCTGTTTCCGCGCTGTATCTCTAAACTAAACTAAACTTCACGCTGCCTCAGGAAAGCAGCCAATATTATCATGGACTACTGATAACCTAGTTAGTTATTCTCCCTTTCTCCCCTCTCCCATTGGGCAGAAGGTAGAATAGCTTGACAGCACGTGCCACCTGATTTAAGAACAGCTTCTTTCTCGCTGTCATCAGACTGAGGATAAATTGCTGATCTCCTTATCTACCTAGTTGTGCCGCTTGCATATTCTTTTAATCTATTCTGTCTTTGTAACCGTAACACTCTATTCTGCACTCAGTTACTTTTTCTCAGAATAAGATGCCAAGTGGTGGAAATGCAATTAATTAGATGAGCTGGCACTTCAGTTGTGGCGTTTGGTTGTTTTTGAGAGAAATGCTGGAAGGAAACTACTTGCAGTGGAGTTTCACAGGTTGAACATTTGTATGGTTTTACATATCATTGATAGAATCTGTTCTAGATTCCAAGGCTTGCAAATTAATGCCACTGTTAACCACCAAAATACAAATTACAGGATATTCTACCAGCTGCTAAACACACACCAGCATTTGTTCTGTGCTCAAATATATTGCATTGTGTTGTCCGATGCAGCATTTGCAAATTGTTGTGGTGGGTCATAAGCCATCTGATGAATAAGGAAAACATTTGGGGTTTTTTTGGTTACTAAATTTCAAAACAGAAACGGCGACATGAGTAAGCGGCAGTACTGTAATTACCATGCATAGAATAAGTTGCAAAATAGTTAATAAGCAATGCTCTTCATAGTCAAGGTAATTTGCTTCTTCATTGGAAAGACATCAGATATCAATACATTAAGCTAATATTCTGGGAAATAGCCAAATTCAATTTAGTTTGGTTTTGACGGGAGTAATCTCACGTTCACTGTCCAGATAATTAATCAAATTGAGTCGCAGGGCCACGTTTAAATGAAGGTGATCTTTTCAAAACAGAATCCCTTTTAAAGGGTCAAGCCAGTCGTTCAAGACCATGTTTTTAAAGAGCCACAGATTGGATCGAGAACTATTCAATAAACCGTTAATTAAACCCATTCCTTAAAACGTATTCTTCTTCTTTCCATAAACATATACCAAGTATATATATATATATATGTGTGTGTGTGTGTGTGTGTGTGTGTGTGTGTGTGTGTGTGTGTGTGTGTGTGTGTGTGTGTGTGTGTGTGTGTGTGTGTGTGTGTATATATATATATTCTGGTTGATAGTAATGTGGCTTGCTTTGATCTATTCTGTGATGCTTTCTCTATACATGAACATATATTGCCCATTAACTATGTAGTGGCTACTAATGATAAGACTTTCTTTTCATTAAAGATTTAAGAGCCCTTGTAGCAATCGAATTAACAACAGTACTGCAACAAAGGCTATTCCATGATAAACAATATTGTGTTACAGCCAAAGGACTGGCCGATAGGTTAGGGGCAGGTTTGTGGGGGAGGTGACTGCACATTCTCCATCCCCAATAAAGTTCCTTTCCACGTTCAATAAGACAGATCACAATTTGATCAGGACCCACTGCTTCAAATCAGGATGTGACTCTGACTGCGAACACACTTACAAATATAAGGAGGTACTCCTCGTAAACTATTCTTCATTAATCTTGCCATGACTGATTTTCTCCTTCAAGTAAACATTTGCACGCTGTTGTTTATTTTTAAAACAGCAATCGGAGATTACTTTCTTTTAGGATTGCCCTGAACTGTTAAGAAATGCTTGTTTCCCACTCTCATGTTGAAAATTTTATTTTTTTTTTGGTTACATAGATTGATTGAGCAAATTGACATCAAAGGGTCAGGATGCAAAAGCAGAAAGAAGCCTCTGAATAAGAATTTGTTCTGCTGAGCTTTCAACAAATGGTTAAAGACTCAGTTAAAATATAGATTAGCATCTACTTACCGAAAACCTCGTCTGCATCTCCTGGTTTTTTTCTAGACATGATGCAGCTGGGACTGTGGGTAGGAAAAGCAGGCCATCAGATAAGGGGTTTATTTTTGGCCTAACATACAGGGCCAACTAAAATAATCAGTCCAACTCAACTCCAGAACAGCGACAAAGCTTTGCCTGCTAGCTCTGAGCTGTTATTGGGAGTGGAAGGAAGGGAGGATAAAGGGGTGGGGGTGGGAAGAAGAAAGAACAATAATGAATCAGAACTTACCTGAGGAAGATTCACGGCATGTTAATCACAGCATCTCCCCACAATAGTACTCAGTTGGTTAGAATGATTTCCCTCCAGCAAGATACCGTCCATCCCCGGGTTGCAGGGATGTTTGCAATTCATTCGGGCAGGAGCACCTCAGCCAGCTTGATTAAAACAGGGATGGGTGCCTCGATGCATTCAGAATGGGATGGGTCCAGGGTCCAGATGGGAGGAGGACGGTAACAGCCCAGAAGAGCTTGCTCCTTTGCCGTGATAAGTCATTAATAAACACTGCTGCTTCCTGACTGTCACATCATGAATGCTATAGTCCCTCGAGTGCCACTAAGAGTCATTCAGTTTTCGGTGATGCATTATTTTGTCGTTGCACCGAGGACGGCAACACAGGACCCTGCTCTGTGGAAGTCAGTATTGCAGAAGCTCCTTCTATTCTCCTCCCCGAAGAGAATCACTGTATTATTCAGCGCTGATTACGAAAGGAGGCTTCAGCCGGTTGCCAGCCTCACATGATTTTTCCATAGCCAGATTTTAAACAGAGGCAGTAAGGGATCCTGTCAGATACGCTGCTACATGTCCGATGCCTGGCTTTTTCAGAATGGCAACTTGTTCACACTGTAGATCATAATTGCAATTGGATGCTTCACTGCTTCTGGAGCCCAGACAAATCCATTTTAACCCTTTCCACCCCTCTTCAACACAAATAACCACAGTATGCGTTCCAAACTCTGATTTGTCAGCTGACTAAAAACTAGGAAGCTATTATACAATAATTAAAGATTCAAAACATTTAGTTTCTGAGCGTAACAGTTACAAGTAATCATTATTGATTTTTACATTCTTCTTTAATTACATGTTCTGTGACAGATTTTTGACAATCAGATATATATTGACAAACAGACAGAGGGAGATGTGTGTGTGTATATCTCCCTCTGACTTTACATCTCTCCTCTTCTCTCCTTATCTGCCACCTTTTTGTCTCCTTATCATCTCTAGCCTTTGTCATTTGCTCCACCCCTCTGACAATCAAACACCCCTCATCTCTATCCACCTATCATTTGCCAGGGTTTGTCCCACCCCCATCTCTTTTCCAAGGTCCCCCACTATTATAATCAGTCTGATGAAGGATCCCACCCGAAATGTTATCTATCCATTCCCTCCACAGATGCTGCCTGACCCGATGAGATACTCCAGCACTTTGTAATTTGTTCAGCATTTGCTAATCATTTGATTGCTGATAACAACCAATCGATTGTTAGTGGACATTATGAAATGTCTGTGGGAAAATGCACACAGTTAACAATCACTGTTGTGGTTGATCAGCCTCATCCTTTCCAGCTCTGTTACGACCGTCAGTTGCCAATCCACCTTCTTCGCTCCATCAGATTTAACAAGTCTTTCTGATCTGAACATCTGACAAAGCTGTTCATGCACATCACTTGAAAGTGAGTTTGTTTCACAAGAACACTGGATGCACCAGTCGTCATCATTTCCACAATATGTGGCAGTGAAAGACTAAATGGACTTCTCACCATTACATTGTGGGTTTGCATGCAATTGAGAAAAAGTTTACTGACCTATTTTTGGTTAAATTTCTTACTTGTTTGAACAAAAAGGCACAAATAGTGCATTGTCTGAGGAAGGGCCCCCACCTCAATGTTCACAGTTTGGTGTTCATTGACCATTTTAAAATGTCGCATGAATTAAGTTTAGGAATTAGCAATTATACTTTCCATAGTTTACGCGTCCCCTGAAAAGCAGTGATTTACCAATAAAGAATGGCTAGATGGGCAACATACTGTATTTAACTGGAAAGGACACAGTGCTGGAGTAACTCAGCAGGCCAGGTAGCGTCTCTGGATAGGTGATGTTTTGGGTCGGGATCCTTCTTCCAAATGCCCAGGCAGCTGATGAGCTTTATCTTAACCACATTACCACTGTAATGTGGTTGGTAAGTAAGTAAGTTTATTGGCCAAATATTCACATACAAGGAATTTGCCTTGGTGCTCCGCCCACAAGTAACAACATGACATACAGTGACAGTTATGAATGACTCAGAAAACACTAAACATTAATAATAATAAAACATTAATGATAAAACACCATTGATTAAGCATGTGAACCAACAAAATATCAGATCAAAGGGAGGCTACAGATTTTTGGCTGTTGTGTAGAGCAACTACTCGTGGGAAAAACTTATTTTTATGTTTGGTGGTGATGTCAAAACATCAATGAGGAAGTCGCAAAAGAGAATTAAAATTAATGATATTTTTAAATGTTAAAGTTTATACTTTCTATAAAGTTTATGCAAAGTTAATTGTTCTGTTGTTTGTACAAATGACAATTAAATGCTATTATCATTCTCGTGACAATTTCTTTCCATTGTCTCTATGGTATTACTTGACAATTTTAATAAATGTATTTTTTGCTCATTATTCCTTGAATGTAGCAACATAATTAAACAAAGTGGCAAAGAATATGGCAAGATATGGCATGCTTATCTTCATTGGCCAGGGCATTAAGTATAAGAGTCAGGAAGTAATATTGCAGCATTATAGGACTTTGGTTAGCCTGCATTTGCAGTTGTGCTCACCACATTACAGGAAGGATGTGGAAGCTTTGAAGAAAGTGCAGAGGAGGTTTACCACAATGATGCCTGGATTAGAGGGTATTACTATAAAGAAACAAATGGATTGTTTTCACTGGAGCATTAGATGTTAAGGGGAGACATGATAGAAGTATACAACATTTTGACAGGCATAGATACGGTAGACATTCAGAACCTCTTTCCCAGGATGGGCATAACTTGACGTGGAGAGGGGGAAAATGTGTGGGTCCATTTTTTTTTTTAGACAGAGAGTGATAGGTGCCTGGAAAGCACTGCCAGGAGTGATGGTGGAAGCGGAAACAATAGTGCCAATTAAGAAGCTTTTTGATAAGCCCTTGGATATGCAGGGATTGGAGAGTAGAAGAAGGAACTGCAGACCTTGGTTTAAACCGATGATAGATACATAACTCAGTGGGACAGGTAGCATCTCTGGAGAGAAGGAATGGGTGACGTTTTGGGTCGAGACCCTTCTTCAGACGATTGGAGGGGTATGGATCACTGGCAGATGACATTAGTTTAACTTGGAATCATGTTTGGTACAGCCATTGTGGGCCGAAGGGCCTGTTCCTGTGCTGTGCTGTTCCATATTCTATTCTATCTTCCATGTTATGATAAATTGTAAACCTTTTTATTCATTAGAACACAATATATTCAAAGCAGAAATGTTTAATAAATATCATTTTAAGTTCTAAAGCTTGCTTCCACATCTAAATTTTGTTTTGTTCGATGCAGCAAAAATTATTTTGATTTTATGAACAAACATTATTAAAAATCTGCAAGGAGGTAATAAATTATTGATGGTGATATTTTATTTATTTCTTCCCAACATTGTTAAGTGGTTTGTGTTTATTTTGGTTTCCACCTCTTTGCATATCTGTACAAAGCACTGAATATATTAATATGCTCACATTCTCCCATGTAGTGCTACCAGGGATAACTTGTCAAATTTTGATTACCTCCTCCCTAGGTTGGTGGCCGAGCTCTGTTCACCTAATATCCATTCACTACATCTGGCTGACTGCACAGCTTAGGCTCATGCAGATCAATGGCAGGCAAACTTTCTCATTGCTACAATGCAGATAACATGCTGCACCATCCGTGTTACATTGGGGAATGAAATAACTGCCTAATTAAAAACAGAAACTGATGGAGACATGCTATGGGTCAGGCACCACCTGTGTAGAGAGAAACACTGTCAGCATCGCAGGTTGGAAAACATTTGTGTAGGGAGTGGTTAAGAAAGTGGGATAACATAGAACTAGCATATGGTTGGTTGATGGTCGGCATGGACTCAGTGGGCTGAAGGGCCTGTTTCAATGCTATATAGTTTTGTTTTTTTTAGATTAGTTTGGCGATACAGAGCGGAAACAGGCCCCTCAGCCCACCGAGTCTGCACCGACCGGCGATCCCCGCACATTAACACTATTCTACACACACTAGGGACAAGTTACATTTAAACCAAGCCAATTAACCTACAAACCTGTACGTCTTTGAAGTGTGGGAGGCAACCGAAGATCTCGGAGAAAACCCACGCGGTCACGAGGAGAATGTACACACTCCGTACAGACAGCACCTGTAGTCGGGATCGAACCCGGGTGTCTGGCACTATAAGTGCAGTAAGGCAGTAACTCTACAGCTGCGCCACCATGCCACCTACTAAACTGAAACTAAACTCAAACAGTGTTCTCTCTATGTGAACAGGCCGCGAACACATCTCCCGCACACTCGGAAAGCGATCTGAAGTTCCGCCATTGGCTTGGGAAGTGGAGCTGGAAGCCGGGCATGGTGGCCTCGGCACACAGTGGCGGAGGTGCGGGTGCTGGAGGAGACGGGTTCAAGGTGGCAGTAATCGTGGTGTTGTTGTAGGTAGCTGCTGGAGACCAAACAGCAACCGGGTGAGCGAGTGGATGGGGCACAGGGAACCCTCGGCATCACGCTGGGCCAGGCTGATCCCTACTTCATTAATCCAGTGCCATCTAGACTATAAGCTTTAAAGTGAACGTATAAAAGATGCATGAACACAAAGTGCCGGAGGACTGAAGAAGGGTCTCTCCACCCAAAATGTCACCTGTCCATTCCCTCACTAGATGCTGCCTGACCTATTGAGTTCCTCCAGTGCTTTGTGCTTCACTCAAGATTTCAGTTTCTTGTGAGTCCATAAGAAATTTCTGTCTCCGTAGGTCAAGGTCGGACTTTTTGGAGACTTGGAAGATGCAAAATAGTGCCAGAACACAGTGACTCCCTGCATATTGGTCCAGAAGAGAATCTATTATACTCCAGTAGGCCTCAGTCATGACTGACCATGGGTGATGCATCCTAGTTGTTGGTTGCTTGCTACAAACCTCAGCTAGAGCAGCAGGTGATGTGTGGTCAGATGCAAGCCTGGGCAATGTCATATGGAGGACAGGCTGTTGCCCATGCAGCACATCCCCCCTCTCCACGTCGCAGATCGATCCAAAGGAACAACAGGGACGTTACAGTTTGGCACCAGCGCCGTCGCAGGAGCTGCCAGAGCGAGGTTGCAAACAACGACGAACTGCCTTACGGGCTGTGACTCCGGATTTTCAAGAGATTTACTGCTGGAGCCTTTTCCATGACTGGATATGGCCACAAAGCAGTGGAGGTTTCAAACCAGAGTTTCCCCTCTCCTAGATGGACTGCCTTCCCAGGCTGACGAGCCCCATCTGCCCGAGACTCGTGGGGGCGGGTGCGTCTACCTTCCCATGCAGGTCTATGGCACCTGCCCACTGTCTGCAGGTGCACGGGACGATATACTCACAGATTGGATTATATGCAGAACAAGCTTTGTACTGTTTCTACAAGCTTTGTACTGTTTCTGTATATGTGACAATAATAAACTGAACTAAACTGAAGGTCATCAATGTGGAATATCAGCTCTTCTACTTTCTCTGCATACGTTGCCAGTCTTGCTAGATTATTTTTAGCTTTCCAACAATTGCATTTTTGTTTTGCGCTTTAAAGCCTTGACTTGTTTTAGTGCAACATGACAAACGTCCTTATCCAGCTCTTCATTCAATAGCCTTTTATCATTCTAAGTGAAGATCATTACAGGTCTTAGTACATAGAACATAGACAGAATAGCGCATGAACAGGCCCTTCGGCCCACAAACCCTGTGCTGAACATTTATGCCAAGGTCTTCTCTTATTTACCTGTGCACAATCCATATCCCTCCATTCCCTGCATATGCACATGCCTTTCCAAAATCCTCTTAAATGCCATTGTCATCCCTGCCTCGACCACCAACCCTGCAATGCTTTCCAGGCACTACCACCCTCTGTGTATAAATGTCACTCTTTAAACTGCTCCTCTCACCTTAAAGCTATGGCTTCCAGTATTTGATTTTTCCACCCTGTGAAAAAGGTTCTGACTGTCTACCTTATCTATGCCGATCATAATTTTATATACTTCTATCATGTTCCCCCCGCAACCTCCAGTATTTCAGAAAAAAACAATCCAAGTCTGTCCAACCTCTCCCTGTAGCTAACACCCTCTAGTCCAGGCATCATTCTGATCAAACCTCCTCTGTACCCTTTCCAAAGCCTCTACAGTATATCCTTAATGTAATGATGCAAACAGAACTGCACACAATATTCCAAATGTGGCTTAACCAGAGTCCTATAAAGCTGCATCATTATACTCAGTGCCCCGATCTATGAAAGCAAGCATACCACATGCCTTCTTTACCACTCTATCTATTTGTGTTGCCACTTTCAGGGAGTTATGGAGTCATGAACCCCAAGACCCCTCTGTACATTAATGCTGCAGAGGCTCATGCCATTAACTGTATAATGTATATTTAATGGGCAAGTTCACATTATGTTTTCCATGGCATGAAACTCATGGTCACGGCTACAGTTTGAATCATCCCTAACCTTCCAAGTAGAGTAGGTGATGACAGTATTGGCACCCCGTGTGAACTTGACTTAATCCCATCCTTTGAAATCAAGAGAGATAATGTTGGGTCAGCATTGGGGATGTTCATAAGGTCATAAGGATTAGGAATAGAATTAGGCCACTCAGCCCATCAAGTCTACTTTGCCATTCAATCATGGATGATCAACCTCTCCCTCCTAACCCCATTCTCCTGTCCTCTCCCCATAACTCTGACACCCATACTAATCAAGAATCTATCTATCTCTGCCTTAAAAAATATCTACGGACTTGACCTCCATAGCCTTCTGTGGCAAAGAATTCCACAGATTCACCACCCTCTGACTAAATAAATTTCTCCTCATCTCCATCCTAAAAGAAACATCCTTTAATTCTGAGGCTATGACCTCTAGTCCTAGACTCTCCCACTAGTGGAAACATCCTCTCCATATCCACTCTATATGTTGGTCCACTCACCATCTATACCATGGGTCTACATCAACAGTGTGAATATTAACTATCATTTCCCAGAATTATGACGAAGCCTTGATCTTCCAACCTACCTTGTGGGCTTTGCACTTTTTTTTCATATGCACTTTCGCTGTAGCAGTAACACTGCAATGCTGTTACAATACATTCTGCACTATTTTCTCTTTGGGGTACATTTTTCACTTCGACATGGCTTAAACTAAACTAAACCATACCATTTACAAGCTTTCAGATGACACCAGTGGCCCAGATCTCACATAATGATGAGGCAAACAACAGGATGGAGAAAGAAAGATTGATAACATGATGTCAAGACACCAATCTCTAACTCAATGTCAATAAGACGAATGAGCTAGTTATTGATTTCCGGAAGCGAGGAGGAGTAAATGGCCCAGTCATCATCAATGATGCTGAAGTGGAGATGGTCAAGAGCTTCATATTGTTAGGCATGATTATCAGAATTTGTCCGAGACCGGTTACAATGAAGCAACGGCCAGGCAAGCACACCAACGCCTCTACTTTCTCCGTAGACTAAAGAAGTTTGGCATGTGTCCAACCAACTCTTACCCATTTCCACCATAGAAAACATACCATCACTCTGCATCATGGTTTGGTTTGGCATTAGCTCTGCCCAAAATAACAAGAAATTACAGAGCTGTGCATGTAGCCCAGTCCAACCCACAAACCAGCCTGACACCATCAACTCCATTGACACTTCACACTGGCTCAGGAAACTGGCCAATGGACCATTTTCATCCCATTTCCTTTTCTCCTCTCTCCTGACAGGAAGAAGATACCAAAGTTTGAAAGCATGTACCACCAGATTCAGGAACAGCTTCTTCTCCTCTGTTATCAGACCACTGAATGATCCTCGCAAAAGCTAGGGTGTGGTTGCAATTCCCCCAATCTTCTTCATTGTTCACCTTGCACTTTTTTCTTTATATTTTCCCATTATAGAAGCATAGAAACATAGAAAATAGGTGCAGGAGGAGGCCATTCGGCCCTTCAAGCCAGCACTGCCATTCATTGTGATCATGGCTGATCGTCCCCAATCAATAACCCGTGCCTGCCTTTTCCCCATATCCCTCGATTCCACCAGCCCCTAGAGCTCTGTCTAACTCTCTTAAATCTATCCAGTGATTTGGCCTCCACTGCCCTCTGTGGCAGGGAATTCCACAAATAAATTATGATGATTTGCACTTTATATTTCCCACTTGGCACTCCTTTCTGGAAGGGTGTTTAACATTAAAGTGCTAAATCTGAAATCAGGACCAATTATCTGGTTTGGCCGATGTTGGCTCTCCAGGAAAAGATTGTATTGACAGAGCACTTTTCACAGCCGCAAGTTACCCTAAAGCACTTTGAAGCAATTAAGTATGTTTGAAGTGCTTACTGTTATAAAATAGGAAGCAAAGCAATTTGTGCACAGCAAGGCTCCATCAGTAAGAATGAGTTAATGGCCCAATAAACTGCACAAGTGACATTGGTGGAGAGAAAAAAAACACTTGTCAGAGACTCAGGGGAAACTTTCCATTCCTTTGATGAGTCCAAAGAAAGGTCACAACCTGAAACATCGCTCCATCCATTTCCCTCCACAAGCGTTGCCTGATCCATTGAGTTCATCCAGATAGTCTGGTTTTTTTTTTATCTCAAGATTCCGTTAGGACCTACTGGTGAAAGTATTATCATTGAGAGGGGCTGTTGCAGTGAGCTGTGTAGTCACACAGATCCTGTCTTTGGACAATCTAAGTCAGGCCTTTGAACTAATGGAAATCAGCTTTTAAAGCTCAATGACTTTATCTACAACCTGGGGCCAGTTGGGCTAATATATCAAAACCCAACAAAAACAACATGCTTCAGTTCCTGTAGCCTGGAGCCAAAAGAGTTGGTGAGGAGAAGGAGAATAGTCCTAAATACATGCCACTCTCGTCTCGTCACAAGAAGCATCCCCAGGCCAGGCCGACCTCTACATCACTGATCCATTGCTGCCTCCAGAACAACAGACCTATAAGGCCAAGATAAGACTCAATAATTTTAAGAACTTGCTACTTGAAAGGTACAAGATGGCACCAGAAATGTGTTAATTCTTTCTGTAGTGCCTCAGAGGAAATCTACTCAATTGTTGCACTCTTTTATTTAGTATGATTTTACTGGGTTGAATGCAAACAACGCATTTTACTGTATGCAAGCATATCACTGTATGCAAGCATGTCTACCACAGCCACCGACCTCCCCATCATTGAAGGGATCTATAGGAGGCGCTGTCTCAGCATTGTGAGATACGCTTTGTGCTCACAATCACTGCTCAAAGACTAAATCTTGGAAGCAAGAGATTCTTTATTTTTCACGAATCTGCAGAACCGGGTGCCTCTCCAATCGAGACACACCGAAGCCAGAGAAGTCATCCCCCTTTATACACAGAATTTTACATTCAACCTCCCCTCCGGACCCTTCTCCAATCAGGGTCTGTGGTGCACAATCTGTAGGTACATCCCCCTAGTACCTCCCATATCATACATCGCATGTCCAGACATGTTCATGGTAATGAGCAGTTTATTGACCAGGGGTGTGTTGTAATATTCATTTATTCTATTAAGCATGCTCAGTTGCTCATGACCTACCCTAGTTTTACTCACCTCCTAGTGAACCCTCTCAGTTCCCCTATATCAGTACTAAAGCTAAGCTATAGTGACAAGGGTCCCATCTATCACTCCATTCCACTGATAGGGATCTCTCTACATCACCCCCTTCTACCGCTATACAATGCTATTACTTCTTACTCAAGGACTCAAGGATGGGTCTGGTAACCTTTAGACACAGCTGTGTCAGAACCCTCTCTCCGGCGCCTATCAGTTCGAATTCTCTTTAAAGCTCCTTACTATAATGGGGTTTAATCACTTTATCCCTCACAGCATCAGTAGATACACACACTCTCATTTCACTACCGCCATGGGGAAGATATTTGTCTGAAAACTGTAACCGCCAGGTTCAGTGATAGCTTCTTACCATCAACCATCAGGCTCCCGAACACTACAAACACCAACAAAACTAAAAACTACGAACCGTCTTGGTTGCACTGAGGACGTCGGATTTTTTTTTTGGCATTGATATTGGTTTTTTTATTCAATTAACTTTTTTTTTTGTTTATTATGTTATCCGAATGGTGTGTTTTGCTGTTGTGCTGCTGAAAGTAAGAATTTCATTGTTCCGTTTTCGGTGCATATGACAATTAAACACTCTTGACTCTTCATATGACAGTAACATAGCCAATACTACTACACGGATCTAAATTCCATTTTATTGAGCAACTATTGTCATTTTTTAATGAATAGAGAGCATTCGACCCTAATGTTATTCCTCCATAGGTGTTAACAGCAAATGTATAATTTGCCGTTTCTTAAAAGGTGAATAGGCAATCTCAAATGCCAGAAGTAGATTTTGTTAAATGAAGGATGGTGACCTAAAAGTTCTAAATGAAAAAAGAGATAAACAACATTTATGCACATCCGACATGTAATTTATTAAATTTATACTTTCAGCCATAAACACGTCTCTGGTGCGAAGAGTGTTTCCTCCCTAAAATCTGAGTCAGGATTGCTCCAGTAAAATGAGATATTGGCTTCACGGTGGCAGATTATTAATTGGCTTTAAAAATGCTGTTGGATTAAAATGACATTTCTAAATGGTGCCATTTAATTATTATTGCAAACTGAAATTAAAAGGTAGTTTGCGATTAGTTCAGACAGCGCTTCATGTGTACACCGCTTAACGCAGCTGGTGTGAAATTGGGATTATAAATGGAAATCTGCTTTTTGCTTTTAATTTCTCAAAAGTAATAAAATAATTGCAAGTCATGTTGTAATGTTGCTTCTTAGTGGCATAGTACCATTCGTTTTGTGATTGTTTGAATGTAACAATAAATGTTCCTTTGGATAATTTTGAATTGTTTATAAAATTAGTGTAGTTTTTCACTAATCTGCAATTCAGTGCAATCTACCTTGAATTATGTGAATGAATTGCTGAACAGCTTTCCCAGTTGTTTTACCCATTGGTGCTTATCGATAACAAGAAGCATTTCACGGTGCGAGTTTACAGGCACCGTACGGAGAGATAGGGAGAGATGGAATTGATGGGGGAGGAGGTTGGTTTGCGTGATGAACTGGACTGCGTTCACAACTCTTCTCTTTATGCCTGTCTTGATAAAAATACTTTAAATGGAATGGGTTTATCAATTCAGTCATTGCTTCAAATTTTAATTTCACTCACTGATGTAGTTTTCTTACAAGGCTGAAGGTACAGAAGCTTGCAAGCTCGCAATGCAAGCCTCAGGAATAGTAAGATTAAACGAGAACTTACCAGTTCGAAGTTTGATCGTTATTTTATGAGGAGTAACGATGAGGGATTACGTGAAGAAGCCCCGCCTGGCGCTAGAACGGCATACTTCAAAGCAGCGGCATGAAAAACACAGAACACAATAGCCGAAGTAAGATAGTAAGGCTCATCATAGATTTAGAACTACCAGATGATCATTTATTTTATGAGGGTGGGGAGTGGAGGGCACATAATCCCTCATTGTTACTCCTCATAAAATAATGATCAAACTTCGAACTGGTAAGTTCTCGTTTAATCTTACTATTTTACTTCGGAGTCACGTGAGTGACTACGTGAAGATTTTGAAGCTTCTGTGTTTTCCATGTCGTAGAATTCTTCCATACGACAGTCCGGCTAGGTCAACACATACATGAGTAAAAAAAACCTTTTACCAGACCAGTTTTAGTTCTTTCCATAAATCTTTTAATGATAAAAGATCATATAATAACCCCCTTTTTACATCTGGGGGAAACCATTACAAAGTGATAAAAGATATAAGTGATAACATAATTGAGATAATATCAATCAATAGTGAAACAAAGCAGGTGATTATAGTGAACCCAACACCGCGTGTCCAAAGCCTGTCATTGTGTGAACAGGTTTATTGTAGAACTTTGAAAAAGTTTCTTCTTTATACCACCCTGCGGGTTTCTAAAATGTGTTCGAGTGGTACGTCCTGTAACTTCGCCGCGGACGTAGCTGCTGCCCTGGTGGAGTGAGATTTGAACACATCAGTGTCTACTCCTGCTAAAAGTAACACCTGTTTTAACCACCTCGAAATTGTTTGCACTGAAGCTTTTGTGTGTGGTTTCTTATGCGTAATCATTAATGTTTTTTCATCACCTCGAAGAGTTTTGGTAACTTTTATATATTGATTCAAATGTTTAACTACACACAATGTTGGATCAATAGGGTAAGCTTGAAACATTACCTTTGCTCCAGTTCTCCCTGGTCTGCTTTGTTTGATCAGATCGTAAACATAAAACACAATGTTATCTGCAGCCACATGCATACAGTCTAAACGTAGCATTTGTAATGTTTGCACCCTTTGAGCTGAAACCAATGTCATTAACATTACTAATTTAAATTGTCCAATGATAAAACTTCGATTGGAGTCCATTGCCTAAGTAAAGTAAGTACAATGCTGACATCCCAAATTTCTGTATATCTTGGTTTGGGTGGATTTTTGTTAAAGATTCCTTTTATAAATCTGGATATTAATGGATGTGATCCAATTGATTTCTGGTCCGAGATTTGTCCTAAATAAGATGATAAGGCACTATGTGCACTATTAATAGCACTATAACTTAAGTGCTGTTCAAAATGCAACTCGGCAAGGAACTCCAATATGTTTGCAATGTTCACAGTATGATAGGATATATTTGATTGTCTACAAAAATTTTCCCATTTCTTTATATGTGTCATATATTGTCTCTGAGTGCTATCTCGCCATGATGCGACTATAATATACATAGTTCTATCCGACAATCCAAGCTCTTGTAGTGGTCTGGTCAAAACCTGCAGATTAACAAATTCATATAAGCATGTAATGGATGAATTTCTTTGGTTACCGGTTTTATTAATAAATCACTGCTGCTAGGAATTGACATATATGGTTCTTTAATCATGTTTAACATCAATGGGAACCATGGTTGTGTCGGCCAATTTGGAATCACCAATAATCCTGTGGCAGAATCTTGTTCTACTTACTTCAGACATTGCTGAACCAGAGCAAATGGCGGAAAAGCATAAAAGAACATATTCCCCCAATGTAGTGAAAAAACATCCACTGCTACTGCATCTAGATCTGGTTCCCAAGACACATATTTAGGCAATTGATGATTTAATCTTGATGCAAACAGATCAATGTCTGGTAACCCATATTGAATTACAATTTTACTGAAAATTACTGGGTTCAACATCCATTCTGTGTTGTCTTTAAACACCCTTGATCTATTGTCTGCCACCACATTGTCTTTACCTGGGATATAATTTGCCGAAACCCAAATTTGGTGCTTAATACACCACTGCCATATGTGATTGATCAGACAATCACATGATACCGATCTGACTCCCCCCATGTGATTAATATATGCAACAGCTGTTTTATTGTCTAATTGTATCAGTACATGCAGATTCTTTTTTGTAGAACAATAGGCTTTTAACCCATAAAACGCCCCCAATAATTCTAAATAGTTAATACCATATGTTTGGAGAAACATTTCCTCTTGGACAGTCCATCTGCCCCCACCTGAACTTAACCCATTTGGTAAAGCTTTCAATTGCCACAGCTGTCCCAGCCAATTAAACTTTAAATACCTTCGAAAGAACTGGTGTATCCTTTAAATCAATTGTAGCCATATAACAACCTGCTGATATCAAATGTCTTGTAGTGTTGAATGTTTCAATCTTAAAATGTTTATACTCGACAAATGTATTAAAGTTTGTAAGGTCCAGAATAATTCTGCAACCACCATCTTCTTTACTTCTTGAAATATATTTGACACAAATTGATGTTCATGTTCAACAGTTTTTCAATAACATCTTTTTTTTTTTTTAAACAATTTGTCAATTTCCACATTAATTTCTGCCTCTTCAATTGCAGAAAACATGAAACCATAAGCAGGTTTATTTTGTACCGGAGAGTTAACACCTTCTTTAAATGTTATAGTAGCTCCTGAAACAGTTTGTAAAATAACTCGATCAGATGTGATGGCAAGCCATTCATCATAAAACATTTGTAATCTCCCTCCAACTGGGGATTTGTCCACAGTTTCTTTAAGAATTGAATAAATTTTTTGTACCTCTCCATATGAACGTGGTGGTCTCCTTCTCCCCGTATACAGGTGAACATTAGGCTGTGTCGGATGGTAATATTTTCTTATCATATTCCTGCCTCTGTTTCCAAAATCAAATCCCCTTCTTGACAAAAAATACCTCTTTTGTCCAAAAACGAAAGGTCTCATGTGGCTAATAGATTTAGCCTCATCATCCATTTCTCTTATTTGCTTAGGCAGGTTCTCTCCAAATAGATAACCAGGAGTTTGAACATCACTTGATCGACCAAATTCTACTGCAGGAAATGCTGCTACTAATTTACCAATAACCTTTGCTACTTCCCGGATGGAGGGATAAGGTTTGTGAATAAGACCCTTACAGGTCATTAAAATATCATCAATCTTATCTGTTGGCAAAGTTACTAACATAGTAACTGAGTTAGTCACAAACCCCAAATAGTTAATTGCATAGGCCTATCAAAATGGCCTGCTCTCTTTTTTAGAGCTCTTATTTTGTCCCTTTGAAGGTTTTGGTAGTGCAATGCTTCTGCCGTCAGCGTCGACGTAATACCGTTCTAGCGCCAGGCAGGGCTTCTTCACGTAGTCACTCACGTGACTCCGAAGTAAAATAGCATCTTACCCTTCATTTATCAGGCTTCTGAACAGTCCTTCCATAAGCTAGGGTACAGTTTGAATCATCTCTTCCCTATTGAGGACATTAGACTTTGCCTAAGGAACCGATGGATGACAATGCACTATAATGCTGAGAAATGTATTCTGCACTCTGTATCGTCCCCTTTGCTATATCAATTATACTTAAGTTTGGACTAATTGCATACATGTATGGTATTCTGGTCTGTTTGGACAGCATGCAAAACAAAGCTTTTCACTGTACCATGTGACAATAATAAACCTAAACCTGTATCACCAGCTACATGAACCATGTGTCTCCTACCTGAGAGGATTTATTGAATAAATGGTGCTGGGCTTAAAGAAGTGAGCCAGCAATTTGAACATCCATGCCCTTCCTGCTGTCGTATGACGTTACATACTTCAGTATTAAATTTCTTCAATTTCCTTGACGCTGAGCTTGCATCAAAGGCCTTTGACACTTCATCGCCCGACAGCTACCTTATTACCTCTGAAACGCTCAGTGATCGTCACCATGCTGCATGTACATTAATAGATTTCAGAAAAGTATTGATCATCTGCCATCTCACTGATAAATATTTTGTTGAAACACTTTCAAATAAAAACTATATAGTCATTGCTACAAACCTAAGACTATCATGGAAATATTTTTACCGAGATTTTCTTTTTGAAAACTTTATTTTATAAATACTCTATTTCATTTTTAATTCATTTATTTGTTCTGATTTTACTTTTCTATTCAGTTTTAACATTAAGAAATGTCTTTGCAAATATTGTGCTTAAATGTAAGGTAATGGTTAGAATCATACCTTCAGAAAGGAAGACAGTTGTATAGGTCTAGTCCCTGGTGAATCCCAATATAGTCTCTCTATGGCCATTGCAGACTTTGTTTTAGGAAAGGAGGCCAAAGCTGTATTAATTATCCCAATATGGTCTTGCTTAGTCCTTATATAATTGGAGTAGGACATAAGCTGATGGGTATATGGAACAAGCTGCTGAAAGTGGTAGTTGAGGCAGATACTACAATAGCATTTATAAGACACTTGCATGGATACATGGATATGAAAAGTTTGAAGGGATATGGGCCATAGGTGGGCTACTGGGACTAGCTTAGATGTGGCATCTTGGTGGGTGTACACCAGTTGGGCAGAAGGGGCTGTTTCCTTCCTGTATGACTCCATCTTCAGATGTGGTTATTGACAGTCAATTATCCAAGGACATTGTTGCAGGAATTCTCAGGAGAGTGTTTTAGACACAGCTACAGTATCTGCAGTTACTTCATCTATGACCTTCTTCCTTATTCAGGTCAGAAATAGGAATGTGTGCTGATGATTGCATAATGCATGATTCCATTCAAACTTACCGATCTACAAAACTCAAAGTGCTGGAGGAAGTCAGCGGGTCAGGCAGCATTTGTGGAGGGAATGGACAGATGACGTTTTGGGTTGAGACCCTTCTTCAGACTCAGAAACAATCACAGAGGAAAGCAGTCAGAGAGACTCACATAACCCTCGCCACTTCAAAGTGGGCATGCTTTGAAAAAGGGACAGAAGAAGGGTCCCAACCCGATACATTGTCTGTCCATTCCCTCCACAGATGCTGATTGAACTGCTGAGTTCCTACACACATTGTGCTTTACTACATAAAGGCTTTGTTCATGCCTTTATGTAGCATGACCTAGACCATATCAGGTATGGTCTGATAAATGGCAAGTAGCATTCATGTCACGCAAGTGCCGGGCAGTGATCATCTCCACCAGGAGGGAGGCCAACCAACTACATGTGACATTCAATGGCCTTAACATCACTTAGTTCCCTATTATTAATGTATGTTGTCAGGGACGGGTGACATTATTGATCAAAACCTCAACTATACCAGCGAATGACTCATCCCTTAATGTCTTTATGCCTTTCTGCCATCAATAAGATAAAACACAGGAGTATAATGGAATACAAGGTGGTGCATGCCCGTAATTAGGAAGGCAGGTGGGACATGCTCTGCAGTTACTGGTTTGAGTCCCTCCATCAACACTTCTCGAACACCGGCAATGGAGAAGGAGAAGACCAGCCCAAGTGAGGGAACTGCCTCGTTCTCCAAGTCACACAACATGCTGGCATCACTGACCCTTTGTTGTAGGTCTACATCTTGGCACTCCATCCCCAGCTGGACTTTGGGAGCTTCTTAACCAGGAAGATATCGCCCCACCACTTTCTCAAAGGCAATCAGGGAAGAGCAATAAATGCTGCCCATGTCAGTGACAACCGTAACCTGAAATGAATAGGAAAGAGCCCAGCAATTTATAGTTAGCAAGATTAGCATATATCTATTTGATCAAGAGTATGAGAGTTTTTCAGACTAGTGCCGAAACAGGCCCTTCGGTCTACTGAGTCCCCGCCGAACTGCGATCCCCGCACAGTAACACAATTTTTACCAAGCCAATTAATCTACAAACCTGTACGTCTTTGGAGTGTGGGAGGAAACCGCAGATCCCGGAGAAAATCCAGGCAGGTTATGGGGAGAACGTAGAACTCCGTACAGACAGCACCGAAAGTCAGGATTGAACCCGTGTCTCCGCTGCTGTAAGGCTATCGCTGCACCACCATGCCACACTATGGATGTAATTAAATGTAGTTCCTTTGTTTATTCATTTAGCAGGCCTTAACATAAATGTTTTAAATAGTTACATTGATACATTTATATTCCATTTAGGCTCTTCTGACATCTTATCCAAAGGAAGCAGTACCAACATATTCTATCCGTATCATCCATCCACTGATTAATCATCATGATTAATATTCATTTCCACACACTCGAGATTATTTTACAATTTCAAAATGTTATTATTCTATCCAGGTTTTTTAAGCAAGTAATATTTTCACTAATCATGGTAAACATTTTAAAATGAGAAGGAATAAGAATTATTAAAAAGAAGGAAGATCTAAGTTTGTTTTGCAGTGTTCAATCTATGCTGCATGCATTTTGCAGTTTATTGCAATCTATTTTTTCATTAAACTTCACAGACAGAGAAAAATAGGACAGTGGAAATGGAGATGAGTGGTTAGCGAAATGGAAAGAATCAAGCTCATGAATGTGCATATGCTACGCGACTGTTAAGGCACCCCACTCGGGTGGAATTCAGAAAAGCTGTACCTGTCACATTAAAATACTTGAAAACAACACCGTTTTGTAGGACGCTCACACATTGCTAAAAGTATTCAATGGAAATGTGATTGCTGGGGAGCGACCGAGGAACTATATGGTTTCATTATGACTCTCTCACTTAGGTGTACCCACACTGACGGAGTAAATCCCACCGTCCACTCCACCATCACTCCAGGGAAATTTGCAGTATGCATTCCCATGGAGAAGGCAGAAATGCCTCAGAATAATCTATGCTTCAGAACTTTGCTCCAAATGAAGATAGTTATTCTCACTGTTATTTCTGGGGAAAGGGTAAAGCAACATTTACCAAGAAGCACATCAGTAGTAAATGCTGCTATCTAAAAGGTTCTGATGGAAGGTCATGAACTATTAACTCAATCCCTCTCCCCACATCTTGCATGCTCCATTGAGTTGAACCCACCTCTTCTGTTTTATATTAGGCTTATGCTGTGTACAGTACTTTGCTCCGTAGCTTTCTGTGGCAATAAATTCCATAGATCATCTTGGCGTTAGGTTCAGCACGGCCATTTTGGGCCGAAGGGCCTGTTCCTGTGCTCTACTGTTCTGTTCAGTGAAATAGGAAGAGTAACAGTGAACAGAGGAGGTTGTGGAGAGCTGAAATGTTTTATCTTTTTCTGATACAGATGTTAGGTGTGTACACTAATCGGAAAAAAAATGGCAATGCAATTATTTAAGTCCCTGTGGGTAGAAATGGAGTGAAAGGAAATGAATGGATAATAAAGAGATATCTCTACTGACATTATTGCCCTGGGAGAGAATGATATTTGTATCATTCAAATATAAATGTGGCACATCAGCCTTTCTTCAAGAGAATTGGAGCTACTGTAACTGTCTAATGTCTTATCTTGTACCTCCAGATCAAAAATAACAATACAGATTTGGTTTAGGGAGTGTTGAAAAATATTACCTTTGCACATGAATGTGTTTGAATGCTTTTAAGCATGGAGGTAAATGGGAAACTGACAGCTATCTAAGCTTAGCAACTGAATGTCTATCCATAGAATGGATCAGGTGTGTGAAGATAGACACAAAGTGCTGGAGTAACTCAGTGGAACAGGGAGCATCGATGGAAAGAAGGAATGGGTGACGTTTTAGGTCGAGATCTTTCTTCAGGCCAACATCAGGGGAGAGGAAGATATATCGATAAGGAAGTGTGAAGGTATGAAAACAGGGCAAATGGAATAGAGATCAAGGATAATGTAGAATAGATCATTGTTAGCTGGGAGAAAGTAACATCAAACAGAGATAAAATGTACTCGGAGACAGTCAGACTGATTGGAGAACTGGGAAGGGGGAGGGATGGAGAGAGAGGGAAAGAAAGGGTTACTTCTAGTTGGAGAAGTCAATGTTCATACCGCTGGGGTGTAAGTTGCCCAAGTGAAATATGAGGTGATGTTCCTCCAATTTGCACTCTGACAATGGAGGAAGTCCAGGGCAAAAAGGTCAGTGTGGGAATGGGAGGAGGAGTTAAAGTGCTTAGCTACCGGGAGATCAGGTAGGTTTAAGCGGACTGAGCAGTGGTTTTCAGCTAAACGATCGACGAGCCTGCGCTTGGTCTGACCGATATATAGGAGTCCACACCTGGAACAGCAGTAGATGAGGTTGGAGGAGGTGCAAGTGAACCTCTGCCTCACCTGAAAAGACTGTCAGGGTTCTTGATCAGATTCGAGGTAGGAGGTATATGGACAGGTGTTGCATCTCCTGCGGTTGCAGGGTAAAGTACCTGGGTAGGGGGTAGTTTGGGTGGGAAAAGACAAGTTGACCAAGGAGTTGCGGAGGGAATGGTCTCTGCAGAAAGTAGAAAGGGGTGGAGATGGGGAGATGTGGCTCATGGAGGGGATCCCGTTGTAGGCGGCAAAAATGTTGGAGGATTATGTGCTGTTTGCGATGGCTGATGGGGTGGAAGGTGAGGACAAGGGAGACTCTGTCCCTGTTATGACTGGAGGGAGGAGGAGCAAGAGTAGAGCTGTGGGGTATTGAAGAGACCCTAGTTAGGGCCTACTCTATAATGGAAGAGGGAAACGCCCATTCCCGAAAAAATGAGGACATCTCTGATGTCCTGGTATGGAACACCTCATCTTGGGTGCAGATGCAGCGTAGACGGAGGAATTGGGAGTAGGGGATAGAGTCTTTACAGGATAGTTGTCAGTTGATTGTGATGGAGATGGTGAGATCAGAAATGGTAGGGAGATGTCGGAAATGGTCCAAGTGAATTTGAGTGCAGGATCGTAATTAGTAGCAAAGTTAATGAAGTCAGTGAGCTCTGCATGGTGCAGGAGGTAGCACTGATGCAGTTGTCAATGCAGCGGAGGTAGAGTTCGGGGATAGGGCCAGTGTACGCCTGGAACAGTGATTGTTCGACGTACCATACAAAGAGGCAGGTAAAGCTGGAGCCTATGCAGGTGCCCATAACTACGCCTTGGATTTGGAGGAAATGGGAGGAATCGAAGGAAAAGTGTTAAGGGTAAGGATCAGCTCTGCTAGACGGAGGAGTGTGTTGGTAGATTTAAGGGTAGACAAGATGGGCTTCATTTATTGCACATTTTTCCCCACAGCAATGCTAGCTTCACCCTATCAGTGATCTTCCCTTTGTTCTATCCACCCCACACCCATGCACTCTTAACTTAAAATTAACACGTTCTCTTTTTCCCAATCTGACAAAGGGTCTTCAACTTGAAACATTAAATCTGTTTCTCTTTCCACAAATGCTGTCTTATCTGTGGAGTGTTCCTTTCTTTTTCAGGTTTTGTTTCAGTAACATTTATGCTTATTTATTTCAATATCGACTGTTCTTCAATAAATTGGATGTTTTAGGATCAGAAGCTTAAATGAGAATTATTTTGTATGGGCCCTGCTTGAAATACAAGCAATGACGTGACACGACACAAAGTGCTGGTTTAACTCAGCAGGTCAGACAGCATATCTGGAAGGAATGGACAGGTGATGTTTTGGGTTGGGACCCCCCTTCATCAGTCTGAAGAGGGCTAAAACGTTACCTGTCCATGTTCTCCAGAGATGTTGTCTGACCCGTTGAGTTTCTCCAGCACTTTGTGTCCTTTTGTGCAAACCAGCATCTGCAGTTCCTTGTTTCTACAGCTTGAAGTGAACTAAACCTTGAAAAATTTAAATATTCTTTTTTATAACTTGGTAACATCTGTCTAATATAATGTAAAATATTTTAGATGCGACACATGTGATACTTGTAATATTTAAGAAGGAACTGCAGATGCTGGAAAAGTCAAAGGTAAACAAAAGGCTGGAGAAACTCAGCAGGTGAGGCAGCATCTATGGAGCGAAGGAATGGGTGACGTTTCGGGTTGAGACCCTTCTTCAGACTGATGTGGGGGTGGGAGGAGGGGGGCGGGAAGAAGAAAGGAAGAGGCGGAGACAGTAGGCTGTGGGAGAGCTGGGAAGGGGAAGGGAAGGAGGGAGAAAGCAAGGACTACCTTCTTCTTCTGTTGTGTGGCGTGCGCAGCCTAAAGTTGTTGGACAACTTGTTCTATTTGATCTTCCTTTTGTGCACGTCGAGTTGATTGCATTAGTTGAAACAGGGCGGACCACGTGAAGGTTGCAATCTTCCACCCCAAGGACTACCTGAAATTGGAGGTCAATGTTCATACTGCTGGGGTGTAAACTACCCAAGCGAAATATGAGGTGTTGCTCCTCCAATTTGCGGTTGGACTCACTCTGGCCATGGAAGAGGCCCAGGACCAAAATTTCAGTTTCAGAATGGGAGGGGGAGTTGAAGTGCTGAGCCACCGGGAGATGAGGTTGGTTAATGCGAACTGAGCGGAGGTGTTGGGCGAAGCGATCACCAAGCCTGTACTTAGTTTAATATTGTTCATATTAACATCTTCAGTCTGCTAGAAAATGCAAATTTAAAAAGAAATCACTATTTTATGACTAACTAATGAAACAGTTAGTCTCAATGTGTGACTCCAAGTGGCGTACAATGTGACCTCATCATCAAAGTACAAAATAGATTTTAGTTACGTCATAAATTTCAATCACCATGGAAACCATCTGTTCCTTCTATTTTTGTTCCATATCTGGAGAGCAAAATCACCTTTTAATCTTTTTAATGATTGTATCATATTTCATCTATTTATATTCTTTCCCTTTACTGACACATTTGTCTTACTTCAATTCCTGGGTATTCCTTCCTTCACTCCCCAAAATCCAGCTTCATGGCTTTGCACGTAATCATTGCTCTTGCACAAGGTGAGGATCTAACAAAATCATCTAAATTATGGTCCATCTGATCACTAGCATATTTTGATTCTGTCGTATGGATTATTTCAACTCAAATTAAACTACATCTTAATCAGATCATCAATATCCTAACGCATGTATATTCTACCAGGGACTTTTAAACAAATGTGATCAATTCAATAAGAATGATCCGAGAACACTGACGTTGGGATTACATTTTTCTAATGCTTGATTCTTTTGCGAAGAGTTTTTTTAATTTTTAATTGCCGTTTTTTCAGGAATTGTAGATATAGTCGGTTAAAAAAGAATATGAAGTGATTGCAACTTCCGATGAAAATGCTCATATTAGCCTGAGCACTCATTAAGTAAATAAATAGACATTGAGTCTAACAGGTCCTTTGGTCCAACGTCCATGCTGATCAAGATGTCCCAACTAAGCAGGTCCTATTTACCTCTTCATGCTGCCTCAGAGCACCAGAGACCAGGTTTGATCCTGACTGCGGGTGCTGTCTGTGCAGAGTTTGCATGTTGTCCCTGTGAAAGTGTGGGTTTACTCCGGGTACTCCAGTTTCCGCCCTACATCCCAAAGACATGCGAGTTTGCAGGTTAATTGACTTCTGTGAAATTGCCCCTAATCTGGAGGAAATGGATGCAAAAGTGGGATAATGTAAGACTGGTGTGAACGAGTGAATGATGGGCGACAAGGACTTGGTGGACTGAATGGCCTGTTTCCATGCTGTATCTCAAAACTAAACTAAAATCTGTTTCATCAGGAGATCTGGAAGAGGAAGACCATTTTTTTTGTCTTTGGAAAAAAAACAAGCTGAAAGCTCGTTAAAGGCTCAGTGCTGCAGCGGTAAAGTTGTTGCCTCACACTGCCAGAGACCCGGGTTCGATCCTGACCACAGGTGCTGTCTGTCCTGAGTTTGTACGTTCTCCCTGTTACCACGTTGGTTTTCTCCGAGTGCTCCGGTTTTCTCCCACACTCCAACGATGTAAAGGTTTGTAGGTTAATTGGCTTCGGTAAAATTGTAAATTGCTCCCAGTGTGTGGATAGTGCTTGTGTATGGGTTGATTGCTGGTCATCACGGACCTGTTTCTCCACTGTATTTGTAAAGTCTAAAATAAAGTCGAAATAAATGGACATCACAAGGATTATGAAATAAGTGAAAGTTGGTGTTGGTGATTTAAATGTTCCATATTTAGAGTAAAGCCGACTGAATAGGAAGAGAATAAACTCTCTCTTGAAAACATCCAGTGAATTGGCCTCCACTGCCTTCTGTAGCAGAGAATTCCACAGATTCGCAACTCACCGGGTGGAAAAGCTTTTTCTTATCTCAGTCCTAAATGGTCTATCCCTTATTCTTATACTGTGACCCCTGGTTCTGGACTTCCCCCAACATTGGGAACATTTTTCCTGCATCAAGCCTGTTTAATCCCTTAAGAATTTTACAAGTGTCTATAAGATCCTCTCTTATCCTTCTAAATTCCAGTGAATACAAGGCCCAGTCAATCCACTCCTTCATCATATGTCAGTCCCGCCATCCCGGGAATTAACCTGGTGAACCTTAGCTGCACTCCCTCAATAGCAAGAATTGAGCAAGAGTACTATAGAGTTTGTTTGAGAGTGAGTTAATAAGACAAGTCAGGCCCGCAGAGTTGTTTCCCTGTTGAGCTGCTGCACTTCACAATAATAGCGATGCTTGTAAAACAAAAATAGCCATCATCTCCTGACTCTGCTTCTGAATTATAACTCCAGCTCAGACAGAGATAAAAAGCACAGAAAACCAGTCCATCCTTTGGCCAATAAGGTACAATTTTACCCTACACAAATAACTTGATGAGAATTTGTAGACCAATTCTTTAGATTTCCCAACTCTATTCTTCAGACCATAAGAGGCACGCAGCATTATTCGAAAGAAATCAAAGACCTCCAGCTTCAACAATTGCATTCTTAAAGTAAAAATATTGCAGTGCAATATGAACACAGAACAGTACAGCACTAGGACAGGGCCTTTGGCCCACAATGTCTGCCGAACATGATGCCAAATGAAACTAATCTCCTCTGCCTGCATGTGATCCGTATCCCTCCATGCCTTGCGTATCCACGTGCCTATACAAAAGCCTCATAAATTCCATTATAGATCATTCATCTATGACATTGGAGACACAAAGAATTGCAGTTGCTGGGATCTTGAGCATGCTGGAGTATTTTACTCAGAGCGTGGTGAATCTATGGAATTCATAGCCACAGATGACTGTGGAGGCCAAGACAATGGATATGAAGGTGGGGATTGACCGATTATTGATTAGTATGGGTGTCAGGGATTGGGGTTGAGGGGAAAAAGATAGATCAGCCGTGATTGAATGACAAATGGCCTGATTCAGCTCTTATAACATGAAATTATGAACCTATTAAAATACCCAACTCACCATGTAGCAGTTGTGGAAAGAAAAATAATGTTTCTGCTTTGAAGATCCCCATGTCAGAACTGTGGAAGAGAGGCAGAAAAAGGATAAAAGCAAGTTTATAAATTGTTTGTCTACGGTCTGACAAGGGATCTTCGACCTGAAGTTTGCATGTTCCCCCGGTGACTGTGTGGGTTTCTGCCGGGTGCTCGGGTTTCCTCTCACATCCCAAAGACGAGCGAGTTTATAGGTTAATTGTCCTGTTTTTATTTTAAACTGCCCCTCATGTGTCTGGAGCGGATGAGCAAGTGGGATAGCATGGAACTGTTGTGAAGAGGTGATCAATGGTCGACATGGACTCAGTGGGCCGATGTTGTATCTTTCATTCAAATCAAATCAGTACATAACATTGATCTTCTCTGGGTTTGATAGTTTTTTAGTTAAATGGAAAGTAATCAAACACACAAAACTAAACTAAACATGGAAGGCTGGCCGGGCATAGATTGGAATAGGCAAATCCTGAGGCAACATTTGTTGTTATTTGTCATCTAGTCGACTTGAAGGATTCAGCTTTGACTTATTTATATTCTCTCTACCCTTGTCTGACATTTCTCCTTTGCTTCCCAATAACTTGTGTCTGATGTTCACACAAGGTACTTTGAAGTCTCCGATCAGAAGTCCTTCGTCGGCTTTCCACAACAGGCTCAGAGAAGGTCATGATTGATTTCTCATTATCACCAATGAGCATGCCGAGCGAGAGAGCAAATGTAACACAATGACATGTTAAACAATTTTAATAACTAATCCCTGCTCCTGATTAATAGCCCTGTACCAAGTAAAATAATAATTTTGTTGACGTTTGCTTTGACAAAGTAAAAGGTGTCTTACAAATCAGATTCTATCTGGGTTTGATGATTATATAAGCTGCTCCTCTTTTGCTTTCTCCCACTATTCAGAAGGCATTGACTCTGTGCTCCATCTGCTAATTACACCCTCAACAAGCAGTAGTGGCTATTTTACATGAAATAGCCTCAATAGTCTTCTTCTTTCGTGTGGCGTGCACAGCCTAAAATTGTAGGACAACTTGTTCTATTTGATCTTCCGTTTGTGCACGTCGAGTTGATGTCATTAGTCGAAACAGGGGGGACCACGTGAAGGTTGTAATCTTCCACCCCGCCTCAATAGTGTGAAAAGCTTACTCGGCCATGAAGATGAGATAACTCAGAAAACCCACATGGTGCGTCTACTTGGCATCCAACAGTAAGGCTTCACAAACTATTCGGGACAGGCAGCATTTCTGGACAAAAGGAATAGGCGATGTTTTGGGTCGAGACCCTTCTTCAGATTGAGAAGCAGGGGAGAGGGGAACGAGAGATACAGACAGTATTTAGGAGAAAATTAATGGAAGATACGTAAAAAGCAATGATAATCAAGGAAATGTGTGGCGCACAATAGGCCATTGTTGATAGATGACAAAGAGTGCACAGAAACAGGACGACAGTAAAACTAGAACGACGACTCCATTCTTTTGTGTGTGTCTTCGGTTTGAACTAGCATCTGCAGTTCCTCCCTACGCATTTCACAAACTATTCTCCAATTTCATCCTATTTGAGCACCTGAGAGATCAAACAATCCCAGAAATCAATCCAAATAAACTTGAGATCAACAAACGCAAGGCAATTTCCCAAAATTAGGACAGCGACGATCACTCGATAATTTGTGATAGTCAATGTCGCTAATCGGTCAGCCAACAAAAGGAATTCCCGAGCAAAACACAAAATGGCGGAGGAACTCAGCGGGCTAGCGGAGGGAATGGACAGATGATGTTTTGCGTCGGGACCCTTCTTTGGTTCAAAGATTCCAGCATCTGCAGTTCCTTGCATCTGCAAAGAATTCCTGTGTGTTCTTCAGATGGACTCTTGTATATATGGAGATCAGGTCTCAGTTTAAAGATGACATCTTGGACATTGCCTGATAGTTTTAGTTGGTATCATGGACAGTACAGACATCATGGGCTGAAGGACCTGCTCCTGTGCTCACCTGACCAAGTTCTATGACCCAAACATAAAAGCTGGACTTTTCCAGTTGTACAGTAGGCAATGCAATGGTGCTTTCACATCTGATCTAGTCTGAGACACTTTTCCCAGTCCCAGTGGGGAGAAGGAATGGGTGATATTTTGGGTCGAGCCAATTCTTCAGACTTTCAGTCTCGTCATAAGAAGGGTCTCGGCCTGAAACGTCACCCGTTCATTCTGTCCATAGATGCTGCCTGTCCCGCTGAGTAAAGGGGCTGTCCCACTGTGGCGACCTAATCTGTGAGTTTAGAAGAGTTTGCCCTCGACTCAAACTCGCAGCATGGTGCGGATGACACGAAGCTGGGGGGCAGTGTTAGCTGTGAGGAGGATGCTAGGAGGCTGCAAGGTGACTTGGATAAGTTGGGTGAGTGGGCAAATGCATGGCAGATGCAGTATAATGTGGATAAATGTGAGGTTATCCACTTTGGTGGTAAAAACAGGTGGTAGACTATTATCTGAATGGTGGCCGATTAGGAAAAGGGGAGATGCAACAAGACCTGGGTGTCATGGTACATCAGTCATTGAAAGTAGGCATGCAGGTGCAGCAGGCAGTGAAGAAAGCAAATGGTATGTTGGCATTCATAGCAAAAGGATTTGAGTACAGGAGCAGGGAGGTTCTACTGCAGTTGTACAGGGTCTTGGTGAGGCCACACCTGGAGTATTGCGTACAGTTTTGGTCTCCTAATCTGAGGAAAGACATTCTTGCCATAGAGGGATTACAGAGAAGGTTCACCAGACTAATTCCTGGGATGGCAGGACTTCCATATGAAGAAATACTGGGTAGACTCGGCTTGTACTCGCTGGAATTTAGAAGATTGAGGGGGGATCTTATAGAGACTTACAAAATTCTTAAGGGGTTGGACAGGCTAGATGCAGGAAGATTGTTCCCGATGTTGGGGAACTTTGGGAGATTTGTATGATATGGGAAAACTATTATCATTTAAACAATTACAACTAAAATATAATCTGGGTAACAATCAGATTTTAAATATTTCCAAATATGTGATTATCTGAAAAAACATGCACAAGAATTTCACAAATGCCATTAGACTTACTAGATGAAGTAATGAATACAAAGGCGGAATCAGCAAATTTAATTTCATATATATATAATAATATACTAAATGCAGTAATACCAACAACGGATGGTATCAGAGGTGGGTGGGATAACGAACTAAGCATAAAAAATTCCAATGAAAGGCGGAAAGAGTACTTATTAAATGTGCACAAATGTTCAATTAACGTGAGACACACCTTAAATGAGACACGATAAAAAATTTTACATAGATTATACTACTCAAAAACTAAATTTTACTTCAGAGTCACGTGAGTGACTACGTGAAGAAGCCCTGCCAGGCGCATGCGCGTCATTACGTCGACGCATGTTGCATTGAACGGAGCTGGAGAGCGCAGCTCCACCAGTGGTAAGTAGAAAACCTCGCAGGTAAGTTTTAAAAACTTCCAGCGAGACTTAAGCTCCATAAGGCTGGCTTGTGAGTCAGCAGGAGCCTGTTCAGCGGGAGGAGCAAGCATGGGCCACGCAGCATTGCGGTCCCATCGCAGCGATCGGCTAAATAGATAAGTGCGGTACAGGTGGCCGTTATTCCGTAGTTAATACCCTCCAGCTGCTCTAAAGTCGTACAGGCTGAGGCCACAACGATAGGTAAGCATACAAGGTCTGCTTTGAGTATGTGTTACCAGATGCAGTTCCTTAGCTTGATGTGTATGATCAGGATATGTGCATTATTAAACTTCCCATCCCTGCTCTGAGAAAACAAGCAAGTTAAATACAAAGGTTTGATTCTGGGGGTCCAGCAGAGGCAGGGAGATGGGTACAAAGTACTAAGTACCCAATACAGCCACATTAACCCTTATATTGGGAGAACTGTGTGATACTGAGATTAATATAAATATTCTGCAAGTAGAATGTGCCTGTCAGAATCTATTATTCTAAACATGAACATATATGATTATGCACAAATACACAAGAAAATGTAAAGAAAGTTACTCTCCTCCAAGAGGCCCACAGGAGCCGTTGGTGGAAGTGAAGGAGGGGGAGGAGCGACACCCGACCGGTAGGTTTAAAATCTAGCGCGGGGCTTGTGTTTCCAGAGGCCCACAGGAGCCGTTGGTGGAAGTGAAGGAGGGGGAGGAGCGACACCCGACCGGTAGGTTTAAAATCTAGCGCGGGGCTTGTGTTTCCAGAGGCCCACAGGAGCCGTTGGTGGAAGTGAAGGAGGGGGAGGAGCGACACCCGACCGGTAGGTTTAAAAATCTAGCGCGGGGCTTGTGTTTTCAGAGGCTTACCGAAATCCATAACGTTCCATTTGGAGGTGGGGTTTTTTTTTGGGTTTTTTTGAGGAAGCCGCTGATTGGTGGAAGAGGACCCGAGGAAGCAGCTGATTGGGTGCAACCCCGGGTTTACTATTTTACATTTCTGCCTTCTGGGAGTGAGGGGATTCTGGGAGTGAGGGATTTAGTATTTAGTAGTAAAGTTTAAAGGATAAGTTTTTGTGTTTTTTTTAGTAATTTGGGAGTAAGGTATGGCAGTAGAGATTGGCCCCGTGGTTTGTTCAGCCTGCAACATGTGGGAGATCAGGGAGATGGTCGGTGTCCCTGGTGACTACGTTTGCAGGAAGTGTGTCCAGCTGCAGCTCCTGGCAGATCGCATTGAACGATTGGAACTGCGGCTGGATTCATACTGGAGCATCCACGATGCGGAGAAAGTCGTGGATAGCACGTACAGTGAGTTGGTCACACCGCTGGCAAAAGGTAGGAGGACAAGAAGGGAACGGGTGGCCAATAGCCAGCAAAGCAGTAGGCAGGTAGTGCAGGAGTCCCCTGCGGTCATCTCCCTCCTAAACAGGTATACCATTTTGGATACTGTTGAGGGAGATGGCTCATCAGGGGAATGCAGCAGCAGCCAGGTTCATGGCACCATGGGTGGCTCTGCAGCACATGAGGGGGGAAAAAAGAGGGGAAGGGCAATAGTAATAGGGGATTCAATTGTCAGGGGAATAGATAGGCGTTTCTGCGGCCGCAAACGAGACTCCAGGATGGTATGTTGCCTCCCTGGTGCAAAGGTCAGGGATGTCACTGAACGGCTGCAGAACATTCTGGAGGGGGAGGGTGAACAGCCAGTTGTCGTGGTGCATGTTGGCACCAACGATATAGGTAAAAAAAGGGATGAGGTCCTACAAGGTGAATTTAGGGAGCTAGGAGATAAACTTAAAAGTAGGACCTCAAAGGTAGTAATCTCCGGATTACTACCAGTACCACGGGCCAGTCAGAGTAGAAATAGGAGGATAATGCAAATGAATACGTGGCTTGAAAAGTGGTGCAAGGGGGAGGGATTCAAATTTTTAGGGCACTGGGACCAGTTCTGGGGGAGGTGGGACCGGTACAAACAGGACGGTTTGCACTTGGAATGGAATGGAACCAATGTTCTTGGGGGAGTGTTTGCTAGTGCTGTCGGGGAGGATTTAAACTAATGTGGCAGGGGGATGGGTACAAGAGCAGAGAGGGCAGGAGGGTGTAAAATGAGGGTAGAAGCATTAGGTAGCAAGGTGAAAGGTAAAAAGTGGCAGGCAGACAAAACCAGGGCAAAAATCAAAAAGGGCCACTTTTCAGCAAAATTGTATAAGGGGTAAATGCGTTGTAAAGACAAGCCTGAAGGCTTTGTGTCTCAATGCAAGGAGTATTCGTAATAAGGTGGACGAGTTGAACGTGCAGATAGATATTAATGATTATGATATAGTTGGGATCACGGAGACATGGCTCCAGGTGGACGTAGGCTGGGAGCTGAACATCCAGGGATATTCAATATTCAGAAGGGATAGAGAGAAAGGAAAAGGAGGTGGGGTAGCGTTGCTGGTTAGAGAGGAGATTAAAGCAATGGAAAGGAAGGACATTAGCTTGGAGGATGTGGAATCGGTATGGGTAGAGCTACAAAACACTAAGGGGCAGAAAACGCTGGTGGGTGTTGTGTACAGGCCACCTAACAGTAGCAGAGAAGTTGGGGATGGTATCAAACAGGAAATTAGAAATGCGTGCGACAAAGGCAAAACAGTTATAATGGGTGACTTCAATCTACATATAGATTGGGTTAATCAAATTGGCAGGGGTGCTGAGGAAGAGGATTTTTTGGAATGTATGCGGGATAGTTATCTAAATCAACATGTAGAGGAACCAACGAGAGAGCAGGCTATTTTAGACTGGGTTTTGAGTAATGAGGAAGGGGTAATTAGCCGTCTTGTTGTACGTGCCCCCTTGGGCAAGAGTGACCATAATATGGTTGAGTTCTTCATTAGGATGGAGAGTGACATTGTTAATTCAGAAACAATGGTTCTGAACTTAAAGAAAGGTAACTTTGAGGGTATGAGACGTGAATTGGCCAAGATTGACTGGCAATTAATTCTAAAAGGGTTGACGGTGGATATACAATGGAAGACATTTAAAGATTGCATGGATGAACTACAAAAATTGTTCATCCCAGTTTGGCAAAAGAATAAATCGGGGAAGGTAGTGCATCCGTGGATAACAAGGAAATCAGGGATAGTATCAAAGCAAAGGATGATGCGTACAAAGTAGCCAGAAAAAGCAGCATACCAGAGGACTGGGAGAAATTCAGAGACCAGCAGAGGAGGACAAAGGCTTAATTAGGAAAGGAAAAAATAGATTATGAAAGAAAACTGGCAGGGAACATAAAAACTGACTGCAAAAGTTTTTATAGATATGTGAAGAGAAAGAGGTTAGTTAAAACAAATGTAGGTCCCTTGCAGTCAGAAACAGGTGAGTTGATCATGGGGAACAAGGATATGGCGGACCAATTGAATAACTACTTTGGTTCCGTCTTCACTAAGGAAGACATAAATAATCTGCCTGAAATAGCAGGGGACTGTGGGTCAAAGGAGGAATTGAGTGAAATCCAGGTCAGTCGGGAAGTGGTGTTGGGTAAATTGAATAGATTAAAGGCCGATAAATCCCCAGGGCCAGATAGGCTGCATCCCAGAGTACTTAAGGAAGTAGCTCAGGAAATAGTGGATGCATTAGTGATAATCTTTCAAAACTCTTTAGATTCTGGAGTAGTTCCTGAGGATTGGCGGGTAGCAAATGTAACCCCTCTTTTTAAGAAGGGAGGGAGAGAGAAAACGGGGAATTACAGACCAGTTAGTCTAACATCGGTAGTGGGGAAACTGCTAGAGTCAGTTATTAAAGATGGGATAGCAGCACATTTGGAAAGTGGTGAAATCATTGGACAAAGTCAGCATGGATTTACAAAAGGTAAATCAAGTCTGACGAATCTTGTGGAATTTTTCGAGGATGTAACTAGTAGCGTGGATAAGGGAGAACCAGTGGATGTGGTATATCTGGACTTCCAGAAGGCTTTCGACAAGGTCCCACATAAGAGATTAGTATACAAACTTAAAGCATACGGTATTAGGGGTTCAGTATTGATGTGGATAGAGAACTGGCTGGCAAACAGGAAGCAAAGAGTAGGAGTAAACGGGTCCTTTTCACAATGGCAGGCAGTAACTAGTGGGGTACCGCTGGGGCTCAGTGCTGGGACCCCAGCTATTTACAATATATATTAATGATCTGGATGAGGGAATTGAAGGCAATATCTCCAAGTTTGCGGATGACACTAAGCTGGGGGGCAGTGTTCGCTGTGAGGAGGATGCTAGGAGACTGCAAGGTGACTTGGATAGGCTGGGTGAGTGGGCAAATGTTTGGCAGATGCAGTATAATGTGGATAAATGTGAGGTTATCCACTTTGGTGGCAAAACAGGAAAGCAGAATATTATTTAAATGGTGGCCGATTAGGAAAAGGGGAGATGCAGCGAGACCTGGGTGTCATGGTACACCAGTCATTGAAAGTAGGCATGCAGGTGCAGCAGGCAGTGAAAAAAGCGAATGGTATGTTAGCTTTCATAGCAAAAGGATTTGAGTACAGGAGCAGGGAGGTTCTACTTCAGTTGTACAGGGTCTTGGTGAGACCACACCTGGAGTATTGCGTGCAGTTTTGGTCTCCAAATCTGAGGAAGGACATTATTGCCATAGAGGGAGTGCAGAGAAGGTTCACCAGACTGATTCCAGGGATGTCAGGACTGTCTTATGAAGAAAGACTGGATAGACTTGGTTTATACTCTCTGGAATTTAGGAGATTAAGAGGGGATCTTATAGAAACTTACAAAATTCTTAAGGGGTTGGACAGGCTAGATGCAGGAAGATTGTTCCCGATGTTGGGGAAGTCCAGGACAAGGGGTCACAGCTTAAGGATAAGGGGGAAATCCTTTAAGACCGAGATGAGAAAGACTTTCTTCACACAGAGAGTGGTGAGTCTCTGGAACTCTCTGCCACAGAGGGTAGTTGAGGCCAGTTCATTGGCTATATTTAAGAGTGAGTTGGATGTGGCCCTTGTGGCTAAGGGGATCAGAGGGTATGGAGAGAAGGCAGGTACGGGATACTGAGTTGGATGATCAGCCATGATCATATTGAATGGCGGTGCAGGCTCGAAGGCTGAATGGCCTACTCCTGCACCTAATTTCTATGTTTCTATGTTAAGAGAGGACAAGAATGTGGGGGAGACTAGAAATGGAGAAAATGCTCCACACTTTACTCAGTCAAGGGTCCAAAGACCCAAAGATTCCCAGGCAGCCTCCGAAGGAGTTCCATACACTATGTATGGTGCCTGTTAAAAATGGGAATCTGGGTCTCCAGTGCCTTCTTAGGTCTGGATGAGGTCTCCCAAGAGCAAGACTGAAATGCTCAAAACTTTAAGCAGTCAAGGGTCCAAAGACCCAGGGATTCCCAGGCAGCCTCCGAAGGAGTTCCATACACTGAGTATGGTGCCTGTTAAAAAAGAAAAATATGGAAATCTGACTCTCCAGTGCCTTGTTTAAGTCTGGATGAGGTCTCCTAGAGCAAGACTCGGGAGTACCAGAGCAGGAGGAGACTGACCCTGAAGCTGATGTCCCTACTTATGTGTAGGGACATCAGCTTCTTATGTCCCTACTTATGTGTAGAGCACAAGAGCCACGCTCCGGGTGTTCCCGATGTAGCATCAAGTTTGCTATATCGGTATGGACAGTTAAGGCTATGGATGAGACCTGGCTGCCAACATTATTTGGTTTCTCACCTGCTCCAAGAAACTGTTGTGACTGAAACAGTAAAATATATTAACACCTGTCTATTGTGCCTCGCTCAGGGTGCCAACAGTAAACTCAGTAATTTGGGCACCCATGAGTGTTACGATGCGAGGGCAGGAAATGTGTTTCCAGCATGTCCTCTAGCTGATATCAGTTGGCATCACTGCATTTGGGGAAGACATACAAGGGTCGATAAATGTCCAAAACCTATAAAGACAGGCTTGCGTTACTCTGCAGTGCCTATTCGAACCTAATTGTATGATGAAAATTGCCATTTGGCCAACATTATACCCAAAAATGCAGGACTATGTAGAGTAAACAATAACCAGATTAATTATTGGTGAAAATCTGACAAAACAATTCAGGATCTTCTAGTTAATTTACAGAGGTACAGGACCTTCATTCCATCACACATAGAACTTCTGGGGTACAACCTCTGGTTGGGTGTAAGTTTACAATAGTTTTATAATGAATGATGCTGCATAATATTGATTGGTTTGGTATTTGCTGCACCAGAAACTCGTCAGATAGAAAATATATCCCAGACAAAAGAAGATGGGGGTTGCAGAATCATTCTGGACCTCACAAACTAAATTCATATGTTCAGTATAGGCATTTAATAAAGTACACCTTCAACACTGTAACACAGTTGTTATCACAAGGCTACTATATGGTTACTATAGACATTAAAAAAACATTTTTTTTTAAAAGATACCTTATTATTCAGTACCAATGCATCATTATCGCAGGTACTTTAAGTTAATTCGATGGGTCTGAGGCAATTTATGAATTACCTAATGGGTTATCTTCATCTCTCAGGCTGTTCACATAATTATTGAAACCAGCACTGGTGTTACTGAGGGCTCAGAATCACATTGTAATGGCTTATCTAGAGGATATGTTAATTGTAAATGCCACTCAGGAGACAGCTGAAGAACTGGTTTCAGCAGCAATAAGCCTATTGAAAGGCTAGGGTTCTGTCCATCCAACAACGTCTAAGTTACAGCCATCCCAAACAATTGATTATTTGGGGTTTGTCATTAATTCAGTTGATATCTCAGTAACTTGCTAACAGATAAGGTTGGGGATATTATAAATGTCTGTACTTGTCTCGCTGAGAGACCTTATCCCTCCATCCAATAAGTAGCTACGGATATTGGTAAAATGGTAGCAGCATTCCTGCTGTCGAGTTTGCATTATCAAAGTCTGCTAAGAGCCAGAGGACAAGCACTAAAAATAAAAAAGTAAAAAATAAATAAATTAAAATAAAAAATTAAAACAAATAAAAATTAAAAATTAAATAAAAAGCATGCAGGTCATTTCATAGGTCCATGCAGTTACCAACTAAAGTTTTAGCTGAATTGCAATGGTGGATTCTCAATGTTGCACAAGCTACTAGAATATATTTTGGTTCAGCAACCTTCAGTGGTATTACAAACTGATGGAAGTGCTCTCGGATGGGGAGGTAAGGACAGTGCCACCAGTTGAGGTGGTGATGGACTGTCCAAGACGATTAATTCTCCAAACACATGGTATCAATTATTAGGAGTTATTGGGGGCATTTTATGCATTGATAGCTCATTGTTCTACAATGAATGACTTACATGTTCAATTACAAGTAGACAATACCACAGCTGTGGGAGAGACAATATTGTTGCAGACAACAGATCACGAAAGTTCAATGACAATACAATATGGATGCTAAATCCAGACGTTCAAAAAGATTGTCAGTCAGTATGGGTACCACATATTGATCTGTTTGCATCCAGATTTAATCTCCAGTTGCCTAAATCTGTCATAGGAGCCAGACCCAGGAGCAGTAACGGTGGATGCATTCTCGCTACATTGGGGAAGTATAGTCTTCTATGTTTCCCCATTTTGCCTGATTAGGCAATGTCTCACCAAAATAGAGCAAGACTCTGCCGCAGGCGTTTGGTGGTTCCAAACTGGTCTACACAGCCATTGTTTCCATTGGTGCTCTGAATGATGACTCAGCCATTCATGACAATCCCCAGCTGCAGTAATTGTTGGTACATCCAGTACAGGAGAAGTCATCCATTATTAATTGTTAATCTGCAGGTTCTGATGGACTGACGGATAGGACAATGGATGTTATAACTGCAGTTTGGAGAGAGAGCACTAAGAAACAATATATCTCTCATATAAGGAAATGGGAAATATTTTGTATACAGTCAGATATATTTTATCATACTGCAAACATATCGGATGTATTGGAGTTCCTTGCTATGTTGCACCTGAGATATAGTGCCATTAATAGTGCTCGGAGTACTTTGTCCTCCTATTTAGGACAAATTTCAGAACGACAATCTATCGGGTTCATCCGTTAATATCCCAATTTATGAGAGGAATTTTAATAAAATCCTACCAAACCCAGATTTACAGAAATCTGGGATGTCAGTATAATTCTCACATTGCTTCGGCAGTGGGCTCCAATTACATCACTGTCTTTTCAGAACTTAATATTTACAGTGGTTATGCTCATGTCATTAGTATCAGCACAATGAGTACAAACATTACAAATGTTGCGCTTAGATTGTATGCACTTGTCTGTAGATAAAATTACTTTTTATGTCTATGATCTAAGCAAACAAAGCAAGCCAGGGAAGGCTAGAACCAAGGTAATCTTTAAAGCATACTCTGTCGACCAATGCTCATTACCCACAAAATAAAAAATAAAAAAAATAAAATAAAAAAGTGACAGTACAAACTATTCCAGATGGTTAAAACAGGTTCTGTATTTAGCTGGAGTTCATACTCATGTGTTAAATCTCAACTCCTCAAGGGCGGCATCAATGTCCGCGGCGAAGACACAGGACATGCCGCTCGACCAAATTCTAGAGGCCGCAGGATGGTCTAAAGAAGTAATTTTTTTTTTTAGATTTAGGATAAACCTGTTGTCACAGTGCCATGTTTTGCACATATAACCATATAACAATTACAGCACGGAAACAGGCCCTCTCGGCCCTTCCAGTCTGTGCCGACCATTTGTTTTCCCCTAGTCCCATCTACCTGCACTCAGACCATACCCCTCCATTCCCTTCACGTCCATATATCTATCCACTTTAGTCTTAAATGTTAAAATCGATCCTGCCTCCACCACTTCTGCTGGAAGCTCATTCCACACAGCCACCACCCTCTGAGTAAAGAAGTTCCCCCTCACGTTACCCCTAAACTTCTGTCCCTTAATTCTCATGTCATGCCCTCTTGTTTGAATCTTCCCTACCCTCAATGGGAAAAACGTATCCACGTCAACTCTGTCTATCCCTTTCATCATTTTAAAGGACCTCAAGCAAGTCCCCCTTAACCTTCTGCGCTCCAAAGAATAAAGACCTAACTTGTTCAACCTTTCTCTGTAACCATAGTTGCTGGAACCCTGGCAAACATTCTAGTAAATCTCCTCTGTACTCTCTCTATTTTTTTGACATCCTTCCTATAACTAGGCGACCCAAAATTGTACACAATACTCCAGAATTGGTCTTACCAATGCCTTGTACAATTTTAACATTACTTCCCTACTCCTATATTCAATGCTCTGATTTATAAAGGCCAGCACACCACAAGGCTTTCTTTACCACCCTATCTACATGCGATTCCACCTTCAGGGAACTATGCACAGTTATTCCTAGATCCCTCTGTTCCACAGCATTCCTCAATTCCCTACCATTTACCATGTACTTCCTATTTTGATTTGTCCTGCCAAGATGGTAGCCTTCACACTTAACAGCATTAAACTCCATCTGCCATCTTTCAGCCCACTTTTCCAAATGGCCCAAATCTCTCTGTAGACTTTGAAAATCTACTTCAATTATCCACAACACCACCTATCTTAGTATCATCTGCATACTTACTTATCCAATTCTCCACCCCATCATCCAGATCATTGATGTACATGCAAACAACAGTGGACCAACACAGATCCCTGAGGCACCCCACTGGTCACCGGCTTCCAACCTGACAAACAGCCATCCACCATTACTCTCTGACCTCTCTCCCATTCAGCCACTGTTGAATCCATCTTGCTACTCCGCCATTAACACCCAAAGATTGAACCTTCTTAACCAACCTTCCATGGGGAACCTTGTCAAAGGCCTTACTGAAATCCATATAGACAACATCCACTGCTTTATCCTCATCAATTTCCCTAGTTACCGCTTCAAAAAAATTCAAGACAGGTTTGTCAAACATGACCTTCCAGGCACAAATCCATGTTGACTGTTCCTGATCAGACCCTGTTTATCCAGATGCTTATATATATTATCTCTAAGTATCCTTTCCATTAATTTGCCCACCACTGACGTCAAACTAATAGGTCTATAAATTGCTAGTTTATTCTTTGAACCCTTTTTAAACAATGGAACAACATGCGCAGTACGCCAATCCTCTGGCACTATCCCCGTTTCTAATGACATTTGAAATATTTCTGTCATAGCTCCTGCTATTTCTACACTAACTTCCCTCAATGTCCTAGGGAATATCCTGTCAGGACCTGGAGACTTATCCACCTTTATATTTTTCAAAAGTGTCAGTACTTCCTCCTCTTTGAATCTCATAGTTTCCATAGCTACTCTACTTTTTCCCCTTAACTCACAGAGTTCAATATCCTTCTCCTTGGTGAATACCGAAGAAAAGAAATTGTTCAATATCTCCCCCATCTCTTTTGGCTCTGCAGATAGCTGTCCCATTCTGGTTCTCTAATGGTCCAATTTTATCCCTCGTTATCCTTTTGCTATTAATATTGCTGTAGAAACCCTTTGGGTTTACTTTCACTTTCTTGCCAAGGCAACCTCATATCTTTTTTTAGCCTTCCTAATTTCTTTCTTAAGATTCTTTTTACATTCTTTATACTCCTCTAGCACCTCATTTACTCCATGCCTCCTATAATTATTGTAGATATCTCTCTTTTTTCAAATCAAGTGTCCAATTTCCCTTGAAAACCATGGCTCTTTCCAATTTTTACTATTTCCTTTCAACCTAACAGGGACATAAAGATTCTGTACTCTTACAATTTTCTCCTTTTAAATGTCCTCCATTTCTCTTCTACATCCTTCCCATGAAACAAAGTGTCCCAATTTCACTCCTTTAAAATCCTTACGCATTCCCTCAAAGTTAGCCTTTTCTCCAATCAAAAATCTCCACCCTAGGTCCAGTTCTGACTCTCTCCATAATTATATTGAAACTAATGGTATTGTGATTCACTTGGTCCCGAAGTGCTCACCAACGCATACCTCCGTCACCTGACCTGCCTCATTTCCTAACAGGAGGTCCAGCACTGCCCCTTCTCTGGTTGATACCTCTATGTACTGCTGCAAAAACTATTCCTGCACAACATTTAACAAACTCCAACCCATCCAGCCCATTTACAGAATGTGTTTCCCAGTCTATTTTTAGAAAATTGAAATCTCCCACAATCACTACCTTGTGCTTACTACTAATATCTGCTATCTTCCTTACATATTTGCTCTTCCAATTCACGCTCCCCATTTGGCGGTCTATAATACACCCCTAAAAGTGTTGCTACAACACCGTTCCCACTTCTCAGTTCCACTCCAAATAGCCTCCTAGACGAGCCCTCTAATCTATTCCTGCCAAAGCACTGCTGTAATATCTTCTCTGACAAGCAATGCAACACCTCCCCCTCTGGACCCTCCAATTCTATCACACCTGAAGCAACAAAATCCCTGGGAATATTTAGTTTCCAATCACAGCCCTCCTGCAACCATGTTTCACTGATTGCCACAACATCATATTCCAGGTGTCAATCCAGGCTCTAAGTTCATCCACCTTACTTACAATGCTCCTAGCATTAAAAAATATACACATTTTAGAAACCCACCATCCCTTATTCTCTGTATATTATCTTTTTCATCTTTCTCGCCTACATTTTGGATCCGAGTGCTTCCCTTCTCTGCCTCTTGCCCACACCCTGACCCCTAGCCCCCTCTACCCGAGTCCCTCCCCCAGCCCTTCTAGTTTAAAGTCTCCCAGTAGCCTTTGCAAATCTCCCTGCCAGGATATTTGGTCCTCCTCGGGTTCAAGTGCAACCGTCCTTTGTGTACAGATCATGCCTTCCCCAAAAAGAGGTCCCAGTGATCAAGAAACTTGAATCCCTGCCCACTGCACCAGTCCCTCAGCCATGCATTTATCCTCACCTCATTTCATTCCTACTATCACTGTCATGCGGTACAGGCAGTAATCCATGAATATCGTTACCCTTTTGGTCCTTCTCTCCTAAACTTTCCCCCCAACTCCCTAAATTCTCCCTTCAAGGACCTCATCACTTTTTCTGCCTATGTCATTGCTACCTATGTGTACCACAACATCAGGATCCTCTCCCTCCCTTATCAGAATCTTTTGGACATGTTCTGACACATGCGAGGCCCCTGGCACCAGGGAGGCAAACTACCATCCGGGTCTCCCGACTGCGTCTACAGAATCTCCTATCCGACCCCCTAACTATAGAGTCCCCTATTACAATTGCTCCTCCTCTTTTTGCTTACCCTTCTGAGCATCAGGGCCGGTCTCTGTGCCGGAGGCCCGCCGCTGTTGCTGCCCCCAGCTAGGCTGTCCCCTCCAATCGTACTCAAACCTGAATACCTATTTCCAGGTGTACGGTCAAAGGGGTACTCTCTAGCCCCTGCCTCTGCCCCTTGCCCTTCCTAACTGTGACCCCACTTGTCTGCCTCCTATGGTCTGGGAGTGACTACCTCCCTGTAGCTCCTCTCTATTTACCTCCTCACTCTCCCTGAGGAGACGGAGGTCATCGAGCTGCTGCTCCAGGTTCCTAACACAGTCCTTTAGGAGCCCCATCTCGACACACCTGGCGCAGATGTGAACGTCTGTCGGGCTATCAGATTCCCTGACCTCCCCACATCTGACATCCAGAACAGTACACTGCCTTGGCCTTCATACTGCCCCCCTTACACAGGATACAATAGCATCACAATACAAAGTACACAACAAACTGCTGGAATCTGACTGCCAATCAGCTGCTTTCCCTAGTCCACTTCCCACCAATCAGCTGCTTACCCTAGTCCACTTCCCACCAATCAGCGGTTTCCTCAAAAAAAAAACCCACTTCTCCAAATGGAATGTTATGGATTTCGGTAAAAACAAGCCCCGCGCTGGATTTTAAACCTTACCGGTCGGGTGTCGCTCCTCCCCCTCCTTCTCTTCCAACGGCTCCTGTGGGCCTCTGAAAAAACAAGCCCCGCGCTGGATTTTAAACCTTACCGGTCGGGTGTCGCAACATGCTATGTTGTGTTCTGTTCAATTTGTTTGCTATGTTTCATATCATTGTTTCATATCATTTGTTGTAATTTTCCCCTGGGATAGAGGGGTTATTACTTCCTTGTTATTATTATTATTAACATAGTCATTGAATAATTTGAAGCAATGTTCAATATATTATTTATTCACTACTGTGTCAACTGAAGCAGTGTGCCGTATGGAGTGAATCTACGGCATGAAAATCACAGAGCTTTAAAATCTTCGCGTAGTCATTCACGTGACTCCGAAGTAAAATAGTAAGATTAAACCAGAACTTACCTGTTCGAAGTTTGATCTTTATTTTATGAGGAGTTACGATAAAGGATTATGTGCCCTCCGCTTCCGGCCCTCATAATCTAAAGGTTCATCTGGTAGTTCTAGTTTTTTGTAAGCCTTACTATCTTACTTCGGCTATTGGTTTCCGTGTTTTTCACGCTGCTGCTTTGAAGTATGACGCGCATGCGCCTGGCGGGGCTTCTTCAAGTAATCCCTCATCGTAACTCCTCATAAAATAAAGATCAAACTTTGAACAGGTAAGTTCTCATTTAATCTTCCTATTAAATAAATGTTTCCCTAACGTTTCACGAATTTGTGATAAACAGAGATGCCAAGTGTCCCGGATTCGCCGTATTTTGTCCCGGCGAAATAACTTTTTTACGGTGTTCCGGCAGCCAAACATGCTGTTACGGAACACCGCCGCGCCGGTGTTCCTCCCGTGGTGAACGCCGGCGCCATGTGTCCCCGGTTTGCCAGCCCGCGCGATCAGCGGCATTTTGCCGGGCCCTATGACCGCCGTGCGTGCGCAGTGGGGGAGGGTTGCCGGGCCCTAGTGGGACACGCGCGTGCGCAGTGGGGAGGGTGCCGGGCCCCTAGTGACCGCGCCTGCGCAGTGGGGGAGGGTTGCCGGGCCACAGTGGCCGCGGCGTGCGCAGTGGGGAGGGTTTGCCGGGCCTGGCGCGATTTCGAGCCACGCCACGGCCCGGCCCCGAGCCCGGGCGGCGCCGTCCCCGCGATCAGTCGGCAGCGGCCGCCCTCCGGGCACCCCATCACCGGCCCCCACCAGTGCGCAGGCGCAGACCCGCCGGCAACCTGCCAAGTGCGCATGTTGCCGCACCCAGCCGCGCCCGGCAGCCCGCCTTCTGCACCAGTGTCGCAGCGCATAGCCGCCGGCAACAACCCCAGGTGATTTACGGAGAGAGAATGCATTTAACCCCATTTGTTACTGTAGACAAAAAGGGTTAAATGTTACATGTGAACTAAATTTAGGGTTGCCATCTCTGATAAATGCCAGTGTCGAGAGCTATATCGCACATCATTCATCTTCTGTACAAAAATCAAAGGTTTTGGATTAACAATCTTTGAAATTTTCCCACAAAACTGTTTAAAATAAAAATGACAACCAAAGCCAGTGGGTTAGTTCGGAATTAAATGTGTATTAAAATAATCTATTTGATTACGGCTTAATAATAGAAAAAAAGCTCATCTTAAAATTCTGGAATAATGCTCCTGTACCAACATTAAATATGTGGATTTCAACTATGTTTGAAACATTACATCAGGAAGAAATGAGACTCCGCCTGGCAGGAAAATCAGAACGCTTCTATCAGACGTGGTCTGCATTTATAGAATCGCTACAAGGATAGGGTGCAGGATACCTCGGGCCTTGGTAGGGGGGGGATGAAAACTATTGAGTTCGTGAATTCCTTTTGCGTGATATATATAATATAGTAACTGGCTTTTTTTTTTTTTTATTTTATTTTTTTTCTTCTTTTCTCTCTCTTTGTCTCTTTCTTTTTTGCTTTTCTTTTCTAGGTCTTATCTCTTAACCCCCTTTCTCTAATTCTTTGGCCAAGGGTTTCTTCTCCCCTTTGGCACGCTCTTTCACTTTCACAACTCTTTTCACCTACTTCACTCTCTTTCTTTCTATTCTTTTTCTTTAAAAGCCATAACATTATGGGGTACAATGATTGTAACAATATATATGTGATGTACATTGATGTATTTGCCTCTAATAAATAAAAATATTTAAATGTTGGGGAAGTCCAGAACAAGGGGTCACAGTTGAAGGAAAAGAGGGAAGTCTTTTAGGACCGAGATGAGAAAATCATTTTTCACACATAGAGTGGTGAATCTGTAGAATTCTCTGCCACAGAAGGTAGTTGAGGCCAGTTCATTGGCTATATTTAAGAGGGAGTTAGATGTGGCTAAAGGGATCAGGGGGTATGAAGAGAAGTCAGGTACAGGATACTGAGTTGGATGATCAGCCATGATCATATTGAATGGCGGTGCAGGCTCGAAGGGCCGAATGGCCTGCTCCTGCACCTATTTTCTATGTTTTTATGCTTCTATGAATACTCGTGGCCTCAGCTAGGTCGCAAAAAACATTTCAGCATGTTGAAAAGCTTTCCATAAGTAAAATTTGGTCGGCATGGTTCTTTTTAACTCGTAGTGGAGTGGGGTCGCTATGTAGTTATAGGCAGTCGAGGACAGCCGTAGGCAATCTCCATCGCTGACCGGGCATTTTGATTGGCTCATTGGAGTTTTCAGGACCAAGGAAAACTGACCGGTAAGTAAAATGCCCGCTAAACTTTGTTAGAGTTCTTAAAAGTGCCTCCACTCCTCCCCTTCTCTTCCCTTCTCACCCCTTCGTCCCCCCCCCTCCCCTCCGCACTCTCTAAAGGACTTACCGTAACTGTGCCAGCCGTCTTTTACCTTCCTCTTCATCACGGGTGTGAATTTCAGACAGCTCTCCCCCGCTTTCCCTGGCCCCCGCCTTTGTGGTGTGTGTGTGTGTGTGTGTGTGTGTGTGTGTGTGTGTGTGTGTGTGTGTGTGTGTGTGTGTGTGTGTGTGTGTGTGTGTGTGTGTGTGCTGTGTGTGCGTGCGCGCGCGGTCGGGTAATCCAGCTCGCTGTTTCTATGTGGATGGTTGATCCGGCTCGAGGTTTTCCAGGCGAGTGCCCTCGAGCTTGAAGGTCGAAGACACTCTTCTTAATTCGCCGCAGTAGGACAGCCCCTTTACTCCCGCATTTTGTGTCTATCTTATGTAACAGGTTGATACAGGTGGGGGGGGGGGGGGGGTGATAGGCAAATGGTGGACAAAGGCCAAGCCAGAGATGAAAAGACAGAAGGTATGAGAAAAAAGGGGAGTTAAAATGGTTAGCAACCAGGATATCCCATAGGCCTTGGCAAACCAAGCTCAAGTGTTCAGCAAAATGGTCACCGAGCCTACGCTTGATCTCGTCGATGTAAAGGAGGCCACATCAGGAATACCAGTTGCAGTAGATGAGCTTAGAGGAGGTGCACGTGAGCCTCTGTCCAATCTGGAAAGGCTGCTGGGATCCCTGGATGGTGATGGAGGAGGTATTGGGTCAGGTGCTACATCACTTCCGGTTGCAGGGGAACGTACCTGGGGAGGGGGTGGCTAGGTTTAGGGTTAGGCTTAGGGAAAATAAATATGCAGGGAATGGAGGGATATGAATCATGTGCAGGCAGAGGGGGGTTTAATTTAATGATACATTTAATTTGGACAGGTTTAAAGGGATATGGGCCAAGCACAGGTAGGTGGGACTGGTGTGGATTGATGTGTTGGTCAGTGTGGACACGTTGGGCTGAAGGGCATGTTTCCACACTGCATGACTCTACGGTATCATGTTCAGCATTGACATAGTGGGCTGAAGGGACAGTCCTTGCGATGTCCTGTTCTGCGCTCAATAAGTTTGTTCAATAACAAGTCAGCCAATAAATTCAAGAAATTAAAGGTACAAAACTTGCCGGTCAATTTTACATCATTCTGCAATTTGCGTTGCTTAGACCTTTTGTTTTCCACACCCCCTTATTGAGTCATAGATTAATACAGTGTGGAAACAGGCCCTTCGGCCCAACTTGCCCACACTGGCCAACAATGTCCCAGCTACCCTAGTCCTACTTACCTGCGCTTGGTCCATAACCCTCCAAACCTGTCCTATCCATGTACCTGTCCAACTGTTTCATAAACGATGGGATAGTCCCAGCCTCAATGACCTCCTTTGGCAGCTTGTCCCATACACCCACCAACCTCTGTGTGAAAAAGTTACCTGTCGAATTCCTATTAAATCTTTTCCCCTTCACCTTGAACCTATGTCCTCTGGTCCTCAATTTCCTTACTCTGGGTAAAAGACTCTGTGCATCTACCCGATTTATTCCTCTCATGATTTTGTATACTTCCATTAGATCTCCCTTATCCTCTTGCGCTCCATGGAATAGAGATCCAGCCTACTCAACCTCTCCCTATAGCTCACACCCTCTAATCCTGGCAACATTCTCGTAAATCCTTTCTTAACCCTTTCAAGCTTGACAATATCATTCTTATAACATGGTGCCCAGAACTGAACACAATATCCTAAATGAGGTCTCACCAACGTCTTATTGCCTTTGCTGCAATTGCACATTAGCTGCTCACTGAATTGGCCACAGAAAGTCAGGTCTGTTAAACATGTGATAATTGTGAATACAGCATCAATCAACTGGTCTTGCCTGGAAGGAGAGCTATACTGTTGAATTTCTTTCACTCAGGTCATAAAATGGAGATTTCAAAAATATCGGCTCAGAATTGTTTGGTGCCTGGAAAGATATGTTATTTAATTGGTGTTGCACACCAGGTTATGTCCCATGTGTCTAACGCTGCAAAACACTATACTGCACGAGGCTGTGCACAAATGAGCAAATACTGTGCAGTAAAAAAAATGGCCTTTCCTTCACCTGCACTGAGATCAGGGAGCGTGCAAAAAAAGCAGATTAATTGCTTTGTGAGTTTCATGGGATGACATTGAGAAGAGGGGAGGAGGGGTGGGGTGTGGAGTAGCACATGGGAGGAATAGCCAGGCTTATGACCAATGCATAACTTAAAGAGGACCTACTCTAGGTGAGTTCCCAGTGCAGGATCCATTAACTAATGAAGCAACTCTCGGATGTGCTGCGAAGGCCCAGGCCTTGGTCCTAAAGGGGCGGTATGTTAGTGCAGTGGAGTTACTGCCTTACAGCGCCAGAGAAGCAGGTTCGATCCTGACTATGGGTGCTGTCTGTATGGAGTTTGTATATTCTCCCTGTGACTGTATGGGTTTTCTCTGGGTGCTCCGGTTTCCTCCCACATTCCAAAGACATCTGGGTTTAGAGCCTAATTAGCTTTGGTAAAATTGTAAATTGTGCTAGTGTGTAGGATAGTGTTGGTGCACCGGGTGAATTTGGTTGGCCACATTTTCCGTAAAAGCTGACTTGAATAATTCCCACACTATAGAAACTAGAACAACATGCCTATAATTTGCTGGTTCATCTCTTAATTAAATAATGGAGCAACATTTGCAGCATTGCAAACCAAGGAAACAATTCCAAACTCAAAACAACTTTGGAAAGAAACATCAATGAATACATCGACAAGTATTGAATTTATTTTAATATCTCGAGCCAAAGAGTTTTATGCATCCACTATATTGTACATCTATATTACTAAAAGTCTGATCTTGACCACTTCCTGTTGTTCTGTCTATTGATTTTAGAAAAAGAAAACGCTGCCACTTACTGCTGTGATTTTTGGCCATCTTACTCAGAGCCCCATCCGCTGTGCAGGACAAGAGGATTTTTCCCATCGATGAAAAATAAAAGAGTTTTTAGTGTTTAAAAAATGTTGAGATTCTCTCTCCTGAAGGCCATGCCCCTTCCGGAGGGACTATAAAACCCGGAAGTGTTGAGTGCCTCAGTCAGTCTCTGCAAGATGGGGGAGCGAAAGGGTCACATCTCTCAGTCTGAGCTGTGAATAACACTAAACACATGTCTACTAAACTGTGAGTGGTTTTACTGACGTGTCAGTGCCCTTAATGTGTTTTGAAAATATAGTTTGGAAATGTTAAAGCTGTGAAGCCTTTGGTCTGGAAGTGCTAAAGTTGTGTCGCCTTTGGTTTGGAAATGCTAAAGCTGTGTTACCTTTGCTTTGAAAGTGCTAAAGCTGTGTTGCCTTTGCTTTGGAAATGCTAAAGCTGTGTTGCCTTTGCTTTGGAAATGCTAAAGCTGTGTTGCCTAATTAAAGTTGCCTTGCCTAATTGAAGTTGTCTTGCCTTCTATATAAGTCTAATCTTGACCACATCCTGTTTGCGCTTTATATTTATTTCAGAAAAAACGCTACGATGCATGGCTGTGATTTTTGGCATTCTTAGTCAGAGTCCCCCTCCACTCATCAGATGCTGAGGATTTATCCCATCGATTAAAAATAAAAAAGTTATTAGTGTTTAAAAAATATTGAGATTCTTTCTCCTGTCAATCACGCCATGAAGGCCATGGCCCTTCTGGTGGAAGGAGGGGAGGGACTATAAAACACAGAAGTGTGGGCGTGGCTCAGTTTCTGCAAGATGGAGGAGGGAGAGGTCACAACACGCTGTCTTTAGTGGCCTTGCACTTTGCTTCAAACGGTATGAAACTGCACTTGAATTTGGTGGCCTTGCACCCTGCTTGAAATGGTAAGAAACTACACTTGTATTTGGTGGCCTTGCACCCTGCATGAAATGGAATTTCAAGGAATAGCCATGAGTCAACTGCCAGCCCACCAGCCGTGAGTGAATGAGTGAGTGAGTTGCCAGCACAACAGGCTTGAGTGACTGAGCCATCAGACCATGAATCCATTCGGCCCACAATGTCCATACTAGCCCTCTGGAAACCAGTCCCTTCAGCCCACAACACCCATACTAGCACTCCAGAACCCCCCCCCCCCCCCACTGGCCACCAATATTGGAATTTGTGGAGAGGTGGAATATTGCGTTGGAGGATCAGCCCTCCCGTGTGATGCTGGGACCCGTAGGGTTCCCACTTAGTCTAGTATATCTTGTACATTGGTCTTTTTATGTTTATTGAATATTATTCGTACTTCACCCTTCGGATTTCCATGCATCTTTTTATTCACGTACGTTTTTATGTAAATTAGTAGTCTTCCATTTCATTCATTCTGATTTAATTGCAAGCTATAATTATGTAAGGTATAAATTAAAAATATGAATGTTCTTTTTCCCGTTTGCAATGTTACAAATTAATGTTCAATTACTTACTATTTATCTAAACCGCAAAACCCATCAAAAGACCTGGAGCAATTCTGTCGATTGATTGAAAGATAAAAATGCAGAAACAGGCCCTTCAGCTCCACGCTGATCAAGGATCACCCGTTCACACTCGTTCCGTGTTATCCCACTTTCATATCCACTCCCAATAGAGTGGAGGCAGTTTGCAGAGGCCAATTAACCGACAAGCCTGCACATCACTGTGATGTGTGAGGAATCCAGAGCACCTGGAGAAAACCCAATCGATCATGGAGAGAATGTGCAAACTCCACACGGACAGCACCCGAGGTCAGGATTGAACCCGGGTCTGTGACACTGTGAGGCAGCAGCTCTATCAGCTGCATCACTCTGCCGCTCTCCAAGTTAAATAGTTATAATGCAATCCCCAACAGCAGCACTCATTTTTATTGATTTTGAACTCAAACTTCAGAGTGTGGATTACTACATTCAGAAGGTACACAAAAATGCTAGAGAAACTCAGCGGGTGCAGCAGCATCTATAGAGCGAAGGAAATAGGCAACGTTTTGGGCCGAAACCCTTCTTCAGACCTTATATTCAGAGTTTGTTTGTAGCAGGATTCTGTATATTTGTCACATTAAAGCCCTGATACTGGTTTAAGTTGCTGAGACGAGACGGTTTTCAAATCGATAAAGATGTTGATTATTTCTGTGCTTCCATTTATGTTTAGTGTTAAAGATTCCATTCTAAAAATTGAGTTATTGAGCAATGTTAGCCACATCTGTTTCACATAATGGCTGAAGTGAGAAGCATAAATAAATGATAAATGCAAGATTCCTCCACAACTTCACATTAGCAGCAGCAAAATACATTTTAATATCAGAGTCTGTGCAATAGTTTAAATGCAGAGTATAATTGCAATCAAGTGAACTTATAAATAAAGGATTTCATTAAGTAGCAGTGAAGTGAGTTGAAGATTTTGCTTTAGAGGGTGAAGGATAGGCCTTGTGTTGAAGAACTGCAGTACATCCATGATCACATAATGTTCTGCACTTGTCCAAAACCTTTAAACATACATGCACGGCAGAGATACAAGAAACTGCAGATGCTGGAATCCTGAGAGAGAAAAAACAAAGTGTTGGGGGGACTCTGCTGATCAGGCAGCTTCTGTGAATGGAGTGGACAGATGATATTTCAGTCAGGACACTTCTTCAGACTGATGGAGTATGGGGGAGAAAGCTGGGAAAGAGAGGCAGTTAGGGCAAGGCTTGGCAAGTGATGGGTGGATACAGGTGGGGGGGAGGGGAGGGGGTGGGGATTGGCATCTGGGTGGAGACAGTGACAAAGGCTCGAGGTTAAAAGGAGACAAGGGGCGTCGGATAAGGAAAGAAGAGAAGGAGTGAAATGTAGAGCTGGAGTGAGTGATGTGGATAAAGGGGACAGTGGGAAAGAGGGAGGAATACAAGGAAAACATGGGTCTTGGGGGTGGGAGATGAGCCTGAGGAAGGAAAAAGGAGCAGGGTGGCTAGGGTGGTGTGAGATGGGTGAAATGCGTGTGTGAGGAGTGGGGAAAGGAGAGGGATAACAGGAAGAATAAGAGAGTAATAGGAGAATAAGGGGGGACCTGGTGGGGAGGTGTCGAGAACTAAGAGGGACTCACTGGGTGGGTCACCTGCGGACATGGGTGGAGGAAAGCCTGCTTTAGCGTCACGAGAAGATAAAACCGTACAAAGAAGTTCTGAAACTCTTCCGGCACGAGAAATGTGGTGACTCTTTGTGTACCGCCTCGGTGGGGTCTGCTGGATGATTTTGCTGGATTGTGTGCAAAAGCAAATAATTTCTCTGCTCCTAAGCACATGTGACAATAGAGAATAATTGAATCAGTGAATATTACTCAAAACTGGAGAATTAAATGTTCATCCCATGAGACTGTATGTAAGCTCCCCAAACGGATGACACTTACTGAAATATACATGCGTGATATTCACCAACAAACCCAGTTGTAAGGAATTCAGAGGAGGTTTCCTTCATTCAGAATGGGTAGAATGTGATGCCTGTCATCACATGCAGAAGTAGAGTTGAGCCGCAGGTCAAGGGTCTCTTTCCAAAGGGGAGAGGGGAAAGCAAGGATATGTTAACGTTGATCGCAGGGAAGGTGGGAGGAGAGCTATCTGGAGAGTGCACGTCGGCACGACACTGTTAAAATTCTTTCTGTGATCCAATCTCAACGCGTGGCCCTATAAATATCATAAATAATTAATGAATCCTCACAGCAAATCAACCTGATGAAATAATGTAACGGTGACATGGCTCCGAAGCGATGCTCCTTGTAAGCTGTGGGCGAAAAGGATTATTTGCGCAAATAATTTGTGCAAATGATTATTTAAAATGACCCAAGGGCCCTCAGAATTTTCAGAATAAATGGTTATTTTTAACATTGTTTTATTACTGATTACCTATTTTAAACATGGTCAAATGACATATGACACGGGCGGCACAGCGGTAGAGTTGCTGCCTTGCAGCACTTGCAGCCCTGGAGACGCGGGTTCAATCCCCACTATGGGTGCTGCCTGTGCGGAGTTTGTACGTTCACCCCGTGACCGCGAGGGTTTTCTCCGAGATCTTCTGTTTCCTCCCACACTCCAAAGACGTACGGGTATGTAGGTAAATTGACTTGGAATAAATGTAAAATTGTCCCTAGAATGTGAAGCATAGTATTCGCTGGTTGGCACGGGTTCGGTGGGCCGAAGGGCCTGTTTCCACGCTGTATCTGTAAACTAAACTAAACATAGAAAAACAAAGTTGTTACATTCCCTAGGTTAGGAGTATTTACAGTAAGTACCTCACATCCTATTTTTCACCATAAATTAAAATCAAACTATAAACTTCATAAATGAGTGACGAAGATAACATTTTGCTTAAACATTCATCTTTGAACCGCTGATGTGTTCAGTTCTTGCTAATGAGAATCTTGTTAGACATCATTAAAATCTGAAATAGCTGCTTCCTGTGGTAGAACCTCCATGCACTAAACTAAATGGAATGGTTCTAATACAAAAAAAGGTTTCTACTAATGGTTCCTGCTGCTGTTCTCCCCCAATCTGAGCACAAATAACAAGGCAAATAGATGGTAGGGCCCATTGCCATTGATCTTAATGTTTCTCCAATTATCTGGTGTCCCTTTCCTGTCACCTGGTACAACATCTACTGGTGTTCGGATTCCTGGGGGGTTCCCACCACTTTAGTCTTTTAACCTTTGGGGTGTTGGGGAGAGGTCTGGAGGTGTTACCACAACAGAGCAACAAGGCCAAACTCTGCCACCAACCTGTTTCTAGACATTGCTCTTTGAAGGTCCCATTCTTGTTTAAGATCTACAACAAAACTGTTATATGTCTTTGTAGTTCTTCCAGCCTTAAAACATTGACTACACATCAAATTAAAGTATTGGTGGCTTTCAGACTTCAATGGCACTATATAAATGGAATCTTTCCCTCTTTCTTTGTTTCGTCTTCATGTCCAACTATAGTATCTGAACTACTTTGGGGAGATTCTTCGGCATGGAGTCTAGCATGTATATGTTCATCAGTGACAGGAGCAGAATTAGGCCATTTGGCCCATCAAGTCGACTCCGCCATTCAATCATGACTGATTAATCTTTCCCTCTCAACCCCATTCCCCTGCCTTCTCCCCATAACCCCCGACATCCATACTAATCCTGAATCAATCTGTCTCTGCCTTAAAAATATCCATTGACTTGGTTTCCACAGTTTTCTGTGGCAATGAATTCCACAGATTCACCACCCTCTGACTCAAGAAAATCCTCCTCATCTTCCTAAAGGAACGTTCTTTAATTCTGAGGGTATGACCTCTGGTCCTAGACTCTCCCACTAGTGGAAACATCCTCTCCACATCCACTCTATCCAGGTCTTTCACTATTCGGTAATATTCAGTGATGTCCCCCTCATCCTTCTAAACTCCAGCTAGTAGAAGTCCAGAGCCGTCAAACGCTTACTCCTGGGATCATTCTCATAAGCACATCCTTCCTCAACGTATAGTAAGCGATACAAGTGGGGTTTGGGGTAGGGTTAGGATGTTGGCGATGGAGAATTGCAATTCTCCTACTGATCTTTCTGATGGTATGTTACATTTCCGCTTACAGTTCTGCTTATTTCTGGTGGTACAGTTTCAATTACAGTGCCAGATTTTCCCTAATCCACTTATGGAGCAAAGTCATGTAAATCTGTCCAATAAGTTGCCTCAAGTTGATATTTTTCTTTAAATCTTTCAATGGAGTCATTTGAAAAAAATATGTAAGTTGCAAAATGAATAGGACATCATCGTCAAGCAAACAAATATCTGCATTCTGCCCACATCTGCTTGGAAAGTTTATATTTACTGTCACAAGTCAGTACTGAGTAACTAATGCAGCACAATTTCTATTAGTATAAAATAGACTAAAACTGTTCGAATTAGCATCGCAAAAAGAACATGCTGCAGGGAGGTCAAGACCAGTGGTTTACTTTGATCATTGTGTTGGGAAACTGTATTTTTATTTATCCTTACCCTGCTCAATACTAACTGATTTGAATCCAGAGGAACAAAGACGTCTGGTTTCCAACAGACACTTGGTTTGCCCAAGGAGATAAGCTGAGTACTCGTCGTTCAACATCAAATGGCACTTACAACCAGAGGAGCAAAGATGCCAGAAGTAGAAATTTCAGTGTTTTGTGCCAATTTGTGCTTGGACAGAATTCCTACTGAGCTGAGATCACAAAAACAGTCAATAAAATATTTCTCCAACCCTTTGTTCTCTGGCAACGATATTCAACACCAGAAAGACATTAAATGCTGAGGCATATATGGTTTTTTAAATCGTGACTGATTTGTTAAGGAAAAATAGCTCTTGACTAAAATATATGAGATTGATAAAGAGTCATTGACACGAGAAGTTAACCGTTCATTGCCTGCAGAATATTTAAATGTAAGAATTATATTTGTTATTATGCGGCTGAAAAAGTGGTCAATATTAATGATCTGAACAGTCCAGAACTTGCTGTGCGTTAGAGCTCCGGGTGCCAGGGTTCTATCCCAGTCTCGGGATATATCTGTGCAGAGTTTTGCTTCATGGCCCCCTGGGTTTCCTTTGTAACCTCTGGTTCCACTCGTAAGAGAAGCATAGATGTGGTAGACAGTCAGAACCTTTCTCCCAGGGTGGAAATGTCCAAGACTGGAGAGCATGGCTCAATAGCGGGAAGGGCCAAGTGTAAAGAGGATGTGTGCGGCGTTTTTTTACACAGAGAGTGGTTGGTGCCTGGAATGCACTGTCGATGGTGGTGGTGGAGGCAGGTACCATAGTGGCATTCAAGAGGTTTTTATATAGACACATGGGTGTGCAAGGAAATGAGGGAAATGGATCATGTGCAGGCAGGTAAGAATTGGACTTGGCATTCATGTTCAGCGCAGACAATGTCGGCATAAGGGGCTGTTCCTTTCCTGTACTGTTCTATGTTCTTCAATTTCCTTCCACTTTTTTAATTATTAATTTCTGATAACTTTTAATTGGTTGTCGATGTGTTTTTAACAATTTAACATTTTGTTTAATTTTATCACAAAAAAATTAATTGCCAGGAATTAAATCCATAAAAACTGCCGGCACTGGAAACCTGAAGTATGAACAGAATGCCCAGCATCTGCAGAAAGAGAAATAGTTCACATTTCAGATTGAAAGCCCTTCATCAGAACTGGAATAGCGGGAGAACAATTTGGTGTTAAGTTGAAGGGAGGAGAGCTGAGGAATGGCTAAGATAAAGTGAATACCTCTGATAGGATGTAGCCAATATTTTCTGGAATTGGCCAACAAACTATGGGTTGAGAAACAAGGAACTGCAGATGCTGGAATCTTGAATAAAACACAAAGTGCTGGAGGGACTCAGGCATTATCTGTGGAGGACATGGATAGATGACCTTTCAGGTTAGGGCAAAGTCTGAAGAAGGATCACAGCTGAAAACATTGCCTATCTGCCCAGATCGATCTAGAGTTAAGGATTGAACCATGGCCCCTGGAGCTATAACGCACAGCACATTCTGGACGACCCAGACAGTTACAATTGACCACATTTTCAGCCGCATTGGTTGCCAATGATAACAAATATAATTCTTATATATAAAAAGGATTTTTTTTGCTGTCAAGGAAATGGTTAACTTCTCACTTCAATGATTCTCCTCCACAGATGCTGCCTGACTCGTTGAGTTACTCCAGCATTTTGGGTTTTAAACTGTCTGAGTCTGAGTTCAGTTTATTGTCAGGTGTACCAAGGTACCGGGAGAAGCTTTTGTTGCCTGCTAACCAGTCAGCGGAAAAACAATACATGATTACAATCGAGCCATCCACTTACCTGATAAAATGTCAAATGTCATCATCCATACATTTTGCTACGCTAACCTTTTCCCACAGAGAATAAAACTTGTTTAAGAAGGAACTGCAGATGCTGGAAAATCGAAGGTAGGCAAAAATGCTGGAGAAACTCAGTGGGTGAGGCAGCATCTATGGTGCGAAGGAAATAGGCAACGTTTAGGGCCGAAACCCTTCTTCAGACTGATGTGGTGGGGGGGGGGGGGGGGGGGGGGGGGGGGGGGGGCGGGAGGAAGAAAGGAAGAGGAGGAGCCAGAGGGGTAGAGGGAGAGCTGAGAAGCGGAGGAGGCAGTAAGGACTACCTGAAATTAGAGAAGTTAATGTTCATACCGCTGGGGTACAAACTGCACGAGCGAAATACGAGGTGCTGCTCGGCCAATTTCCGGTGGTCCTCACTCTGACCATGGAGGAGGCCCAGGACAGAAAGGTCAGATTCGGAATGGGAGGGGGAGTTGAAGTGCTGAGCCACAGGGAGATCAGGTTGGTTATTGCGAACCGAGCGGAGGTGTTCGGCGAAACGTTTGCCAAGCATAAGCTTGGTCTCACCGATGTAGATCAGCTGACATCTAGAGCAGCGGATGCAATAGATGAGGTTGGAGGAGGTGCAGGTGAACCTCTGTCGCACCTGGAACGACTGCTTGGCTCCTTGAATGGAGTCGAGGGGGGAGGTAAAGCGACAGGTGTAGCATTTCTTGCAGTTGCAAGGGAAAGTGCAAGGGAAACCAACCGGAGAGGGGGTGGTTCGGGTGGGAAGGGATGAATGGACCAGGGAGTTACGGAGGGAACGGTCTTTGCGGAAAGTGAACAGGGGAGGAGATGGGCAGATGTGGCAAGTGGTGGGGTCACGTTGGAGGTGGTGAAAATGACGGAGGATTATTTGTTGTACGTGACAGCTGGTGGGGTAGCAGGTGAGGACTAGGGGGACTCTGCCCTTGTTACGAGTGGGGGGATGGGGAGAGAGAGCAGTGTCAAGGGGTATCAAAGAAAGCCTGGTGAGAGCCTCATCTATGGTAGAAGAGAGGAACCCCCGTTCCCTGAGGAATGAGGACATCTCCGATGCCCTGGTGTGGGACACCTCATCCTGGGAGCAGATGTGGCATAGATGGAGGAATTGGGAGTAGGGGATGGAGTCCTTACAGGAAGCTGGATGGGAAGAAGTGTAGTCCAGATAGCCATGGGAGTCAGTGGGTTTATAGTGGATGTCGGTCAGACGTCTATCACCTGCAATGGAGATAGTGAGGTCCAGAAATGGTAGGGAAATGTCTAAAATGGTCCAGGTGTATTTGAGTGCCGGATGGAAGTTAGTAGTGAAATGGATGAAGTCAGTGAGTTGTGTGTGGGTGCAGGAGGTACTGGTCGATGCAGTTGTCGATGTAGCGGAGGTAGAGCTCGGGGATGGGGCCACGGTACGCCTCGAACAAGGATTGTTCGACATACCCTACAAAGAGGCAGGCACAGCTAGGGCCCATGCGCGTGCCCATAGCTACGCCTTGTATTCGGAGGAAATGGGAGGAGTCAAACGAAAAGTTATTAAGGGTAAGGACCAGCTCTGCTAGGCGGAGGAGAGTATCTGTAGACGGGGAATGGTTAGTTCTCCGGTCGAGGAAGAAACGGAGGGCTTTGAGACCCTCCTGGTGGGGGATGGAGGTGTAGAGTGATAAAACCTGGTTGTGGGCATAAGGCTGAATTTTAAAGGGGGATGGTATTGATGGACCTGGACATTTCAGCATAATTAAAGGTCAAGAAGGCAAAGTAATGCTTGTTTTTCCACATCCACATTAATAGGCCGTGCAAAGATATATATATTTTTCAGTTCTTGAGAATAAAGCCTTCATTTGAGAGTAAGTTTAATAAGGTGCCGTGCGTGGGGTGTATCCAAAGTTTCACATTTCCTCGTGCTTGCTCTCTGGATTATTCCAGTGGCTGTACAAAACCTTCACAGGCCTGTCAGGGAGTCACAGAGCTGTACAGAATGGAAACAGGCCCTTCAGCCCACAATCTTCATGCCGACTCAATTGGTTCTGGACTTGGCCCATTTACCTGCATTTGGCCCTTAGCCCTTTACACCTTTGCTACCCATATATATCTGGGCTAACTCCTTCTCAGGAAACACTGGCACCGGCGTACCACTGGCCCTTGACCTGCAGCTGAGGCTCAGCTGACAGCCCCAGACTGTCTAGGTGGTCTTCTGACAGCTCAATGCTGTTAAAGGTATTTTTAGCTTTACTTTGGACTGTAGAGATATAGAGCAGGAACAGGCCCTTTGGCCCTCTGAGTCTGTGCCGACCAGCGATCACCCCATGCACTACCACTATCCTACACGTTAGGGACAATTTACAATTTTACTGAAGCCAATGAATCTACAAACGTGTACACATTTGGAACGTGAGCGGAAACCGGAGCACTTGGGGAAAACCCACGTGGTCAAAGGGAGAACGTACAAAGAGCACCCTTAGTCAGGATCGAACCCGGGTCTCTGGCGCTGTAAGACAGCAGCTCTACTGCCAAGCCACAGTGCCATCCTAATATTAAATTGTCTCTGATAACTAGAGAAATTTAAAGAAGATTTGAGATAAGCTAAGAAAATTAACTGTTAAAAAAAAAAAATTACTTATAACACACATGACTAATAGAAATTAAGATGAATGCATTGAGATTTGAATCAAATAAACATTTACTTGCACTGCAGGTCAGTGATTCCATTTAAGTGAATGGAGTTGCTCGACTTCACCAGTTAAGGTTGATGATACAACCATGGGCATAATTGTGAACTCAATGGCAGTTCTCCATGGAACTATCAGCAAGCGATCCACATCGTCCAACTAGCGCTGCGCGCTAAGTCATAGAGCTGTACAGCACGGAAAGCCCCTCGGCCCACCATGTCCATGCTGAACAAGATGGCATGTTGGGCTATTCTCACTTGCCTGCATTTGGCCCATAGCTCTCTAACCCCTTCCTATCTATATATCTGCCAATTGTCTTTTAAAGGTTGTAGTTGTATCTGTTTCTATTGCTTCCACTGGCAGCTCATTCCAGATACGGACTACCCTCTATGTGAAAATGCTGCTCCCGAGCTCCCTCTTAAATCTCTCCATTCCCACCTAAAGACTCTGTACTGTGGTTGTAGAATCCTCTCCTTTATTCATGTCCCTCATGATCTTGTACACCTCAATAAGGCCACACCTCATCCTCCTACGCTCCAAAGAAGAAAGCCATATCCTATTGCACCTCTTCCTATACGTCAAGCCTGCAAGCCCAGACCCTGTACTGCTGTTGTAAGGACATATGGAATTTCCAATAGCTTCAAAGGAGCTGAATTTTGGTAACTTGGTCACATTCACTCATACATTCACTGCAACATTGTGGACTGGCCCCAAAGCAGAAGCGTCCACGTCACGGGGCTGCAAACTGTAAGTATCCCGAGCTAATTCTGCTACCACCATCATCTATTGTGACAAGAGATGGCTTCCACTGATTGTCACCGGAAGCTTGCATCCTTTTCAGGCCGGACGATGACAGTGAGTTGACGTCAACATTTGTAACAAGATGGACACGAAAAGAAGAAGAAGAACGTTGTGGACTTAATAAAAGTCCCCCTCCCTCCCTACCTCTCCCCCTCCCTCCCTACCTCCCCACTCCCTCCACCCCTCCCCTCCCTCGCATATTATCAGCCTGAAAAAGGGTCCAGACCTGAAGCATCACCCATCCATCTTCTCCGGGGATGCTGCCTGACCTGCCGAGTTACTCCAGCATTGTATGTCTCTTTTAATCTGATACACTACCATAATTAAACTTCTCACTCACCTCATTAAAGAATACACCAATAAAATGAGACTTTCAAATAAGAATACCATGCGGTTGGAAGGCACGAAGAATAGTCATGGTTGTCTGATATAGTCAATAGTCTGAAGAAAGGTCTCGACCCGAAACATCACCCATTCCTTCTCTCCAGGGATGCCTCCTGTCCCGCTGACTTACTCCAGCATTTTGTGTCTACCTTGGATTTAAACCAGCATCTGCAGTTATTTCTTACACAAGAATAGTCAAGCAGCAGGTTTGTTTTTTTAAATTGTGCCAATAAAATTTCCCTTTGATATATTTGCGGCTAATTTAAAACAAGCACATCATCATGGAAAAATGCGATTTCCTTAGCATAAGGTAAGCAAGCACATTCATGTTCTGATGTTAGAGCCTCGTAACATCTGCTATAAAACACAGGAAGGAGGCACTGATAGACAACGTGGCACAAACTAGCTTGAGTAAATATACAAAATCTTCCACTTTTAAGCCCTTGGGGTGTTTAGTGTCAATCTAAACTTCAACCGGAAGCCAAGCCGTTTTGTTACTACATGGTTCCATGTGTAACTGATGTGTAACTCAAGGCCAACAGATAATTGTTTCACTAATTTGGGGCAATATATCCAATTTTAGACACCAGCAATCAATTAAATAATCTGTTGAACATGATGGATGATCCGCGGGATACATCTGAATGGTCAGCTAGTGGGCCACCCTGCAGTTATATTTAGAGTTTAAAGAATGTTAAATATTTCTTGACTTGGATTAATCGTGAACATATCACTAGGATATTACTACCACAAACAGTAGCATAGGGCTACTCTGGATTATTCACTAGCATAATCGTTTTAGATTATTCACTAGCACATCTAGCATATCAAATCCATAGAATAGTGAGGGGCACAGTGGTGGAGTTGCTCCCTTACAGCGTCAGAGACCCCGGTTCAATCCTGACTACTGGCGCTGTCTGTACGGAGTTTGCATGTTCTCCCTGTGACTGTGTGGGTTTCTCCGGGTGCACCGCTTTCCTCCCAAAATCCAAACACGTGCAGGTTTGTAGGTTAAATGGCTTCTGTAAATGTGTCCATAGTGTGTAGGATTGAGTTATTGGCGGGTGATCACTGATCGGTGTAGATTCAATGGGCTGAAGGGCCTGTTTCCACACTGTATCTCTAAACTAAACTAAATATATCAAGGCATTATTTATTTTTCTTTCATCATTTTCAAGAAAGTAGAATTTTAATGATACCTAAATGCATTATTTAAGGTATATTAATTTAAAATGAAGACATAGAGATTATTTCAAGTCAAGAGTGTTTTATTGTCATATATACCGAAACGGAACAATAAAATTCTTACTTACAGCAGCACAGCAGGTTTGTATATACAGTACTAATTAGCCACCTTAATAAATAATAATAAGTTCAATAAAATAATGCTTCTTCAGTGAATTGTCACAATGTCATAAGTGGTAGGAGCAGAATTAGGCCATTCGGCCCATCAAGTCTACTCCGCCATTCAATCATGGCTGATCTATCTCTCCATCTTAACCGTTCTCCTGCCTTCTCCCCATAACACGAACTAATCAAGAATCTATCTATCTCTGCCTTAAAAAATATCCATTGACTTGGCCTCCACAGCCTTCTGCGGTAAATAATTCCCTTGAGTCTGCGAGAGCGGGGGCGGAAGATGATTCATCGACAGACCACACGGCAACAGACCTAGGAACGGAATCGACTATGAGTATTACTAGCACAGCAATTGACAAAGCAGCAGCACCGGCGGGACATAAGGTACGAAGTTGTATCTGTGGCTGGGAAAAGTTAACATCGGAGAAGGGCCTCAAGATCCACCAGGGCAGGAAAAAGTGCCTGAGAGAGCTTGGTGTGGGGCCTCGCATTGACCTCTACTTTCTAAGAGGTAGGCCAAAGCAGTCGAGTGAAGCCCAGTGGCAGGATAACCACCACAGTCCACAGGGTATCAGCACCCCACGCGAAGCTCAACCAGGTACAGTACCACCAACGGACACGAATCCAGAGCCCAACCAGCCACTGGAAAACTGGAGAAGATGGGAGACACCATATACAACTATGGTGCGGAGAGATTGGGGGTGAAGGTCGTGAAACAGAGGACACAGAAGGAACCAGCACCCCAGTACAAGTCCAGGAGGCAGCAGGAGATCAAAAGACTGGTGAAAAAAAGGAGGCAGCTGAGAAAACAGTGGAGGAAGGCCACAGAGGCAGAATGCAAAGGTCAAAGGTCTCGAGGCACTGCAGGCAGAAATAAAGCAGCGCCTGGCAATCCTGCGAAGAGCAGAATGCCTGAGAAAGCAACACAAGAAGAAAGAACGGGCGAGGACAAGTTTCTACAGAGATCCGTATAAGTTTGTCAAAAGCCTCTTTGTCAAGGAGAAGAGCGGGATCCTGAGAGTACCTGTAAGGGAACTGGAGGAGCACCTGAGGAAGACGAACTCTGACAACCTGAGGCATGAGCCAGTCACCATTCCAGATGACATGCCACCTATCCACCCACCTGAGCACCAGATGGACACAAGGCCTCCTACATGGAAGGAGGTGGAGAGCACTGTCAAACGGGCAAGAATGGCATCAGCCCCAGGGCCCAATGGCATTCCATACAGGCTCTGTAAGAACACCCCTGCTGCCCTGAAATACCTTTGGAAGTTAATGAAAGTGGCATGGGGGAAAGGAATCATACCTAAGGCATGGTGAAGGGCAGGAGGGATCTTAATTCCCAAAATAAAGAACTCTTCAACCATTAGCCAATTCCGCCAGATCAGCCTTCTGAACGTGGAAGGAAAGATCTTCTTTGGTGTTGTGGCCCAAAGACTCTCAGCATTTTTGCAGAGCAACAACTTCATTGCCACGTCAGTGCAGAAAGCAGGGGTACGTGGTTTCTCAGGATGTCTGGAACATGCAAACGTCATCTTAGATCTAGCTAATGCCTTTGATTCGGTGCCCCATGAGACTCTTTGGGCAGCTTTTAATTTCTTCCAGGTCCCAGAGGTCATCACAAAGCTGGTAAAAGCTTACTTCCAGGACCTCCAGTTCTGCAGCACAACACAGGACAACACCACCGCCTGGCAGCACCTTGAGGTAGGCATAATGGCAGGCTGTACCATTTCTCCTCTGGTTTTCACCATGGCAATGGAGCTCATCATTCGAGCATCGCGATGGGTGGTTGGAGGGAAACGCTTGAAGAGTGGGCTGCGTCTTCCTCCAATCAGGGCGTACATGGATGACATGACCACAATAACAACTACAAAAGCATGCAGCAAACGCCCGCTGGATAAACTCCAGGAAAACATCAAATGGGCACGAATGGAGATTAAACCCAGCAAATCCTGCAGTATTTCCATCGTCAAAGGCCGGCTCACTGATGAAAGATTCCGCATCAGTAACGAGACAATACCAACTGTCCTGGAGAAGCCGGTCAAAAGCCTCGGGCGATGGTACACCGCATATCTCAAGGATGCAGAGCAGGTGGAACAACTCAGGCAGGATACAATCAGTGGCCTCAAGCAAATCAACAATACTGCTCTACATATAATACAAGATGTCCTGTAATTTTTATAAACCCTCCTCTCTCATCAGAATTATGAAGTATTTCTTCAAAGATAATAGCAAAACGCTAGCTACTGAGCCCGATAATATGCTTACATGCCTAATAATCAAACCACAGATCCTAAAGCCTTTAATTCTGCTTCTAGTCCTAGGGGTTTCATCATATGTTAACCCAAGCATTCCTGGGAAATTTTTATAAACCCCACTGGACCCTCTGCAGACAATTGATAAGCTTATTACTGCCAAAATGTCTGGAAATGAAACTTGTCTTTCAATTGCTGCTGAGAAGAGAACTGGAGATTTTACTCTATAATCGGAGCATGATAAATTGTTGCTTCGGAGCTGTGTTAGGTTCTGGCATTCACGGACCTTCAAACATCTTCAATCGTAATAAATCACCTTCATTGTCCTTTGAACAGCCACTTTATAATGATAGTGGGCTTTACACAGGGTGTAGTGTGTCAGAAGAGGAGAATGCTTTCTCAGGAATGATTGCTGAGACAGCTCTAGGGAAATGAGGACTAAGAATTAAACTTTGGAAGACATGACATATTAGGAAAAAGCAGAGATGAAAAAGGGTGTTTGGTGTACAAGTACATATTAGGGATTAGGGATTAACAATGGCAGCAGAGAAAAGGAAATGCAGCTATAATAAAGGTAGAAAAAATTCTATCAGAAAATTGCAGTCTGCAGACTACCTATTGGTATTAGAAGAAGAAACAGTGGAAGCATCTAGGAAAGGAAAGAATAAAAAAGGGTAGGTTTGAATGTAATAATCAAATAGGAAGCAAAATACAAAGTGGTGGAGGAACTCAACGGGTCAGGCAGCATCTAGGGACAGAGTTGACAGGCAACACTTCACGTCAGGACCCTAGGATCCTTCAAACAAATGGGGACGTTTCAGTAGATTTTAGAGATATAACGTGGAAATTGGCCCATCGGCTCACTGAATCCACATCAACCAGCAATCACACGTACACTAGTTCTATCTTCTGTACAATTAACCTACAACTTGCACATCTTTGGAATATGGGAGGAAACAGGAGCACTCGGAGAAAATTCACGCGGTCACAGGGAGAAAGTACAAACTCCAGCCAGACAGCACCCATAGTTAGGATCGAACCCGGGTCTCTGGTGCTGTACCGTTTAACTAACTCCACCGTGGCGCACGGTGTTGCTCCAGGTAAAGGTTATTAAGGAAGAGTAGCGACACCTATTTAGATTACTTACCTTGGTTTTTTGGAAGGCCTTCCATAAGGTACCCCATAAATAGGCTATAAATAAGGTCAGAATTGGGATTCCAGAACTTTATTGTTGATCACTGGTCATCCTGAATGATTACACTTTAGGATAGAAGCACTCAGGTCACCTATTTATTTCATGATTGATTGATTTAAAGATACAGCATGGAAACAAGCCCTTCGGCCTACTGAGTCCATGCTGACTACCAATCACCCATTCACACTAGTTCTATGTTATTCCACTTTCTCATCCACTCCCTACACAGTGGGAGCATTTTACAGAGGTCAATTAACCTACAAACTTGCACATCTTTGGGATTTGGGAGGAAACCGGAGCACCCAGAGGAAACCCATGTGGTCACAGGGAGAATGTTCAAACTCCACACAGACAGCACGTGAGGTCAGGATTGGACCGGGGACTCTGGTACGATGAGGCAGCAGCTCTGCCAGCTATACCACTGAGCCACCCCCAATATCCTTTCTGTGGCTTGAAAGAGCAAAAGCACTTTAGAAAATAAAGATTGAGCAAGTTCAGAGTAAATTGGCTGAGTTATTGGCATAGAATGCATACATACAGCAGATATATAAACCAGTCATATTTAAACACAATCAATATTAATGTAAATGTGTAAACACATAATAAAATTTAATAAAATTAGCAAAAGATGTGCTTTGTAAATTGAAGATCAAATTCAATGGTTATTGCATTCGTAATTTTCTTAAGGGCATGTTACTATACTCAGCATATTAACCGGCAAATGGAAAATGCAGCCTTTGATGCTGTTATCATTGTTATCATATGGCAGAATGCTTTTTTTGAACTAAATGGATTTTTAATCACAGAGAAATCTTCCCTTTCTTCTGAGGTTAGGAACACCCTCATTTAAAAAATGTTAAATGAATCAGTAATTGGGAATGTAAACTGGCCTTAAGTGTGCAGATAAAGATCTATGGTTCGGTCAGTTTATACCAAGATCACCCCAGCATGCTATCATTCCCAATATTCCAGGACTGTGTTCTGTCTAGTAATGGACACCTAGATCCAGTCTATATACCTGGGGGATTTGGTATTAAATTTGCGCCCACCCTCTGATCGGCACTCAAGCCAGTGTGAAAGGATGGTTTGTGGTCTGGAATATATGTAGCTATATATTGCACAAACACGTGTAACAGAGTTTGCACCATCTATTGGTGAGTTAGCGTTATCCTGGGCATCATACAGGCAGTCCTGAGACACCGGGAAAGAAGAAAGTGAGAAGTACAGAGGGATCTTGGGATCCAAGCTCATAACTCCCTGAAAGTGGCAAAAAAAGGAGATAACGTTTGATTAGTACGGGTGTCAGGGTTATGGGAAGGAAGGCAGGAGAATGGGGTTGATTTGGGAAGATAGATCAGCCATGATTGAATGGCAGAGTGGACTTTATGGGCTGAATGGCCTAATTATGCTCCTAGAACTTACGAATTTATGAACTTATAATGTGTATAAGAAGACATACCTTCATCAGTCAGTCAAGGCATTGAGTATAAAAGCCGGGAACTCATGTTGCAGCCTTATACATTTTTGGCTCAGTCGCATTTGGGGTATCGTATGCAGTTCTGATCACCCATTGCAAGGTGGATGTGGAATTTTCAGAGATTGCCACAGTGCTTCCACACCTCAAAAATAGAATTCTAAATTTCCTGGAATTTGATGGTATTTTCTGAAATTTAAGCCTTCCCCGACTGCGCACACGAGGATACCGGGCCCATTGCGCACGCGCGGCGAAATGGCGTCATTTTGCGTCCCTTCCGCGTCACCATTTTCAATGGTGACGCAGCTGACTGGTCTCCCCAGGCTGCGCAGGCATGAATGGTCGTAAATATACTTATTTTCCCCAAATCATCCCGAAATTATTTCATTTCCCTAAAATTACCTGAAGACAACCAGAATTTCCCGAATTTCGGGTAATTTCCTTCAAAGTGGAAACACTGGTTTGCAGATATGTTTCACCAGAATGCTGCCCAAGTCAGAGGGAGATTGTTATAAGCAGAGGTTGGACAAACTCAGATTGTTCTTTCTGCAATGTCAGAGGCTGAAGGGAGACTTGCTAAAACTATATCAAGTTAGGTGAGGCATAGATCGGGCAGACAGTCAGAACCATTCTCCCAGGGTGGAAATGTCAAAGATGAGAAGACATAGCCTTAAGGTCAGAGGAGGAAAGTTTAAAGGAAATGCACGGCATGTTTGTAACTAAGAGGGTGGTGGGTGCCGAGAATGCACTGGTGGAGGCAAATACAATAGTGCAGTGTAAAAGGGTTTTATAGAGGCACATGGATTAGCAGAGCATGAAGGGATATGGATCATATGCAGGCAGCGGAGAAATTACAAACTCCTTACGGACAGCACCCATAGTCAGGATCGAACACAGGGTCTCCGGTGCTGCAATCGCTTTAAGGCAGCAACTCTATCACTGCGCCACCGTGCCGCCCTTCATATTAAATGATATTCTTACTTCCAGCAGCATAACAGGCCTATAAATACAAAGCACGTAAAATATATAATAAACAAAATTCAATACATTAATAACCATAATACCATTGCAAACCCCAGAATTCCACAGTGCAATCAAAGACACTCCAAAGTTCATAGTGGAGGTGTGATGTGCAGTGAGTATATACTGTGGTCAGAGAGCTCCATGCATTTCCATTTGTTATCTATGAGCTGTCTCCTAGCAAGTTGTTGTAAGTGGAAGATTAAATGTAGCAGAGTACAAAATTCTACAAAATGTTTCTACAAAATATCTGGGATTTTTCTACAAAATATTTGAGACTTGTCTGTGGAATAACAAGACCCAGTTTAAATATTGTCTAGAAACAAGGAACTGGAATGCTGGTTTACAAAAAAAAGACAAGGTGCTGGAGTAACTCAGTGGGTCAGGCAGCATCTTTGGAAAACATGGACAGGTGACATTCCGGGATGAGACCCTTCTTCAGGCAGAAATAAAAATATTAAATGATATATCAGATAAAAATACATTTTCAAAGCAAGAAAGCTTGCGTGGCAATAATTAAGAAATCAAAGAAAATGTACTTATTCTGAAATAGCTGCATCAATTCAGTTAATATTTGCAGCTACAAGCACGTCTTGTTGTAAATGCATTGACAAGCTCACTGTAGTTGGGTAATTTTCTTGCATTGATTAAGAAGCAGCTGACAGACAGAACAGAATGTACAATCAAGAGGTAATTTTCAGGTTAAGAGTCTATGATCAGCGGTGTTCCAGGAAATGATGCTGGGGCCCCAATGTCCACACTCCACATCAATAGCTGGAGGCCAGATAGCAAACCGTGAGGACTCACAGGTATTTACTTACAACAAAATGTCTTGTGAGGAAGTGTCAGTGAGCATGGAAAACAGTGCCCTTACTTGAAGTCTGGAATGTTCAGCCTTAAAGTGACGTTGATAAAAAACATCTGGACAAGTACTTGAATTATTGAGGATGCCCAGAATCCTATAGACCTAATGTGGTAAGTGGATTAATGTAGGTCAGTACAACAGGCAGTGTGGACATGGTGGGACAAAGAGCTTGTTTCTGTTGCATGGCTCTATATCTCTTTTTCATCAACAGAAGGTTACACTCATAATTTACTGGGCAAAATTGGTATGGCAAATAACCTATTTTAAGAATAACTGTGTGAGCAACTTGGATGAAATTATACCATCATATAGTTATTAAGGACTTGGAGATCTGTTAATATATCCACACTTGCTATTAATGCTAAATGGATATAGATTGTAAAGGGTTGCAGAAAGTCTTCAGGGGGAAATATTGCATATGCTAAATAAGTGAGCAAGGATTGCCTGGGCAGGCACCTGTAAGAACAAGGGTCTCGACCCAAAACATCACCCATTCCTTCTCTCCAGAGATGCTGTCTGCCCCACTGAGTTGCTCCAGCATTCTGTGGCTTTCTTACATGTAACGTCATCTGTTTAATGGAAAAGAAAAGAAAAGCCAAGCAATTTATAAAATGGTGAATGATTTTTAACTGTTAGTACTCAGAAAAGCCTGGTGTCCTTGTACAACAACCATTGTCTGAAGAATGATCTTGACCCGAAACGTCACCCATTCCGTCTCTCCAGAGATGCCGCCTCTCCAATATTTTGTGTATCTTCAGTGTAAATCAGCATCTGCAGTTCTTTCCTACACATGCTGTATTCTCTAGATTCAGGAAAAAAAATTGAATCTATTGAACCATTTTGTTTCGAGTTTGGAGACAACTTGGAAGCGGGCCCCACTGAGTCCATGCCGATGTCGATCACCCGTTTACACTAGTTCTATGTTATCCCACTTCAAGATTCACTCGCTACACACTAGAGACAATTTACAGAGGCCAGATAACCTACAAACCTGCATATCTTTGGAAAATGGGAGGAAACCAGAGCCCCCAGAGGAAACCCATGTGGTCACAGGGAGAACATGCACATCTCACACAGACAGCATCTGAGATCAGGATTGAACAGCATCTCTGGAGAAAAGGAATACAGAAGCTGCCTGATCCGCTGAGTTACTCCAGCTTCTTGTGTTAATATCCTTGGCTAAATAACTCAGGTTGCTGGAAATTCCCAGTATTTTCCAAAGATTGCTACCATTCCCCATCTTGGGAGTTTGCCATTCTGATAACTATTACAGATGTGCTAAAGGATCAAGGCATTTATCTACCATCCTTTCCAGCTTTTTTTCTGAAGAGATCATTGAGGAGCATGTATAATGTTTTTACCATCAGTGACAAGATTCTAGTTACAGTGTTTGTAATATGTTCCAGATTCAGTGTGTCATCATGTATCTTGTCAGCAATAAAAAAAGTGTTTCAGATTGTTAATAAGGCTGGGTGCAAATGACTGACTTTACCCAGTAATTGCAATTGGTTTGGCCAATTTCCCATTGTGACTTTCATTATCATTATTATGATCTTCTGTTTATCAACTCATCCTGACATTTTATAGAAACTTGAATATAAAATACACGATCATACACCAAGTCTGCAACATTGCATTTGTTCAGTGATAATTACAGCAAAGCATTGCGAAAGTTCCTCTCCATCTCAATATTATCACTTAGTGTTTGTGTACGATCTATGACCCAGAAAGGTCCTTGGTTCATTTCCAAGTCTGCAATGATCCTTTAGAGTGTAGAGATACTGTGCCGAAACAGGCCCTTCAGCCCACCGAGTCCATCCCAACCAGCGATCCCCAGACGCTAACACTATCTATCCTACACACTAGGGACATTTTACAATCTTTACTGATGCTAATTAATCTACAAATCTGTACATCCTTGGAGCGTGGGAGGAAACTGGAGCACCCGGAGAAAACTCACGTGGCCACGGGGAGAATGCGCAAACTCCGTACAGACAGCACCCGCAGTCAGGATCGAACCTAGGTCTCCAGGGCCGTAAGGCAGCAACGCTACTGCTGTGCCACCGTGCTGTCCCCGGTGGGACGAATGACCAAGGCAGCCCAGGCTGGAGATGTGGGACTAACATGTGGTAGATATTGGTCTCTGCTACAGTGGATGCACGAAATTTGGATGCGGATTGAATCAGGAATTGACGGTGACTCTCCGACACTGAAGTGATTGCTTCTTGTCAGTGACCGGTGAGAACATGGAGTGAGCTACAGAGGAAGTGCTGGCAACCAGAAAACAGCGTTTGAGTATGCTTTCCCTTCCCTTCCTTGCTAGATGACTGCTGCATGGAGCTAATGAACATAGAGCATAGAACTGCACAGCACAGGCCCTTTGGACCACAACATCTGTGACAAACATGTTGCGAAGTTAAACTAATCTCCTCTTGATATGCACTTGAGCCATATCCCTCCATGCCCTGCATATCTAGCTAAAATGCCACTATCACCCCTGGCACCACCACCTCCACCATCATCCCTGGCAGTGTGTTCCAAGCACCCATCACACTCTTACCCCACATATCTCCTTTAACGTTTGTCCCTCTCACCTTAAAGCTCTGCCCTTGAGTCTTTGACATTTCCACTCTAGGAATAAGGTTCTCATCATCTACCCTATCAACGCAATTTTAAAATCTCGTAATTTTATATACTTATGTCAGGTCTCCCCTCAGCCTCCAATGATCCAGGGAAAACAATCCAAGTTTGTCCAACCTCCCATTATAGCTAAGCCCCTCTAGTCCAGGCAGCATTCTGGTAAACCCATTCTGCACCCTCTCCAAAGCAATGAATATAAGATATGGAAAGACTGGAACACTACTATTAGGAATGATATTTTACTTAGAATTGCTACAAACCTTTGTGGATTTTTATCACTCACAAACTAGAGCCTTCTGCAGGTTCAGCCTAAAATCAGATCAATCGAGGTTCATCTTTTGATATTAAACTTCAACACAAATCACAATATACAGAGTTGCAACAGAGAAAGAAACAGCATTAATTGATAACAATGCCATCGTTATCCACAGTTACTGCAATGCTCATTCTCCACAGAAATGGTACATTCAAGTGCTAAATGTTTTGGCAGTATTAGCAATGAGCATAAATTTAACATGAAAACCCAAAGATATGTACGGCATATGGAAAGCAACAAGTGAGAGAGCTAAAACAACGTGACATGCACTGCTTGAATTTACAGCAACTTTTTGAAGCTGTGCCTTCAATAATATTGCGGCGGGGGAGGGGGGGGGGGCAGAGAACATGGGAGGAAAGTAATCTTTTCAGAAAATATAAAGCAGAGTACGTTTTTTTTTAAGGGAAAAACAAATTGAACTGTTTAAGTACCCAGGATTAAATTCAAAACTGCAGATCTGTGATGCTGAATTCACATGGTGTAAGGCAATATTCACTCTTAATACTGAAAAGTTTATTTCATTCTCTCAGTGGCTTTATTCAAAGGCGATGGCATGTTTGCTTCTGGTATCATTACCTTCCGACTGACATATTCAAGAATTCCTGTTTTGTAACAGTGAGTCAGAAGCTCATTTACAGTATAAGCAAGCAATCTTGGTGTCACTGGAATTATTCAGCAAGGGTTTTAAACATAAACATACCGCAAAAACAATATGAAAAATCCTAGTGCTGACAGGAATTGGTGTGGAGAGTGAATGCTCGCCGATTGAGTGCTGATTTCCCAGACACGTCATCGCTCAGTGTTTGATATTAGAAATGCTGTGACAAGTTTTATGGTAGAAAGGCATTACTGACCTTATAGTCACTTATTCCTTGCCAGCACAGGGATTATTACATTTCACACAACCGCTGAACTCCTGATGTTTAATTACCAGTGGAATTTATAGATAAAAGGATAATATATTACTTTTTATTGAAGGATTGGGCTTTTCAAGAATGCAATTAAGGTGCCCTCATTTAGATCTACAGGCTTTTAAAACGCCACGGGGAGCGAAGGCAAAATTATTGCTGATAAGTGTATTTCTAAAGTCTGCAGTATACTGCCGTCAGATCATCTATAATAATTTAACCGGAAAATTATGATGTGGTAGAACGTAACTCAGTGTCACAAAGGGCTTGCCTTTTCCACTGAGATCAAAATTGTGGACTTAAGAAAAAGTCTTGTAATTCCACTATAATACTGTTTGTATTATTCAAAGAAAATCCACTGTTTATGATGCCATTAACACCTGATAATCAGGGGACAATTTTGCCTCTTCTCCCATATATTTAAAAAAAATCAGACCGATATGTTTTGCAATTATATCAAAAGAAATATATTTTTATTGCTGCATCAGTGAGTCAAATGACTACCACAAGATAACTCTTTAAATGCTACAATCTCCTTGACTACTAAACTCTCAGCAGAGTGCCAAATTAATTAACAGCACGTTCTAGTGTTTGCAAAATGCAAATATGTAATTAAAGGCTATGCTGATGTCCCGAAAGATAAACAGTTACATGATCCAGGATGCAGAGTGGTGCTCAATACACATAGTGTAGGCTTTCTGCACTTCAGCAAAGTAATTTCAAGATGCTTCCTCAACAACACGCTAAAACAACTTCTTAAGTTTCTACAAACAGATAAAATTCAGCACAACCAATTTTAACAAATGTTGGGCGAGTCCAGAACCAGGGGCCACACAGTCTTAGAATAAAGGGGAGGCCATTTAAGACTGAGGTGAGAAAAAACGTTTTCACCCAGAGAGTTGTGAATTTGTGGGATTCCATGCCACAGAGGGCAGTGGGGGCAGTCATTGGATGGATTTAAGAGAGAGTTAGATAGAGCTCTAGGGGCTAGTGGAATCAAGGGATATGGGGAGAAGGCAGGCACGGGTTATTGATTGGGGATGATCAGCCATGATCACAATGAATGGCGGTGCTGGCTCGAAGGGCCGAATGGTCTCCTCCTGCACGTATTTTCTATATTTCTATGTTTCTATGCACGTTGAACTAGAGAGAATGCAATGGTTAAAATCATTATCTGTACATTTGTAGTTTTACTTGAAAATGAGTTACACACACTGAAGGTATGCATGCATGCTCACTTACTCACTCACACACATACACACACTCACATGCACATGCATGCACACACACTCACACTTGCTCATACACTCACTTGCTAAATAAAATTACAGGCCTGGTGCATATTATGATTTGCTAAATTGCAAGTTAGTACAGTTTGCAGACAAACCTAGTGTATAAGCCATATCACCATGGCATCTGTAGGGTTATTTAGCTGCTCGGTCCACAGTCATTTCATAATGTCTTTAAAAGTAAGCTGGATTAATGAATTCTATCATTCGACATTGTGGGTGATTAGTTTTAAGTAACTATTGATTTTTGTTTTTACTTCCAGTAAAACAAAGGTCACATTTCATCACATACTCATTAAATAAGGAATATATCAAAAGGCAGATTGACTAATTAAGGATTATCGTATTCTATGCAGACACTATCAGTAACATGGTTTATAATCAATATAAGTAATTCAGATTTCTGATGATTAACCATAAGCAGCTCTGGAAATGCACATCTTTGTTGGTGATCAATTCCGATAAACTGAATTATAAATTATCTTATAGATATCAAGGGGCAAAACTTGGAAGTATTTAAATCAATCACCAGACTGTGATCAAATCAAAGCACCGATGCCTGCAATTCTCATTATTTCTTATAAATTCACATGAAGAGATATGAGCAGTCAGCAAAATGGCCAAGAAGTGAAAGCTTTGCCAAACAGCACACTCATCCTGAATAAAACCAACATAAAGTGCTGGAGTACTCAGTGGGCAGGCACCATCTCTGGTGGACATGGACAGGTGATGTTTTGGGTTGAGGTGCTTCTTCAGACTCTAAGCATCCTCTAAGCAAGATATAAGGGTTAGTCAATCTTTGTTGAACTGCAAAAAAAGATCAAGTGCTGGAGTAACTCAGCAGGTCAGGCAGCATCTCTGGACAATATGGATAAGTATGAATAAGTGACATTTCGGGTTGGGACCCTTCTTCAGTCTCCAGAGATGCTGCCTGATCCACTGAGTTACTGTTTAAGAAAGAACTGCAGATGCTGGAAAAATCGAAGGTAGACAAAAATGCTGGAGGAACTCAGTGGGTGAGGCAGCATCTATAGAGAGAGGGAATAGGCGACGTTTCGGGTCGAGACCCTTCTTCAGACTCCAGTGCTGCTGCCTGATCCACTGAGTTACTGTAGTATTTTTGTGTCGTTTATTGTAAACCAACATCTGCAGTTCATTATTTCTTCACTCATCCTGAAGTTGGACATGTAAATGTGATCATTTCAAAACCTTACACATTTGGCATATATGTGTGTTCTTATATGCTGAATGATTATTATGGGATTCATTTCTTGACATGCTAAACCTGACAACCTAAGACCTAAACTTGTGTCCTAAATTTGCAAGTGAATAACTTGCTGCACTGCCTGAGGCTAATTTAATGTAGTTTAGTTTAATTTAGAGATACAGCGTGGACACAGGCCCTTCGGCCCACTGAGTCAGCGCCGACTAGCGATTGCCACACACTAACACTATCCTTCACACTAGGGACAATTTACAATTTACAGAAACCTACAAACCTGTACGTCTTTGGGGTGTGAGAGGGAACCGGAGCACCAGGACTAAACCTACGTGGTCACGGGAAGAAGGTACAAACTCTCTATGGATAGCACCCATAGTCAGGATCAAACCCAGGTCTCTGCGCTGTAACAGCAACTCTACTGCTGTGTCCCTTGTTTTATTTAATATTATTGCATTTTTTAACTGCAATTTAATTGTAGAGAATGTGCGCTTCACATGTACAATGCTCTGCATAAATGTTTTTTTCTAAACAATTGATTATAGAAATATCCAAAGCCTTGTCGATGGCACAGTTTCCCTTACAAAAGGTTGAAAGAAAATTGAGTGAGCGTTAGACTACTGGCACTTCAGTAATGCAGCCAAAACCTTCTTTCAAACTTACAATATGCAAATGTTTTAAGTTAAGACGTGGTTTGTGAGCAGAAACAAATTGTTGATCAAATTAAATTGTTTTATAATACTTTTATTTTGCCCCTACCAGCTGGGAGAACAGTCCAAGGACTTCAGTGCTCACAAGCCTGTGTATGGTGTCTGATGGAAAATGCATGCTTTGATCTGCACTGGTGCCTAGTTTGGATTCTTTTGAAAATTCCATCTAGGCAGAAGTTCAGTTGTATGTGCAAAAAACAGAGTGCTGGAGGATCTCAGAAGATCAGGCAGCATCTGTGGAGGTAAATGCACGGACGATGTTTCGGGTCGGGACTTTCTTCGGACTCAGCGAGTCTGGGCGAGAATATGGTTGAGGAGCAGAAGAACTGCAGGAATCAGAGAGGGAGAAAACATTTCACGGAACTCCTGTCAGAGAGAGGAGGAGAACTTCTTCAAAGTAAGCATACCTTGAGGACTTTTTGCAGTGCAGCAGTACATTGGAGACACACGAGACTGCAGATGCTGGAATCTTGAACAATTAACAAAAGGCTGGAGGAATTCAGTGGGTCAGGCAGCATCTGGTAAGGGAATAGACAGGTGGCATTTTGGGTCAGGATCCTTCTGCAGACCCTGCAGATGCATTACAGTTTGGGACTCTTCTTCAGAGCATTCCCTCCACAGATGTTGCCTGACCCGCTGATTTTCTCCATCCTTTCATTTTACTCATGATTCCTGCATCTGCTGTTTCTTGTGGTTCAGTTGTTGCATAGTTGCCACAAAGGGCTAAGTAACTTATCGAGCCAGGCAGCATCTCTGGAGAAAAGGAATAGGTGACGTTGTGGGTCGAGACCCTTTTTCAGACCGAGAGAACAAGGGTCTCAACCCAAAATGTCACCTATTCCTTTTCTCCAGAGAAGCCGCCTGACCCGCTGTGGTACTCCAGCATTTTGTGTCTACCGTCAGCGTAAACCAGCATCTGCAGTTCCTTCCTTCACATACGTACTTGCCAACAGTTCTCCTGCCAAGTCATACGAACTCTTCTGCTGTGGTGCTTGGAAAATAGGCAAGTTTCCAAAGTAATTTTCTTACTTTGGAAACATGGGGAGTCCAGAACCAGGGACCACAGTTTAAGAATAAGGGGTAAGCCATTTAGAACGGAGATGAGGAAATACTTTTTCACACAGAGATTTGTGAGTCTGTGAAATTCTCTGCCTCAGAGGGCGGTGGAGGCCAGTTCTCTGGATATTTACAAGTGAGAGCTAGATAGGGCTCTTGAAGATAGCAGAGTCAGGGGATATGGGGAGAAGGCAGGAACGGTGTACTGATTGTGGATGATCAGCCATGATCACATTGAATGGCGGTGCTGGCTCGAAGGGCCGAATTGCCTACTCCTGCACCTATTGTCTATTCTATTTGTCTTATAAAAGAGGCAAAATAGAATGCATTCCTGGCTTTGCAGTATAAATTATGAGAGAAATATTAAGAAAGCTGTGTTAGACTACATTAAAAAAAAAAACAAATTATATAACAGTAAGCAGCTGTAAATTGCATCGAAGGAAGTGAAATGATTGCAGTAATTAAATAGAGATTGCTGAATCGTGCATAATTAACATGTATGATAAGAAAATAAGGTATTTAACTTATAAACCCAGATTCTTAATAATTAATGAAAAGCACCAAACTGCCCTCATTATTTGCCATGCTGATCATTTATTGGATGGATATGGGCAGTTAATCACTGCGTTGTGATGGTATTTGGGGCTGCTAATGTGCTCTCCCTAATATCCAATCTCGGTGACTCCTTGTGTGCTACTTACAGAAGTGGATCTGCAATCACGCGTCACAATCCATCCACTCTTTTAAATCTCTACTCCGACAGCAACATTTCCTACTTTAACTATGCTCTTCTTAATCTCCTCTCAGATCTGTCCATTCTCCGACTCCCGGGACTGGAACACCTACCACAACGACTCCTGGCACAGTCCTGAGCTACTGTCTACCTCATCTCAGACTATCTTTGATCAGACTTTACAGGCTTTATCTTGCACTAAGCGTTATTTCCATTATCATGTATCTGTACACTGTGGTTGGCTCGATTGTAATCATGTATTGTCTTTCAGCTGACTGGTTAGCACGCAACTGAAGCTTTTCACTGCACCTCGGTATGACAAACTAAAATAAACACAAATTCCACGTTAAAATGAAGTCCACATTAGGCCGTTCAAAGTAAGTAGCGTGCTATAGGCCTGGCATCCAGTTGAAGACAATAGAGCCACGTCCTATGAATGTGTCTATGGATTACTCTTCCATCTCATTGATATAAAAAATAGCCTGCTTTGAGATTAATGGCTAGAAATACAGTGTACATTGCCAACTGAAACAGTTCCAAAGAATTAGATTATCTTCACTGCCTATATTTACAGGAAATCACACTAATGCTGTGATTGTTTTTATGCATTTTATGATGAACATTTTAGCAAACCACTGATAATCTTGGCTTTCGAATATACATCTCAGCCTTGGGTACTTGACTTAACGACTACTAGATTTTGGTAAAGCAAATAAGAGTGTTTTCCACACGGGTAAAATGGCAGAATAGATACCGGGAATGAATCAAATGATTTATGGCCCTGCTGAAAATCCTCGAAGCTTAGCGAGTATTCTGGTTTCAGAATCCATAACGTGAAGTTCATCCACAAGATAATCAAAAGTGTTGTACTCAATATGTACGGTCAGCTCTCTCGAGTGAAGGGATCAATGGAAGATTACAGCAAGTGTAAGAACAAGGGATCATCAGAGAGGAAAAATAATTGGCAATGTTTATTGCCACAGAGCAGAGCAGAGAGCAGAATAGAATCCATCGAACACTGCACCTCGAGCGGACAGGGAAAGAAAAGTCCCCTAAAAAAATGCCATGGAGAGTGAAATTGGAAAACAATGCAGAACAAATCAATCCAGTCAATCAATATTTTCTTAACAAGACTACAATAACATGTAACTGCATTAATAAGAAGAAATACTATGTCATTTTTGCAAACAAGAGGGAAGTCAGTAAAACGCGCACCATTGGGAAATGGCTAAAGCAGATTTGCTGATATTTTTCGTAACAATTCAATTTGAGCCATGGACAAGTGGAGCATTCTTTGAAAGAATAGCTGAATTTTGAACAGCAGTTTCAAAAGCCATCCATTAGTCCAATACTCCCAGCCCCCCCCCCCCCCCCCCCTGTCTGGTCTGTACAGATGAATTGATAAAGATTTATTGTTGTGATTTATCAATACCATAATTATATCCTTGAGGTATCTTGAGACCACCAGGATGGCAGGAAATGAAATAGGTTTTCTTTTCTTTTTATACCATAACTTCAATGTTCCATGGAGACACAAAGAACTGCAGATGTTGGAATCTTGAGCAAAACACAAAGTGCAGGAGGAACTCAGCAGGTCAGAAATGGACAGGTGAAGTTTTGGGTGTGGGCCCTTTTACAGACTGAGTCTTTCAGATTTTGGTCTTTTCCATTGTATTGATGCTGAATATCCAAGAAAGGCTAATAATAATAATAATAATAATAACATATATTTATTGTCATTACACAGAGGTACAATGAGATTTGGAATGCAACTTCCATCCGATGTAATAACCTAATTAGCTAAAAATTTAGACACCCAGAGAAACAAGATTAAAAAAACAGTTAAAGCAGTATAAAGTGCAAATATGTCTGTGCCGGGTCGATGTGCGGCGTGACCATCTGAGGGAGAGAGTTCATGGGGGGGGCACTCAGCACGACCGATTCAGAGTAGCTATAGCTCTGGGGATGACGCTGTTCCTAAGTCTGGAGGTGCAGGCGTATAAGGCCTTGCTACGTCTGCCGGATGGTAGAGGTTTGAACAGATTATTGCAAGGGTGTGAGGAATCTTTATGAATGCTGATGGCCTTCCCAAGGCACCGTGTATTGTAGATGAACTCTGTGAAACACCATTGATCACCATGTACACAAGTGTGTCCACTGGATTGGAGACAATCATCCCATTCAGGAGTGGGCAGCGATGGACATTAATATTTGGTGAAATACTGAATTATACATCATGAGTAACCAGTTGCAGAGTAACAGCCATAATGGCTACTTGAAGGAGAAATTCTGGTTAATTAATCTCTTTGGATTTTTTCTTGCAGATGTGAAATCTGAAATCGATAACATCTAACAAATTAGTCGGAATAGATTTTGTTAACTTTCCTTTGAATGGGCTGTTAAAATTGGGAGAGAGTAAAATTTCAAAGTGAAATTTAAATGGAGATAAAGCAAGAGAAGAGCAGGAATTAACAGCAGGAAGAACAGTCTTGGCCCAAAACAGCATCTGTCCACTATATCCACAGATGCTGCCTGACCCACTGATTCCTCCAGCACTCTGAGCTTTGAGGTAAATAAAGCAATACGTGAGGGAAAATAAAAAAGGAATAGAGGTTTGTTGGTGGAATGCAGACAGGATGAGGCCAATGAATCGTAAGATTAAATGAGAACTTACCAGTTTGAAGTTTGACCTTGATTTTATGGGGGGTTACGTTGGTGATTAGGTGAAGAAGGCCCGCCAGGCCGCATGCGCAGCAAACTTCAAAGCAGCGATATGAAATCACAAATAAACAACACCGAAGTAAACAGTAAGATCAGTGACTTGAGAACTACCAGATGATCTTTTATGAGAGAGGATTGGGCACGGTGGGCACGTAATCACCAACGTAACTCCTCATAAAATCAAGATCAAACTTCAAACTGGTAAGTTCTCATTTAATCTTACTATTTTACTTCGGAGTCACGTGAGTGATTCCGTGAAGAGTTCAAAGCTTTGTGATTTCATGCCGCAGATTACAATCTCGGCATCCCACTGCATTTGATTGACTCGAAAGAGAAATAAATGCATTAGTAATAACATTGTATTCAATGTAATGATAGGGTTTATTTAACAATGTAAACAAACAACAGTACCCCTAAAATTTAGGTACTTAAAATGTCATTGGCAAACAGGCCTGGATTGACAATTGGCCGATGATAAAAATTCTGAAACATCAGCTCATTTGCCCATCTGACAGCCGCTAAAATTTGGTCGAAGGACACATTCCTCCCTTTGGCCGCCAACATAGCTGCTGCCCTAGTATAATGAGATGTAAACACACTATCTAAATGATACACTGACGTTGATACTGACCTGGTGGAATGAGACATACAATCGTCAATGTTGATACCTGTTGCAGCCACCTTGAAATAGTCTGAACCGACCTTCTCGTCACGAGCTTCTGTCACCCCGATTCTAAAAAAACCAGGTTCTGATCCAAACAATCCAAATAACTACCGCCCCATCTCCAACCTCCCATTCATCACTAAACTTCTGGAAAGGACAGTAGCAACACAACTTCAAGTCCACCTTCAAAACAATAACCTCTATGAACCATTTCAGTCCGGTTTTCGCCACAATCACAGCACTGAAACAGCCTTGGTAAAAATTACAAATGATCTCCTTCTTGCAGCTGACACCGGCCACTTATCCATCCTGATCCTCCTCGACCTCACAGCAGCCTCTGACACCATCTCCCACCCAATTCTTCTGGAACGTTTATCTGCCACCGGCATCAACAACAATGCACTACTTTGGTTCAGGTCCTATCTACACGACAGAAAACAGTTCATCCAGGGAAATAAAGTCACATCCACAACTGCCACAGTCACCCATGGTGCTCCTCAGGGATCGGTGCTGGGGCCACTGCTTTTTATCATCTATGTTTCTATGTTTCTATATTCAACCTCTTGGCAATATTCTCCGTCATTTTGGAATCAATTTTCACTGCTACGCCGATGATACACAACGTTACCTCTCCACAAAACCAAACACCTCCCTTCCCCCAACTGCCCTCACCACCTGTCTTCAAGCTATCAGCAACTGGATGTCACTCAACCTTCTAAAACTCAATGGAAATAAAACAGAAATCATGCTAATTGGCTCAAAGTCCACACTCTCCAAAACCCACCCGTTCACCATGTCAGTTGATGGCTCACCCATACCCACCTCCTCCCATGTCAAAAGTCTCGGCGTCATTCTGGACAGTACACTTTCCTTCATCATCAATATCACACGCTCTGCATACTTTCATCTCCGCAACATCTCCAGACTCCGCCCCTCCCTCGCCAAAGACAATACAAAAGTCCTCATCCACGCTCTGGTCACATCCCGCATCGATTACTGCAATGCCCTCCTCACTTGCACCTCCAATAAACTTCTTCATCGCCTCCAATGCATTCAGAAATCTGCAGCCCGGATCATCACCCGCACCAGATCATCGGACCACATCACACCCATCCTCACTCAGCTCCACTGGTTCCCTGTGCACCACCTGATTAACTACAAGATTTTACTGCTGACCTTCAAAGCCCTACACCACCTTGCTCCCCAATACCTCTCCGACCTGCTGCTACCATACACGCCTTCCCGGTCACTTCCTTCCTCCTCAGCTGCACGTTTAACTGTCCCCACATTTAGACTCAGCACCATGGGTGCCAGAGCCTTCAGCTGCTCTGCCCCACGTCTCTGGAACACTCTCCCACCTCCCATCCGTCACCTGGACACTATCGGTCAATTCAAAATCACAACTCAAAACACACCCTGTTTAGATTAGCGTACCCGACATAACTTCACCATGTTCCACCCTGATTTTACTTCGGAGTCACGTGAGTGACTACGTGAAGAACCCGCCTGGCGCTGGCAAACGGCATTACGTCGACGCTGACGGCAGAAGCAGGAGCTGCACAGACAGCTCCTCGACAGCGGTAGGTTCGGAACCGGCAGGTAAGTGCTGTTGAAAAAATTTTTTAGGACTGGAAAACTCCGTGCCTGGTGGAAACCAGGATTTTAAAGGTTTTAAAAGCAAATTAAAAGTTTAAATTGAACAGATATACTCTGTTAAAATAACGGAGTTTTAAAAAGAACGTCCCAGGGGAATACCCAGCGATCGGGACGAGAGATTAATTACGGGCCGGTTCCGATACTGGTACCGTTTAAAATACGGTAGAAAGGTTTTAAATGCTCCACAATTTTGGCAGGATATTTTAAAAGTCAGAAAGACTGTATTTTTAAAAAAGTTAATAAAATTTGCGATATGGAGAAAGTACTCCATAATATAAAAAGAGACTAGGGTCACAGTACCCAAACAGTTCCCCAAAAAAAAAAAAGACCCTGAGGGGCTTGAATGTACTAAAGACCAGGTCACAGTACCCAAATAGTTCCCCAAAAAAGACCCTGAGGGGCTTGAATATACAAAATATGGCTATGTGCCAAATTGAGAAATAAAAACTCTGACCCTGGATAGGGTGGAGGAAGTCTCTTTGGATATAATTCCAAGTGGATCAGGGCTGCAAAAGACAGACCCTGCAAGTGGTGATGTGAATTATGAATGCACACCACAAATAAAATAAAAATAAAAGTGAGGCCAGGTGTGCCTGAGATAGCAAAAGTTTTTGCTATATCTAAAGGAAGTGGTGAGGCTATGGAAAAACCTAGCTGCCTACATTAATTATATGGTATCTCACCAACTTCAAGAATTCGATAAAACTTAATGTTTTATTTAAATATCAATGGTTAATCCATTTATAAATATCCATGTCTCAAATATATGAGATATAAGAAATATAATTTCAAAGTTTCAAAATGGTGCAAATATGTAATACTTTCAATATAAAATAAATTGCCATTTGTTGTGGAGCTTAATAGGAAGAAATATAGATAATTACCGAATCTGCATCATAGGGTTGCAGATTAATACAAATCAGGATATATTAAACTCCTGATTATTATAGAATACCTGCCTTATGATAAATCAAAGATATTAATTACAAAAGAACAGACCACTGATCTTTAAAACTTTGGGAAGGAAAACTATGATCCAATAAAAATTTTGATTATGGATCAAAACAAAGACAAAGATCTTTTATCTTACGGTGAAAAAACAATGATCCAATGAAAAATTTGATGATGGATCAAAATAAAGGCAGAAGTGGTATTATCCAAACATAGCCTTATCTTAACCTATATAATTGGGGAAAAGAAGGCTTGATGTACGTTGAAGAGGTGCAAACATCTGGTTACAAAATAAGTCATGAAATCTCCAATTATGGGGGATTACAGGTGTATTATGATGGTTAAAACTTAATATAACTAAGGAGGATTGGTTTCACCTGTATAAGGGAAAAACTGATTTCAGGTTTGCACTCAAAAGTAAAATTTTAAAAAAGAAGGGAACGTACATGTATATTATAAAATTACCTTAGTGTAAAGATTCATGGTATAAACCATACAATAATATCATTATTTACACTTTCACAGTGTAAGAAAATAGAAACATCTAGAACATGGAAAACTGTTGTGATTAACAAAGTGTTAATCAATATTACAGGTGCTTGAAATTAATTAAAGTGGGTCAAGCTGTGCAAGTTAAAACTTGTCCAAACAATCAATCAGTTCAAGTTGTTAAACTGAACACTGAAGGAACAATATACTGATAAAAGATCAGCACTTGCACTAATGAGGTACATGGTATGGGTTATCTCGATTACATTTAAATTAGAAGAGATAAAGAGCAGCTGCAAATTAGTGCCTGCCATTACAAACCTGGTGGTAGGTAGGACTTGACCCATTACATAAAGCATATGCTCAGGCATTAATAAAATATTTTTAAATTACTATTCTGAATTCAGAAGTAATTTAAGCACCATAAGAGTGGGGAAAATTGTTCCATGATACAAATATGTATTATTGTTGTTGACATACTTTGTTCCTCCATTAGGTTAGGGAAAATATAAATAAAGTTCCAAAAGAAGGAATACAGAAGCTTATAGAATATGTATGCCTTGTGAAGAGGCTTATGCAAAATATCAAGTGATACGTTATCATTATTAGTAATGTAAAAAAGGTTCATAAGTTGCTTCAACTATAAAATTACAACTGAAGCAAGTGTTACAGATGATGTACAGCTTCTGTGAATGTTTGGGTAAAGATAAGAATATTATCTATTCTTATAACAATAATTGATATGTTTTTTGTTAAGCGGACTGCAGACAATTATACCAGGCAAACATAAATGGTTTGTCCTAAGAATTTTCCAAACATTCGTATTAATTGTTGAAGTATAAGGAGTTATGGATAAAAAAGATCGATTGTTTTATTATGGAACTGTCCATGTCGTATCAAGATGAACAATACCACGGCTGTGGCATATGTTAACTATGGTCAAATTTGGGAGGAAAATATATTGTCATTATTTTGCATACTTACGATTAATCTGGTTGTATACAGATTAAATCACTGATTTTAAATATTTCTTGTGGGTCACAAGATAAGTCAAACAACAATTATGGGATTATCTAAGTAAACAGATGTGGTATGTTTTTAAAGTTTAGTCCACCTGTTTATCTCTAAGGAAGAGACAATGGTATCGGAAGATAACAAATTTGGGAAGAAAAACATTGTCATTAATATGGATTACTTACGATTAATCTGATTGCATACAGATTAAATCACTGATCTTTCGAATATTCTTGTGGGTAATCTAAGAACAGTGAAGGTGGATGCTTTTCTCCAAATTACATGAGGAAAAGATTCTTTGTGTTCCTCATTTTTGATTAATAGGGCAGTGTCTGATGAATATGTAGCAGGACACTGCCAGAGGCATTTTGGTGGCCCAATATGGGTCCTTTATGGTTCATTTATATTGTGTGATTTTGAACTGCTAGTGATGATTCATAATGGCAGTAATTTATTGAAGTCAAAAAAGGGGTCTCGACCTAGGTCGTTGCCTGTCTCCCTTTGTTTCTTTGGATGCTGCTGCACCGACTGGGATCTCCAGGTTGAGAAACCCTGCAGTAATTTATTGTTGTACAAAAACCTCCATAAGTGAAAATATGAATTTGACTATCTACAGGTTGACTAGACCATCTCAACAGCTGATGGTCAAAGAAGTCTATGAATGTAAACCAATATTACGATATATCAATAAAATAATTATGTATAAAAGAAGTGTTATACCTGCAATTTGCGGAAATAAGTCTAAATAACTATATTTTGTTATAAGAAATTGGAGGTCTGTATATACAGTAAAGTTATTTTTTCATTTAGATATATGTGAATTCCTTGTGGATTGCATTTTCTAAGTATCTAATTGATAGAGCCAATTATAGGGCTCAGAGTGTTACCATCTTATAAACGGACAATATATTAACCAAGAAGTTATCAGATGCATTCATAAATATCCCAATATGGAAAGGGATATATATGTAAATGTTAATAAAATATATATATGTGTGTGTGTATATATATATATATATATATATATATATATATTATATATATAGATATAGATATATATATAGATATGGGTATATGTATATATAATCTGTCCAAAATTGTAAAAAATAATAAAGGCAGGAGATAAAAAATCTTGAAATGCCTTAAGAAATGGACTTTAACTCTATCTATGATTCAAAAAACTTAAACATTGAAAATAATAATTCTGATAACTTTAGTATCAATATAAAGAGTGCAAACATTGCAAATGTTACGTTATAATGGCATGTGGATACAAATTGCATTATCATATATGTTTATGAATCTACCCAAACAAAGCACGCAAGAAGACCTGAAAACAAAACCAAGGTAAACCTATAAGCACATCCTGCTGGCTTTAAGTTGTGTGTGTGTGTGTGTGTGTGAACATTGATGAAAATGTTGCAGTAGGTAAGAGTCTGTGGCAATGAGACTGCTTATTACACACAAAAACCACATTGAGTTCAGTAAAACTGATGGTTATAGAGGAATGTATTTCTAGATGGTTAATAATTGGATACATTCAGTAGGAACTAGACACTGAAAGGTGGAAAATCACTCTGTTAATGAGGAAAATACATTCACGGGAATGGCACAGGATGAGCCACTCGAGCAAAGATACAAGGCCGCAGGAGGCTGTAGATTACTGTTAAAATAAAGGAACCAGTCATGGTGTCAGATTTAGACACGCAATGTTCGGTTCGCTGTAATTGTTGCTTTGTCATGCCATAAAAAATATATATCAATTGGTATTTGTGATAAATTTGCTTTTTCAATGGAAAGGGCATTATTTTCATTTTTTATAATGTGAAAATTATTTATCACATAACTTGAGGCAATGTTTGGGAAAATGTGTTATTCGCTCGTTATTGTGTTAATGAGCCCATACTGTCGAATGGAATAAAATTCTACGACACGAAAAACACAGAAAGCTTTAAACTCTTCACGTAGTCACTCACGTGACTCCGAAGTAAAATAGTAAGATTAAACGAGAACTTTACCAGTTCGAAGTTTGATCGTTATTTTATGAGGAGTTACGATGAGGGATTACGTGCCCTCCACTCCCCACCCTCATAAAATAAATGATCATCTGGTAGTTCTAAGTCTATTATGAGCCTTACTATGTTACTTCGGCTATTTTGTGTTCTGTGTTTTTCATGCCACTGCTTTGAAGTATGCCGTTTGCCAGCGCCAGGCGGGTTCTTCACGTAATCCCTCATCGTAACTCCTCATAAAATAACGATCAAACTTCGAACTGGTAAGTTCTCGTTTAATCTTACTATTTTAATGACTTAAAATGTTTTGTGTATTTTTTTTTGTTTTTTTTGTTTCTTGTTTTTAATCAACTTGATTTTAATATTGATAATGTATTGTGATTTTATGTCCTGTAAGCTGCCCTTGGGTGTCCAGAAAGGCACAGCAAATAAAATGCATTATTATTATTATTATTATTCTCTTGTGTAATTGTTTATTAACTAATACACAGTGCTGAATCCATACTTCTAAGGATTCTGGTGGCCTTGATAACATAAAAATGTGACCGTGGGGTATTCGAAATGATCTTAAAAATCATGTGAGCCCTGGTCTGCTCTGCTAGTGTAGACCAGAATGTAAAATGTAATGGCATGAACAGCCAATTCCATCCTGTCCAGCCACAGCGTTTGCAATGTTTTGCAGTTGTTGTGCTGATATTAGAGTCATGACTAAGGATGTAGCTGGAACCCCTTGGTGAAGCAATGTTTACACATTTACAATAACCAACTGTATAATCTTGTGATGTGAGTACTTGTATCAAGATCTTTTTAACAACTTGATATCCGGGTTGGACCTGACAATGTAGTTCCCTTATGTTACAGCTGTAATTTCTCTATAACTGAACTATCACTTAAAATGAACTGGAAATGTCAGTAATTTGTATCGTATCAAATGTATCATTAATATTTAACAAACATTTCTGATCCCCTCAATAGAGATGTACTGCTTTTTTGGATGCTATCCATGCATACTGCAGTGAACACCCTCATGGCTAAATGTGACAACCTGAGGCATGTCAATCCATTGAAAATGTGCAAGTCAATTATCGTTTTACTGTGCAAAGACCAGTCTCCTGAACCACAGTTTAAAACAGCAAGTTCTTGCTTTTTGGCATGACTGAATACCGTTGTGCCATAATGCCTGATGAAGCAGGCAACATGGACGCTTGGCCAGTCCGATAGTACGAATCCAAACGAGGTCTAGCTGACTGTTTTAAGACCCAGCTAATGAGGAAGACATAAAGTCCATTCCTCCTATTGAAGCAAGAATGTATTTCTCCACACTGTTGTGTCACATATTTTTGCAAACAGTGAAACATGCATAAACATGCCGAACATTTGATGAAATATTGAATCATGCTTTCATCATACTTTGAGATCCAACACTTATTCTGTGTTATCATCAATCTAAACTGGACGATACACCAGTGGCAAGGAGATTAATTACAGGATATTCTTCCTAATTACCATGAGACTAACATATTCATTATTGTAGAGTAGCAACTTAAATTTGTGCATGAAGAATATGTATGTTCACTCAAAACCTTACCCAACGGTGCATTTAGTGTATATATTTAGTTGATACTAACAACTGAAGAATTGGTAACTCATGCAATCTCCAATACCTCAGAGTAGGTGATGGTATTTGGAACTTCTTATCTAGAGTTCTAAACATCAGTTCATAATAACTGAATTAACCAACCACACTACTGCAGCGAGTTTCAAGTTCAATGATTTATTTTCATATTTAGCAATGCTAAATACTGTTACTTCATCATAGTGGCTGATAATAGATTCAGCTGATAACAGCACAAAGTTGTTAACTGTGCTCTAATTGCTACTACACAATATCAGTTCCTTGATTTGCTCAGCTCAATATTGCCAATTACTCTTAATGAAATAACTCCAATCCCTTGCCATAAAACAGACACATTAAAATAATTAAAGGTAAATCCCAATGACCAACTAACAGTTTATCCCATCCATAAACTTTACTGTTATAGTACCCTTATATTATCTTAGATAACCTTTGTAATGGGATTTGTATAACATGTATCTCTTACATTATAAATCTGTTGTAGTCGGGAAATAAGTTTTATATTTGGAAAGTTCATATGCCACTCCAGCCTTAATACATGGGTGGTTTGCATGAGAACTTTTGTCCAATTTCCAACCTTGGCCATAATCCAAACCCTTAGTGTGTTTGTACAACACAAATAACCATATAACCATATAACAATTACAGCACGGAAAAACAGGCCCTCTCGCCCTTCCAGTCCGTGCCGACCATTTGTTTTCCCCAAGTCCCATCTACCTGCACTCCAGACCATACCCCTCCATTCCCTTCACGTCCATATACCTATCCACTTTAGTCTTAAATGTTAAAATCGATCCTGCCTCCACCACTTCTGCTGGAAGCTCATTCCACACAGCCACCACCCTCTGAGTAAAGAAGTTCCCCCTCACGTTACCCCAAACCTCTGTCCCTTAATTCTCATGTCATGCCCTCTTGTTTGAATCTTCCCTACCCTCAATGGGAAAAACGTATCCACGTCAACTCTGTCTATCCCTTTCATCATTTTAAAGACCTCAATCAAGTCCCCCCTTAACCTTCTGCGCTCCAAAGAATAAAGACCTAACTTGTTCAACCTTTCTCTGTAACATAGTTGCTGGAACCCTGGCAACATTCTAGTAAATCTCCTCTGTACTCTCTCTATTTTGTTGACATCCTTCCTATAACTAGGCGACCAAAATTGTACACCATACTCCAGAATTGGTCTTACCAATGCCTTGTACAATTTTAACATTACTTCCCTACTCCTATATTCAATGCTCTGATTTATAAAGGCCAGCACACCAAAGGCTTTCTTTACCACCCTATCTACATGCGATTCCACCTTCAGGGAACTATGCACAGTTATTCCTAGATCCCTCTGTTCCACAGCATTCCTCAATTCCCTACCATTTACCATGTACGTCCTATTTTGATTTGTCCTGCCAAGATGTAGCACTTCACACTTATCAGCATTAAACTCCATCTGCCATCTTTCAGCCCACTTTTCCAAATGGCCCAAATCTCTCTGTAGACTTTGAAAATCTACTTCATTATCCACAACACCACCTATCTTAGTATCATCTGCATACTTACTTATCCAATTTTCCACCCCATCATCCAGATCATTGATGTACATGACAAACAACAGTGGACCCAACACAGATCCCTGAGGCACTCCACTGGTCACCGGCTTCCAACCTGACAAACAGCCATCCACCATTACTCTCTGACATCTCCCATTCAGCCACTGTTGAATCCATCTTGCTACTCCGCCATTAACACCCAAAGATTGAACCTTCTTAACCAACCTTCCATGGGGAACCTTGTCAAAGGCCTTACTGAAATCCATATAGACAACATCCACTGCTTTACCCTCATCAATTTCCCTAGTTACCGCTTCAAAAAATTCAAGAAGGTTTGTCAAACATGACCTTCCAGGCACAAATCCATGTTGACTGTTCCTGATCAGACCCTGTTTATCCAGATGCTTATATATATTATCTCTAAGTATCCTTTCCATTAATTTGCCCACCACTGACGTCAAACTAATAGGTCTATAATTGCTAGGTTTATTCTTTGAACCCTTTTTAAACAATGGAACAACATGCGCAGTACGCCAATCCTCCGGCACTATTCCCGTTCCCGTTACAAATGTAGAGACTACAACTTGTGAATGGTGCGCTAACCCATTTTGGAAGTGCTCAGGATTTCTGAGCTATCGTGCTGCTCAATTGCAGTGAACCGCTACTGCCGATGAACACCTGGGGTGTGTTTCTGAACGATAACTTAGCCCGTCGTCGGCCTAATTGAATCGTCTGCCAGGCTTCTCCTGTAGAATAGACCTACCTGAATAACAGATTCAGCGGTTGGCTCTCACATTCCCCAGAAGCGTTGTTCACTGCCAGCACATATGTGCTTGAGTATGTTTTAATGACATCTTAGAGCCCGGAGTCATCTTGACCTTTTGCTCTTCCCTCCTCAGAGAGGGTGATTCGTAGGCAACCCTAACAGGCATTGCCACAGGCCACAGGATACAAATACGGATACAATCCATTGGCCTTAGAATAGAATATTCTACTGGAATGGAACTTTGTTGTCAGGAATACCTCTGACACGTGCCCTTTATTTCTTGGGGTATGCCCTTAGGTCATACCCTGAGACTCAGTGTCAGCAGGATACTGACCCATCTTAGTCTCTGCCTCCGAGAGGGAGACCTCTGTAGCACTGTATGCAACAGTTGCTATATTTGGGATAATCGTTTTCAACGCACTATCCAGCCCCGGTGAGGAATTCATCCCCCCGACCTTGTGGGCCTTGCTCTGTAGCCCAGGTGGAGAATAATCTCCCGACTCCGCCCCCTGTCAGCGACTCTGTTTTAATTCTTGCCATTAAAACGGCATTTCTGCAGCCTGTGAGTCGCTGACTATACGGCTCCTAATCTTACAACCCGATCAATTTAGCCGGTTTCCGCATTTGCGGTCGGAATGGGGTTTCCCCACAGTTCAACCGGCAAGGTTGTCGGGCTGTAAGACTGGCAGGAAAAACCTTTTGTAAAAAGAGGCTCCTGCCTGAAACCTGGTAAGTAAAAACCAAACTTACCTTAAAGTTTAACTTACCACCGGCAGGAGCTCTGTCCTGCCAGACTGGTGCTCGCGCCAATGCGGCTGACGTAATGCTGCACATGCGGCCTAGCGGGCCTTCTTCACGGAATCACTCACGTGACTCCGAAGTAAAATTGATTCTTGATTAATAAGGGTGTCGGGGGTTATGGGGAGAAGGCAGGAGAATTAGGTTGAGAGAGAAAGATAGATCAGCCAAGATTGAATGGCAGAGAAGACTTGATGGGCCGAATGGCCTAATTCTGCTCCTCTAACTTATGAACATGACCCCCACCAAGAGACTCCAAAGGTGACAAGGTGTTTGTGACTAACATTGAGGCAATTTAGTGAGAAAGTTCACAAAAAAAACATATAATAAAAATATACACAACTAACCAGCTGTTTAGCATTCCCCAGGAATCTCTTGTACCACCCTCACTCCTTATAAGGTATGAGCAGTGACGTCATCGGGCATTACTGAGAGGGAAAGCATACTGTAAAATTTGAGCTTTCGTTAAAAAGGTTGGGACTCACTGGTCAACATGAAGTCAACAAACCAAAGGAGTTGGTTATCTAGTTTAGGAAGCAGGGTGAAGTACACACATCAGGCTGAATTGGCGAGTTTCAAGTTCCAAGGTGTAAATATCACAATAATGCGGCCTGGTCCAACCACATCCACGCTAAGGTCAGGAAAGCACACGAGTGCCTCTACTTCCTCAGAAGGCTAAGGAAATTCATCATGTCTCCAATGATTCTTACTAATTTCTACAGTTGCACCATAGAAAGCAACTGCTCCGCAAAAGACCGCATGAAATTGCAGGGAGCTGTGAATGCAGCCCAGTGAATCACACAACCCAGCCACTCCCCCATTGATTCCACCTATACTTCCCACAGCCTCAGGAAAGCTGCCAACGTAAACCAAGGGTCAATCACACCTGGATCATTCTCTTATCTCATCTCTCCCATCAGGCAGAAATTATAAAAGCTTGAAAGCACATGCTACCAGATTCAATAACATTTTTTTTTCTCCAAATGTTTTCGATGTCTCATATGCTGAGAATTGAATTGAATAATTGAAGTATGTATACATACAAGGAATTTGCCTTGGTGCTTTGCACGCAAGGATAACAACACGATATACAGTAGACAATTAAAAATAAAACATTATAATTTAAACATGTGAAGAATAACATAAAATACCAAAGCAAAATGAGACTACAGCCTTTTGGCTGTTGAGTAGAGCTACTGTTCATGGAAAAACGTTTTTTTAATGTCTGGTTGTGGTGTGTTTGACAGTCCGTAGTCGCCTTCCAGAGGGAAGTACGTCAAAGAATTTGTGGCCAGGGTGAGATAGGTCAGAGATCATCTTACCCGCTCGCTTCCTGGACCTTGCAGTTCGTCGATCGGGGGAAGGTTGCAGCCAACAACCTTCTCAGCTGATCGAACGATGCACTGCAGCCTCCACATGTCATGCTTGTTGGCTGAGCCAAACCAGACCATGATGGAGAAGGTGAGGACGGCCTCTACGATGCAGTATAAAACTGGACCATCATTGCCTGTGGCAGACTGTGTTTTCTCAGCTGCCGTAAGAAGTAATATAGATAATAAGAAGTAAGAAATAATATAGATAAATGTGTAAAATAGATAAAGGTTATCCACTTTGGTGGCAAAAACAAGGGGGCAGATTATTATCTCAATGGGGTTAGGTTAGGTAAGGGGGAGGTGCAGCGAGACCTGGGTGTCCTTATACACCGGTTAGCGTGCAGGTACAAGAGGCAGTGAAGAAAACTAATGGAATGTTGGCCTTCGTAACAAGAGGATTTCAGTATAGGAGTAGAGAGGTTCTTCTGCAGTTGTATAGGGCTCTGGTAAGACCTCATCTGGAGTATTGTGTACAGTTTTGGTCTCCTAATTTGAGGAAGGACATCCTTGTGATTGAGGCAGTGCAGCGTAGGTTCACGAGATTGATCCCTGGGTTGTCATATGAGGAAAGATTGAAAAGACTAGGCTTGTAGTCATTGGAGGTTAGAAGGATGAGGGGGGAATCTTATAGAAACATATAAAATTATAAAAGGATGGGACAAGCTAGACGCAGGAAAAATGCTCCCAATGTTGAGCGAGTCCAGAACCAGGGATATGGGAGAAGGCAGGCACGGGTTATTGATTATGGGATGATCAGCCATGATCACAATGAATGGTGATGCTGGCCTCCTCCTGCACCTATTTTCTATGTTTCTAAATACATCCTCTGTTGGGCCTTTTTGACTGTGGAGTCGATGGTGGCCTCCCATTTAAGGTCCCAGAAGATGATGGTTCCAAGGAACTTAAGTGATTTCACTGATGTGACTGCGGTGTTGTTGATGGTGAGTGGGGGGAACGGAGGGGGAGCTCTCCTGAAATCTACAATCAATTCCATTGTCTTAAGAGTATTGAGCTCCAGGTTGTTGTGATGGCACCAGGACGCCAGCTGTGACACTTCCTGTCTGTTGGCAGATTCCTCCCCATCCTGGATTAGTCCAATCAGGTTTGTGTCATCCGCAAACTTGAGAAGCTTGACAGAGGAGTCTGTGGAGGTGCAGTTGTTGGTGTAAAGAGTAGAGGAGAGGGTTTGAGTACGCAGCCTTGCGCTGCTCCTATGTTGAGGGTCGGCGGGTCCGAGATGTGCTTTCCCAGCCTTACATGCTGCTTCCTGACTCTCAGGAAGTTGGTGATCCACTGACAGAGGGGTTCAGGCACAGTCAACTGGGAGAGTTTTAAGGATAGTAGCTCTGGCACAATGGTGTTGAATGCAGAGCTAAAATCCACAAACAAAATCTTTGCATAGGTCCGCTAGTGCGGGCCAAGGTTGACTGCATCATCCACTGATCTATTGGCTCGGTATGCAAACTGCAGGGGGTTTGTGATATTTTTTCAGCTTGGCCAGCACATGTCTTTCAAGGGTCTTCATGACTACAGAGGTCAGAGCGACAGGCCTGTAGTCATTGAGACCAGTAATCCTTGGATTTTTGGGTACACGAACAATAGTGGAGACTTTGAAGCAGGCAGGGACTGCACAGGTTTGCAGGGACTGGTTAAAAATGTCTGTGTGGACTGCTGCCAGTTGTTCGACACGGAGCTTGAGGGTAGAGGGGGAAACATTGTCCGATCCTGGAGATTTCCAGCGTTTCTGTCTCCTGAATAGCTTTTCCACCTCCTCAATGTCTATTGTTGGTGCTGGAGAAGTGGCCAGACTGTTGTTGGGCAGCAAGGAGGGGGTGGATAGTGGAGGAGGGCCCAGTCTTTGCAGACTACAGTCAGGCTGTGAGTAGGTGTGAAGTGGTGATTGGGAACCAAAGATCCTATATCAAGCAAGATAGCCCACTTGACGAAAAAGACGTAGTATGGTCATGGGCAGATTCATGGGTAATTTTCGTATGTTTCCGTAACCGGCTTCCGTCTCTGCACCAAAGATCCCATAGCGGAGCAAAGATACTAGTGTGGAGACGGAAGCCGTTTACGGAAACATCCTCGTAAAATGGGGGGGGGGGGGGGGTTCCCTCTTGTAGCTGGTGATTTCTTGCAAGCCCTTCCACACGGAAGAAGTCATTAGCTGAGAACCTCTCAGAGTACCTTTCCTTGGCAACACTGATTCCTCTTCTCAGCTTGTACTTGGCCTGCCTGTAGAGGTCTGTAGGCCTCATCTTTTGACTGGGGGAGCTGTCTGAGTTCAGCTGTAAACCCGGGCTTGTCGTCGTTGAACCTGATGCGGGTCATAGTGGGAATGCAACTGTCCTCACAAAAGCTGACTTATGATTTCACGGTGTCTGTATATTCATTGAGGCTTGTGGTTTGCTTTCCTGAACACATTCCAATCAGTGCAGTCAAAGCAGGACTGTAGGTTTTCAATACCCTCACCTGTCAACTTTTTCATTGTTCTGACCACAGGCTTAGCAGATTTTAGTTTCTGCCTGTAGGTCGGATAAGGTGAACTAAACAATGATCAGAGAGACTGGAGCCGCACGGGGAACAGAGCGATATGTTATGAATTGAAGATCTTCCAATCTACCTTGTTGTAGTCCTTACACTTTTTTTCAATCTGCACATTCTCTAGCTGTAACATTCTATTCTGCATAAATACCACCGAACCATTGTATATTTTCTCTTTTGTACTTGAGTACCTGATTTTGTGTTTATTTTCGATTAAAACCAACTTCTGCAGTTCCTTCTTACACAGTAATCATTATGGTATGAGTTTCTGGATAGCAGATAAAATAAACTTTCTCATTGCATTGTGGCGCACGTGACAATAACAAACCTTCTCTATTGAGCAGCTGCACCCTCTTGTGGTAGAACCCGGAACAAAACAATCCACCCGACAATTGATATTTGCATGTAACATGTAACTCTGATTCAAGTGCATGGAAATGTTTTAAACTACTGTTCCACTCTTCTCAATAAAACTTTTTAGCTGAGGAATCACTCAGTTCAACTAAATGTTACTGAGACTTTTCAGCACAATGTTCTATTTATGCAGCTCCTTCAACCTTGATGCTTTTAAAGTTAATTTTAAGAACCATGGGGCTCATTTGGGGGCATCTATTTTAAAATTTCCTTTTAAATTAAGTGTCAATGAACATTTTGTAGGAGCGAGTCTTGTAAGAAACCAGGAAGATTTAAAATGTCAGCATATGTGAAGGATAAAAAATGTAAAACATACAATTTTCCTCAAATAAACCTATTAGTTAATACAAACATGATTGTCAGAGTCATTGAATCAAACAGCATGGAAACAGACCCATTGGCCCAACTCGTCCATACCAACCAAGATGCCCCATCTTAGCTAGTCCTATTTTCCTCCATTCAACCCATATCCCTCTAAACTACTCATTTCCATGTAGGAGTAGTTTGGAAGGGGTGGTATGGGGACCCATAGTCCCGTCTGTATCAACGGGTCGATGGTGGAGAGGGTCAAGAGCTTGAAATTCCTGGGCGTGCATATCTCTGAAGATCTCTCCTGGTCCAAGAACACGGATGCAATTATAAAGAAAGCACATCAGCGCGTCTACTTCCTGAGAAGATTACGGAGAGTCGGTATGTCAAGGACACTCTCGCACTTCTACAGGTGCACAGTAGAGAGCATGCTGACCGGTTGCATCATGGCTTGGTTTGGCAACTTGAGCGTCCAGGAGCGTAAAAGACTGCAAAAAGTAGTAAACACTGCCCAGTCCATCATCGGCTCTGACCTCCCCACCATCGAGGGGATCTATATCGCAGTTGTTGCCTCAAAAAGGCTGCCAGCATCATCAAAGACCCATACCATCCTGGCCACCCACTCATCTCCCCGCTGCCTTCAGGTAGAGGAGCCTGAAATCTGCAACATCCAGGTTCAGGAATAGCTGCTTCCCCACAGCCATCAGGCTATTAAACTCAACTCAAATAAAACTCTGATCGTTAAATAGCCCATTGCACTTTATCTGTTTATTTATGTGGGCGTATACATATATATTCAGTGGTATATGGACACACTGATCTGTTCTGTTCTGTATTTATTTATGCCTACTATATTCTGTTGTGCTGAAGCAAAGGAAGAATTTCATTGTCCTATCTGGGACACATGACAATAAACTCTCTTGAATCTCTTGAATCTACCTTCCTAATTTTTCCAGCATCTGCAGTTCTTTCTTAAACAGTAATCTAACTGTGATCTCTCTAATTTAACTAATTCAGCTCCTGTTTTAATAATATCCACAATGGTTTAACAGCTGTGTGTTTCAGTGTCTGTCACTTAATGAGGCTGGTAGCATATCCAATAAATTAATAAATATTAGACTAATACAAATTAATAAATATTCATAAATTAAAAATACAAATTAACAAAATGATACATTTAAAGGTCCTGCTATTTATGATTAATCAAACTTGAAAATTGATGTGATGCATGTCCCTACTTTTAACTTTACTGAACCATCCTATACAATAGCAATAATAACAGGCGGTGTTGTAATGTTGAAAGCTGTTAAAAAAAAAACACAGAACAATTGATCGATACCTATATTTCCTCAGCACACTAAAGTGATCGATTCGGAATATCGCCGATTGAAAATAGCATAGCATTTTAGATTATTATTAGCCCAATAAAGCACTTGGTTCTGTCGTTCCTTGAGGGCAGAATGGCTTGCCGACTGGCTACACAATTTAAACACAAGCTCTAGCTTGTTTCATTGCAACATTATTAACAGACATATTTACAGGGTGCTGCTTGATGGAATTCTAGAATTTCATCACTTGTTTTGTGAAATGATTAAGCAATCTTGTTCCTGTCAGATACTCGAATTGCCTGCAATATCGTGACATGATTTTTATTAGTCAATTGCTCATGTTTTGCAGCATTTTGATGCAAAAAAAAAGATAATCACAATCAGTTCCTGTTTATACTTACAAGTTAATATTTAAAACATTTATAACATAATATTTCTGGCTTAAATTTCTATTGTTGTTTTTAAATATATAGAAGGGTAACTAAACATTGCTGATCCGATGAACACATTGAATCCACCTGATATTTTGTAATATATTTATAAATATTCAAACTGCTGTTTCTGTAATGTTATACAGTTAGAGTAAATTAGGTTTAGATGATGGTGCAAATATGGATTCACCACTTACATTGACAGACTTCCTGGCATGGTGCAATGTTGCTGCAAAGGAACAAATCCAAATCTTTAATGGTTTGTTGGGATTGATTGAATCGATCAATGTCGGGCAGAACAGTGGTGCAGATGACAGAGCCGTTCCTTCACACTGCTGGAGACCTGGGACTTCAGCCCATTTGGCCCAGAGTCCACACCACCTTTGATCACCCGTTCACAGTAGTTCTACGTTATCCACATACGCACCCACTCCCTACACACTAAGGGCAAATTATAGAGGCCAATTAACCTACCAAGCAGTTTAGGATGTGGGAGGAAACCGGAGCACCCGGAAGTAGCCCGCGCCGTCACCGGGACAATGTGACAGAACCAGCGGTCAGGATCGAACCCAGGTCTCTAGCGCTGTGAGGTGACGGCTCTATCAGCCATGCTACTGTTCTGCCCAAAATTGATATTTCTTCTGGTGAATGTCTGACAGAACATTGATTGAAGGTTGTCATAAGGATAGTAGAATTAGGCCATTTGACCCATCAAAAGTCTACTCCACCATTCAATCATGGCTGATCTATCTCTCCCTCCTAACCCCATTCTCCTGCCTTCTCCTCATAACCTTTGACACCTGTACTCATCAAGAATTTATCTCGGTCTTAAAAATATCCACACTCGACCTCCACAACCTTCTGTGGCAAAGAATTCCACAGATTCACCACCCTCTGACTAAAGACATTTCTCCTAATCTCCTTCCTTGAAGAACGTCCTTTAATTCTGAGGCTATGGCCTCTAGTCCTAGATTCTCCCACTAATGGAAACATCCTCTCCACATCCACTTTATCCAAGCCTTTCACTATAGTACTTGCCTCCACGCTGGTTTACTGAATTGCCCAGAGATGAATAAAGTATGTGCCAATTATTCATGTGATCAAAGAAAAATATATTTCTCAGGTTGTTTGGGGAGGTAATCATGGGGTCACACAGAACTGAAGCAAATCTGCTGGCAAACCAAGTCTGCACCATCAACCACCCATTTTATACTAATCCCATTTTACCCTGTACATCCACGTTCCTATCAATTTACCCCAGATTCTAGGGGCCAGCACAGTGGCGCAGCGGGTAGAGCTGCTGCCTCACAGTGCCAGAGACCCAGGTTCCATCCTGCCCTCAGATGCTATCTGTGTGGAGTTTGCACCTACTCCCCGTGACCGCGTTGGTGTCCCCCCCCCAGGTGCTTGGTGTTCCTCCCACATCCCAAGGACGTTTTAGTAGGTTAATTGTTCGCTGCAAATTGACCCTCAGATGCGGGGAGTGGATGCAAAAGTGGGATAACATAGAACTAGCGTGAAAGGGTGATGGATGGTCGGCATGGACTCGGTGGGCCGAAGGGCCTGTTTCCATGCTGTAATGGTCACCATTGTAAGCAACCACTAAGAGGTAATTTTACATGGATAGACTAAATAATTAACCTGCACGACATTGGGACATGGGGGTGGGGGGTGGAGCTCACGTGGTCACAGGGAGAGCGTGTAGTTTCCACACAGAGCACCTGAGGGCAAGATTGGACCCAACTTTCTGAAGTGTAAGATAGCAGATATGCCAGCCATGCCAATGTGCTGGGGGATTGATTGAGTGTAGCTAGATACTGTATGCTGAGTTGAAAGGTGGGAATGCAACTCCATTTAAAACAAGGATTTAATCTGGAGATACCAGATGCTGTTATTATGCGTGAGATTCAAACAGCTAGAGGAAATATTTAATCTGATTTGGAGATTTTGCAGCACTGTCTTGTATATATTATTCGCTGCCACTGCCTGCAACCTGACCCCGACCCCACTAACACTCTGCTACTGGGCTGAAGCTGTTGACCTGCACTCAGTGTACATCTGTCAGCAGGTCATGCAGCATCTATGGAAAGAGAAAACATCGTTTTCAGTTTCAGGTACAGTATGGAAATATGCACTTCGGCCCACAAAATCCATGCTAACGATTCAATTCAATGATAATTTGATTATCTGTTCAGGCTCGTTCTATCTTATCCTATTTTCTCTTCCACTCCCTACACATTAGCGACAATTTACTGAGGCCATTTTACCTACATGACTGCATATTTTGGGGATGTGGGAGGAAACTGGAGCGCCCGGAAGAAACCCATGCGGTCACAGGGAGAACGTGCAAACTCCAGGTCGAAGATCCTTTGTCAGATCTGCGACAATCCATTTACAAACTTGTTTTTGTGTCTCTCTTTCCCAGTTCAGACGTTTTTCTTTCCACAGATGCTGCTTGGCCGGTTGTGTGTTTTCCAGCATTTTCTGCTTTCAGTGTCTGTGGTTTTTTTTTTAACAAAAGATTGCCGGTGTTGTCTGCAACAAGTTTCAGATAAAATGGTTATTTCGCATTAGCCGAAGCGAGGAGCAATTGTTTTCATCAGGGAGCCCGGGACCATCTTACCTGTCCTCAATGGATACATGTCCCCAAAGATGTTGCTGCAGTGTGATTTTTTTTTACTTCTCTGTTTATTCATATTACTGTAGAAGTACTGTACTGTAGAAGTGGTCTTTCTCAGACCAACACTTTTAATGAAACCATGAACTCTTTTTAACAAAGGATAAATTTGTGATTTTGCTACGTTAAAGTCCTTGGGAAACCAAGATGCCTTGGAAGCGTGGTAACTCTTCATGTGCAGTCCCAGACAAGGATCTACTATCATCCATTACAGATGTTCTACTCCTTTGATGTTTAGCTGGAAAGGGTGAAAATAGGACGTTGCAGGACAAGGGCCTGAGCTATAGGGAGAGGCTGAGCAGGCAAGGACTTTATTCCTTGGAGTGCAGGAGGATGAGGGGAGATCTTATCGAGGTGTATGCGATCACGAGAGGAATAGATCGGGTAAATGCAGTCTTTTACCCAGAATAGGGGACTCAAGAACTGAAGTTCATAGGTCTAAGGTGAGGATAGAAAGATTTAATAGGAATCTGAGGGGCAACCTTTTCTACACAAAAATTGGTATTTGGAACGAGCTGCTGGAGGAGGGAGTTGAAGTCTGTACTACCACAACATTTAAAACATTTTCAGACAGGTGCATGGAAAGGATAAACCTAGAGGGTATGGGCATAAGGCAGGGAGGTGGCACCAGTGTAGATGGGACATGTTGGTCAGCATGGGCAAGTTGGGCCGAAGGGCCTGTTTCCACACTGTATGACTCTTAACTCTCATGTGTACGGCTTGATGGTGCTCTTCCATTTCATGGGGTCTGATTGAATTGGAAAGCACGCAAACAAACGATTCTCACTGCAGCTCAGAGCACGGGTGACAATAATAATCCATTACCAAGACCGAGACACCAACAATGCCAAACAGACTGATAACCGGTTCGATCCTGACTACTGTTGCTGTCTATACGTTCTAGTGTGACCATGTGGGTTTTCTCCGGATTCATCTCACACTCCAAAGACGTACGGTTATGTAGGTCAATAAGGCTTTGATAAAAATGTAAATTGTCCCTAGTGTGTAGGATAGTGCTAGTGTGCGGGGTGCTCGCTGCTCGATGGGCCGAAGGGCCGGTTTCCGCGCTGTGTCTCTAAAGTAAACACAGAGGCAACCGGTTTCAGTCTGGGTCAAAAATAATTCATGCTGTTTATTCTAAATGATACAATGGGCTGAAATGCAGTACTGAGGGAGAGATTCATTTTTTAAGATGCCAACAGAGATCCTTTCATTTGAATGAAGAATTAGCTGAGCTCCCACCTCCTGTCTAGGGTTTGAATTAAAGAGCCTTTAGCACCATTTTGAGGAAGAGAAAGGGAGTTATTCTGGTAACCAGGCCAATGATAATCTCAAATGCAGATTATGTGATCATTATTATAGCGGTGTTTTGTTTAGTTTAGAGGCCCCTCTGCCCACTGAGTCGGTGCTGACCAACGGTCCCCGTACACAAGCACTATCCCGGTGCCACACTAGGGGACAATTTTTCACCAAAGCCAATTAACCTACAAACCTGTACGTCTTTGGAATATGGGAGGAAACCAGCGCTCCCAGAGAAAACCCACGCGGTCACAGGAAGAACATGCAAACTCCGTACAGACAGCACCTGTAGTCAGGATCGAACCCGGGTCTCTGGTGCTATAATGCAGCAACTCTACCGCTGTGCCACTGGGCCGTCCTGTGTGTTTGGGAGCTTGCTGTTTGCACGTTGGCAACAGTGTTTCCTGTTTTTAAAATGATGATCTGATTTCATAGATGCCTCAATGGCTGCAAAGTGACCAAAAGTAAATCTTTCTGAAGAAAGTTTGTCTGAAATCCTCGCTTTAATCTTATGAAGCTGATCCATGTCAAGAGAAAATGATCTTCACAACAGCAGCTGACAGTAATCGTTTGGTATGAGAACACGTCATTTACAATACATCTAACCCAATATCTGGTAGAGAATATCTAACTCAGCCCAGGCCAGCAATGCATTATAAACATCTTCCAAAATGTGTTGCTTGATGATATTACAGATTTGCTTGACAAGTGCAGACCAAAGGTCTTTGACCTCAATAAGCCACTGGGCTGTACAGCAGTCCTGATGGAGTGCTTAATTATTTGAGATGGCACGTAGGTTTTGGACAAAGTTTTAACTAAGGCCCTATCTGCTCTCTTGGGTGTGTGTAAAAGAATCCATGCACATTCTGAGAAAGAGCGAGTAACATTTGTCTCATAATCTTTATCACAAAAACAAATGATCTGGTCATTATTGAATGGGTGTTTCCAAACGACTCCCTGTTCACCTCTTCACATGACCTTGGCTGACTGCGGAACGAGCAAGTTTGAAAGGAACACCATGGAAACCGGACCTTCGGCCATCCAAATCCCTGCCGACTGCCGATCACCCATTCACACTAGCTCCATGTCATCCCACCTTCTCATCCACTCCCCTACACACTAGGGACAATTTATAGAGGGTAATTAACCAACAAACCTGCACGTCTTTGAGATGTGGGAGGAAACCGGAGCAGCCGGAGGAGCCACACGCGGTCGCAGGGAGAACATGCAAACTCCGCATAGACAGCACCTGAGGACGGGACTGAACCTGGGTCTCTCTGTGAGGCAACAGCTTTACCAGCTGCGCCACTATGCAAGTCTCAGAAACAGAGTGATGCCCTCGATGGTTTACACCTAAGCTGCTCTACAAACGAGGAGCAACGGTATATGGTAGGATGACTTCTATTTTCCATGTTCACAAGAGTACAGCATGAATAAGTGTTGTTTTGGATGCTCATTGACATTGTGCAGGGATTTGCTGCAGTGACTTCAGTGCAAAACTAATTAACAAACCAAGATACTGAAGAAGGGTCTCGACCCAGAATTTTCTTCTATATAAACTTAAAAGCTGAAAAAAGCAGCACTGACAATGTTGTTCTGCTTTGTATGAATTCATGCTACACCTCATGAAGATATGATATAATCGTTGAGGAAACGCTCAAATAAAATAGGTTTTGAGGGACTATTTAATTTTTTTTTTTATCTTTAATTTAAACTTGGAGGGGAATAACATGTCTTCCCAATTCTAGACAAAAATATCCTGCAGACATTAAAAAATCATCAGTTTCTTTCATTTTTGACACTTCAAAAGATCCTCACTACACTACTTAAGAATCTATTGGACAAGTTTAATCAAATTAAAAAGATTAATGACTTCTTATAAGCTAGATAATACCTTGTAACAGGAAATGTAATCAACATTCAGCTAACATGGTTGAAACGAATAAAAGAAACAATTTAAATTTTTTTCTGAAGTTGTATACATTTCACCAAATACAATTATCACAGATACACAAGTAAAATTAACCAATTGGAAATACAATCTCAAACAGTGGGCACAAGGCTTATGCAAACCAGTTGGCTACTGAAACCTCTAAACGGTAATAATCTGCAACAATAAAAGCATTTATCAAAAATCCAATATGGCTCAGTGTTGTCAACCTCTCCCTGCGACCGAAGGAGTCAAAACAAGGATTGAGTTCAATGTGTAACCTGCTGCTTTGATTCAACAGTTCAATCATTAGTTGAGAAGGTTCATTGTAATATCCAGGAAAGTTAACTGCTTTTTCTTTGCCCATCAAAAGTGAGGTGTGTCAGTGCTAGGGGATGTGGAATAATGTTCAAGTATTTGCAAGGCAAATGAATACTTTTAGCATTCCAGGGGCATGAACATGATGCCTCCTCTATGTCCTTACTGTTGGATCCTTAGCCCTGTCCTACCTTCCCCCTCTCCTCCATGATATATCTCACGTTAAAATTGCTAATTTAACGATAATTACAGTTGTTGCTTCTCGTGAAATGGACACAAAGGGCCAAAACGCATTTCACGTCAGACACTCGGAGGCAAGGAAGCAGATTTTCATTGCAAGAGATGAGGCAAGGTTCCAAAACCAAGTTCCTGAGTTGAAGGGGCCAGCGTGTTGGTAGCACACATAACCGAGTCCCTTCGACAATACCACAGGTGGAAAAGAATAGTCACATTTTGTTAGTAGCAGCTTTTAATATATTTTCTTTTTTAAAATATAAGGCCTGGAAATTCTTACCTGTTGGCCCTGCTAATTGCACTGTTTGCCCGGGGAATTTCAGTCCCATTGAACTGAAGCCAATGGAATGAATTTCAGAGGCCAAGTACAATGCACCGTCACATAGAGCGGGCGACCCTGCCAGACAGAGATGAATTTCAAGGTAAATGCATTATCCTCGTTCCTCCTGTCCTGCAGTCGACAGCCTGGCTGCCTTCTTTATCCAGAAGGATCAAGTAGATTGTGGCCAAACTCATGTTGCTGTTTTTGTTGGGGGATTATTCACGGACTGAAAGTTGGTTCCCCCTGTGGTTCATCCGGCCACTAGGAACACTCGGTGAAACAAAAGTTGAATGAGATGTCATCTGACGGTGAGGATAAAAGGTTTTTCATCAACTTCTCTCAGTGCTAGTGTTGATGCTTGCCTTTCCAACCAAACGTTTCAGTTAGTCCCGTGGGGTCGATGGGAGCAAGATGCCAAACTTGTTGAGCTGGCCTCCATTGGGTAGAGTAGGTTCCAACCCCAACTTGGTTTGAATCTGAACCTGCTGTTGGGAGTGGCAGGGCTGGAATTCAAGGCACCGGCAGTCAAGGGGTGTGTCACGCAGGCCACTGGGTAACAGGAACAGAAGGACTTCAGTGGAGGGGGGCATGGGGAGAGTTGAGGTGTTGTGCACAGCGGCTGGGTGCCAAGGGATGGGAAAATCGGTCAGGAGAAAATAAAAAAAATAGGTGGATTCTCCTCACTGATCATTTCAAGTGGGACGAGTACGTAATATGGATATTTTGGAGGGAAATGTGGAAACGTGTAGACAACAGGGAATATTCATTAGGCCATTGGATAGGCCCCGGACAGTGGCCCAGGACTGCAAGCCTGAACCCTTGAGGCCCACAGTTGAATGTTCGATCTTCATCCTCCAGCTTTGATGTTGGTTACCTGTCTTATTATCTGGTTAGCTACTAACTTAGATACAAAGTTAGATACTAACTTTGTTACGTTAGTGATTGGAACAAGTTCTTCACGTATCAAGTGCCCTCGTTTGAATTTTTCTTCAATTTCTATTAATTTGGTGGCCCTTAAAAACAATATCTTATCACATCACCACAGAGTGTTCTTAACTCTCGCCACTCGCTAAATGCCAAGTGTAGCATAGTAGTGGATACATTGCTGAGGGTTTGTTAGAAACATTCTACTGAATTATACTGTTAATTAAAATGAAACCCCCACTATGCATTGTATTTCTGGGAACGGACCAGTAGTTTGTCGATGATGCCTCACCGTCAACCTCTAGCCTATCCAGTTGTTGGCCGAACATGTTAAAGCCAGTCCCTGGATTGGGTGCAATTGTATCACGTAATGGATGGATAGGACATCTGTGTCAATAGGAAAAGTGGTTGTGTAAACAGTACACCTATCTATTCAAACAGCAGCAAGCACCCTTACACCATGCCAAACATACTCCAGTGATAGAATCATTACAATATGCCCCCCTCGCTCCCCCCGGCATGGTAACAAGCGGGATAAAGGGGGGCAATGTCTTTCACACACCTGAGTGTCCAAATGGGAGAGGCAATTCTCTCCCGTACGATATGACTCAAAGTCGTTGAGATACCTCAACCTCGTTTGAAATGACAGTCAAACTGACGAACTAATTTGTTCTTGGGCATAAACCTGTGATGATAAAAGGGTAGAGTTAGGTGAATCTCATTCTAAAATATATTCTCTGCTGGAATGGTTTATTAAGTATATTCCTTGCACTGGAATCCTCCATCCTGTGAAGAATTCATTCAGTCACAACATCAGACATTGGCATCTGTAATACACAGCTCCAGAAACGGATCGGACCGTGGAATAGTTCTTTGTACAGTGCAGTCTGGTTCGTACATTTTATACTACAAATTACAAGGGCTTCAGCCAAACATCTACACAAACACCCACCTTTTTCTGTACATATGTAATGGCAATAAGTGGGAAGATCTACCAAGTATGGCACAATGAACAACAATAGGAATGAATGATAAAGCTTGGTAGATCTGAATAGGTACAATAGAAAAACTGCAAAACGTAACATTTTCAATGTCTTTAACTTTGCAACCATTGACTTCATTAGTCCATAACAGTGACAATCATTCAACATTCCATTTCAAATGTTCTATATTTGCTGTATATTCCACCTCATTTTCACCTGCTCACAAACAAATTAATTAAATTTGGTTTATAATTTTTTTTTTAAATTACACATCGAATGACAATCTTTGTTAAGACAGGTTCTGGTAACTTCACACTATGCAGATATAAAAGGACATCAGCTTTGTTAACATGGCATCGCAATGCTTTTAATTACAGAATGAAATAAAATGGAAAGGTCAAAGAATGATTACATCATCTGTGAAAATAAATCACACATGTAGCAAGAAAGAAAAACACGCTGTCTTCAAGGATTTGACTTGTGCCTTCTCACTCATGACGTGATGGCAAGCTAGACTTCCAGTCTTGAGCAATGAGTCATCAAGGACGTGTTACCAACAGAAACCTTGCAATTTACTTTTGAAACGCAGATGCCCTTGGTGAACATTCATTTGTTCGAGCCGTTTGATATTATTTAAACTAAATAAGCCGAATGGGAAATTACTAGTTCTGTGACTTGAGAAACAAGTCCAATCTAGTCAGACCAGTTCATTGCAGCCCATTCATAATGCACTGGACAAATTCAATTTGGCCATCTGTTCCAAAGTGACTTGGCAAACTGTTATATGTAAGACAATAATGCAAAAATTCCCTTAAACACAATGTCTTGCACTGAGTGCAACTGGTACAAACCTTTCAGAGGAGTACAAACAGGAAAAATGTCAATTTCTCAAGACCTGTTGCTCCTGCATGAAAGTTTATTTTAAGTACAGGTAATGTGATGCTATTTTCTTATCTAAATTGCATTGGAATTCTTCAGTGATTCTAAACTTGACTCCAGTTCTGTTACCTGCGTGAAGAGCAAATATTGGAAAATTGGAACATATTCACATTAGCAGTAAGCACAAGGTGAAATAAATATTACTAAAGTTATTTTACGTTTAAAGTAAAGATGGTCTGTGGAGAATTGCCTTCCCTTGGAGTAGGGCACTCTGGATCTCATTTTGTTCGAAGACAGACACAAAATGCTGGGGTAACTCAGAGGGACAGACAGCATCTCGGGAGAGAAGGAATGGGTGACGTTTTGATTTTTGTTTTGAATTTTGTTCACTGGATTGGGATTAATCTCCTACCCTTGAAAGTTATTTTCTTCTGCAGTCTTCTAACAGATCATTAAGGGGCGACACCTGCAAGACAATAGGCTTTCTTCTTGTTGAAAGAAATAGTAATGTAAGTTCCAAGAAATAATATTTCTCAACAATGTTCAGAAATACAGCATGGAAACAAGCCCTTGGGCCCACCAAGTCCATGCCAACCTATGATCACCTGTTCACACTAGTTCTATGTTATCCCACTCCTTACAGAGGAGTTAACCTACATTAAACAACAAACCCTTATGGCTTTGGGATGTGGGAGGAAACCGAAGCACCTGTAGGAAACCCACAAGGTCACAGGGTGCACGTGCAAACTCTGCAGACAGCACCCGAGGACATTTGCCAGTTATAGTGGTTTGCTTGGGGTTATAAGCCCAAATTTTATCCCTAACCCGTAAATAGTACCTACGATATTCATTGTATTCCCTTTTAATCAAGGCAGAAATTTGCGAAAACATGGGTTTTTTTAAACACGTGTTCTGTCCGACAGGAATATTATACTATACTGCACTTGTTAAAGGTCTCTCACCAGCTAGACTGTGGGCCTGACCTCCCACCTACCTTATTAGAGACCTTTGAACTATCTTTATTCAGACTTTAACTTGCACTAAATGTTATATCCTTTATCTGTTACCTGGACACTGTGGATGGCTTTGACTGGGTAGCCCGCAACAAAACGTTTTTCACTGTACCTCGGTACACATGACAATAATAAACAAAACTAAATTAAACGAGGATTGATCATGGGCGCTGTGAGGCTGCAGCTCCACCAGCTGAGCCACTGTGCAAGCCATTAAAAGAAACAAAATGCTGATGGAAATCCAGGATTTACCAAGTGGATTACTAGTCCAGGATACTGTGCTCGCTGGTCCTCTGTGCATCTGATCTCAAACGCACGGAGGATTTTAGACAGGTGCAGTGATGTGCAATATATGCCTGGCGGCCATTTCTGTGACCTGCCCTCCGCAGGCTACTGATGATCACATTGTTGAATGACTGCAGATTATAGCCAACATTTGCTGCATTGTTGCAATGCGCTTCTTGAGCTGTGATGCTCACAGTGTGTACGAGAGATTTTCAGTCTGCTTGTGGGATCTACACTTTGGGCTTTAGAGATACAGCGCAGAAACAGAATGTCCAGGAGTAACTCCGTGGGTTGGGCACCATCTCTAGAGGACATGGATAGGTGACGTTTTGAGTCGAGACCCTTCTTCAGCCCACTTTTGTCATAATTGCACAATTTATTGGTCCAATCCACACCACTCTAATTCTCCACTTGTTTTCAAACCCCCGGACATGTCTTCGAGCCCTGGTTTCCCCTGAAAGGCCTCCCAGAAGCAAACTAAGCCTGGGCTTCAATCCCTGTTGAATCTATGTGCAGTAGAACCAATATCTACACTTGACTTTGCAGTGTGATATTTCTTTACAGGCAACATCCACAGTCAAGGCCACGCCGTGCTTCTAATTCCTCAAGCATTTTCCGCCTGTCGATTACTTCATGGTTGACCTGAAGCTCAACACATTTTCAGTTTACATCTTCCTCAAAACTTTAACCAAATTACCAGCACAATTTCTGTGAATAAATCATTCAATCGTGAATAGTCTGGCTCTAAACATTGAGGCAACATCTCTCGCTGAGGTGTCTCGTGCCCGTAAGAGGAAATCGTGTTGATCACTCCTCTGAAATGGCTTAATGATTTAATTAAGCACCTAAATAAAAATCGCACCTTGAATGTTCTAAATTCAAGAGGGAGGGAGGGGTAGACTGATCCTGTACTGATCCCCCCCATTAATCCTGTGCTGATCCCCCCCCCTCCCATCCACAGTCTGAAGAAGGGTCTCGACCCGAAACATTGCCTGTTTCCTTCGCTCCATAGATGCTGCCTCATCCGCTGAATTTCTCCAGCATTTTTGTCTACCACCATTCATCCTGTACTGATCCCCCCCCCCCATCCATCCCGTACTGATCTCCCATTCAACACCACTGACATCCCCCGTGCTCTCCCCTCACAATTTTACATACTCCAACCAACACGTACTAATTCACCTGCCTCAATCCATCCAGTCCGCACCAATTGCCTTCTCAACCACCCCCCCCCCCCCCCCCCCCCCCCCCCCCCCGCCATCTATCCACCTCGCACTGATTCACACACCCCCTGACCCTATTGTGATTCATGGTCTTCAGAGCGAACATTGACTATGTTTGATAACGGAATGCAATCAAATGTGCTTTAATTCCCAATGTTTTTATTTGTTTTGACACCTTTAAACATATTACCAAAAGAACATTTGCTGCAGTTATGTCCTTTGGCCATCTCTTGTCAGTTAGTGTAATGTTTAGCCTGTCAGATGGGTATAGTCGGTTTTAACAGCTATTATCATAAATGCCTTTAGAAATTTCCTTGCAACCTGTATATTTTGTTATGGATAAATTATGTGGGAAGCCAGAGTGTTTCTGTGCCAATAGCAATAACGATCCATGCTATGGCTATGTCATGGTAATTTTCGGTCCTTCACAGAAAACATGCTTGCATCAATTTGTAGTGTGCATGGTCTGGGATTTATTGACACAGGTTGATCATTTGCTGAATAATCCAACCTCATTTTTGTTTGTAAGTGGAAAGAACAAATAGAAATTGCATTAATTGCAATATGTAAAAAGAGTTGAGATATTGTATTATAATTTTGCAGCATGTCATTGTGGTATATATCATGTCTTGATTGGTGATTATGTTTAGTTTGTGAGTTATTTGAAGCAGAAATAATATGTGAATGTAGACAAAAGTGCTGGAGAAACTCAGCGGATGCAGCAGCATCTATGGAGCGAAGGAAATAGGCAACATTTCGGGCCGAAACCCTTCTTCAGACTGATGGGTTTCGGCCTGAAAGGTTGCCTATTTCCTTTGCTCCATAGATGCTGCTGCACCCGCTGAGTTTCTCCAGCACTTTTGTCTACCTTCGATTTTCCAGCATCTGCAGTTCTTTCTTGAACATAATATGTGAATGCTTCATTGAGCATAATTCTGACTGGTAACTACGCACTTCGTCCGAGCACATTATCGCACATGTCAAGCAAACCGTCTTAAATGACCACCTAAACTGTCATTTGGAAACCTAAAAAGCTGTCAAGGTTGCCCGGCTGGCAGCAGGGAAAAAAAGTTAAGCGAGAGCCCTGCTAAGTGCTGGAATATGGAATTAGTGTGAGTAGGAACCTACTGGTCAGCATGGATGTGATGGGCCAAATGGCCTGCTTCCATGCTATACGATGGATTAAAGGATAAATTGTGAGCTTTGCTGTAATGATCTGTTATAAAATGGATTGTAAACATTCCATCAATTACATTCTGAAAATCAAACATTCCATTAATTAAATTCTGTGTCATAGAACTGATCCACTCCTCTTTCCTCGATACCTAATATGTTTTAAAGAATAAAACTCATAATAAAGTAATTTGAAGTGTAAATTGTTGGGGAAATTATTGATATTTTAGGAAATTTACAATGCAATTTCTGTATAGAATTGACAAATGTCACTAAAGGACACAAAGTGCTGGAGTGATTGAGTGGGTCAAGCAGCATCTCTGGAGAACATGGATAATTGACGTTTCTAGTCGTGACCTTTCCTCAGACCTGAAACGTCATCTATCGATCTTCTCCAGAGATGCTGCCTGACCCGCTGGGTCCTTTTCTGTAAACCAGCATCTGCAATTCCTTGTTTCTACATTTTGACAAATGTCACTGACAAATATTCATTGATAAATACTCACACAAAAATGTCATGGATACATTTTCCATCGTTATCAGCCATACCTTATTCTGAAGTTTCTCAATCTCCTCCTTGTGTGAATTTTCAGTTTCTTCCAATGTTCTTCTTTGAGCTGTTTCCTTTTTCAGAAACTCTATTTCCCTAAAAAATACAATAGCCATGAAAAATGAACATTAACATGCAAACTCTGTACACCCTGACAAAGTACCATTTTCCTTTCTGTTACGCCATTTGTTATTTATTACTGGCAAAGTTGATATATGGGACCTTAATATTCTTATATTACATTCCTCTACTTGCAAATGCCACATAGATATAAATAATTACACTACCATCTGCCTCCTATTTGCACAAGGGCATAATATGAATATATTTAATATTTCCTCACAAGCTGAAAAGTCTATTCCTTGCATCTTGAATACTATGGAGGCAAGGATGTGCAGATGCTGGAATCTGCAGAGAACACAAAGTGCGAGAGTCACTCAGCGGGTCAGAGCATCTCTGGAGGACATGGATAGGCGATGTTTTGGGCCAGGACCCTTCTTCAGAGTCATGGTCCGACCTGAAACGTCACCTACCCATATCCTCCAGAGATGCTCCTTTATCTGCTGAGTTATTCCAGCACTTTGTGTTGTACATGTTGAATGCCATGTTCCTTTCAATGTTTAACAGAGTAGCAGGATAAATATGCATCATTGCACAAGTACAAGTAATTGCCTGATCTGAATAATTTTCTGTTAAGTTGAATGCATCTGTCTATTCAGCAAAGGCTCAGAAGCAAATCCCACCCACACACACAGATCAGAGATTGGCAGCTTTTTAATATTACAGAAGCTGTGCAGTTGAACGTAACAAACTCCACTACAGATTTAAGTTCTTTGTTTTTCTGAACCATTCAAACAATTTTAAGTGGTTTTCACAAAAGGGAAAATAAGAAAATAACAAAGCCCTTGACATCCTCTTGGGCATAGCGGATAACTTATGTTTAAAGAACGATCATAGAGACATGGAGCACGGGAACAGGCTCTTCGGACCAACTTGCCCGTGCCAACCAAGATGCCCAATCTGCACTTATCCTGCCTGCCTGCATTTGGCCCATAACCCTCTAAACCTTTCCTATCAAGGTACCTGTCCAAATATCTTTTAAATGTTATGGTACCTGCCGCTACTGCCGCCTCCCCTCTAGTCCCATGTTCCCATCTCCCTCCATGTGTATAAGTTGCTCCTCAGGTTCCTATTAAATCATTCTCCTCTCATCTTAAAGCGAGGTCCTTTGGTTCTTAATTCCCCTACTCTGGGTAAACGATTCCTTGCATTCAACCTATCCATTCCCCTCTTGATCTTATACACCTCCATGAGATCACCCCTCAGCCTCGGAAACGTGCCGAAAGTCTTCTTGACCACCCTATCCACCTATACGCTATTTTCAAGAAACAATGAACCTGCATTCCTCAATAAGATCACCCTTTAGCTCAGACTCTCAACTCCAGGCAACATTTTCATAAATGCTCCCTGCACTCTCTCCAGCTTAACAATATAATTCCCATAGCAGGGTGACCAAAACTGAACATAATATTTCAGATTTGGCTTCACTAACATCATGCACAAATGTAACATTACATCCCAACTATTATACTCAACACCTTGGCTGATGAAGGCCAATGTACCAAAAGCCCTCTTGACCCCCTTATCTACCTACGACACCACTCATAAACCACAACAGCAGAAGTGGTTATCCTTTTGATAACTACAATGCTCTCAACTCTTGACGCATACGAAAAAGAGCCAAGTGGTGAGAATTTCAGGATCTAGGCAATTATCTGCTGGAATGGGTCACTTGCCAGTTAATGAAGGGGCTCGACTCGAAATGTCCCCCATTCCTTCTCTCCAGAGATACTGCCTGTCCCGCTGCGTTGCTCCAGTATTTTGTGTCTATCTTCTGTGGAAACCAGCATCTGCAGTTCACTCCTACACAATGAACCCACCTGATTGTTGGCCCATTATAATTTTTATTGCAAATGGAACTGATCCACTCCAACACATCATCCCCCCCCCCCCCCCCCCGGGGAATGAAGGTAAAAATCTCCCCCAGTTCTGCGGGGAGCATTTCTTACTTCTGCTGGTATTCCTTAATCAGACGCTTTGCTTTGCTGTACTTCCTCTCCAGCGCCTGGTACTGAGCCTGTGTCTCCTTCAGATGCTCATCCACTGCCTGGCAGAGTGTTTGCGCTTCCATCCAGTAGCTCTCCAGCTTCTCCATCCGCTCCTTGTTTTCCTCAACACTTTGCTCCAGCTGGACTTTTTCCATCCGCCAACGCATTTTCTCCTGTTCCGTCGAATGGAGCTGCGCAGAGACACAAGCACAGCGTGAAAATAAGCACCCAGTTCATCCAAAGCGCTGTGAAGAATGATGACTCCTGCACACATAATAGCTACCTGCACATCATAATATCTACATGTGGCGGCACACAGCGGTAGAGCTACCAGCCTTCTATCGCCAGAGACCCAGGTTCAATCCCGTCTACTCACAGGAGTTTGTATGTTTTCTCTCCCATCTTCTCCCTGTGACCGTGTGGGTTTTTTCCGGGAGCTCCAGTTGCCACACACATTTGGAAAACATACAGGTTTGTAGATTAATTAGCTTCAGTAAAATTGTCTCTGTGTAGTATAGTGCCAGTGTATGGGGATCACTGATGGGCCGAATGGCCTGTTTCCATGCTGCATCTTTAAAACTAAAAAGTAAAAAACTAAAATAGGCATTAAATGTACTCAGATCACTGATGTGATCTACTTACATCAATGATGCACTCAATCACTTGGATAAGTGGCAAACTCAGTATGGAATTTAAATCACTCTGCGCTAATGTTCAAACAGCAGATAACATATTTGCAATGCCATGCAAATGGATCTCAACAGCGCCATTTTAATAACATCTTCAAGGAACTTGGACTAAACTGGACAGCTCTAACCAGATAAAGTAAACATCACTGATGTGTATCCACCTGTCACATGCCGAGCTATATCCCACCCCCACCCCTTTCCCAACTTTCTCCCCCCCTACTACAATCAGACTGAAGAAGAGTCCTGACCCAAAATGTCACCTGTCCATGTCCTCCAGAGTTGCTGCCTGACCCGCTGAGTTACTCCTGCCCTTTCTGTTCTCCTTAATTAAGTCATTAGTTGTTTAATTTAAACAATTCCAAGATTTTGTTCAATAGTTAATTTGATGCAAATGTAAAAACCACTGTTGGTATAAAAGCACTTGCCGAAAACTTAACAGCTTTAAGCGGGCAAAGAGAACATTACTGATGTGTACCAAAATTGCAAATTCTTAGAAGAGAATTAGCAAGCCAAGCAAGTTCTAAACCAAGAACTACTGTCTGAGCTACATACTGATCACTTGCTCAACACATTAGTCATAGGGAATCAGATAATCCACGCATAGAGTTCATTATTGATCTCCAGTAAAAGATATGCTTTTATGTCACAGGCAGTAAGCACCTCAGGGGGGTCAAGGAAAGAGCGTTCACGTCGCGGCCCTGTTTCCGCCAATCTTTCCACCACCACGTACAAGAAGCCCAAGACAGACACCGTTGTATGCAGATGCCAAGAAGTGTGTCAGCCCTGGCGGAACAATTTCTAATCCTGTGATGTGGACTCGATAAGAAGAAGCAGCATCTCAGGAATGGGGATCATAGTAAACTTGATTACATTTTCATTGAACCTCATCCCCTTTGATGTCTCATTGTCACACCTCGCACTTCCTTATCTCTGTATCTCCCTCTCCCCTGATTCTCAGTCTGGAGGAGGGTCTCGACCCGAAACGTCACCCATCCCTTCTATCCAGAGATGCTGCCTGTCCCACTGAGTTACTCCAGCATTCGGTGTCTATAATCCAATGCAAACCCATATTCAAATACTTGTACAGGTTTCTGAAGCATCATGACAAAATGTATCATGCACAAAAGCGTGGTTTTATATGCCAGCCTTCCCTTCATCTGTAACGGTTGCAAACAAATGATCCTAACTCCTGTCAATGTAAACATCACCAAAAGTAGAAAACGTACCTTTCTTTTCAGTTGCTGAATCTCTGCTTCGGTTACAGCGTGTTTTATCTGAAGCTGGCAATAAAGCACAATACCATCACTGATAGTTCATTCATCATTCAACTCAAATTTCACTGCACCTTAATTGGTACATGTGACAATTGAATCTTGAATCTTCTAGCCATCTGTCACTCCATTTCACCCACTCACTCAAGACCAATATTGCATAAAGAACGGACACAAGTGCAATTTTTCGCATCAAATTTTCGCATGGGGTCACTCTTATTGAGGAACAAGACATTTTACCATTCCAGCCATAGACCAGGCGAGGGGGCAGGGGTAAAATTGGATAGCACCGGACTGGTTGGCTGTAGGTTGCAAACAAGCTCTAGGAAATCAATGAGCTTCATTTTAGAACTGGAATTTAAAAGGATGAGAGGATATCTTACAGAAACATATACAATTCTTACGGGATTGGACAGGCTAGATGCAGGAAAAATGTTCCCCATGTTGGGGGACTCCAGAACCAGGGGGTCACAGTTTAAGAATAAGGGGTGGGCCATTTAGGACTGAGATGAGGAAAAACCTTTTCAGCCAGAGAGTTGTGAATCTGTGGAATTATGTGCCACAGAAGGCAATGGAGGCCAATTCACTGTATGAATTCTAGAGAGTTATATTTAGCTCTTGGGGTTAATGGAATCTAGGGATATGGGGCGAAGGCAGGAACAGAGTACTGTTTCTGGATGATCAGCTATGATCATATTGAATGGCAGTGCTGACTCGAAGGGCCGAATGGCCTACTCCTGCACCGATTTCCTATGTTTCTATGTTTCAGAGGTCTGCTGAGCATCCCCAGATTGTTTGTCAGTTGAAATAGATCTGAAGATAAAGGTGATAAGCGTGTGGGGGTGGAGGGACGTTAGATTTTAGAGATACAGTGTGGAAACAGTCCCTTCCGTCCACCGAGTCCGTGCCAACCAGCGATCAGATCACCCCATCCACCAACACTGCCCTACACACTAGGGACAATTTACAGAAGCCAATTAATCTTCAAACCTGAACGTCCTTGGAATGTGGGAGGAATTGATTTACACCATTCGGCCTATCAAGTCTGCTCTGCTACTCAATCTTTTTTCCCTCCAAACCCCATTCTCCTGCCTTCTCCCCGCAACCTTTTGACAACCTTATTAATCAAGAACCTATCAATCTCCACTTTAAATACACCCAATGTCTTGGCCTCTACCACCGTCTGTGGCAATGAATGCCACAGATTCACCACCCTCTAGCTAAAGAAATGCTAGTCCTGACACTAGATTCTGATCATTGAGATTCACACCATTAAGATTTTAGGAGTCACCACTGGCAGAAAGTCGACTCGGCAAGAGGGGTGCAACGACAGTCCCAAGGAAAGGTGACCTGCAATTTCCAGGCTCCTTTGAACCTCTGATTCCACCCACAAGGCACTTTAGCTGCGACTGAAGACTCCATTTACCCCAATTAGTTCCGCTGTAAAAACACTGGAGGGATGCAAAGGGGAAGTACCTCGGGTATAATAGTAACTCTATGCATCCGTCACCAACCAAGGGGTGGCAGCTGCAGTACTGTCACAGATCCAAGCCAATCAACTTGTACAAGACTTATTCCGTAGCACCTTCTAAACATATGTTCCTCAGTGCATACAAAGTCAGAGCAGCAGGTGCCACAGCACATCACCTCCCACTTTCTACCGTGGACATGTGCTGTTTTCCCTCATCATTGCCAGGTTAAAATGTTGAGCTTTTTAACATTTCGAAATTAACTTTGTTCGTATTAAAAAACATGTACAGGACAAAAAACCGTGTCGAAACTCTTCATACATTCTTACTGTCTATATTTTTCCATAGTGTCATACTCAGTAGTGTCCGCACTAGGGCAGTAGAGGAGGGCGTACTGTTGTGCAGGGGTAGAATTGCTGCCTTACAGCGCAGAGTCCCGGTTCGATCCTGACTACGGGTGCTGTCTGTATGGAGATTGCACATTCTCCCTGTGACTGCGCGGGTTTCTCCGGGTGCTCTGATTTCCTCCCACACTCCAAAGACATGCAAGTCTGTAGGTTAATTGACTTCTCTAAAATTGCCCCCTAGTGTGTCGAATAATGCATGGTTGAACGTTGGTCAGGGCGTACTCAGTGGCCGCAGGGCCAGGTTTGCCACGCTATATCTCTGAAAACAAAACTAAAACTGACTTAAACACAAAACACTTTTACCACTCATTTGCTACCTGGGTGATATCCCTTCCCTTGATATGAAATCAATATGAACAAAGACTCACTAACTTCAAGTAGCCTTGTTTCCCTCACTCCATCCCCTCCCCCTTCCCCGTTCTCCCACCTTCCAACTGTCTCCCACTACATTTTATCTCTTCACTTCCCCCCTCCCCTGACATGTCTGAAGAAGGGTCTCGACCCAAAATGTCACCCATTCCTTCTCTCCAGAAATGCAGCCTGCCCGCTGAGTATACTCCAGCATTTAGTGTCTATCTGTGATATTCCCTTTCCATGTTGCGAGGCAGGGAGGATCCCACAGGACTCGCCTCCTCAATGTCCAGCTGCGTAAGGACCCTAGACTGTGGACCTAGGGCCAGCTCAAAGCCCCAGACAAAGCCTTTGTTTATGCTTCAAAAACCAAGCTTCATTGAGTCCCCTCAGCTTTACTCCACAGTCTGCAGTGGGCCAGACACCAACATACCCTTATGGACATCTCACTCTGCTGGGACACCAACAATTTTGGGCAGGCCAAAGAGAGTCCTTTACACTAAATTGATGATTTTCCAGCTGCAATTTATGCCACACAGTGTGTTCATGGAACATCCCATGACTCAGAGAACCCCTGTTGCAGAACTGTTTCAAAAGAACCACGACAATGGGCCCTATGCGTCTTCCTCCAATCACCTTCACAATACCACGCATCTAACAACCATGGGCAACCATCATCTCGCAAAAGGTTTGACACACTGAACAGCTGTATATGGAGAGCACATACCACTGCAGACACAATACCTCACCTTCTCAGCACAGAAATTGATTCCAGTCACTCAACCCAAAGGTGTGTTGATGACAAAATAATAGAGGCAAATAAGGCTAATGGATAGGCACATGGATATGCAGGATGGAGTGAAATGGACCATGAAGACAGAGGCCCGAAACATTAAAATGGCATAGTGTTTTGGAGGCGACACTGTTGAGCCTAAGGGCCAGTTATCCCTTTGTAGTAATGTCTCTATCTATTTCCTCACGGTGGGGGGTGGGGGCCGGGGCCCCAAAAATGTCCCTACAAATCCAATCATAGCAAAGGATTTGAGTACAAGAGCAGAGTGTACTGTCAGTTGAACAGGGTCTTGTGAGTCCACCCCCTGAGTATTGCGTGCAGTTTTGGTCTCCTAATCTGAGGAAAGACATAGAGGGAGTACAGAGAAGGTTTCACCAGACTGATTCCTGGGATGGCAAGACTTTTATTTCAAATTATTTTTTCACACAGAAGAGTGATGAGTCTGTGGCATTCTCTGCCACAGAAGGTAGTTTATGGCCAGTTCATCGGCTAAATATAAGAGGGAGTTAGATGTGGCCCCTTGTGGCTAAAGATCATGGGAATAGGATATAAGGCAGGTACAGTATACTGAGTTGGATGAACAGCCATGAACAAATAGAAATGGCGGTGCAGGCTCGAAGGGCCGAATGTCCAAACTCCTGCACCTATAATTCCCATGAATCAAAGAAAAGGTGGCTACAAGGAGGTCAAATCAGTGGGTGTAAACAGTCAAGTACCAAGGGCCTGGGTCTGGAGTAAACTATAGGCAATGACTGCCTATGGGTGATAAATTCCCTCCCCAAAGGACATATGCTTAACCACGAGTCCTATTCCAACAATTTGAGGCATCTAGTTCTTCATAATCACGACCATCCGTTTTAATACCACAGCAGTTATAAGACTGGCAATTTTGAGATTTTTAAACTAGCTAAAAGTAGAATACAAGAACTAGCAGATGACGTGTACAAAAAATAGCAAAGTATCTGGAGTAAGGCCGCCATCTGAATAAGGCCTCCGACCACGAATGTCACCTAATCGTTCTCCCACAGATGCAGCCTCAGCATTACTCCACAACTTTGTGCCTTTTGTTTAGTTAAGACAAGTTGCTACTTAGTTTTTAACAACTTGTGTAGTTGTTAAGCTGCTAGTTGTATATTTAACTAGTAGTTTATTTGTTGCCTAGTTGATAGTTTGATTGCTGTTTCGTTGCTAGTTGTTAAAGACTGGTTGTTAAATTCACAGTATGCCATGGGTGTATTTTAACTCGGGTATCAGAATCTGTCCAGTCCTCTATATGTGAAGCCCAGTATTCATCTTCAAACTAACAACCAACACAGGATTTCATCCCAACCATCACAGGATGCCACTTAAAACCAGCATATAAGTACATCGGAGACTGAGGGCACACAGGATGCAGCAACATGGATAACATGGGGAGGTCCCCAGCACAGAGCCCCTCAGGAAGATTCAATCCAACCAGAGACTGCTCACAGAAGCCCTCTAGGGGCTGGCCGCTGAATAACATCAGCACAGCCATAATGAAGACATAGAAAATATGTGCAGGAGTATGGGGGCCAATCACTCTTCGAGCCTGCACCGCCATTCAATATGAATCATGGCTGATCCTCCAACTCAGTAACCTTTACCTGCCTTCTCTCCATACCCACCTGATCTCAATTAACCCACAAGGGCCACAAAACTCCCTCTTTAAATATAGCAAATGAACTGGCCTCAAACTACCACTGTGGCAGAAGAATATCACAGATTCACCACTCTCAGATGAAAAAAATAATTTCTCATCTCAGTCCCCATATCCTTAAACTGTGAACCCCATATCTGGTCTTCCCCAAGTTGTTAACAAACTTCCTGCATCTAGCCTTCCGACCCCTAACAAATTTTTTGTAGTTCTATTAGCTCCCCCCACATTGCCTATGCAGAGGGAAAAATGTACAGGAGCCTATATGATCAAAATAAATGGTAAAAAACATGAAAACTGGCGGCAGTATGGTAGAGCGGCCTGCCTCACCTCACCAGAGACCCAGATTCGATCCTGACTTCAGCTGCTCTCTGTGAAGAGTTTGTACGTTCATCCTGTGACTGCGTTGGTTGCGTCCAGGTGTTCCAGTTTCCAACCACATCCCAAAGCTGTTGGGTTTGAGGTTTAAATTAACCTCTATATATTGGCCCTATTGGCAGTTGGTGGATGAGAAAGTGGGACAACATAGAACGGGATCGATGAACAGCATGAACTTGGCGGGCCAAAGGGCCTGTTTCCAGGCTGTACCTTTCAATCAAAACAAAAACATTTTGCGGAATGCTTGACGGATTATCAAGTGCTTCCTACCTCCTTAAACTTGAGCACCAGCTTCTCAGGATCCAGTTCCACTGGAGAAAGCATATCTTCATTCTCCGCGAGATCGAAAACTTCAATGGCCATGTCGTTGTTGGCGAACATGGGACTCATCTCTTCTTCCTCATCGTCTGTTGCATACTCTCCTGTCTGGTGATGACATGAATGTTTCATGAGCCATGTTTGATCTTCCATCAAAATCAGTCAACAGACCAAGATTACTGAGAAACAGATACTAATATCAGGGGTATTACTTATTCAATAGAGACACAAAGAACTGCAACGACAATGATAGGCAAGGGCAATGATAGAGTTGCTGCCTTACAGCGCCAGAGACCCAGGTTCGATCCTGACTACGGGTACTGTCCGTATGGAGTTTGTACATTCTCCCTGTGACCACGTGGGTTTTCTCCGGGTGCTCCGGTTTCCTTCCACACTTTAAAGACTTACAGGTTTGTAGGTTAATTAGCTTCGGTTAAATTGCAAAATGTCCCTAGTGTGTAGGATAGTGCTAGTGTACGGGGTGATCGCAGGCCGGAGAGCCTGTTTCTGCACAGCATCTCTAAAATGTAAAGTCTAAACTTCAGATGCTGGAGCCTTGATCAAACACAAATCGCTAGAGTAACTCAGCGGGTCAGGCAGCATCTGTGGAGGAAAATGGACAGGTGACGTTATGGATCAGGGCCCTTTTACAGATTGATTGTAGTAGGGGGGAGAAAGTTGGAAAAGAGAGGCAGGGTGGGACTGGTAATAAAGTGAGGGGGGTTTGGTTGACAAATGGGTGGCAAAGGCTAGAGATGAAAAGGAGACAAAGAGATGTCAGATAAGGAGAGAAGAGGAGTGAAATAAAAAGGAAAGAAAAGGGTGTAAGCAATATCCATTTAAGAGTCATAAAGCTGCACGGAAACAGGCCCTTCGGCCCAACTTGCCCATGACGGCCAAAATGCCCCATCTACACTAGACTCACCTGCCCGCCTTTGGCCCATAGCCCTTCGACTCTCACCTTAAACCTACGTCCTCCTGTACTTGATTCCTTTACTCTGGGTAATGTTTTATTTTTAGTTGCCTACTGTATATCGTGTTGTTATACTTGCGAGCAAAGCACCAATGAAAACTCCTTGTATGTAAACAATCTTGGCTAATAAAATATATTCTATTCAATTCAAGACTCTGTTCAATGATCCTATCTATTCCCCTCATGTTCATATACACCTTTATAAGATCAACCCTCATCCTCCTGCACTTCAAGGAATAAAGTCCTAGCCTGCCCAACCTCTCCCTATAGCTCAGGTCCTTAAATCCTGGCAACATCCTCACAAATCTTCTCTGTAATCTTTCCAGCTTAACAACATACTTCCTGTAGCAGGATGACCAAAACTGAACCCAATATTCCAAATGTGGCTTCACCGACATCTTTTGCAGCTGTAACATAATATCTTAACTTCCATACAATGCAGTCTGATGAAGAGCAATGTACCAAAAGCCTTCTTGACCACCCTATCTACCTGTGACATCACTTTCAAAGAACTATGTGCCTCAACTCCTCAATCCCTCTGCTCTACAACGCTCCCCAGGTCCCAGACATTCACTGTGAAAGTCCTTCCCTGATCTGGCTTTCCAAAATGCAACAGCTTGCACTCATCTACATTAAACCATTATTTATTCCTCAGGCCACTTGCCCAACTGATCAAGATCCTGCTGTAATTTTTGATAACATTCTTCACTATCTACAAAACTACGTGCTATAGTGTCATTTGCAAACTTACTAACCATGCCTTGTACATTATCATCCAAATCGATGATATACTGTAAACCACAAACAGCAATGGGCCCAGCATTGATCCCTGAGCCACACCTCTAGTCACAGGCCTCCAGTCCACAAAAATAACCTTCTACTAACACCCTCTGCTTCCTTCCATTAAGCCAACTTTCTATGCAGTCGACTAGCTCTCCCTGGATCTGACGCGATCAAACCTCCCAGAGCAACTTACAATATGGAACTTTATCAAATACTTTGCTGAAGTCCATAAAGACAATTTCTACTGCTCTGCCCTCATCAACCTTTTTGGTTACTTCTTCAAAAAACTCAGTGTTGAGGCAAGATCTCCCATGTTGATAAGCATGCTGACTATCCACAAACAGCCCGTCTATCCAAATGTATACATTTCTTATCCCTCAGAATACTCTACAGTAACTTGCGTACCATAGATTTTAGGCTCACTGACCGATAGGTCCATACAGCCCTTCTTGAATAGAGGCACAATATTAGCCACCCACCAACCCCCCCAGCACCTCAGCCGTATCTAATGACAATGCATATCATGATTCAAGATGAATGTATTTGACAAAGAGGAACGAAGGAGCGGGTGTTAACAAAGTTTACACAACAGAGGATGGGGTCAGACATTTTGGATCTGTAGAATTTACTGCAAACTGCTTTTTGTTGTATTCATTTATTTCTGCTTTATCTCCACACTCATGCAAATGAGAATGTGCAGTGCCATGGTGACATTTATGTGTAAGTGAAAGGAAATATACCATACACACGTGACTGAGTGGAGTTGCTCCAATCTAAGTCCAATTCTTTCACTTAGAAGTATGCCGAAATTACAGAAAATGAAAATTCACACCACAAACACACACCGGCATTTCAGATCTCCAACAATTGAAAAAGAGCTACTTAGCCATATTACATCTTTGTGAGTCAGGAGGAATCCGTGTACTATGTGAGGTTGCAGACCCTCTCTTAATAGTGAACGGGCTGCCAGAAACAAAGGATGTCACAGACTAAATTGCCCCTTGTGTGTACAGAGTAGATGTGAAAGTGGAATAACAGAACTAGTGTGAATGGCTGATCGATGGTCAGAATGGACTCGGTGGGCCGAAGGGGCCAATTTCCATGTTGTATTTTTGAGTCAGTCAATTAAGTCTTCCTCAGGCTCCTTTGTTCTACACCCAAGCTTATACCATCCATCTCCAAAGTAAAAATTTCCACTCTTTGTAAATCTCTTCTCCAAACGTTGTGTAACGTAACTAGGTGAACAAAACGGCAAGTAGCGCACAAACTAACTAACAACTAGTAAAAACACAAGCTCGCTACTCTTATATTCTTTACCTCAGCTTGTAAGTCTTTCGTACAACTTTGCTGACCTGCCCTACATCCAAAGACACTCTGCTTCACCAACAGTTTCAAAAGGGTAGCCAATTCATGCCATTTCAGCTCCATATACGGCACTGCACTGGTTTTAAAATTGCCACCTTCATTACACACATCTTGTGTTTCACTGAACAATGATGATGAATATCTCACCTGTTTTTCTATGGAGAACAGGAATAAACAGGCAACTTTTAAAAATCCTGTGAAGGGCTATTTCACACGCATCACCTAGTTATATTGCACATTCTCATTTTACTAAACAGATGCCAAGCATTCGCTTGGGCGGCTCAGTGGCGCAGAGGTAGAGTTGCTGCCTTACAGCGCCAGAGAACCGGGTTCGATCCTGACTACGGGTGCTGTCTGTACGGAGTTTGTACATTCTCCCCGTGACTGCATTGGTTTTCACCGGGTTTCCTCTCACACCCCAAAGATGTACAGGTTTGTAGGTTAATTGGCTTTGGTAAAATTGTAAATTGTCGCTAGTGTGTAAGATAGTGCTAATGTACGGAGTGATAGCTGATCAGCCTGTATCTTTAATTTTCATCCATAACGTTGGCAAGTTCCTTTTGTTGTATAACCAGCAGTAGTCTGGAGTTTGTTTTATTTTTATTTCCTCCTCTGTGAAACAGATGTGTACATTCCTAATAACATCTCAAAACTAAAAGCACATTTAATCTTTCGAATCATTGATCTGAAACATTAAACCTGTTTCATTCTTTACTAACGTTGTCAGATCTCCAGAGAATTTGCAGCATTTTATTTAATACAACGTGATATATTCCACTCAAGTGTACCACGCCCCTGTTGCATGAGAGCGCAACCTTACTGATATGGATCATTCAATATTAATAAAGGACTATTCACTGATTGAAATGTCTTAAAATTATTAATTGATATCCAGGTTATAATTTGATTTTCTTAAATGCCTTACTGTTTTACAACACCAACATGATTTGGCTTTTTATTATTTTAGAAGATGCAATAACGTGATTCCTTTTAAAGAATCGAATAAATGCAACACTTGAACTGACTGTAAATTTAACAAGGAGACCGCAACAGCTAATTACATTTGTAGTTACACGATGCCAATAACTGTAACACCAACCAATCTCCCAGCTGATGTTAAAACAACAACAATTTGGATTTATGTAGCATTATTAACTCTAATATTCCTGAATCCTCCACAAGATCCTCCTACAACGTTACGATTGATGAAACATAAGATGCCAAACCTGAGTATTATTAAACAGTGGTCTGGTGAAAGCATATGCTATAAGACTTTAAAAGTAAAGTGGATAGGTATATGGATGTGGAGGGGTATGGTCTGAGTGCAGGTAGATGGGACTAGGGGAAAACAAATGGTCGGCACGAACTGGAAGGGCCGAGAGGGCCTGTTTCCGTGCTGTAATTGTTATATGGTTATATGGCTATAAGGGCTTATTAGTTACAAATTGCAAGGGCTTGGTTTTACCTTAAGAAGATTCCTAAAGAGGTGGAGGGGTTTATGGAAAAACTTCCAAAGGTGCGGAATTGCAGAGATTTAAATGAAAGGAAGGAGTTAAAGCAGTTGAGCAAAACAGAAAATGCTGGAGGCACTCAGCGGGTCAGGCAGCATCTGCGGAGGTAAATGGACAAGATTGCGTGTCAGTTCTCCAGACTGATGGGGGGCAGAAAGCTGGAAAAGGGAGGAGTGGGTGGGACAGAGCCTGGCATGTGAAAGGTGGAGACAGGAGGGGAGGGAGGGGCGGGGAGAGAGTGAGATGGGAGTGAGAGGGATTGATGTAGAGAGGGATTACCGTAAGTGACAAAGTCTAGAGCTGAAAAGCTCACAAAAGGATGTTGGATAAGGAAAGGCGGAGTAAAAAGTACAGCTAGAGGGAGGGATGTGGAAGGAATGGGAAGGGAGGAGAAAGAGGGGGGGGATAGAAACGTTTTTGATGCAAAGGTCTGGAATTGGGGGGGGAGAGGGAGTGTTTGGAAGATGGAGGTAACAGAGGTACTGGAGCATGGAAGACTAAACAGCAGGATATGCATTTCAAAGTCGGGGCAGTGTTGGAGGCCATATAATTGGGTATTTTTAAAGTGGAGGTCGGCAGTTTCTTGATTAGCAAGGGTGTCAAACATTAAGGGGAGGAGGCAGGAGAATGGGTTGAGAGGGAAAGATAGATCAGCCATGATTGTTTTACTGAATAGACTCGATGGGCAAAATGGCCTAATTCTGCTCCTATGACTTATGAACATGTTTGTCAACATTTTTGGCAGAGTTGAGCTGGAGGCATGGCTTAACCAGGCTGCCAAAAGTAGTACTGGGAGACGGAGAGGGGTTGCTGAGTATTGTGAGTGAAGAAGAATGTTCCTCACCTCGCCACCAGGTGTCGATAAAAGCTCCCTATCGATGAATGTACACCACATCTCATAGACAATTCTGTTCTATCTCTCAAATAGAGGAATTAGAGGAAATCAGTCAAAATCATAAATTGCTGCCTTTCTTTGACGTCTTGGTTACGTTAAGTACCTGGTTGTCAGAATAGCTTCACATCTTTCATTTATCCTCCCATGTGCTAAGGCCAGGCTTCAGGACTCGGACCTTCCTCATACCTACGCCTTTACCGTAATCCAACGAACAAATGACAGGCCAACATCTCCCAGACCATCACCAAATTCATCACCCCTCCATAGCTTCCAACATTATAGCTCAATAATCCTGCATTCCCTGTATCTATCTCCTTCCCAAAATCCACAAACTAACCCAAAACGTTGCCTGCCTATTCCTTCCACCGGGTATACTACCTGACCCACAGTGTTTCACCAGTACTTTGCATTTTGCTCAAGATTCCCGCATCTGCAGTTCCAGCATTTGTATCTCCATTTTGGCACAGTGCTGGAGTTACCGCCTTACAGCGCCAGAGACTGGATTCAATCATGACTACGGGTTCTGTCTGTACGGAGTTTGTATGTTCTCCCTGTGACCATGTGGGTTTTCTCCAGGTGCTCCGGTTTCCGCCCACATTCCAAATACATGCAGATCTGTAGGTCAATTGGCTTCTGAAAATTGTCCTTATTGTGCCGGATAGAACTAGTGTACGGGTGATTGCTGGTCAGCACGGACTCGATGGGCCAAAGGGATGGTTTCCACACTTCACGTTTAAACTAAACTAATTTTCATTGAGCATCACTCTCCACATGACAGAGGTACATACTCAATATTTTTTTTGCTTTCTATTACTGATGTGGGAACAACACTTACCCCTTCTCCGCAAGAATCCACAGGCCAGACTAATCACTTCCTGATTAAGAACCTGCTGGAAAACTTGGGCACAATCCCCAAAATTGACAATGTTATGGATGGGACAAATGCTGGGAAGTAAAATCAAATGTAGGAGCTTCTGCATGACGGGTAAAGGGCCTGTCGCACTATACGAGTCTACCCAAGAGCTCTCCCGAGTTTAAAAAAAAAATCTAACTCGTGGTAAATATATAGAATGTACGTAGCGGGTACGTCGGAGCTCGGGACGTCTCTTAGCGGCTCGTAACGCTAACGGCAGGTACGGCAGGAATGGCTATTACCGTAATTCTCCGAGTTCAAATCAGGGGAAACTCAGGAGAACTCTTGAATTACCCTTAACACTTCACTGGAGAAGGGAAAGGTCTTGCACTTGTATGAAACTTGTTGGAACTTCCTCCCCACCTACAAGCTTGAAGGTTGGAGGTGAGGCAGTCTCCATCTGGCCGTGAAGAAAGGTTAAACTCTGCGGAACAGGCATGAGAGGAGAAAGCATTGTCTGAAACTGGAATGGGGAAACATTTTTACCAGAGTTTGTTCCAAACTAGACAGGCGGAGCTTTATTCTGACCCACATTTGTTGTGACCTAGTAGTGTCTGATTCACGATCACACTGCATCTTAAAATAGCAATTCAATTGTGTTCTGCTCCTTGGACTGCTTTCCAGCAACTTACAGACTTAAAGCATGATTTCTCTACCAGAACCACCCTGACAAAGACATTATAATTTGCTGTTTATCCACAGATGTTCAGTAACCACATTGTTAACAAGGTGGCACACTGGTGCAGCTGGTAGAGCTGCTGCCTCACAGCATCAGAGAGCCCGGTTCAATCCTGATCTTGGGTGCTGTCTGTGTAGAGTTTGCACGTTCTCCCTGTGACTGTGTGGGTATCCTCCGGGAGCTCTGGATTCCTCTCATCCCAAATACGTGCGGGTTGATAGGTTAACCGGCTTCTGTAAAGGGCTGCTAGTGTATAGGTGAAATCTGATGAGGGAGGTGGGGGGGTTGATGTTCAGTGTAGCCTCGGTAAGCCAAAGGGCTTCCCTGTATCTCTTTAGATCTAACTAATTTTTTTAAAGGAAACTCACGGGTGAAATGAAGACTTCTACAGCCAATTAAGAGTTTAATCGTTGCTTCAGATAAAAGACTTTCTAAAGACTTTCTCTGCTGCTTGTCCACCTGATTTTCTGCAGTTCCAGGGTGGTAAGTGAGACCATTCACCTGCCCATTGAGATATTCCATCGCGTGTCTTCACTAAGAAAAACATCTGCATCCAAGGAAGCCAAACCCTTCTGGATGGTAACCCATTCAATCCCATTTTTCCCCATGAGCGTCTAGTTTCTTATAAGTTTATGGAGTTTCAATAGGTAATTCTCCAACAAACATCTCCAGATGCCTCATGAAAAGGACTGGTTGCATCATGACCTGACACAGCAATTCCAACGCACCCAAGAAGGTAAGAGGCTGTCGAGAGTGGTGGACAGCCCTACCCACCATTGAAAGCATCTACATGAGACACAGCTTCAAGAAGGTGGCGTCTATCATCAAGGATCCCGACAATGTCCTCTTCTCACTTTTACCATCAGGGCCGAGGTACAGAAGCCTGAAGTCCCACTTCACCAGGTTTAGTGACAGCTAGTTTCCTCCACTATCAGGTTCTTTACCTGACCTGCACAACCCAAATCCTACTTTGGCAACTGGCCACACACCCATCTCACCACTGCCATCGGGAAGAAGGTACAGAGGCCTGACAACTGTAACGTCCAGGTTCAGGAACAGCTTCTTCCCGACAATCATCAGGCTATTAAACACTAAAACCTCATAAGCTATGAACTCCAATAGACTATTATTACTATTATTGCTCTGTTATTGTTTATTTTTCTGAGTTTTGTTATATTATTTATTACGTTTACACATTCTGCTGTGCTGCAGCAAGTAAGAATTTCATTGTTCTATCTGGGACACTCTTGACTCTTGAACACTAAGGACCACCTCTTGAATTACCATGGATTTGCTCCTTAAATGTGATTTGCACTGATCTCTTGCTTTTGCACAGTCTTTTTCTTTACACGGTCTAGTAGGATTTGTAAGTAATTTTCATATAATAATGTATCATTTATATTTCTGTCAGTCTATGTGCCTACGGTGCTGCTGCAAGCAAGATTTTCATTGTACGTGTATCCCATCATAATTGTACATATGACTGTAACTTTGATTTGACTTCTTGGAGGCCAACCATTTTTGGGGAAAGTATGTTGCACTGTGTAAAATGATGCGTTTTAATCATTCTGGCCATTCTCATCAGGCGCCTGGAGGGGAGATGGTCTTGTCTTGCTTTCCCAGGAGAGCAAATACTGACCAAAGCCCAGGTGTGATTCCCCCCCCCCCCTTCTTCTCAAGGAAGGTCCATGATGCAAGTCGAGTTCCAGGTAGAACCCATCAAAACGGCTCTAGTTGGGCTAATGCCAGGACGTCTAATGCGGCCACATGCATAATCTTTTCAATTGCATCATTTGCTTCATGGGCTTTCCATCAAAATAGAAAAACTTGGCCTTTACGATCAACAGGAAAAGAAATGCAAGAGAGAAAGCAGTTGGCCAAAGCGAGGCAATACAGATCTCACACCATGCACAGGTCTCAAATCCAAAAGCACTCCATTGTGGCAAACCTTTACCAATGCACGACAGTTGCGATTATTGTTATTGCTGTTGAGGGAACTGCTCTTTGCGCTGTTCACATTGTGCGAAAATAGTTCATAATCCTACAATACAGTTCAGAACAGAAAACTCAATTAAGTTCTCAATGACATTATACAGCAGATAGAAAAACACCAAAACTGTGGAACATATTGTCACATGAGGTATGACTTAGACTTTGATGCTCAGATGCTTTTCAGTCTTATTCTGCTTGGTCATTTGAGGCATTGGAGCTTGCTACTTAATAATCACTCCTCTCAATTATTCATTGATCTTTGCTTAGGATTCGAAAAACTGCAGATAATAAATCACATCAGATTTTTTTTTCAAACAGCAGTGGAAGAGTAAGCTGGAAAGAGTGCTGAGTAAAATTGCAAGGATAGTGCCAAGCTCAAGGGCCTGAGAGATAGGAAGAGGTTGGGCAGGGTGGGACTTCATTCCGTATAACACAGAAGGCTGAAGGATAATCTTATGAATAGACAATAGGTGCAGGAGTAGGCCAGTCGGTCCTGGCGAGCCAGCACCGCCATTCAATGTGATCATAGCTGATCACCACCATGAAGGAAATAGATAGAGTGAATGTTATTCAGGAACGAGAGGGCATAGGCTGAAGGACAAGCGTGAGGTGTTGTAATTTGGGAGGTCATATGCAAGTATAAAATAAATGGCAGGAACTTTAAGCCCATTGATGTAGAGAGGCATTTTGGGATGTTAGTCCATAGCTTCCCTGAAAATGACAACATAAGTAAATAGGGTGGTAAGGAAGGCAGACAGCATGCTTTCCTTCATCGGCACTGACTATAAAAGTTTGGAGGTCATGTTGCATCTGTATAAAACTTCAATTATGCTACATTTGATTTGCTACATTTGTGTGAAGTTCAGGTCATTAGAGTACAGAAAGGATTTGGAATCTTTGGAGAGGGCGCAGAACAGGTTCTCCGACATGTTGCCTGGATTGGAGATTGGAGATTGGAGACTTTAATTGGTTTATCTAGAGTGTGGGAGGCTGAGGGGGCGACCTGAGAGAAATTTATAAAAGTATATTTATTTTTCCCAGGCTGGAAATTTCAAATATTAGAGCAGTGGTTTAAGGTGGAGGGGGAAAGTTTAAAGGAGAGTTTAAAGGAGAAGTATATATAATGCCAACATTTAAGAGGCTTATAGACAGGCACATGAACAAGATGGAAATAGAGGGCTATGGACACTTGCAGGATGAATTAAACTGGCATCATGGTCGGCTCAGACATTGTGGGCTGAAGGCCGAAGAAGAAAGATGGAGAGGGTTGTGAAGTTACCTAAAATTGGAGAATTCAATGTTTATACCATTGGCTAGTAAGCTATTCAAGCGGAATGTGTGGCGTTGTTCTTCCAGTTTGCTTGTGGCCTCATTCTGGAAATGGAGGTGGCCTTGGACAAAAAGGTCAGTGTGGGAATGAGAAGAGGAGTTGAAAGGGTTCGCAACCGGAAGCTCCTGTAAGCATGGGGCTACTTTATTTGTCTAGATTAGTTCCCATAAAATGGAAACCACAGTCTTGCAGATGTTTACTTGTGTATTTTGTGAACCACAAGTTATGTGTAGTTGAACTGTAGTTATCAGTGTGCGTGACCTGCCTACTGTGTTACACAAGCGCCCCTGGGACTCTGGCACACGCTGTTATGTCAACACAAACCAAATTATGGTGAACTTCAACTTCAACTTGTTGCGTCTAAAGTGCCCTAAAGCTGCAGCAAGTAACAAATAAACACACTTGATTCATGAATTTGGACATAAGAGACAATCACATCTGTCCACATATCTCCTGGCTACAGCTAGGTTGGCGTATACAGGTATTAAACTCTAATTTTGTCTTGGTCACATGAACCTTCCCACGGTTTATTCCTGACGACTTCCTTTCCTTTCACGTGGCTACACCACAAACACGTGATTTGTAAAGGGTGTCAGCAGACACACCAAAATGCAAAGCTTTCTTTAATTTGGGTAGAAACACTGAGCTGCAGATACTGGTTTACAAAGAAAAAGACACAAAGTGTTGGAGTAACTCAGCAGGTCAGGCAGCATCTCTGGACAGGAGACGTTTCAGGTGGGAACCCTTCATCCGACTGATTGTAGAGGAGGGGGGGGGGGGGTTGCTGGAAGAGAGGAGAGGCAGGACAAAGCTTGGAAGATAATAGTCTTTATACAGGTGAGGGTGGTTTTTGATAGGCAGATGGACAAAGGGCCAGAGATTAAACAAACAACTGCAGATGCTGATTTACAGAAAAAGTGACACAAAGTGCTGGAGTAACTCAGCGGGTCAGACAGCATCTCTGGAAGACATGGATAGGAGATCTTTCGTGTCGGGACCTTTCTTTAGACTAATTGTGTGTGAGTGGTGGGGGGGGGGGGGGGGGGGGGGGGGGTGCGGGGAAGAAAGCTGGTCAAAGGCATGTGTGTGCTTGCCATGAAAGATCAAAGACAGGCCAGCCCCTCGTTTTAGGGAGTTTGCATTCCAAGAAAACTGCCTGTAAGACAACTTTCCATTACGCATAATCGCATCATCTGCGTGAAGGAATGAGGGTCAAAAACAAAATTGTGCTTATTTATTTATCCTATTCGCACATAATTTCTGTTAGAGCGAACTTCATTCTGCATCCCAACTTTTTTAATGAATTCTATATGGGCGAATTTCCTTTACCCAAATGGCACAATAACAAGGAGGTTGCCTACACGATAATCGCTGAAGGCTTCTTTGGCCAACGACAGAATCACTGTTACCAGACAATGAACACTTTTTTTCTGATGATTAAAATAAAAATATCTGCTGGAACTAGGCAACCGGTGTGGAGAAGTTGGATCAGGGCATGATGGAGGATGTTACTTCATGGAAAGATCTGTGGAAATCCACAGAAATATAGAAAAACACTTACACTGTTTCTTTGAATTTTCCACTAATATTCCAAAGCTTCAGTAGCCAATCCAGGGAGAGCTGACGAAAATGCAGTAGAACATAGAACAGTACAACTCGGGAATAGGGCCCTTCAGCCCATTCTGCCTGCGCCAAATCAATCTCCAATGCCTGCATGTCATTCATATTGCGCGAATCTCTGCCTGGCTTAGATAGGCTTGTCTAAAATTCTTTTCAATACCTCTATTGTACCTGTTTCTACCAGCACCTCTAGTAATGCATTGCAGGCATCGGCTGTCTACCCTATATAATTTTATATACTTCTATCAGATCTCCCCTCAACCTGCGATGCTCCTGAAACAACAAACCTCTCCTTAAAGTTGATACGCTCCAATACAGGCACCATTCTGGTAACCCTCTTCTGCACCCTCTCCAACACCTCTAGTAATGGGGCAACCAGAACTGCATGTTATGCTCAAAAATGCAGCCGGACCAAAGTCCTATAAAGCTGCAACATGACATACTCAGAGCCTAAATCTGTAAACATGAGGTCGGGCAGAAAGAGCCTTCTGATGGAGGATGCTCAACTGCCACAAGGGGGCATGATTTTGTGGGACAATGTGTAAGTCGCAGCATTAGGACGACATTTGCATCAGTATGTCTATCTGTGTCAAGCAAGTCTTGTTCTGTCAGTGTGAGAGCTTAATTATCTCAATATGTTGCATAGTGGAACCTCAGAGCAATGGAATTAGAATTGATAATAGAACATAGAAGATGAATGGGCCCTTCTGCCCAAAGGCTCCTCTAGTATCTTTGCTTCTGCCCACAATGTTAGTGCTGAACATGATGCCAAGTTAAACTGATCTCATTTGCCCGTACATGATCCATATCCCTCTATTCCCTGCACCTTTCTAAAACCCTCCTAAATGCCACTATTGTATCTGCCTCAACCACCACCCACTGGCAATGTGTTCCAAGCCACTACCACCCACTATGGAAAAAACATGCCCAGCATATCTCCATTAAACCTTCCACCTCTCACATTATAGCTATGCCCTCTAGTGTTGGATATTTCTAGGTATTTCTAGAACCTAGGTAAAAGGTTCTGACTGACTGCCTACCCTGGGCATGCCTCCCATAATTTTATATACTTCGATCCAGTTTCCCTTCAACCTCCGACGATGATCTCCCTGTGCGAGGAAAATGCATTGCTGTGTCTCACCAAGAACCATTTCTGATGTGCTATCATTGCTGCAAGGAAAGTAACAACATGGGAATTGTAACACGATGGGAGTGATACACCTGATAACTTACCTCCTCATCATCATCAACGTATTGGCCGTAATGTTGCTCCATCATCTCCCTCTGCCATCTCTCCTGTTCGAGGGTTTGACGTATTAGCTGGGCAACCTCACTGGTTTCTCCAGGCTTCTCCCGCCCGATCAGAAACCTAAAAACAATGCCACAATTTGTAAATATTTTTTGGTTATAGTTAATTTACCAATATTGCAAAGCTTGCTTTTTGTAGTCAAAATTTTAAAGCAGATTTCAAAACCACTGTCATTTGAGTAACTCTGCTCATGAAGGCAAACAGAACATAGAATTGAGACACAAGAAACTGCAGATGCTAGAATCTTGAGCAAAACACAATGTATTCAAGAAACTCAGTGGGTCAGGCAGCATCTGTGGAAGGAAAGGACAGAAAACGACCCAGCTCGGGACCCTTCTGCCGATTGATTGGAAGTATGAAGAATGGTCACAGCCCGAAACATTGTTGGGGATATTTCCCTCCATAGATGCTGCCTGGCCAGCTGAGTTCCTCCAGCACTTTGCATTATGGAAACATAGAAAATAGGTGCAGGAGCCAACACCGCCATTCAATATGATCATGGTTGATCATCCAAAATCAGTATCCCGTTCCTGCTTTCTCCCCATATCCCTTGATTTTGTTAGCCATCTAACTCTCTCTTGAAAACATCCAGTGAATTGGCCTTCACAATCTTCTGTGGCAGAGAATTCCACTGAATTCTGGGTGTAAAAGAATTTCCTCATCTCAGTCCTAAATGGCCTACCCCTTATTCTTAAACTGTGGCCCCTGATTCTGGACTCCTCCAACTGGGAATTTTTTTTCCTGCATCTAGCCTGTCCAATCCCTTAAGAAGAGTATGTTTCTATATGATCCCATCTCATCGTTCTAAATGTCAATGAATTTAAGCCTAGTAAATCCATTCTTTCATCATATGTCAGTCCTGCCATCCCGGGAAGTAACCTGGTGAACCTACGCTGCACTCCCTCAATAGCAATAATGTCCTTCCTCAAATGAGGAGACCAAAACTACACACAATACTCCAGGTGTGGTCTCACCAGGGCCCTGTACAATTGCAGTAGGACCTCCTTGGTCCTAAACTCAAATCCTCTCACTATGAAGGACAACATGCCATTTGTTTTCTTCATTGCCTGCTGTACCTGCATGTTTATGCAGTAGGACACAGAAGGGCTCGGCTCAATTCTTGGTAAGGAACAAAGCCTTTCCCCTTTACTCACAGTTCAAAAGTGCTGTTGCACCAAATGTACTTGTACCATCTCAGAAATGTAAAAGCTTTGCATTCTCTCACAAAAGAAGTGGGAATGTGTGCAGATGGGGTACTGAAGGATTTCCCATGTTTAAATACTGCCTCTTGCATTACATTGCTACAGTTTCCCCACCAAAATACCAAGGTGGAAGCTATTGGGCAGAGCTAAACTCAACTGAGGTTTTGGGAACGGTGGCATATTCTGTATCCATATTATGTACCATTGCAACAATCAAGCTCCAATCTTTCACCATATTGAGTGAAAAGCAAACTTTGTCCAACTCTAATATCAAGAATAACCCCGCACTGCACCACTGTTTCCTGTCCTTATGGAAGTCCAATGCAAGTATGTAGGAAGGAACAGCAGATGCTGGTTTAAACCAAAGATAGACACAAAAAGTTGGAGTAACTCAGCATGTCAGACAGCATCTCTGGAGAAAACAGGTAACATTTCGGGTCAAGCTCCTTCTTCAGACTGGCTGAGTGTTGTGCCTATCTTCAATCCAATCCAAATATTCATTACTCTGGTCATAAAGAAGAAACTATACTTTATAATTTCTGAAATGAACTATTGTATTGTGTGGGCTTCCCTTTGTCGGGCTCTGAGCAAGTTTTAAGGAGGGGTTCTGGATGAATAAAGGGCCTGTCCCACTTGGGCGTCATTTATGCGACATCATGGCGCGTGGTGACGAGGGCAGTGATGCGCGGTCGCGCACGGCGCCCCAGGATTTTGGGATTCACAAAGTCCTCGCGCGCCACCTGCGTGACACGCAAATGACGCCCAAGTGGGACAGGCCCTTAATGCTCCCAACTCACTTCTCCTTATCTGCAAGACGCCTGCCTGAATTAACATTCCAATTCTAACATAGCCTTCCTACCTCTTCACAAAGGCTATTTCTCGTGCTTACGATGACCTGTGACATACTGCGAGTATTGGCTTTAGTTTTTAAAACGGTACTTCCTGCCAAATCTTGCCTCCTCATCCCCAATGACCAAGTACATTTTTTAATCTGTCCTGTTTCTCTCAGAAACCAGTACTAACTGTCTTTTCTATCTCTTTCAACAGGCTGTACGTAGGACTAATAAAATGATTTCCATCCTTTGATTTCTATTATTGCATTTTAGGTTTTTTTTTGCACAACTTCAGATTGCTCTACAATCTATGGACCATTCTGCTGGTTGCTGTTAGTCATTGTATTTATTGTTGTATCTGTCATCATGTACCAAAAACTTGAAACCAATGCCACACTTTGTAAATATATTTGGTTATAGTCTTTTTTTTTTACCAATATTGCAGCTTGCTTTAAATAGCCATTTTTTAAAGTAGAATTCAAAACTACTGACATTTGAGTAACTCTGGTCATGAAGGCAAATAGAACATACAATTGAGAATCAAAAAACTGCAGATGCTGGAAACTTGCGCAAAACACAATGTACCAGGGCAGTGGTTCTTAACCTTTTTGGCCCCACGACCCCATCAGACATTCTTGGTCAGTACCATGACCCCCGAAACAAAAATGGAAGAAACCAAAACAACCCGATTTATTAAAACATGTCTGCCAATACTTAGTCAATGGGATGGCTGAAATTGCTTTGCAGCCATCAGGCGATCAGAATGAGGAGGAATGCTCGACAGGCAGCACCTCATGTCAGCACCGATCTCAAGCCTATTGAGTGCCTTAACTTTTCAGAGTTACCATGGTTGAGAATCCAGCCTCACAGTGATAGGTTGAGGGGGACTGGACCAATCGGGTCAGGGCCCTCTTCCAAAGGACAGGGCAGTCCTTCACTTTCAGCCAAAACGGGACGAGCTCGCCATGAAGTCACTCTTGAGCTGCGCATCTTCACGAATTTGGTTAAATTCAACCTTCGCAGCCACGTCAGTATTGCTGATGGCACCTTCTTCAACGGAAAAAGGTGAGACGATCCACTCATCACGAGAGCGGCCATCCAGTCCGGAGAAGTAACGTTCGATGGCTTCACTAATTTCCTGAAGGTAGGTTGAGATCTCCTCGTGGAAGTGGCATTCAACATCTGGCGTAGCATCCAGGAGAGTCGTCATCTCAGGGAAGATAGTCGTGTCACCGTCCTGGACTCTTCTCTGGTAAAGGTGAATCTTCTTCCCGAACGCTGCCGCTTTGTTGCGAGCCGTGTGCAGCATTGGGAGGTTTCCGTGAAGTGACAGGATCAAGGAATTCACCTCGGCGAAGAAGGCAGCCAAGTAAGCAACCTTCATCACCAACAGTCCATCCTGCGTCTGTTCATGAAGCTGATTCTCCTTCTCGGTACACCCTCTCTCCAAGAATAGCGCTATTTCCTATCAAAGTTGAATCACACGATTGAGAACTTTACCACGCGAAAGCCAGCACACCTCTGTGTGGAATATCAGAACAGTGAAATCGGCGCCCATTTCTTCAGACATCGTTTTGAAGATTCTTGAGTTTTTTGTGCTCCCTCCAATGGGGTTCACAATCTTCACCATATCTGAAAGCTCTTCCCGAAGGCCAGGAGGGAGAGTCTTCATCGCTAAAGCATGGTGATGTATCATGCAGTGGGTGAAGGAGACATGGGGAGCGACATCCTTCACGAAGGCTTTGCAACTCGATCTGCATCCGACCATGGAAGGTGCCCCATCGTACACACCCCGACAAGTCGTTCCCAGCCAAGCTCACGTTTGATGAGGAAGGCTTCCAGCATTCTGAACACTTCTCCCCGAGTGATAGTGGTCAATGGCTCTGAGTACAGGCACTCCTCCTTCACCACGCGTGCGCTTCTTGGAAGACATAGTTCACAACACAGTTTGTGTGCGTAGACGTAATCACATACGTGAACAAAATGCTGTGCGGTATGTACCTTTGTTAGGTTCCTAAAAATGGGCTCAACAAATTGATGTTATTTATGACCCCTTCATGACCCCCGGAAAACCCCCAAACGACCCCCATGGCGGTCACGACCCCCAGGTTAAGAACCGCTGTACTAGGGAAACTCAGCTGGTCAGGCAGCATCTGTGGAAAGAAAGGAAGCTATGAGCTTCATGTGAAGAAGAAATTTAATTGAACCTTAGTATATATGACAATAAACTAATCTGGACCTGAATTTGAGCTTAATCGGCTCGTTATATTCCGTCGCATTAGAAAATTAAAACCAGGATGAAGCCATTTGACCTCTCGAACCTGACCCACCACTCACTAAAATCACAGATGACCCTCTACCTATTTCCTACTCTCTTTCCATAATTCTCTTAAGATCCTTCTCTTATGATTCTCTTACGTTTTGCTGAGGCTGGTTAAGTACCGTTTTCTTGGCTGTGTCCCCAGTGTATGGTCAGCAGCCTTGTCTTTCTGTATATGTAACGGCCAGCTCGCATCCTCAATAAAATTCCTCCTTTTGGCAGAGCATGCCATTCCAAACGACAACGGATTTTTAATGCTGTTCGTTAAAACTCATCCCACCGACATTTCCCTGACAAAGCACATATCTTAAATCATTATATGATTGCTCAAATAATTCATCTAAAAATGAAAGGAAATGATAATAGGGTTAATGGATTTGCACAAACTGACCTTGCAGTTGTGTAAAGGACAAAAACTGGGTTAACTGGCTCCAGTAGCACTGCAAGTAATCTTACTCGAGTATGTCTCACATCACATTCCCAGGTTCTGACAAAAGCAAAATACTGTAAATCTGAAGCAGAATCATATAATCATAGTCATTCAGTGTGGAAACAGGCCCTTCGGCCCAACTTGCACATGCGACCAACATGTTCCACCTACACTAGTCCCACCTGCCTGTGTTTGGCCTAAATCCCACTAAGCCTATCCTATCGATGTACCTGTCCAAATGTTGCTTAAACATGTGATAGTACCTGCCTCAATTACCTCCGACAGCAACTCATTTCATATACGTACCTCCCTTTGTGTAAAAAGGTTTCTCCTCGGGTTCCTATTAAATCTTTCCCCTCTCTCCTTATACCTATATCCTCTAGCTTTTGATTCCCCTATTCTGAGTAAAAGACTGTGTCTTTACCCTATCTAAATCTTTCATGATCTTATGCACCTCTATATGACCACCCCTCAACCTCCTGTGCACGAAGGAATAGAGTCCTAGCCTGCTCAACCACTCCCTGTAGCTCTGGCCCCCAAGTCCTGGTAACACCCTCGTAAATATTCTCTGTACCCTTTCCAGCTTAACAACATCTTTCCTATAACAGGGTGGCCAGCAGTAAACACAATACTTTAAATGTGGCCTCACCAATGTAAAAATAGAAAAGAATTAAAATAGAAAAAAGTGAGAAATGATTGAGCAGCATCCACGGTGAGAGAACGTAATCAATATTTAAGCTCAATGATAAATGAAGGATCACTGACATGGAACAATAATTCAGGTTCTCTCTTTACAAATGCTACCTGACCTGCTGAGTATTTTCATAATTGCTTTAAATAATGCAAACGCCATCCACCTCACTGTTCCTTTCTTCCAATATGGTCAGCCTTTAGAACATAGACAAATACCGCATAGAAACAGGCCCTTTGGCCCACTGTGTCAGTGCTGCACATGATGCCAAGGTGAACTAATCTCATCTGCTGGCAAGTGATCCATATCCCTTAATATCCATGTGCCTAGCTAAAAGCATCTTAAAAGCCTCCAACACTACTCCTTGGCAACACATTCCAGTCACCCACCACCACCATCTGAAGATTGCCCTGGATAGCTCCTTGGAAAACCTGCCTCTCTTACCCTAAAGCTCTGCCCCCCTTCTTTCCGTCATCTTCCTTGTCCATTTCCATTCTTTCAGTCACGTTGGTTCAATAACTGATTATAGACTTGTGCACCATTCATGTTCATAAAATAAACTGTTGGAAGAACTCAACAGGTCAAGCAGCTTCTGTGGAAGCAAAAGGGATGTGTCCACATGTTGGGTTGCAACTTTGCACCAGTCCTGATGCAGAGACTCGATTCGACTCAACACGTCAACATGTCCTTTTTGCCTCTACAGATGCTGCTTGTTCCACTGAAATCTTCCACTATTTTTTTTTCTCCCAGATTCCAGAATCTGCTGATCCTTGTTTCTCTGATGCTAATCTTTCCTTCAACTTTGGTTTCAAAACAATTCTTGCCAAGCGACATTTCGCAACAACGGTTTTCATCCATATTAGAAACCAACAATACAAAAATATGAACACTGAATTCTCCAATTTTAAGAAACAATCCATGTTCCTCTTCTCCCTTTCCAGTAGCCCGACTCCGACCTCTAACCTCGCTGCACACCCATTTCTCCCATCTTCCTGCCACTCCTCTCCCACTACCCCCCTTCCCCCTATATCCCTCCCTCTGGCTTTATATTTCACTCCTCTTCCCTCCTTACCCGACACCCATTGTCTCCTTTTCATCTCATTATCAGCCTTTGTCACTTGTTCCACCCCGTCACCAATCAACTCACCCCCCCCCCCCCCCCCACCTATCATTTGTTTAGACAAGGAACTTCAAATGCTGGTTTACACAAAATGATTAGCTTTCTCCTGCCTCTCATCTCCAATTTCTCCCCCCACAATCAGTCTGAAGAAGTGTCTTGACCTGAAACTCCACCTATCCATGTTCTCCTGAGATGGGGCCGCCAGGCTCGCTGATTTGCTTTCTGTCCCCCTATTGCTTGCCAGGCTTTATCCAGACCCCACCTCTTTTCCAGCTATGTACCCCCTACTACAACCGGTGTCGGGTCGAGACCCTTCTTCAGACATCAGTCTGAAGAAGGGTCTCGACCCGAAACGTCGCCTATCTCCTTCGCTCCTTAGATGCTGCTGCACCCGCTGAGTTTCTCCAGCTTTTTGTGTAACCTACCCACTACTACAACCGGTCTGAAGAAGGGACCTGACCCGAAATGTCGCCTATCAGCTCCCTGCACAGATACTGCCTGAGCCGCTGAGTTACTCCAGCACTTTGTGCTTCACCCAAGTTTCCAGCATCTGCAGTTCCGTGTGTCTCTTTGAACACCTGGCATCTTGCGATACTGCCTGGGGCCTCAAGGCTTATTTGAAGAAGCACTGATTAAAACATTTATGTTCTACTCTACCATCTGGTCAGCCAGCAGGAACTGGTGGGCAGCTGAGTAACATCTCTGCTGCAGCAGGAACTCAGAGAAAAAACAAACCAATTTCAGAAGCAAAAGACAAGTAGAAGACATTTATTTTGTGGAAGCTCAAGCACTGAACACCATTTTATTGATCGAGACATTGGTAAACAAAGTGAACAGTCAATCTACTTACAGCTAAGCAGATGCTTGGCCTTAAATATCCCAGAGACAGAGTACCCATTATCTCGTCCCAAATGTTTTAACTGATTTTACGGAGATTAAATCCACAACAGCATTCCTGTGATCAGAATTTGTCTGCAGAAATGTAATTGGATTTTTACAATAAATCAGAAGTCACAGCAGGACTGAACACAAGAACATCCAGTGTACTTGTTTAATTTTAGTTTGGTTACAAATACAGCATGGAAACAGGTCCTTCGACCCATAGAGTCCACACTGACCACCGATCACCTGTTTACACTCGTTCTAAGTTATCCTATTTTTTGCATCCATTCCCCACCCACTAGGAGAAATGTTTACAGTGCAATTTAATCTACAAACCCGCAAGTCTTAGGGATGTGGGTGGAGACCGGAGCAGCTGAAGGTAACCCATGAGGTCACAGCGAGAACGGGCAATCTCCACACAGACAGCACCCAAGAGCAGGATCAAACCAGGGTCTCTGGTGCTGTGTGGAACTGCTCCCAGCTGCTGCAAATAGTCTCCAGAAATAACCGTTCTTTTTCATCCTTATTCAATTGCACAATAGCAGCAAGATTAGGATTCATTAGTGTTTCCAATTGCAGTCGCAAAGTGGTGGGAAGCCACCATTCTGTAGTGATGCTGTCTCTCTGGTGAAGATATGTAGGAATTTGAACATTGTTAAAGCTGCGCTCAATTTTACTTCGGAGTCACGTGAGTGACTACGTGAAGAACCCCGATCGCCCGCAGTACGCGTCATTACGATGGACGCATTTGCGAAGCACCGGTCTGGCAGGCACGTCGCTCCTGCCAGCGGTAAGTTTAAACTCCAGGTAAGTATTTCTTACCTGTTTTTTGATGTCCTGCAGGAACCCTTTCTTCCACAGAGGTTCGTGGGTGCCGACAAGGAACCAGCTGCGGGCTGTGGGAAGACCACGGTCCTACATCGGAAGCGGTCAGTGACTTCTGAACGCTGGGTTCCCGGGGAGGGGAACTGCAGCAGAAGTGCGTTTCTCAGATCGCAGTGGCCCCACGATATGGGGCTGAAGCTGACCAGAACGGTCAGTGACTTCTGAACGCTGGGTTGCCGGGGAGGGGAACTGCAGCAGAAGTGCGGTTTCTCAGATCGCAGTGGCCCACGATATGGGGCTGAAGCTGACCAGAACGGTCAGCCCGGGGTTCCCTTTGGTAAGGCACACAGATGCTAGGGTTCCCCCGGGAGGGGAAACCCAGCAGCAATGCGGTGTCCAGACCGCAGTAGTTTAGGATAGGGGGTGAACCGACCAATATGATCAGGCCTGATGCCGGGAGGTTCCCCTCCGGGTAATGTAAAAACATTTTAGGTTGACCAGGATGGCGCCCTTGTGAAGAGGAGGCTCCATCTACATACACTCCAACTACAGGAGTTGTGACAGTGCCGGGCATATGGGTGAGCCTGAGCCAGCAGCACCTTTGCACAGGGCTGCTTTAGGAGATGTCGATTCTATGAGAATGATGGGCATGTAGGTAAGCCTGAGCCAGCAGCACCTATTCAACTGGGCTGCTTTATGGGATGCCGAATCTATGGCAATGCCAGACATATATGTGAGCCCGAGTCAGCAGCAACTATTGCACAGGGCTGCTTGATGGGATGCCAAGTTTATGGCAATACCGGGCATACATCAGCAACACCTATTGCACAGGGCTGCATTATGAGATACCGAGTGATGGCAGCGCCGGACTATGGGAGAGGCCACACCAGCAGCACCATGTAACAGGGCTGTTTTATGTTGAGGCACAGGCTATGGCAGCACCGGCATATGGGAGAGCCACACTAGCAGCAACTTGTAGAAGGGCTGCATGATGTTTCCTTCGTGGGAGAGGTGAGCTTCCCGGGGCAGTTTGTTCTTACACTGAAGTTCTACAGCTAAAGGACCATTTACAAGTGGATAAGATTTACACTTGGTTGAACAATACAAATGATCAAGACATCTTCATTGATTTAGAGGCATCTGACCATGCAAAATTGGACAATTCTAGCATTCGAAGCAGGCTGGAATTGGGCCAGAATTGTGTTTAGGTAGGCGCAGTACTTTGACCACGGTTGCCTTCAAGATAGGTTCAAAAATTTTGGCAGAATTGTCTTTTGAGACAGGTCAGAATTATGGCTAGAATTGTTTTAGACAAATTAGAATTAGCAGGCATGTTCATTATTATGGTTAGGTTGTCTTACAAGACAGGCTCGGGAATCGGGCCAGAGTTGCCGTTCAAGGCAGATGCGAAGGATGACAGGCGTGGCCTGTTCATCGTGAAATATGGCTGATCAACAACTGGAATCATAGGGTGTGCCCATTTACAGTATCATTGGAGATATTTGGAGGAGACATTGCTGCAATGAGACAATAAAGCATTCAAAAAAGACTAGTCAGAGTTCTAAAACATTTGTTAAGTCTGGATGATAATTTTAATGCTGAATTTTGATAAAATTCACTGTTTCAGCCTCACTGTTTCTTCAGCATGTGAGAAATTGGGCTCCTCTATTCAATTAAAATTAAGTTGTTATCAAATAGACTTATTGGAGGTGTTGCAGAGCAGGAAACCCCAACACATGAAAGCCAACGGGTCAGTATTAGTCTGACGCCGGGTCCATGGCAGTGTCGGCCAATTTGAGAGGCCGCGCAAGCAGCGCCTTGTAGTAGGGCTGTTTAATGTCCTCCTCATGAAGGAGGAGAGTATACCGAGTATACCTGATGGTATAGCCGTGAACATACCCAAAGGGATGACGGTCACGTGTCAGAGATTATTACTGACAGCAAGATTTGCCATCACAACACATATGCAGTGAACACCGCTATCAGCGGGACATTAGACCCAGCTGCCGAATCTGTTCGTCAAGTAAGACCTATTCAACAGACAAATCCTGCAGGATGAAGGTAAGCGGTTCACTGAAGCTGGTAACAGCATGAAAGTTGGCCAGAGGTTCCACGCACTCTATCAGGTCATTACGATTTACATTGAGTTATCAATCCTAGGCAACAGATTGGAGTCAATAGAAGCCTGTTACAGCTTTGTTGTTATAAAGCAGCAGTCTATTCATTAAGACTAATTGGCAATATAATAGATGTGGTTCAGCTGTGCAAGTGGGAGAATTGAAATCATACTAAATGGAGAACTCTAAAGTGCCATGTAGGTCATGGTTGATACACTTTGTTATTATCAGCTGAAGCTGCCAAAGTCGCAATGATGGATAGACATTGTTCAGCATTGTTCCAGTAGGTTAATCAGTAAATATCTCATTATATTGCAAAATAATGCTAATGGCCTAAGAATGGGATTGCGAATATCATCTCTGGTTTGGAGGTGGAGGAGATTTGCATGAGTTGCCAATTCTTCATTTATTGGTGACAAATATCTATAGACCCTACGGGCATTTTGTGGGTTAAGAGTAATTGAGCGGATATGTATATCTGCATGCTCAACTTCATGTTGACACGTTATGATGGTGGCATATGTTAGTACACGTGGGTGCAATCAAGTAAACAATCCTGTTATGGTTACATAATCTCGTTTGCCACTGGAGTAACATCAAGTATAGGTTAATGACAACACAGATTGGGTGTTGAATCACACCGTATTTATGAAATTCTGGTTCAATGGAACACAGAATATACATATGTTTGTTTTATGCTTATTCACAGGTTGCAAAATATGTGGCATAACTGTGGTGAAAGATACATTCTCGCTACAAGGAGAAGGAAGGTCTTTTGTGTCTTCCTCCATTTTGCTTTATTAATCGAGGCTTCAAATGAAGTCATTAAGAGCCGTTTAGGTTCCTATTGTGTGATTGGCCTATGCAACTTTGATTCCCGGTTGTCGGGAATAGTAATATAACCTTGTATGGTTATTTTTGAACGTAACTTGCTGGTTCAGTCTGTGGCTTGAGAAATCAGCCGTTGCATGTTAAAATCAAATTATGTTTTGCAGATTCAATAGACTGCTCTATGGCTTGGGTTGTTACATCAGTCCTTGTATATGTTCAGTGTGCTGCGACAGCACCAAAAGCAGGACTTTCTTTTCCAGGAGATGGAAAGCGTTTGTTGAATGTTCATGTTGCATTGAAGACGGTACAAATTACTGATGTTTAGAGTTAATTTTAAATTATCTTTGTCAATAATCGAGTTGTACGGCCATTAACTGTGCCAACGTGCCTTCTCATTGTATTGGCTGCAGCAAACAAGACCCGCTCTGTCGGGTTCACCCTGGATATCAAGTTTGTAAGCATATCTTTAACACAATGTTTCCTAGGACAAGTACAATGCAGTATGGGATGTCAACATTGTGTAAACACTATTTCACCAGGGGGGTCCAGCTACATCCTTAGTTTCGCCGGATCTCATAAGGTGGTTATCCTCCTAGCGCTGGTTACCGCAACAGGTTTAGTCGCTACATAGTAGCGACAGAACAAGATGGTTACGTCTGTAAACAATACTATATAATATTTATGCTTATAATTCACTTAAGCAGTGCAGGAGGGGTGTCAGATCTCAAAATAGTTAAAGGCATACCCAGGGACCTTTGGTAAAGTGAGGACACACATATATAACAATACGTTAAGGTCACTGAGAGTCTTCGAGGCTCTGAACTAGCTATGTTTGTTAGTCACAAAAACTTATAAGAACGTATCTGTTCAGGTCACTTCCAGAGGATAAAATGGACTTTAATTTATGTAGGAGTAGATACTGAGTCTAGTTATCACTCCATCAGGGCTGCTATAACATCAGCAGCAAGGGTCTTACATCCTAACGCTTGCAGCATGGTCAAGCGAACAAATTTTCAAACATTTATAATAACCCATTACTAGACCAGGGGTATTTGTCAACCCTATTTTCATTTGATTATAGTTTCCATCCGAGTGAAAGATGGGACTATTATTATGACTTCATTAATAACATCAGCATGTTTAAATCTATGTCATGACTGTATGTATTATGAATATTTTTTCCTTCATTTGTCAATGAAGCAGTTGTGGCTGTGTAGACTCGTTTCTCATGGCATAAAATCACAGAGCTTTGAAATCTTCACGTAGTCACTCACGTGACTCCGAAGTAAAATACTAACTACAAGTTGTCCTACAAGAACTTATCAGTTTGAAGTTTGATCTTTAATTTATGAGGAGTTACATTGAGGGACTACGTGCCCTCCGCTCCCAGCCCTCATAAAGATCATCTGGTAGTTCTAGTCTTCTCTATTCTTACTATGTTACTTCAATTATTGTTATCTGTGATTTCACACCGCTGCTTTGAAGATTGACGTGCACTGCGGGCAATCGGGGTTCTTCAAGTCGTCCCTCAATGTAACTCATAAAATAAAGATCAAACTTCAAACTGGTAAGTTCTCATTTAATCTTATTATTTTTTACAGCTTTTGCGCAGCCCTGAATTGCAATTTGCATGTGATCAAATTGCTCTGGGAGTCAGGAGGAAGTCACAGACAGCGGAGCACCCAGCTTCCGATTGTTGTAAAACACAAACTGCTGGAGGAACTCAGCGGGTAAGGCAGCATCGGTCCTGTTGATTAGCTCCACAGATACTACCTGACCCGCTGAATTCCTCAGTATTTTGCTCAAGATTCCAGCATCTGCAGTTGCTTGAGTCCCCTTCTGACTTTTGCCTGTAGCCACAGTACTAATGCGTCTGGTTCAGTAAAGCCTGTAGCGATCTGCAAGATATTGACAGCTGGTGACTTGATAAGAGATCTTGTCAAAAGGAAGTGGTTAACCTCTTACAGATGATGGTCAATGACTCATATTTGTGTGGAACTGTATTACTTGCTACATGGGGTGAAAGATTGCAACCTTCACTGTTTCGACGAATGCAATCAACCCGGCGTGCACAATCAAATAAGATCAAATAGAACAAGTTGTCCTACAAGTTTAGGCTGTGCACGCCATACACAAGAAGAAGACTTGCTACATATCTATCCAAGCCTGAAAACTATGTAGGTCATGCTGCAATTGGACTCTTAACCTGAAGGCATGCAAATAATGTATGTAAGAAGAAACTGCAGATGTTGGTTTAAACCAAAGATAGACACAAAGAGCTGGAGTAACTCAGCGGGTCACAGCATCTCTGGAGAAAAGGAATAGGTGACGTTTCCTGATGTTGAACATTGTCCAATTAGCAGTGAACTACCCTACTTCTGACATGATGGAAAATAGGTCATTTATTTAACAGCTAAAGATAGCTGAGAGCAGTGGGGAACTGCAGATGCTGGTTTACAAAAAAAGACACAAAGTGCTTGTTTTTCAAAGTGCAAAGTGCGTAATGTTACAGTTATACAAGACGTTGGTGAGGCCACATTTAGTGTATTATGTTCAGTTTTGGTCACCATGTTAAGGAAAGATGGTGTCAAGCTTGAAAGGGTTCAGAGGAGATATACCAGGACTCAAGGGACCGAGCTATTGGGAGGTTGAGCAGGCTAAGGCATTATTCCTTGGAGCGCAGGGGGATGAGGGATGATCGCGCACTGACTTTTTTGTCCAGAGTTGGGGAATCGAGAACCAGAGGACATAGGTTTAAGGCAAGGGGGAATGATTTAATGGGAACCCGAGAGATAGCTTTTTCTTACACAAAGGGTGGTGGGTGTACGGAACAAGCTGTCAGAGGAGGTAGTTGAGGCAGGTAGTATCTCAATGTTTAAGTAACATTTACATGGGTATATAGATAGGATAGGTTTAGAGTGATATGGGCCAAAGCAGACAGGTGGAACAAGTGTAAATGGGGCATGTTGGTCGGCATGGGCAAGTTGGGCCGAACTGTCTCTTTCCATGTTGTAGGACTCTAACATAAACAAAAGCTTTTCACTGTACCTCAGTATACGTGACAATAACAAGCCGAAAACTTAAACCTAAACCTAGACAGGCCAAAACATCTTGGCAGGTGTCCTCTGGAGCCACAGGTGTTAATACCTTCCGCACTGGTTTCACAACTTGCCATCAATTATTGACACGTCCTATTTTAAGCATCGGCAAGGCTAAGGCAAGCTCTCTTCTAACACTTAATTCAGATGTGCATTTTAATAATGTGGAAAAAAAAGTTGTTAGATGCCTTCAGGATTTGTTTAAATTGCATCTCCACTGGAAATATAATCACAAACAGCAGAACAACGAGGTGTTGTTCCACAGGAATAAAATATACTTTACCATTCCTACCTTTAATTGAAAACTTTAAAAATTTAATTTTAAACGCACATTGCATGAAATGAATGTATTATACTGTCACATGCCTGAATGAAAATAATTACACTAAGTACACTTTTCTGACATTGTAAATGGATTAAATTGATTGATGGGGGGGGGAGGGGATGCTGTTTTTAAGCTGCTGAGAAAGTTGAAGAGAAATGGATCTTCCGAATGGATGCATTGCAACCTTATTAACTCAATATTTGCAATTCAGCTAACTCACAACTTGATATTTATGCGATCAGTCATCCATCTATGATATTGGCTCATAACCTCATAGGTTCATAAGATATAGGAGCAGAATTAAGCCAAAGTCTACTGCGCCGTTCAATCATTGGTGTTCTACCTTTCCCAAACAACCCCATTCCCTTGCCCTCACCCACAGCCCCTGACACCCTTACTCAATCAAGAATCTATCAATCTCCGCCTTAAAAATATCCATTGACAGCCTCCACAGCCGTCTGTGGTAATGAATTCCATAGATTCGCCGCCCTCTGGCTAAATAAATTCCTCCTCATCTCCTTTCTAAAGGTGCATCTGTTTATTTTTAGGCTATCTGGTCATAGCCTCTCCCACTAGTGGAAATATCCTCTCCACATCCACTCTATCCAGGCCTTTCATTATTCGATAGTTTTTCCTCCCTTAGCATTCCTTAACTTTCCACATTTTACACATTCTATCTGCCCTGATCTCATAGTTTTTGTTCCATTTCCCCCCCCCCCCCCCACCCCCACCCCCACCCCCTCACTCTACCTGCCCCCATTAATCACTTTGACTGGGTAACTATTGCAATTTATCTCCATGGCAACCCTGGTCTTAACCACCAGAAATACTACCCACACCAGAAGATACATTTCTTCCCAATGGTTCAAAGATTTCTCATCACTATATGTTGTGCTACAACATATCTACCTGCATGCCTACAGTTTTACTGTCCATAATCTCAATACATAAGTACCTCCATAAGCTTTGTAGAACGGTTGAAAGAGATGTGTTTAACCATTCCACACAGTAGCACAAATGCACATCCTGAAGAAAGGTCCTGATTCAAACCTTCACCAGTCCATTCCCTCCACAGATGCTGCCTGACCGCTGAGTTGCTCCAGCACTCGTGTTTTCATTTAGATTCCAGAATCTGCAGTTCCTTGTGTCTCCACATCCTCTCCCAGGTTATGGATCCTGTGCACTGTTCATTACCCAGAGAATGCACGTCGGAAATTTGGCTGTGAATCAAATTCACAGCCCACAGGAGATGCCGACAGCCCCCTCAACAGCCGACAAATCCAACCAGCCAGACTCTCAAACACTCTCTCTTGTCTACACACTGTACATAAGTCAGACGTTTAAGATTTGGACATTACCTGTACACCAATAAAGAGAACATTAGCAAATCAAGAAGAGTTGGCCAAAGTCACCTTTTAGTTTAAATATCGCAAAGACTATACTTATATCACCCATTCCTTAATAACCACCGTCTGTCAAATTAAGAATTGCATTTGGATTAAGATTTGTTAAATTTAGAAAATGTAACAAAAAAATAATTTATTGTGATCTTTAATGTAATGTAATGTAGATTTATGTTTAAATTACAAATTTGATTCTCTGAGATTTTTTCACTCGGGTGAATCTCCACACTGCAACACCTGGGAGGTACTGTCATCGGAATGCCTGCAGAAAACGTGCAAGATGCTGTCAATAAGTGATGAGAAAATCATTTCCTTCACTCCTCTCCCACAGATTATCGCCAGCTGTTTTTTATGCTCTGAATGCTTAATGCATGAGCCACAGGTAGAGCCACAGTGCTGTACAGAACAGAAACGGGACCTTCTGCCCAAGTTGGCATATTGGGCTAGTCCCATTTACCTGCATTTGGCCTAGATACCCTCCAATACCTTCCTAACTATGTATCTGTCCAAATGTCTTTTAAAAGTTGTATTTGTAAATGTAAAACTGCCATCTCGTCTCATTTTGGAATTCAATTCTAAAATATATTTTTGTAAAGTAGTATTTCCATATTTACATCTCGACACTTATTACATGAACTAAATGTTTCTTCACTTAATTAGGGACTCCTGGAGCTAATAAGGGTGGAAAATCTGCAGCAAAGATATAAGAACAGCACAAAGCTTCAGATCAGCATGTGTCATTGGCAGCTTTTCTGGAATATATACTGGTCTTGCGGCTGCTCCCCAATTATACATAAATTGTCAAAGAAGGAACTCTGTGCAAAACAACACGACATTATTGCAAAAACATCAGTAGAAAAGAAAACTAATCCATAGAATAGTGGACAGCAGAGTGGCGCAGGGGTAGAGTTGCTGCCTTACAGCGCCAGAGATCAGGGTTCGATCCTGACTACAGGTGCTGTCTGTACGGAGTTGGTATGTTCTCCCTGGGACCCTGTGAGTTTTCTCTGGGTGCTCCAGTTTCATCGCACATTCCAAAGACGTGCAGGTTTGTACGTTAATTGGCTTTGGTAAATTGCCTCTGGTGTGTAGGATGCAGAACTGGAATAGCACGGAACTAGTGTACGGGTGATCATTGGTCAGCGCTGACTATGTGGGCCAAAGGGCCTGTTTCCACACTACATCTCTAAATTGAACTAAAACTAAAGGAGTGCAGGAGGTGGACCTTAGTGTTCCATTGTCGAATAGCGTTAGGGTTGTGTTAGTTGGTTCAACACCCCGATAGATATAGGAAAGGAGCTATTGCTGAACCTGATGGCGTGGGACTCGGGCTCCTGCCTGATCGTAGCAGTGAGAAGAGGGCAGGGCCAAGAGTCTTAAGAATCAAGAATCAGGTTTAATTGTCATAAGTACCGTCAACGGAACAATCAAATCCTTACCTGCTGCAGCTTAGTACAAGCCGGTAAACACAATAACACACAGCTCAATATACAATAATCACAGGAACAGTCAATTAATAATAGTGATACGAGGTAACCATAATGGTGCAAAAAAGCAAATTCAGAAGTACAAACTAAAACACAGTCCATAGAAGATCATCATTTTTCTGGTGACACCTTATTTCCAGTGGAATACATAAACCTAGAAAGCAACAGGATAGAAGAAGGCCACAAGGTGTGCCATGTCCTTGCTGGCTATAAGGGAGGGGGGGGCGATACCGATGTTGCTTTATTTACATGCCAGAGGGTATGTGAAATGAGAAAATATTCCCCGTTAAAGATGGAAGAGTGTGTAGAGGTGACAAATGATTCTACTTTTCACTCAACAACACTTCCCCACAAATCAGGAATATAGTTTAATTCTCTACTTACACAGGCAGGTGCAACTCGAATGACACTCAAGAAGCTTGGAGGCAACAAGTATGGAACAGCCCATATGATCATCACCTCAACACATCCACCCATCACCTTAAACATTCACTGCCACACAGTGCAAACATCACACCCTGCAGATAAAGACACAAAGTGCTGGGGTGACTCAGCAGGCCAGGCGGCATCTCTGGAGAAAAGAGATAGGTGATGTATCGGGTCAGGCCCCTTCTTCATACAATCTTTGGTATAAACCAGCATCTGCAGTTCTTTGTCTCTACATTTTGGCTCACTTTGGCAGGTCTCTCCTACAAGCATTGCGTTACAGTTATTTATTGTTGATCCTTAGGTCAGAATCCTATCAATTCCTAACCTGCCTATCCTGTAATAACAATATTTGAAGAAATTTGGAAAGGTACATGGATAGGAAAGTTTAGAGGGAAATGGGCTACACATGGGTAAATAGGACTAGCTTGGACTGCATGGACAAGTTGGGCCAAAGGGCTTGTTTCCATGCTGTGTGACTCAGTTACTTATCTGTATATCTCGTTACCACCGACTCCACAGCCAACAATGGACCACTTTGCACTCTATCTCTTCTTGATCATTGTTGCTTTATGCATATCTGTCATACATTTCTTCTATATCTCTCTCTATATATCATCATTTATATCTCTCATTTCCCTATTCCCAGACTCTGAAGAATGGTCTCGATCTGAAACGTCACCTATCCCTTTTCTCCAGAGATGCTGCCTGAGTTACTCCAGTGATTATGGGGAGAAGGCAGGAGAATGGATTAGGGGGGGATATAGATCAGCCATGATTGAATAGACTTGATGCGCCAAATGGCCTAATTCTGCACCTAACATTTATGACCTTTGTCTCCATTAACACTGGTATTGATATTCCATTCATGTCTCCATAATCTCAAATTACTTCCTAAAGATTCTTAGAGCAGCTTGTAATGGAGCCGACCAGAGAAAAGGCAATTCTGGATTTAGTATTGTCCAATGAACCAAATTTGATAAAGAGAACTCGAGGTAAAGGAACCGCTTGGAGGTAGTGATCATAACATGATTAGTTTTAATCTGCAATTTGAGAAGGAGAAGGTTAAATCGGAAGTGGCAGTGATGCAGTTGAACACAGGGGATTATGAAGGCATGAAAGGGGAGCGGGCCAAGTTAGACTGGAAAGGGATACTAGCAGAAATGACGGTGGGACAGCAATGGCAGGAATTTCTGGGCATAATCCGCAAGACGCAGGATAATTTCATTCCAAAAAGGAAGAGAGATTCTAAGGGGAGTAGGAGGCAACCATGGCTGACAAGAGAAGTTAGGGATAGAATAAAACTAAAAGAAAAGATGTATAACACAGCGAAGAGTAGCCCGAAGCCAGAGGATTGGGAATCTTTCATAGGAAACAAAACAGGCAATACGGGCTGAAAACATGAAGTACGAAGGGAAGCTGGCCAGGAATATAAAGAAGGACAGTAAAAGCTTCTTTAGATAGGTTAAGGGAAAAAGAGTAGCAAAGTCAAATGCGGGTCCCTTGAAGGCAGACATGGGTGAAATTATTATAGGCAACAAGGAAATGGCAGAAGGGTTGAACAGGTACTTCGGATCTGTCTTCACTAAGGAAGACACAAACAATCTCCCAGAAGTACTGGAGGACAGAGGATCTAAGGGGGTCGAGGAACTGAAAGACATTTTCATTAGGCGAGAAATAGTATTGGGTAGGCTAATGGGACTGAAGGATGATAAATCCCCGGGTACTGATGGACTGCATCCCAGGATCCTCAGGGAGGTGGCTCTATAAATAGTGGACGCATTGGTGATCATTTTCCAATGTTCAATAGCTTCAGGATCAGTTCCTGTGGATTGGAGGATAGCTGTTATCCTACTTTTCAAGAAAGGAGCAAGAGAGAAAACGGGGAATTACAGACATTAGCCTGACTTCGGTGGTGGGAAAGATGCTGGAGTTAATTATTAAAGAGGTAATAATGGGGCATTTGGATAGCAGTAAAAGGATTAGTCCAAGTCAACATGGATTTATGAAGGGAAAATCATGCTTGACTAATCTTCTGGAATTTTTTGAGAATGTGACAAGTAAAATGGATGAAGGGGAGCCAGTGGATGTAGTGTATCTAGACTTTCAGAAAGCCTTTGATAAGGACCCGCACGGGAGACTGGTGACTAAAATTAGAGCACATGGTATTGGGGGTAGGGTGTTGACGTGGCAGACAGGGAGCAAAGAGTAGGAGTGAACGGGTTATTTGCAGAATGGCAGGCAGTGGCACGTGGAGTGCCGCGAGGCTCGGTGTTGTGTTCACACTGCCACCCAGCAAGTTTGCGGATGACACAAAGCCGGGTGGCAGTGTGAACTGTGAAGAGGATGTTAGGAGGTTGGAGGGTGACCTGGACAGGTTGAGTGAGTGGGCAGATGCGTGGCAGATGCAGTATAATATAGGTAAATGTGAGGTTATCCACTTTGGTGGAAAAAACAAAGGGGCAGATTATTATCTCAATGGGGTTAGGTTAGGTAAGAGGGAGAGACAGCAAGACCTGGGTGTCCTTGTACACCGGTCACTGAAAGTTGGCGTGCAGGTACAGCAGGCAGTGAAGAAAGCTAATGAAATGTTGGCCTTCATAACAAGAGGATTTCAGTATAGGAGTAGAGAGGTTCTTCTGCAGTTGTATAGGGCTCTGGTGAGACCACATCTGGAGTATTGCGTACAGTTTTGGTCTCCTAATTTGAGGAAGGACATCCTTGTGATTGAGGCAGTGCAGCGTAGGTTCACGAGATTGATCGCTGGGATGGCGGGACTGTCATATGAGGAAATATTGAAAAGAGTAGGCTTGTATTCACTGGAGATTAGGATGAGGGAGGATCTTATAGAAACATATAAAATTATAAAAGGACTGGACAAGCTAGATGCAGGAAAAATGTTCCCAATGTTGGAAGAGTCCAGAACCAGGGGCCACAGTCTTAGAATAAAGGGGGGGCCATTTAAGACTGAGGTGAGAAAAAACTTTTTTACCCAGAGAGTTGAGAATTTGTGGAATTCCCTGCCACAGAGGGCAGTGGAGGCCAAGTCACTGGATAGATTTAGGAGTTAGATAGAGCTCTAGGGGCCAGTGGAATCAAGGGATCTGGGGAGAAGGCAAGCACGGGTTATTGATAGGGGGCGATCAGCCATGATCACAATGAATGGCGGTGCTGGCTCGAAGGGCCGAATGGCCTCCTCCTGCACCTATTTTCTATGTTTCTAAAACCTTTTCATCACATCTTTTTTCTTACTTAATACTGTACCGCGCATCAGTTATACTTGTCAGCACAGAATTTTTTAAAATTAATTAACGTCTATTTCCTCGCCAAGTTTTTTTTCACGAACTGTTTTATATTTCCTATGAAATGCAGTTCTTCATCCAAAACAGCTTTCAGTAGAAAGCGTACTTAAGCCTGCACTGCGCTGCTATTTAATGCGCTACTGGTCCTTTGGGGTTTCCCGTGCAGTGCTAAAATAAGCAAGAGAACAATGTGAAGTGTCGGGATCAAGGGCAAAGCCAGATTGTTTTTGAAGCTGCCTGGCATCTAATGAGGCTTTACATTTCTACTGTACAAGTCGTGCACACATTGTTAATATACAGGCTGCAAACTAATTGCTGATGTATAGAATGCATAATGCTGTAAACAATGCCTCGCTATTCATAACCCATTTTGCTCTCACAAATGTAGACAAGATCACACTGGCAGTTTTGGCACAGAAATTGGAGAGTTTATGAAATCAAGGAAGAGGGGGGAGGAGTGGGGTTGGTGGAGAGGAAAGAGAAATGAAGTAAAGGAGTGAGACGTGCGGTGAGGTAGGAGTTTTGGGAGAGGGGAGAGAGGGGGAGAGAGGGGGAGAGAGAATTGTTTGACAATTAAGTTCTAAATTGGTCATCTAACTTTTTTTTATAAATGAGTGATTCCATCTATTCTTATTTTCTCTTGAAGAGGACCTGAAGCATCTGATAATTCTTTCACACTAAATGTGTACTGTTTAAATGCAGTGCCTATTAAAAGCATTTCCCTATTTTTAAAGCACTAATGACTTACTGTTTCCCTCAACATTTAGGTGGGAAAACAGAGATTTAACAAATAATGCTGCTTGTGCAAAATAATCTAACATGGGACTAGCTTAGATGGGGCATCCTGGGCGATTTGCAAGACAATAGACAATAGGTGCAGGAGGAGGCCATTCGGCCCTTATAGCCAGCACCGCCATTCCAGGTGATCATGGCTGAACATCCCCAATCAGTACCCCGTTTCCTGCCTTCTCCCCATATCCCCTGACTCCGCTATCCTTAAGAACGCTATCTAACTCTCTCTTGAAAGCATCCAGAGAACCGGCCTCCATCGCCTACTGAGGCAGAGATTTCCACAGACTCACAACTCTGTGTGAAAAGGTTTTTCCTCAAATCCGTTCTAATGGCTTACCCCTTATTCTTAAACTGTGGCCCCTGGTTCTGGACTCCTCCAACATAGGGAACACGTTTCCTGCCTCTAGCGTGTCTAAACCCTTAATAATCTTATATGTTTCACTAAGATCCCCTCTCATCCTTCTAAATTCCAGAGAATACAAACCCAGCTGCTCCATTCTACCAACATATGACAGTCCTGCCAATCTGGGAATTAACCTGGTGAACCTATGCTGCACTCCCTCAATAGCAAGAATGTCCTTCCTCACATTTGGAGACCAAAACTGCACACAATAGTCCAGGTGTCGTCTTACTAGGGCCCTGTACAACTGCAGAAGGACCTCTTTGCTCTTAGACTCAACTCCTCTTGTTATGAAGGCCAACATGCCATTCGCTTTCTTCACTGCCTGCTGTACCTGCATGCTTACTTTCAGTGACTGATGAACAAGGACCCCCCAGATCCCGATGTACTTCCCCTTTTCCCAATTAGATAATAATCTGCCTACCTGTTTTTGCCACCAAAGTGGCATTTAACTCACATTTATCCACATTAAACAGCATCTGCAATGCATCTGCCCAATCACCCAACCTGTCTAAATCACCCTGCATCCTCATAGCATCATCTTCACAGTTCACACTGCCACCCAGCTTTGTGTCATCTGCAAATTTGCTAATCTTGCTTTTAATCCCTTCATCTACATCATTAATGTATATTGTAAATAGCTGCGGTCCCAGCACCGAGCCTTGCGGTACCCCACTAGTCACTGCCTGCCATTCTGAAAATGTCAGAATTTTCTATCCATGTCAGCGCCTACCCCCAATACCATGTGCTCTAATTTTGCCCATGGTAATCTCCTACGTCAGACCTTATCAAATGCTATCTGAAGGTCCAGGTACACTACATCCACCGGCTCTCCCTTGTCCATTTTCCTAGTTACATCCTCAAAAAATTCCAGAAGATTAGTCAAGCATGATTTCCCCTTTGTAAATCCATGCTGACTTGGACCGATCCTGCTACTGCTATCCAAATATGCCGCTATTTCATCTTTTATAATTGACTCCAGCATTTTCCCCACCACCGACGTCAGGCTAAGGTCTATGATTCCCTGTTTTATCTCTCCCGCCTTTCTTAAAAAGTGGGATAACATTAGCTACCCTCCAATCCAGAGAAACTGATCCTGAATCTATAGGACATTGGAAAATTATCACCAATGCGTCCGTGATTTCCATCTCCTTAAGTACCTTGGGAAGCAGACCATCAGGCCCTGGGGATTTATCAGCTTTCAGTCCCATCAGTCTACCCAACACCATTTCCTGCCAAATGTGCATTTCCTCCTGTTCCTCCGTCACCTTAGATCTTCTGGCCACTAGTACATCAGGGAGATTGTTTGTGCCCTCCTTAGTGAAGACAGCTCCAAAGTACCTGTTCAACTCGTCTGCCATTTCCTTTTTCCCCCATAATAAATTCACCATTTTCAGTCTTCACGGGTCCAACTTTGGTCTTAACTAATTTTTTCCTCTTCATATACCTAAAGAAGCTTTTACCATCCACCTTTATATTCTTGGCTAGCTTACCTTCGTACCTCATCTTTTCTCCCCGTATTGCCTTTTTAGTTATCTTCTGTTGCTCTTTAAAAGTTACCTAATCCTCTGGCTTCCCGCTCATCTTTGCTACGTTATACTCTTCTCTTTTATTTTTCCCTGACTTCCCTTGACAGCCACGGTCGCCCCTTACTCCCCTTGGAATCTTTCTTCCTCTTTGGAATAAACTGATCCTGCACCTTCTGTATTATTCCCAGAAATACCTGCCATTGTTGTTCCACTGTCATCCCTGCTAGGGTAATTTTCCAGTCAACTTTGGCCAACTCCTCCCTCATGGCTCCATTGTCCCTTTCGTTCAACTGTAATACTGACACCTCTGATTTACCCTTCTCCCTCTCAAATTGTAGATTAAAACATCATATTATGGTCACCACCTCCTAATGGCTCCTTTACCTCGGGTTCCCTTATCAAATCCGGTTCATTACACAACACTAAATCCAGAATTGCCTTCTCCCTGGTAGGCTCCAATCCAAGCTGCTCTAAGAGTCCATCACGGAGGCACTACACAAACTCCCTTTCTTGGGATCCAGTACCAACCTGATTTTCCCAGTCTACCTGCATTTTGAAATCTCCCATAACAACCATAACATTACCTTTATGACATGCCAATTTTAACTCTTGATACAACTTGCACCCTATATCCAGGCTACTGTTTGAGGGCCTGTAGATAACTCCCATTAGGGTATTTTTACCCTTACAATTGCTCAGTTCTATTAATATTGACTACATCTCCTGATTCTATGTCACCCCTGCAAGGGACTACATTTCATTTCTCACCAACAGAGCTACCCCACCCCCTGATGGGGTTGTTTCCATGCTGTATGACTATGATTCTATGTCTTCATATTCATCAACGTTACTGTGAACTGTTACCTTCCAGTCTACGTTCAACTGCTTGACATCGGTAGTTGATGTGCTTAATTGTGGAAACTTTAGATTCTGGAGTAGTTCCTGAGGATTGGCGGGTAGCAAACGTAACCCCTCTTTTTAAGAAGGGAGGGAGAGAGAAAACGGGGAATTACAGACCAGTTAGTCTAACATCGGTAGTGGGGAAACTGCTAGTCAGTTATTAAAGATGGGATAGCAGCACATTTGGAAAGTGGTGAAATCATTGGACAAAGTCAGCATGGATTTACGAAAGGTAAATCATGTCTGACGAATCTTGTGGAATTTTTCGAGGATGTAACTAGTAGCGTGGATAGGGGAGAACCAGTGGATGTGGTGGATCTGGACTTCCAGAAGGCTTTCGACAAGGTCCCACATAAGAGATTAGTATACAAACTTAAAGCATACGGCATTGGAGGTTCAGTATTGATGTGGATAGAGAACTGGCTGGCAAACAGGAAGCAAAGAGTAGGAGTAAACGGGTCCTTTTCACAATGGCAGGCAGTGACAAGGCTCAGTGCTGGGACCCCAGCTATTTACAATATATATTAATGATCTGGATGAGGGAATTGAAGGCAATATCTCCAAGTTTGCGGATGACACTAAGCTGGGGGGCAGTGTTAGCTGTGAGGAGGATGCTAGGAGACTGCAAGGTGACTTGGATAGGCTGGGTGAGTGGGCAAATGTTTGGCAGATGCAGTATAATGTGGATAAATGTGAGGTTATCCACTTTGGTGGCAAATACAGGAAAGCAGACTATTATCTAAATGGTGGCCGATTAGGAAAAGGGGAGATGCAGTGAGACCTGGGTGTCATGGTGCACCTGCATGAAAGTAGGCATGCAGGTGCAGCAGGCAGTGAAGAAAGCGAATGGTATGTTAGCTTTCATAGCAAAAGGATTTGAGTATAGGAGCAGGGAGGTTCTACTTCAGTTGTATAGGGTCTTGGTGAGACCACACCTGGAGTATTGCGTACAGTTCTGGTCTCCAAATCTGAGGAAGGACATTATTGCCATAGAGGGAGTGCAGAGAAGGTTCACCAGACTGATTCCTGGGATGTCAGGACTGTCTTATGAAGAAAGACTGGATAGACTCGGTTTATACTCTCTAGAATATAGGAGATTGAGAGGGGATCTTATAGAAACTTACAAAATTCTTAAGGGGTTCGACAGGCTAGAAGCAGGAAGATTGTTCCCGATGTTGGGGAAGTCCAGGTCAAGGGGTCACAGCTTAAGGATAAGGGGGAAATCCTTTAAGACCGAGATGAGAAAGACTTTTTTCACACAGAGAGTGGCGAGTCTCTGGAACTCTCTGCCACAGAGGGTAGTTGAGGCCAGTTCATTGGCTATATTTAAGAGTTAGATGTGGCCCTTGTGGCTAAGGGGATCAGGGGGTATGGAGAGAAGGCAGGTACGCGATACAGAGTTGGATGATCAGCCATGATCATATTGAATGGCGGTACATGCTCGGAGGGCCGAATGACCTACTCCTGCACCTAATTTCTATGTTTCTATGTTTCTAAATGAGCTCCCAGCTAGGTTAAGGTGACAATGCACATCAAATGCCTTTGTTTCCTCTGTAACGGAGTTATGCAGGTTAACGTTAGTAATCAAAAAGTGTGTCACATAAGCAATGGGTGAGAAATCTGGGTGACTTTGGGTGAGCAGCAGGAAATATGTGAGGCCCTACATGACCGATCACTGAGAAAATACTGCAGCATTCAGCACGTGAAGAAACGATAAGAAATCGTTGGTCAAATCAAACATTTTTAGAATCCCGAGGCCAGGTAGACTCCCTACTCAGTATGAACTTATTGGACTTCACTGAGACATTAACACAGGGGTAAGCATTCTAATTCCTGCTAAACACAAGAAAAGATGAACACTTGCTCAGTATGCCAAGGCCTGCTGGAACTCACTAAACACTTTAACTCCGCTTTCCATTCCCACACTGAAGAGGAGTCTCGACCCAAAACGACACCCATTCCTTCTCTCCAGAGGCAGCTTACAACCCAGTGGTACAGTATGAAACTGATTTCTCTAACTTCAAATAACCCCTGCATTCCCTCTCAATCCACCAAGCTGCACCGGCTTCTCGTTCTCACCTAGCAAACAGCTAACAATGGCCTGTTTCCTTCATCATTGTTACTTTTTTGCTTATCTTTCATTCATTTGTTCTATATCTCTCTACATCACTGTCTATATTTCTCGTTTCCCTTTCCCCTACCTAGTATGAAGATGGATCTCGGCTCATAACGTCACCCATTCCTTCTCCAGAGATGCTGCTAAGCATCTCCGGCTCAGTTACTCTAGCATTTTGTGTCTATCACAGGAGTAGACTTGTGGAAGTAAAAAAGATTCAGGGAGATATACTATGTAACCTTCTGCCTTTGGAAGAAGATTATTTGGTGGGAGATTATGTGCTCAGCACATTACATTTTAAATTTTGTTAACAGTAATAAATCTAAATCCGACTTCTTCCTGAGTAATACACGAGGCAAGATTAACCTTCTACATCCTGTGAAACACAAGATAAGATGAACAACTGTGCTCAGTCCGTCAAGGCATGCTGGAACTCGTAGATGCTAACCACTTCCCTTCCCATTCCCGCAATGACCTTTCAGGTCCTGGGCTTCCCCCACTGCCAAAGTGAGGCCACATGCAAACTGGAGGAACAGCATCCCATATTTAGCTTGGGTAGCTTACAACCCAACAGTATGAATGTTGAATTATCCAATTTTAAATAACATGCCCCCTTCCCTTCCCCCCCCCCCCCGCTCCTTTCTGTCCCTCTCACCCACCCCATCCCAGCGCACATCCATTCCCCCCATTTTTCTGCTCCTCTTCCCTTCCCACCTATATCTCTCTGACTACATTTCACTTCTCTTCTCTCCCTATCTAACACCTCTCACTTGCCAGGCTTTGTCCCACCTCCACCTATTTTCCAGCTGTCTCTCCCTCCTCCTAGTCTGAAAAAGACCTTCAGTCTGAACAAGGGTCCGAACCGAAATGTTGGCTGTCCATGTTCTCCACAAATGCTGTTGGACCCACATACTTCCTTCAGCACTTTGTATTTTGCTCAAGATAACATTAAACTTCTCTTAACTCCTATTCCTCATTTGGGGTGAGTGTAGGAGAGCCCCTGCAGAAATGTTGGGTACTTATTTCCACAATCTAGATGCTCCTCTACCTGTTCCACAACTCTGTGCGATATTACCTGACTGTTCCTTTTGTGTTCCTCAGGACGGAGGCAGCAAAACTCTGGGTCACTCCAACCAGGCTGATTCCATCCACTTCCACAATTAGATCATTCACTTGGATCCTGAATAAGAGTAAGTGAAAAATAATCTAGTGTTAGCTGGACGCAAATAACCAAGTAGCCTTGTGGTATTTCTGCAGTAGCCACTTCAAATCCAGCCAACAAGATTAGTCAAACAGAAATCAAAAATGCTTGCTTAGGTCAAACACTAATATTAATAACAAGTGGAATTTCAAGACTAGAGACATACAAGGAACTGTAGATGCTGGTTTATACAAGATGAAGACACGAAGTGGTGGTGTATGTTAGCGGGTCAAGCAGCATCTCTGGAGAATATGGATAGGTGATATTTCAGGCCGGGACCCTTGTGCAGACTGATGAAGGGTCCCAAGTTGAAACCACATACACTAGCACAATCCTATATACTAGGGACAATTTACAACAGCCAATTAACCTTCAAACGTGTATGTCTGGATTGTGTGAGGAAACTCGAGCACCCGGAGAAATCCCACACAGTCACAGGGAGAACTACAAGCTCCGTACAGACAGCACCCATGATCAGCATCGAACCCGGGTCTCAGGCGTTGTAAGGCAGCGGGTCTACGTGGTGCCACTGTGCTACCTGGTCTAAGTGTGCAGGTACATAGTTCCCTGAAGGTGGCGTCGCAAGTACCTAGGTTGGTCATGAATGCTTTTGGTATATTAGCATTGATCAGGCAAGGTATTGAGTACAGAAAAAAACACAAAGCGCTGAAGTGTGAGACAAAAGGATTGAGGAGTTGCAAATAGTGAAGCCAGAGGAAGGAATGCAGGTGGAGGGGGATGGGAGAAATAGGCGTGAATCTAGGTGGGGCACATGGGAGGGCGGAGGAGAAGGTAAAGGGGGTGTGGGGGAGAAAGGGGATGGGCAGGGGGAGGAGGGTTGTTGGAGATTACCTTTTGTGTACCGACGTTGGAATGTTATGTTGTACCAGACATTGGTGAGGCCATATTTGGAGTAATGTGTTCAGTTTTCATCAACCCTGCTATCGGAAATATGTCATTGAGCTGCAAAGAGTGCATTGAAAATTTACGAGGATGTTACCAGGACTCAAGTCTGATTTATAGGGAAAGGTTGGGCAGGCTAAAGGACCTGTCCCACTTTCACAACCTAATTCATGACATTTTTCATCAGGCTAGAAAAAACGACCTGACCTACTTGATGCCACGAGTACCTACGACTAGCATCACAGCCTGTTACGACCTACCTACGACCTCGTGATGACCACGCTGCGAGTATGAGTCAAGGGCAAACTCGGCAGAGGTTGCGAATTAGGTCGTGAAAGTGGGGCAGGCCCTTAAAACTTTATTCCTTGGAATGCAGGAGGCTGAGGGGAAAATCTTATTGAGGTGTATAAAATCATGAGAGGAATAAATAGGAAGAAAGCAGAGACAGATACCCAGATTTGGGGAATTAAAAACCAGAGAACATAGGCTTACTGTGAGAGGGGAAAGATTTAAAACGAACCTAAGGGGTAACTTTTTCATTCAGAGTGTGGCAGGTATATGGAATTAGTTGCCAGAAGAAGCAGTTCATGTCAAATTCTCAACAGCATTTAAAAGACACTTGGACAGATGCATGGATAGGAAATATTTAGAGTTATATATGGGTCAAACGCAGGCAAATGGGACTACCTTGGCTGGGGCATCTCGGTCAACATGAACAAGTTGGGCAGAAGGGCCTGTTTCCAGACTGCATGACTATAATTCCAACAAAACATTGAATTGAGTACGAATGAACTACAGACGCTGGTTTACAACGAAGATATACATAACATGCTGGAGTAACTCAGTGGGACAGGCAGCATCTCTGGAGAGAAGGAATGGGTGACGTTTCGGGTAGTAGAGATGCTCCCTGTCCCGTTAAGTTGCTCCAGCATTTTGTGTCTATCTTCGGTATAAACCGGCATCTGCAATTCATTCCTACACATTTTGTCTGCTCCACTGCAAATTCCTGCTCTCCAGAGAAGTTGCCTGACCCGCAGTTACTCCAGCAGTTTGTCTTCGAACATTGAACTGAGAAGGTTTTGCTTTCAGATTCCAACAGTATACGTTTAGAAGCGTGATTCCTTGGTGACTAGGCAGCAGTGGAGATTTTAAGCAAATGTGGGAAGGATCAGTGTTTTAATTTATCGCGTTTAAGCCTCCCTGGAGAGCAGAGCTCATTTGCTGCATTATCCACACACGCGTGAGAAGCCAAGCAATTAACATGGCAGACCGATTGTTGTGTTTGCCACTAAAATAGGATGATTCCTCCAAAGATGGAACAGTAGTAGAGACATTTGGGACAGTATTACAAGACTAAAAAAAACCTTGCAGCGAAATCCCACAGTGATGGCATCAGAACAAAACATCACTGACATCCTAGGTGTATGGGAAATAACTGCAGGTGCTGGTCTAAACCGAAGGCACAACAAGCTGGAGTAGCTCAGCGGGTCAGACAGCATCTCTGGAGGAAAGGAATAGGTGACGTTTTGGGTCCAGACGCTCCTTCAGACTGAGATACTGGGGAAAGGAAAACGAGAGACGCAGACTGTGATATAGAGAGACATAGAACAAATGAATGAAAGATATGCAAAAATGTAACAATGCTAAAGGAAGCGGTCCATTGTTAGCTGTGGGCTAGGTCGAGACCCTCGACCAGAAACGTCACCTATTCCTTTTCTCCAGATAGTATATCTGATCCGCTGAGTTTACTGGCATCCTAGGACAGTGTGTAGCGAAGGATTCACAGCCAACAATACCAATTGCTCAGCACTGATCAATCTCAGCTCAGCAGCCGGTCAATGGCTCGTTGCAGTTTTGCCTTTCAAGGTGCAAGTGGCCCAAGAAATCACTTCAGAAACCTGCTGAAAGAAGTCAGATACAACAAAGCTGGTGACAGCAGGGATAGGAGATGGGAGGATAGGTAACAGACCAAAATGTGCAGCCTTTGTGTATCACACACTACTTGTTGAACGCCAACACTGCTGCCAATTGATCTTCGTGAAATACAACAGTACCCTATTCATTCTTTACAGGTAGGGTAGTTATGTGTGTGTAACATTGTGTACAGCTTCATGAGAGTGAAGCTTCTGTGTGACTTCAGGCATGGCTCTGGTGGCAGCAAACTTCAATCCAAAGGCTGAGGACTGGATAGAGTAGACAGTCAGAACCTTCTTCCTAGAATTGAAGCAACAAATACTGCAGGGAACAGCTTTATGGTGAGAGAGGAAATGTGTTGGGGGGGATGTGCAGGATAAGTTTTATTTTACACCGAGAGTGATGGGTACCTGGAACACACTACCAGGGATGGTGGTGGAGGCAGATACGACAGCGTCATTTAAGCGGCGGTAGACAAAAATGCTGGAGAAACTCAGCGGGTGAGGCAGCATCTATGCAGCGAAGGAAATAGGCAAAGTTTCGGGCCGAAACCCTTCCTCCCTCACATAAGCGGCCTTTGGATAGGCACATGGATATGCAGCAAATGAAAGGATGTGGATCATGTGCAGGCAGATGATATAAATTTAAGAAGATGGGCACAAAGTGCTGGAGTAACTCAGCAGTTTGGGCAGCATCTCTGGAGTAAAAGGATGGGTGGCATTTCGGGTTGGGATCCTTCTTCAGTTTAACATGACATTGTGTTCGACGCAGACACTGCTGTTCCCGTGCCGTACTGTTCTAGGTTCGATAATTAATATTCCAATGGGAGAGACAAATTCTACCAGTGTTGTTTTTCTCCCCAACAAAACAAAAGGCAATGAAGAATACTTCTCTGCACAGAGAAATGGACAATAATATCATAGAAAGAGGCCATTCTGCCCATTGTCAATGGTGGTTCTCAGAACATCCCATTCTCCCACTTATTTTGCTGCAACCTATTCTCCTTCACTTGCCCCATCAATTCCTTGATTCTCATGACGCCCAGCTACACCAGAGAAAAATGAAAGGTTTAGGTTTATTATTGTACCTAGGAACAGTGAAAATTTTAGTTTTGCATACTATAGTCTGATAATACTATACAAAATACAGATCAGATAATATTATACATAAATATAATCAAGCCAAACTCAAGTACAATAAGTAGAGCAGAGGATGCAGAATATACGTAGCATTGTTGCCCGCCTGTTGCATAAACAATAGACAATAGGTGCAGGAGTAGGCCATTTGGCCCTTCGAGCCAGCACCACCATTCACTGTGATCATGGCTGATCATCCACAATCAGTACCCCATTCCTGATTGTCTATTGTCCGCAATGGGCCAGAGGTGAATCGGACAGTACCTTAGCTTATGGAAGCACAGCTCTAGGGCTGAAAACAGAGGAGGAGCTGTTCTGAGAACATTTTGGGTCAGGACCCTTCTGCAGTCTAGACATGGATAGACAACATTTTTGGTTTGTTGAAGAAGGGTCCCAACCTGAAACGTCGCCTGTTCATGTTCTTCTATTCATGAGCTGTTCTGCAGTCAGGTGAGAATGTGAAAACTCCACACAGACAGCACCTGAGGTGAGGACAGAAATGGAGGCCGTGACCTCCGTGAGGCCGTGACCTCCGTACCCTTCTGCTGCTCCTAAATCATTTGAAATGCCGACTTGGATTAGAAGGAAAAGGTGAAAAATATGATTCGTGCCTTTCATAATCTAGTCACCGATAAAGACACCAACAGGCCAAGAGCAGTAGGTCATAAGCCGGAGTTCCTTTAATTCAGTGAACTGTCAGCTAATAAATACAGTGGCCCCGTTGCTATTCTGACTCTTTTTAATTAACAAATTAATTTTAGATAGCATTTGTTCAAAACCTCAAGGCAAGGATTAGAAACCACAGAAACATTTGGTTAATCGTTCATTCGCTGTACAGAACTGTGATTATGATCATGGTTTAAAAAACAAACAGCTGCCATCCGGTCGGGACCCTTCTTTAGCGACTGAAGAAGAGTCCCGACACAAAATGTAACCTATCCATGTGATGACTGAAGAATTGTCCCGATCCTTGATTAGTAAGGGTGTCAGGGGTTATGGGGCAAAGGAAGGAGAATGGGGTTGAGAGGGAAAGATAAATCAGCCAGGATTGAATGGCAGAGTAGACATAAAACTTATTATGACCCTAAATGTCACCTATCCAAATCTAGACTAAAGAGGGTCCCAACGCAAAACGTCGCCTATCCATGTTTTCCAGAAATGTTGCCTGACCCACTGAGTTACTCCTGCACATTGCCTTCTTTCGTAAACTAGCATCTGCAGTTCATTATGTCTCGAACGTTCACCCTACCAGGTGATTTTTTTTTGTAATTGGGTCACATTTAACGTGGAGCGGTGAACACTGCCTAAGGGCAGTTTGTGTCTGTTTGGGGGTAGGGAGGGTAGATGCCAATCCCCAATCGAAAAGTGATGATTTCCTCGGTAGAGTGTGAAGATTGAAATTTGTGAACAGTTGGCACAATGTTGGCAGCCAAGGCCTGAGCCCCTTAGATTTAGTTTATTTTAGTTTAGAGATACACCACTGTAAAAAAACAAAATACTGTGGATGGAATGAAATGGTTGAATAGTTTAGTGATACAATAGAACTTTATTTATCCCAGGAGGGAAATTGGTCTGCCAACAGTCATAAAACACAACATGATACATAAAACTTGAAATTAAAGTGACTTTAAAATTAAAATTAAAGCGTGTAGATAGGCCCTTCGGCCATTCGAATCTGTCAGCAGTTATCATGGATGACTTTAATCTACATATAGATTGGGTCAACCAAATTGGTAGCTGTGCTGAGGAGGAGGATTTCCTGGAATGTATACAGGATGGTTTTTTAAACCAATATGTAAAGGAACCGAGTAGAGGGCAGGCCATCCTCGACTGGGTATTGTGTAATGGAGGATTAGTTAGAGATCTTGTTGCGCAGAGCCCCTTGGGTGAATTCTGCATTAGGACGGAGAGTGACCCGGTTAATTCAGAGACTAACGTTCTGAATTTAAAGAAAAGATACTTTGAAGGTATTGGACGGGAATTGGCAAGGATAATCTGGCAAATTATACTTACAGGGTTGACGGTCGAGATGCAATGGCAAAGACTGCATGGATGAACTCCAAAAATTGTTCATCCCTGTCGGGCAAAAAAATAAAACGGGGAAGGCGGCTCAACCGTGGCTAACGAGGGAAATCAAGGATAGCTTTAAATCCAAGGAAGAGGCATATAAATTGGCCAGAGGAGGCAGCAAACCAGAGGACTGGAATAAATGTTGAACTCAACAGAGGAGGACAAAGGGTTTAATTAAGAGATGGGAAAAAGAGCATAAAAGAAAGCTTGTGGGGAATATAAAAACGGACTCAAACAGCTTCTTTACATATGTAAAAAGGAACTGATTAGTGAAGACAAATGTAGGTCCCTTGCAATCAGAGACAGGTGAATTTATAATGGGAAAGAAGGAAATGGCAGAATTTGAGGATGTAACAAGTAGAATGGAGAAGCGACAGCACGTGGATGTGGTGCATCTGGACTTTCAAAAAACCTTTGACAAGGTCACACACAAGATTAGAGCACATGGAATTAGGGGTAGAGCATTGACATGGATAGAGAACTGGTAGGCAGAGAGGAAGGAAAGAGTAGGGATTAACGGGTCCTTTTCGGAATGGCAGGCGGTGACTAGTGGGGTGCCGCAAGTCTCGGTGCTGGGACCCGAGTTATTTACAATAAATATTAACGATTTAAACAAGGGAATTAAATGTGACATCTCCAAGTTTGCAGATGATACAAAGCAGGGTGGCATTGTGAGCTGCAGTGAGGATGCTATGAGGCTGCAGGGTGACTTGGATAGGTTGGGTGAGTGGGCAGATGCATGGCAGGTGCAGTATAATGTGGATAAATGTAAGGTTATCCACTTTGGTGGCAAGAACAGGAAGGCAGATTATTAACTGAATTATGTCAAGCTAGGAAAAGGGGAGGTGCAACGAGACCTGGGTGTCTTTGTATATCAGTCACTGAAAGTAAGCATGCAGGTACAGCAGGCAGTGAAGAAAGCTAATGGCATGTTGGCCTTCATTGCGAGAGGATTTGAGTTTTGGAGCAAGGAGGTCCTACTGCAGTTGTACAGGGCCATGGTGAGACTGCACCTGGAATATTGTGTGCAATTTTGGTCTCATAATTTGAGGAAGGACATTATTGCTATTCAAGGAATGCAGCATAGGTTCACCAAGTTAATACCCGGGATGGCGGGACTGACATATGATAAAAGAATGGGTCGACTGGGCTTGTATTCACTGGAATTTACAAGGATGAGTGGCTATCGTATAGAAACATATAAAATTCTTAGAGGATTGGACAGGCTAGATGTAGAAAAAATGTTGCCGATGTTGGGGGAATCCAGAACCAGTGCTCACTGTTTAAGAATGGGTAGGCCATTTAGAACTGAGATGAGGAAAAATGCCCAGATAGTTGTGAATCTTCGGAATTCTCTGCCACAGAAGGCAGTGGATGCCAATTCACTGGATGTTTTCAAGAGTTACATTTAGCTCTTAGGGCTAAAGGAATCAAGGGATATGGGGAAAAAAGCAGGAACTGGGTACTGATATTAGATGATCAGCCATGATCATATTGAATGGCGGTGCTGGCTTGAAGGGTCGAATGGCCTACTCCTGCACCGATTTTTCTATGATTTCTATATTTCTACTGACGAACTGTCACCTGTACACTTGTTCTATCCAACACACTGGAGACAATTTTCAGAATCCAATTAACCAGAGCACCCGGAGTAAGCCTGCTGTATAGAGTGAAACATGTTTTCAAACTGCTCAGCTTTGATGTCTGTAAGAAATACCCCTGACAGTGTGTCCAGCAGATCAGACCTGGATGCTTTCAAGAGAGAGACAGAGCTCTTAAAGATGGTGGTGTCAAGGGATATGGGGAGAAGGCAGGAACGGGTACTGATTGTGGATAATCAGCCACTATCACAGTGAATGTTGGTGCTGGCTCATAGAGCCGAATGGCCTACTCCTGCACCTATTGTTTGTTGTCTATTGTAAATGCTTATTACAGAACTCCAGAAAGCAGCCTTGTAAATAGATACTGTATGTTAGTAAAAAATATCATAAGTGCTGTGAGATGATTTCTACACAAGCAGTAATCAGTTGAAGGATTTGCCTAGTTATTTTACGTGTATAGATTCATTATCCTTTGCATAATATGCATCTATCAGTGGATTTGCAGCTCCTATTTTCAACGAATATATCTTTGTACATAACACATGAGCTGCTCTCTCATCTTAAAAGAACATAGTAGTCATGTTTTTATTCAATTTGAATCCTAATCAATTTGGCAAAAGATGTTCTAAGAAAGCTGTTAAAATGAATGTCAAAAAGAAAAGCCTTCAAAATAATCCAACCTCTCCTGGAGTAAAATTCTCTCTTTTTTTTGCCCACAGTTTATTTATAGACCAGTGCTTTTTCCCCCCACTTTTGGTTCCTGTAATTAGAAGCACTGCAACACTAAAATGAAAGCCAGGTAGTCACCATATGAGGCACAGCGTATGTGACTATAGATAAACTGAAGTCCCCTTGAATTGTAAATTTCTACAAGTGCCTGTCTAAAAGGTGGAAATCTAGTGAGAATGAGGTTCCATTAGCAACAAGATGTCTGAAGAAGGGTCTCGACCCAAAACGTCACTGATCCCTTTGCTCCAGAGCTACTGCCTGACCCGCCGAATTACTCCAGCTTTTTGTGTCCATCTTCGGCATAAACCAGCATCTGCAGTTCCTTCCTACACATCTCACCCTCCTGATTCTACAGTTCAGTTCAGTTTAGTTTATTGTCACGTGTACCGAGGTAGTTTGGTTGCGCGCTAACCAGTCAGCGGAAATGCATCCAATACATAATCACAATCGAGCCATTACAGTGCACAGATGCAAAGGTTCGAAGGGTTCAAAGGTCAGCTTATTGTCACATGTACCAATTAAGGTACAATGAAATTCGATTTACCACGATAAGGAAATAACGGATAGTGCAAGGTAAAGCCAGCAAAGTCTGATCAAGGATTGTCCAAGAGTCACCAATGAGGTAGATAATAGTTCAGGACAATTGCAAGCCAATCACACTTTTGTGCCATTAAATAATTCAAAGGAGAGTATACCTTTATTCCAAGCATATTCCATGATAACCACTATTCTATCTTATCATTACACCTTAAGAAATATCGCAATTTATACAAGAATAGCTCAACAATTCGCCCAGGTCTGCAGGCAGTTTCGCCTTGTTTGTTCAGTAAAATGTCATTAAAATATATTTTCAAGCCTCAGGTAGCTGATAAAGATTGAAAGCCACTTTTGGAAAGAAAATACAATTGAAATTTAATTTTGGTATGGAATTGCTGACGGCTGCTACAGCTAATATTATTGAGCTACTGCCTTGAGGAACATTGGATTTCACTTAGATGTGCGGGGCTCAAAGTGTGAGAGTTCATTGAAAATATTCTATAGCACCCCAGTATACAATTAATGAAACATTGTGAGCTGCTATTTGTTTATTTAATCCATTACGGCACGCTCTATAAAAGGAAAATCTGCAATCTCTTGGTGGCACAGTGGTAGAGTTGCGGCCTACAGCGCCAGAGACCCGGGTTCGATCTTGACTAAGGATGCTGTCTGTACGGACTTGTACGTTGCCCAGGTGACCTGCATGAGGTTTCTTCGGGTGCTCCGACTTCCTCCCACACTCCAAAGACGTATAGGTTTTGGAGGTTAATTGGCGTCAGTAAAATTGCAAATTGTCCCTGTGATAGTGTTAGTGTACAGGGATCGCTGGCAGGCATGGACAGGTCGAAGAGCCTGTTTCCGTGCTGTATCGCTACACTAAAACTATACTACAGTCATAGAGCTGTGCAGCACAGAAACAGGCCCTTCAGCCCACCTTATACATGCCGGCCAAGTTAGCATATTCAGCTTGTCCCATTTCCTTGCATTTGGCTCATGGACCTCTAAACCCTTTCTCTCATATGTATCTCCAAATGTCTTTTAAAAGTCATATTTGTATCTGCTCCTATAGTTTCTTCTGGCAGCTGATTTCGGATACAAGCTACCCTGGCAGCTGATTTCGGATACAAGCTACCCTCTAAGTGAAACCGTTGCCCCTGAGGTCACCTCTTAAGGTCACCTTAAGCCTATGACCTTTAGTTTTAGAATTCTCCACCTTCGGCAAAAAAAAACCTGTGGGTATTCGCCAATGTCTGCAAACCATGTATCTCATGCCTATCATGTTGCAAATCATCAAAGGATGCACCAGCATTTAAACATCATGAATATCTGCAGCATTTAATTCAACTGGCTTCAGGCCAGATTTGTGCGCAGTTGACAATTTTTTTGTATTGTATTAATAGCAGTCTTCAACAAGCAAACAGTATGATTTAGGTGATGTTTTGGGTCAAGACCCTTCTTCAGACTATGACTGAAGAAGGATCCCAACATAAAATGTCATCTATCCATGTTCTCCAAGGATGCTGCCTGACCCACTGAGTAACTCCAGCACATTGTGTCTTTTTCTGTAAATCAGCATCTGCAATAATTCCTTGTTTTGACATTGATTACAACTTACTTCGGAGTCACGTGAGTGACTACGTGAAGAACCCCGCCTCACGCTGGCAAACGGCATTACGTCGACGCTGACGGCGGAAGGAGGAGCTGCAGTAAGGAGCAGCTCCTCGCAGCGGTCGGAACGGCCCCGCAGGTAAGTGCAGCAAAGTCGGGATGTTTTTTAGCGTACGCTGGGTGGGTCCAGCAGTAAAAATAAAGTAAAATTAAAAGTCAGAGTCACGTTAAAGTGCTGTTTAGCACAGATTAAATGAAAGAAATGGAGAAATCGTAAAGAAAATTCGCGGGTAAAAAGAGCTTCCCGGGGTGAAAATAAAAATACGGGAAAAAAGCTAGTGCGGATCCGGTTCCGATACCGGTGGCCGCTGATATACCCGTTAGTGAGTTCTAGATTCTCCAGAAGTTATAACCACGGAGAGAAATGCTCCTAAAAATATAAAAGAAATCTGAGAGGCCCGTGGTTCTGATGACTCTGATACTGAAAGTCCTCCAGATAATTAAACTATATGGAACTAATAATGGAGCATATGGAGAAAGTTCTCCAAAAAATTATGAGACTAGGGTCACAGTACCCAGAAGGTTCCCAAAAAAGCCCTGAGGGGTTTAATTAATTCTGATATGGCTGTGGGCCTAATTGGGAGTTGGAACTCCGGACCCAGGATTTGGGCCGAAGGAAGTCTCATGGGATGAAATCCCAATTGATTTAGGGCTGCAGAAGGCAGACCCTGCTGATGGTGATTTGCATTTGAAAACACACCACAAAATAAAAGAAAGGCCAAATGTGCCTGAGATAGCAAAAGAATTTGCTATATATAAAGGAAGTGGTGAGGCTATGGAAGAAAACCTAGCTGCCAATATTAATATATGGTATCTCACCAACTTCAATGATTCTGTGATGATTGAAACATCAGAATTATAAACGCACAGGAAATTGTGCCTCATTGAAAGTGCCTACGGTTTATCCGTTGATATGGGCATCCATGACCCCAAATATGAGAGCTCAAGAAGTGAGGTTCAAAAATCCTCACAAATTATTCTGCTGCCATTATGGCTTTTGGGGAGATGGATAAGTTTAAAAAAAGAGGGCCTATTGTGCAAATTCTTTCTATGAAATTATTGTATGAGGAAAATGGCTATTCGGCCCATATTTCACCCAAGGTTTGCAAGCTTGTGTGGTTCGAGCAAGTGGTGTTCAAGCTCCTGGTTATCTGTTTGGAGTAAATCTGCCTAAATTATTAAAAATTGGATGAAGAAGCTAAAAATTTTAACTGCATGAAACCTTCGTCTTAGGACAAAAAAGGTATTTTTTCGCCCAGAAGGGAATTTGATTTTGGAAATAAAGGCAGAAATATGTCAAGGAAATATTATTGTACTGCACAGCTCAATACTTACCCGTATTCGGGGAAAAGGAGACCACCACGCTCATATGGAGAGGTATTAAAGACTTGTTCTATCTTTAAAGAAACTACGGATTAATCTCCAGTTGGAGGGAGATTACAAAAGTTTTATAAAGACTGGCTTACTATTATTTCTGATCGGTTTATTTTTACAAGCAGTTTCAGGAGCCACTATTACATTTAAAGAAGGGGTTAATCCTCCAGTACAGATAAACCTGCCTATGCTTTCGTGTTTACTGCAATTGGAAAAGCAGAGATTAATGTGGAAATTGACAAATTATCTAAAAAGGGGTTATTGAAAAAACATAAACACGAGCATCAATTGTGTCTAAGATATTTCAAAAGACATAAAAAGATGGTGATTGCAGAATTATTCTGGACCTTACAGATCTAAATAAGTGGTAGAATACAAATTTTTAAATGGAAAACATTTAATACTGCAAGATATTTAATATCAGCAGGTTGTTATATGGCTACGATTGATTTGAAAAATGCCTATTATTCTGTACCAATACATCCGTTTCTGGAGGTACTTAAAATTTAATTGGCTGGGACAATTATGGCAGTTTAAAGCTTTGCCAAATGGATTGAGTTCAGCTTCCAGGCTCTTTACTAAACTGTTGAAACCAGTTTTAGCCCAATTAAGAGTACAAAAACACACCGTTATGGCTTATCTCGATGACATTCTAATCATTATGGCAATCAAGAGTCATCTGAGAATTAGTTTCAGTACAAAAGCTTTGTTAAAGCTAGGGTTCTTGATTCATCCAATTAAATTCCAGCTGCAGCCAGCACAATCAATTAACTATTTGGAGTTTGTAATTAACTCAGAAACTATGTTAATACTTTACCAACAAAGATAAAGTTGATGATTTTTGGTGACTTGTAATAATCTCATTCACAAACTTATCCTTCCATCCGAAAAGTAGCGAAAACTATTGGTAAACTAGTAGCAGCATTTCCTGCAGTAGAATTTGGTCCATTACATTAATCAAAATCTTCAAAGGGACAAAATAAGAGCTCTCAAAGAGAGGGCAGGCCACTTTGATAGGCCTATGCAATTAACAAAAGAAGTTTTGTTGGAAATTACCATGGTGGGTTAAAAATATCCCACAAGCTGCTAAAAAACATTCTGATTAAACAGCCTGAAATTGTTTATAAATAGATGCTAATGCTCTCGGATGGGGGGGGGGGGGGGGGGGGGGGGGGGGGGGGTAACAGATTCATCCTCCAGTTGTGGAGGTAGATGGAAAGTCCAAGAAGAAACGTTTCTTCAAACTTATGGTATTAACTATTTAGAGTTATTGGGTGCTTTCTATGGTCTAAAAGCATATTGCTGTTCAAAAAAGGGTCTACATGTATTAATACAGTTAGACAATAAAACGGCTGTTGCATATATTAATCACATGTGGGAGTCAGATCAGTATCATGTGATTGTCTGGTCAATGAAATATGGCAATGGTGTATTGATCGCCAAATTTGGATTTCAGCAAACTACATTCCAGGTAAAGACAATGTGGTGGCAGATAAAAGATCAAGGATATTTAAAGATAACACAGAATGGATGCTTAATCCAGCAATATTTAAGAATATTGTAACTCAATTTGGTTTATCAGAAATTGATTTGTTTGCATCAAGGCTTAATCATCAATTGCCTAAATATGTGTCTTGGGAACACGATCCAGATGCAATAGCAGTAGATGCTTTTTCATTGAACTGGGGGAATATGTTCTTTTATGCTTTTCCACCTTTTGCTTTGGTTCAGCAATGTCTGAAGGAAATAGAACAAGATTCTGCCACAGGATTGTTGGTAGTTCCAAATTGGCCAACACAACCTTGGTTCCCATTAATGCTGAATATGATTAAAGAACCATATATGTCAATTCCTAACTGTAGTGATATTTTGATTAATCCAGTAACCAAAGAAATTTATGCATTATATGCATATATGAATTTATTAATCTGCAGGTTTTGACCAGACCACTACAGGAGCTGGGATTGTCGGACAAAACTATGGAGGTTATAGTCGCATCATGGCGAGATAACACACAAAAACAATATATGACACATGTTAAGAAATGGGAAGAATTTTGCACACAGTCAAATATTTCTTATCATACGGTGCATATTGCATGTTTGATATTATGATACTGTGATATTGCATGGAAAATGTATTGGAGCTCCTTGCTAAATTGCATTTTGAGCAACATTTAAGTTACAGTGCCACTAACACTGCACGCAGTGCCTTATCATCTTATTTAGGACTTATGTCTGACCAGAAATCAATTGGATCACATCCACTAATATCTAGATTCATGAAAGGAATCTTTAATATTAATCCACCCAAACCTAGATACACAGAGATTTGGGATGTGAGCATTGTACTTACCTTACTTAGACAGTGGACTCCAATTGAAAGATTGTCATTGGAAAAATTAACATTCAAATTAATAATGTTAATATCATTGGTTTCAGCTCAAAGAGTGCAAACTTTACAAATGTTGCGTTTAGACTGTATGCATGTGACTACAGATAACATTGTGTTCTATGTTTACGATCTGATCAAACAAAGCAGACCAGGGAGATCTGGAGCTAAGGTAACCTTTCAAGCTTATCCTATTTTGATCCTACTTTGTGTGTGGTTAAACATTTGAATCAATATGTTAAAGTTACTGAAACTCTTCGAGGAAATGAAAAAAACGTTGATGATTACGCATAAAAAACCACACACAAAAGCTTCAGTTCAAACTATCTCAAAATGGTTGAAACAGGTGTTGCTTTTAGCAGGAGTAGACACTGATGTGTTCAAATCTCACTCCACCAGAGCTGCAGCTACGTCCGCGGCGAAGGTGCGGGACGTACCACTCGAGCATATTTTAAAAATCGCAGGGTGGAGTAAAGAAGAAACTTTTTCAAAGTTCTACAATAAACCTGTTCACACTATGACAAGCTTTGGCCACGCGGTGTTGGGATCAATATAATTACCTGCTTTGTATACTATTGATTACTATAACCAAGTTATGTAGTCACTTATATCTTTTATCATTTGTAATCATTCCCTCGGATATAAGGAGGGTTATTATATGTTCTTTAACCATTAAAAAGTTAATTATGGAAAGAACTAATATTAGTCTGGTTTCTCATGTATGTATTTACTTAGCCGGACTGTCGTACTAATTAAATACTACGACATAAAAAACACAGAAAGCTTTAAAATCTTCACGTAGTCACTCACGTGACTCCGAAGTAAAATAGTAAGATTAAACGAGAACTTACCAGTTCGAAGTTTGATCGTTATTTTATGAGGAGTTACGATGAGGGATTACGTGCCCTCCACTCCCACCCTCATAAAATAAATGATCAATCTGGTAGTTCTAAGTCTTTTATGAGCCTTACTATGTTACTTCGGCTATTTGGTGTTCTGTGTTTTTCATGCCGCTGCTTTGAAGTATGCCGTTTGCCAGCGTGAGGCGGGGTTCTTCACGTAATCCCTCATCGTAACTCCTCATAAAATAACGATCAAACTTCGAACTGGTAAGTTCTCGTTTAATCTTACTATTACAACCCACTTCACTTTTCCAACTACAATGACTTTTCCCCAGTCATGGCTCTAATCCCTTTTCCCCCCCCCACCTCCTTCCCACCCCCTTCTCCCCCCTTCCCTTCCCCCCACCCCCCCCCCCCCCCCCCCCCCCCCCCCCCACTCACCTCCATTATCAGTGCCCCACAGATACAATAGCCACCTTGTAACCCTCAACCAACTTGAGTTCCTTTTATAGACACAAATGCTAGAGTAAATCAGCGGGAATTAACCCATTCCTTCTCTCCAGAGATGCTGCCTGTCCCGCTGAGTTACTCCAGCATTTTGTGTCTATCATCGGTTTAAACGAGCATCTGCAGGTCCTTCCGACAATTTAGAGTTTATTTTGCATTTCCACAATGACTGTGCTACTGGATAAAAGTACATTTTGATATATAACAGATGTCCTATTGCACAAAGTAACCTGGGCCTTGTACATCATGGAATATCACACTGGAGGACACATGCATAATGTATCCAACGCCAGCTGTAAGTCTGGATTGTTTTAGAAATTAATTTGCAAGCAGCTAATCGTTCTAGCTTTCATTAAGAATGTGCTATAATCTCTTTAGCTGCATTCACATGTGAAAAACAAATGCTTTTTGGTCAAACCCAAAAACAAGGCAGAGCATGACTGAATGTCTGGCCCCAGACAAATTAATAGAAAATGCTGGGAAAATTCACATGGCCAGGCAGCATTTGCTGATCTTCAATCTGACACATTAAACCTGTTTCTCTTTCCACGGATGCTGCCTGACCTACTGAGTGTTCCAGGTATCTTCACTTTTGTTTCAGTTCTTGGATTTTCATGAAATCAAATGTTTAACACTTAACCAAACCAACTCCGTGAGGGTCAATGTAATAAAAAAAAAGGAACTGCAGATGTTGGTTTATATCAAACATGGAAACAAAAGGCTAGAGCAACTCAGTGGGTGAAGCAGCATCTCTGGAGATAATGGATAGATGACCTTTTGGGTCGGGACCCTTCTTCGAACTTCAGGTCTGCCTAACCTGCTGAGTTACTCCACCATTTTGTGTCTAACCTTCAGATCCAAACATGGCCTTCATGACCAATTTCCAAAGGTTGATATTTTTGTAGCACAAATGTGCAGAGGATTCAAGTTTAGGAATAATAGAGTTCCTAGTCAACTGTGACCAATCTATACCTGCCGTCCCTGTGAGCAGCTCCCCCTTCGGTTACCGTCTTCACAAATATTCCCAGCTTTTCCAATCCCATATCTGCTCCAGCTCCCATTCCAATGATGCTGATTCCCAGGCCATCGCCATCTACAGAGAGAAAAGAGGTTAATTTCAGTTGAGCGCACATTTAATACTTCAACAGTACTTCCCAAAGAATGAAATATGTCAAGTAGGGTTGAGAGTGATAAAGGGTCCGGAATCTGTATCAAAGACGATGCTTGGAGAAAGGATGTGTAGGAAGGAACTACAGATGCTGGTTTAAACCGAAGACACACACAAAGCTGGAGTAACTCTGTGGTCAGGCAGCATCTCTGGAGAAAAGGAACAGGTGACATTTCGGGTTGCCTCTGAAGAAGGGTCTCGACTTGAAATAGCATATTTTCCAGAGAAGCTGCCTGATCCACTGAGTTACTCCAGCTTTTTGTGTCTGTCTTGGAGAAAGGTTATTGGAGATGGCTGATAGCAATGTCAAATACATAGGTTTCGAAGATGGAAGGATGTATCGCGTAAGAAAATTAACTCCAGGTTATCTGGAGTTAAGGTCACCAGTCTGAAGAAGGGTCTCGACCCGAAACGTCGCCTATCTCCTTCGCTCCTTAGATGCTGCTGCACCCGCTGAGTTTCTCCAGCCTTTTGTGTACCCTCCAGGTTATCTGGATTTGATTTAGAAACTCATGGAAATTTACACCACAGAAAGAGGTCATTCTTCCCTGAAACTGGTCTCGCAGGTAAATAGGATAGTGAAGGCTGCTTTTGGTACATTGGCCTTGATCAGTCGGGGAACTGAGTATAGACGTTAGGACCGAAAATAGACACAAAAAACGGAAGCGGCAGCATCTCTGGAGGGAATGAATGGGTGACGTTTCGGATCCTGAAGGGTCTCGACCCGAAACGTCACCCATTCCATCTCTGCAGGAATGCTGCCTGTCCCGCTCAGTTACTCCAGCTTTTTGTGTCTATCTTTGGTTTAACCCAGCACTTGCAGTTCCTTCCCCACACAGGGAAGTTGGGACATCAAGTTACAGTTGTACAAGATGTTGGCAAGATTGCATTAGTAGTGTCGTGTCCAATTTTGGTCACCCTGATTTAGGAAAGATGCCTTTAAGCTGGTAAGACTGAAACGAAGATTTACAAGAACATTGCCAGGACTTGAGCTGAAGGGAGAGGTTGTGCAGGCCAGGACTTTATCTCTTACTGGAGGCTGAGGGGTGATATTATAGAGGTGTATATAACCGCGAGGGAATAGATAGGATGAATACATAATCTATTCCCTAGGAAGGGGAATCAGAGGGCAATAGTTTAAGCTGAAGGGCAACCTTTTCACACAGTGGGTGGTCAGTATATGGAATGAACCACCAGAGGAGGTGGTTGAAACAGGTACAATAACAAATTTTGAACAGGTACATGGATAGGAACTGTTTAGAGGGATATGGGCCAAACGTAGGGAAATGGGACTGGCTCAGGTGGGACAATTTGGCTGGCGTGAATGAGTTGGGCCGAAGGTCCTGTTTCCATGCTGTATGCTATGACGTCCACTGTGTCCGTGCCATTATTATATCCACAGGCCTATAGGTTCTAGTTTTTTAGGTACTCTGTAGGTGTGGTGAGGCGTGTTGCCATCTCTGCTCTCCAGGTTGCGAATCACACCACTTGAGCAATGAAATGGTTTATTCTTTAGACTTTATTCTTTATTCTAGAGCATGGAAACAGGCCCTTCAGCCCACTGAGTCCGCGCCGACCAGCGATCACCCCGTACACTAGCTCTATCAAACAAACTAGGGACAATTTACAGAAGCCAATTAACCTGCAAACCTGTACATCTTCAGAGTATGGGAGGAAACCGGAGCATCCAGAGAAAACCCACTCTATCACAGGGAGAACGTGTAAACTCCATACCCGTAGTCAGGATCGAACCTGGGTCTCTGGCAATATAAGGCAGCAGTTCTACCGCTGCACCACTGTGCCATCCATTCTCTCTCACCTTCCCCTGTCAAACTTGTACCAAATAAATTACACTTGTCTCATTGTGAGAGAGTTCTCTGCTAATGGAAATCCATTCTTTCTCCTTCGAATTTGAAATACCTCGTCTTATACACCTTTGTTCCAAAGAAAACATTTCCAGGTTGGACAATGTTTCCTCATAATTATAATTCTCTAGTGCAGGTAACATCCTCAGGAATTCCCCCTACACCCTATTGAGTGCTATCACATTATTTTGTGTAACCACTGTTCGTTAAATGCTAAACACTCTCTTATACAATTTAAAATATTACATAGATTACATTATTCAAAATCCAAATGACATAGTATTTTTTCAAATGTATCTGCCATATGTGATAAATGTCAGCACTTAGAAGCTAACTTAACGCACTAATTTACAAATTGTATAAAAATTACTAAATTTTGGACAGAAATATTTAAGATAATTTCTAAAGTTGTTAATACGAATCTGATTCCCGACTCAAAATTGATAATATTGGGTATATTAGAAACAGATCAATTAATAACAACGAATCAAATAATTTTTATTGATTACAGTTTAATAATTGGGAAAAAATTAATATTGAAATTCTGGAAAGGTCCTACATCCCCCACAACCAAAATGTGGATTATAGGAATGTCGGAGACACTTCATCTGGAAAGATTAAGGCTTGTCCTACTGGACAAGTTGGATCTTTTCAGAGGGATATGGTCTCCATTTATTGAATATTTAAAGGGTCAAAATGGCTCGGTGCGAGAGCCTGACTGAAGCCTGAATGAAGGAATAGATGAAGAATCATACACAACAAATCATGGATATATCTCCAACGATGGATAACCTGTTTAACACTCCACTCATCTTTTTGATTTTCTATTTTTATTTTATTTCTCTCTATTTTTTTCCTATCTGCATTAAAAACTAAAAAATGTATAGAAGTACAAACAAGACATAATTGTTAATATTAATAATATTAAGAATGTATGTGACAAGTATATATTTTTTTAATATGTACTACTAATAAAAACATTTAACGCATTATTTTGTGTAATCTGGTAATCAGAACTGTACACAGTATCCTAGCCGTGGATTAACTAATGTTTAATACAGTGAGAGTCTGCTCATGTTTTACCCCTCAGGCAATACAGATGATATTCCAATCCCTTTCTTTAACCCAGATCCACCTGACCTGTACCACTTAGCATGAAACAGACCGACTCCTGTGACCAAGTGGTGCTGACTATCATTGATGACGGTCTCTCTGAAAGGTGATTTAGGCATTCGCTCAATTTTCCAATGGTACTGTGGCATAGCGGTAGAGTTGCCGCCTTATAGTGCCAGAGACCTGGGTTCGATCCTGACTATGGGTGCTGTATGTACAGTGAGTGCACATTCTCCCTGTGATCGAGTGGGCTTTCTCCGGGTGCTCCGGTTTCCTCCCACACTGCAAAGACGTGCAGGTTTGTAGGTTAATTGGCTTTGGTGAAAGTGTAAATTATGCCTGGTGTGTAGGATAACAGGTGATCACTGGTCTGCACGGACTCGGTAAGCCGAAGGGCCTTTATACGCACTATATTTCTAAAAGGCTATTGTCAGATGTGTGATCTGCATTTACAAGGTATTTCCCTCTCCCACTTTGTAATCAATATTACCACATCAGCAAACTTCTGGTATTCCCACAACAAGCCTGCAAGAACATTGGAAAATTATACTCATACGCTGCACAATTTCCATCCCAGCTTCTTCCAAAACCATTGGATTCATATTTACCAAGGCCCAGCAATTAATCCACTGTCAAAGACGCCAGACCCCTTAATTTGTCCTCGTTCTCTATGTTTATCATTTCCCAGTCTCTTTCTTCTTAGTCTCCCACTGTGTTATCTGTCTCTCGTATGAAGACAGATGTGGAATGCTCATTCAGAACGTTATTTGTGCTAAGTGCCACACTCAGGATGTGGTTTGATTTTAATATAACCCACTCTTTCCTTTCTTCGATATACTTACAGAATATTTAATGGTCACCAATCAGGCTATTAAAGACTACAACCTCCAAATAAACTACATAGTAATAACCTCCTCTGAACTACATAGAAGACCTGGGGGGGGGGGGGGGGGGGGTGTATATGTGGTAATATTGATTACAAAGCGGGAGAGGGATATACCGTGTGTGTGTGCGCGTGTATGCCTGAGTGAGTGTGTGAGCGCACGCGTGCAATATACTGAACTTATTTTCATTATATTGTTCACAAAGTACTGTTTACATATTCTTTTGTGCTGCTGCAAATGAGAATTTCATAGTTCGGTTTGGGACATATGACAATCCAAAATTGACTGGGCAATTCCTCTTTCAAATTTCCTTTTAAACTTGACACTGTATCTATTGTGACCCAACAGTCTTTCCATTGTATTGAGCTCTTGGTCCCTTTCATATGCTTCTTATTTTCTACTTGATCAGACACATACGTTCCTCAACTTTCATCAGACTGAAAAAGGTTCTTGAATAAAAATGTCCGTTTCCCACCACTGATAAACAATAAACCGCAGTTGCTGGTTTACAAAACAAGATAAAAAGTGCTGGAGTAACTCAGCAGGTCAGGTCTTCCTTCTCTCAAATCTCCTTGGACATACCTGATCTCCCAGTTGCCAAACACTTTAATTCCCATTCTCCCACTGAACTTTCTGTCCTAGGCTTCCTCCATTGTCAGAGTGAGGCTAAATGCAAATTGGAGGAACAGCACCTCATATTTCCCTTGGGCAGCTAACAACCGAGTGGTATGAATATTGAAGGTAGACACAAAATGCTGGAGTTACTCAGCGGAACAGGCAGCATCTCTGGAGAGAATGAATGGGTCACATTTCGTGTCGAGACCCTTCTTCCGACCCGAAATGTCACCCATTCCTTTGTTCCAGAGATGCTGCATGTCCCGTTGAGTTACTCCAGCATTTTGTTTCTACCTTCGATCTAACCCAGCATCTGCAATTCTTTCCTACACAGCTTTGAATATTGATTTCTCTAACTTTCTCCAACATTGACAAATCTAACTTAATTTGTCCTCGTTCTCTATCATTCCCCAGTCTCTTTCTTCTTAGTCTCCCACTGCATTCCTTCTCTCTCCATCCTTCCCCACCCAAGTCGCACCAGCTTCTCATTCTCACCTAGCAAACTGCTAACAATGGCCTGTTCCCTTAATCATCGTTATTTTTTTGCATATCTTTCATTCATTTGTTTTATAGCTCTCTACATCACTGTCTATATCTCTTGTTTCCCTTTCCCCTGACTAGTCTGAATAAGGCTCTCTTCTTGAGAGGTCACCCATTCCTTCTCTCCAGAGATGCTGCCTGTCCTGCTGAGTTACTCCATCATTTTGTGCCTTTCTTCAGTTTAAACCAGCATCTGCAGTTCCTTCCTACATGTCTCCAGAGATGCTGCCTGACTACTCCGGCACTTTCTATCTTCCCTCCACAGATGATGCCTGATCTGCTGAGTTCCTCCCACACGTTTTGTTTTGTTCAAGATTCCAGCATCTCCAGTCTTTTGTATCTCCTCCCTGCACGGACACTGGTTCCAGCTGAGTTAAATGCATCTCATGTTACCTGTACAGTTCTGAGCTGCAGGAGAATAGTCCCAATACCCTAAGGATCTAAAAGCTTCCCTCCTTCAGCATCTCTGCAGCCATGTTTTTGTTTCCAATATCTTCCTACTTTTGTGTTCACTGACAGATAGCACTGGTAGCAATGCAGAGATAACTACCTTTCAAGTCTTTTCCTTCGTCCCCTCCTTATCTCCATTCCTGCCTGGATGTCACCCTTCTTCCTACCTATCTCAGCGACACAATCTTTGGCTCTTCACCCCTCCATCTCGGAATGGTTTCCAATTGCCCTGCAACATTCGTGATGCTGGAATCAGGCACAGTGTGGCCACAGAAATATTACTTTAGTTTAGCTTATTTATTATTGTCATGCAGATACAATACAGTGAAACGCTTGTTTTGCTTGTATCCAGTCGAATCATACCGTGCTTTAGTACAATCATACACAAGACTTGAGACAAGTAAATGAGAGACGTGGGCCTGTGGAATTATGCATTCATGCTACAGCATAATCACCACATACCAAAATCAGTGGATTTGGAGTATTTTGATCAATCTAAATACTTCTTAATTTCAAACGGAACACAAAATCTGTAATTTGCTCAGAGTCTTGTCATAAATACCCTTCTCAAGTTCCACGGGAAAGAGATCCAGTCTTTCCACTCTTTTTTCCAACTCATACTCTGCTGATGCTGCCATGGGATCCACGTCATCATTGCGTCTGTCATAGTCTTCATTGGAGTAGGTGGTGAACACCTGCCAAAAGTAAGCAGGAACACTTTAGTCTTAAACCAGGTGCTCGGTGCATAAACCTTTCAAACCATCAATGTTCCAGCAACAAACCGCACCTTGACTTATCTTACTGCATAGATGGGAAGGGATACAAGTTGACTCTGCCACAGTTTAAAGATCCTCTGATCTCGGTGTCTTAATTCAAGTCAGGATGTTACACAGACTGAAAATGGCTTGTAAAATGTGCCAAAAATCAGTCAAGAGATATTTTCTAACCAGAACAATATATATGCCTGCACTTGCTTTTGTTTTGTAAGGACCAAGGGGAATGTTTCTTCCGCGTGACTGATTTTGCAAGATCACAAACGCTTTAGAAAGAAAGAATGGCACAAAATCAAATGGTGGAAACATTCAGCAGGTCAGGCCACATTTATGGAGAGAGACACAGTATAAATGTTTCAGATTCAATGACCTTCTATCAGAATGAATGCACGTCTCGCTGCTGAGTGTGATCAAAAGCCTTGATTAGGTAGAACTTGATTCCTCCAAACCTACTCAATCAGAGATGACGAGACCATCACTGAGCCAAGAACGAGTCATAATTCATTTTAATATTTCCCCAAAATGGACTTTAAATTCCAATTGCTCATTAATCCATTTCCATCTTCCACTACATCAGTGGCACAATGGTAGAGTTGCTGCCTCACAGTGGCAGAAACCCAAATTTGATGCTGACTACGGGTACTCTCTGTGCAGAGTTTGCACGTTCTCTGCGTGATTGCGTGCGTTTACTCCGGGTGCTCCAGTTTCCTCCCACACTCCAAAGACATACAGGTTTGTAGGTTGATTGGCTTCCATAAATTGTCCCTAGTGTGTAGGACTGAACTAGTGTGTGGGTGATCTCTGGTCGGCACAATCTCAGTGGGCTGGTGGGCTTGCTTCCACACCGTATCTCTAAACCAAACTTGGCTAAAACTACATCAATCAGAAACCCATAATTTTTTCATTCTAATTTAAAAATTGAAAATTGTTTTACTGAAACGGTCGCAGGGTAAATTATTGCCATCTAAGGTCAACAGCAACTGATGCATACAACATCCCGGATGTATTCTCAGTTATCAAATATACAATTTACAGAAGCCAATTAACCTAAAAATCTGTACATCTTGGATGTGGGAAGAAACCAGAGCACCCGGAGAAAACCCACGCAGGCATAGGGAGAAAATACAAACTTCGTACAGACAAAGGAGATTGTGATCGACTTCAGGAAGTGAAGCAGTGCACACACTCGGGTATACAATGATGAAGTGGAGATGGTCGAAAGCTTCAAGGTCCTGGTAATAAACATGATCAGCAATTTGTCCTAGACCAGTCACATCAAAGCTATGGCCCAGAAATTACACCAATGCCTCTACTTCCTTAGAAGGCTTAAGATGTTCAGCATGTCCCCAACAACACCTTGCCAGCTTCTACAGATGTCCCCGGTAAACATTTCATCGGGATGTATCACAGCATAGTTTGGGAACAGCTCCATCCAAGACTTCAAGAAACTGTGGAGAGTTGTGGATGTAGCCCAGACTATTACACAAATCAACCTCCCTTCAATTGACTCCATCTAAGCTGTCTTGGCAAGGCCACCAGTGTAATCAAAGACCAGACTCGCCCTGGTCATTCCCTCTTCCCACCTCTCCCATCAGGCAAGAGGTATAGAAGTGTGAAAAGGGATACCTCCAGATTCAGGGACAGTTTCTCCCAGCTGTTATCAGGCAACTGAACTGCCCTCCCATCAGCTAGAGTTCTGGCCTGACCCATTTACCTCATTGGAGACGTTTGAAGTATCTATAATTAGACTTTATCTTGCACTAATCGTTGCACCCTTTATTCTTTATCTGTACATTGTGGAACGATTTGATAGTAATCATGTGTAGTCTTTTCTTCGACTGAATAACATGCAATCAAAATCTTTTCAATGTATCTCGGTACACATGACAATAATAAACTAAACTGGATTTGAGGGTATTAGCTGTAAGGTTTGTTGGACAAAGTTAGATTTTTTTTTCTTCTGGAGCGCCGGAAGAATTGAGGGGACAAGTTTTTTTTTTCCACAGAGTCATAGATGCCAGGAACGGAGGTGGTGGTGGAGGAGGCAGATACGATAGTGGCATTTAAGAGGCGTTTTAGATAGGCACGCAGATTTGAGAGAAGGTAGGATATGGATCATGTCCCGACAGATGAGATTAGTTTATCTTGGCAGCATTTTCGGCATGGACACTGTGGGCTGAACGGCCCTTTCCTGTGCAGTACTCTTTGTACCTTCTATGCAGCACTGTGCCAACATCTTCAGTAATAGCTGGGGTAATGATGTTTGTATCATATGATCTATAACAAAGAGGCAGGCACAAGAATATGAACGGAACAACTGCTGTTCCTGATCGATTTACTTGATGTTTAAATACAGCAACATCTTCTTCAAACTGAAAATCTTTTGAGGATATTTGTTTCTTTGAGGTAGCATCTACATGACTGCTAAAGTGGCGGATACATCCTTTGCTCATGATATCTGTATTCTCCTTTGCACTGTTGCACAAAGCTTCATGCTTGTCACGACGAGGCAGTTACCAAGGTTACGTCTCCAGAGAGGGCAATGGACCATTTGGAAAACTGCCAGTTTCTGTGTTTGGTGAACTCTTGATGCAAACGATGTATGAAACTAAGGCTGAAAGACAGAATGCAAGGTGTGTTTTATGCTGGTATGAAAAAGCGAGGAGACTACACCGATCCTGGCTCATTCCATCTGATATGCAGTAGATGCAATCAAACAAGGACTCCTGTAGTCGTTATCCGTCAATGGATCGGCATGTTTCATGACCAGTATCAAGTTTGAAAGTCAATTATTTTTACGAAGAATATGGACATTTACAACTACAGTCTAAGTTTAGAGATACTGCATGAAAATAGGCTCTTTGGCCCACACCGACCACCGATCCCCGTTCACTCCAGAGCTATGTTAACCATATAACCATATAACAATTACAGCACGGAAACAGGCCCTCTCGGCCCTTCCAGTCCGTGCCGACCATTTGTTTTCCCCTAGTCCCATCTACCTGCACTCAGACCATACCCCTCCATTCCCTTCACGTCCATATACCTATCCACTTTACTCTTAAATGTTAAAATCGATCCTGCCTCCACCACTTCTGCTGGAAGCTCATTCCACACAGCCACCACCCTCTGAGTAAAGAAGTTCCCCCTCACGTTACCCCGAAACTTCTGTCCCTTAATTCTCATGTCATGCCCTCTTGTTTGAATCTTCCCTACCCTCAATGGGAAAAACGTATCCACGTCAACTCTGTCTATCCCTTTCATCATTTTAAAGACCTCAATCAAGTCCCCCCTTAACCTTCTGCACTCCAAAGAATAAAGACCTAACTTGTTCAACCTTTCTCTGTAACATAGTTGCTGGAACCCTGGCAACATTCTAGTAAATCTCCTCTGTACTCTCTCTATTTTTTTGACATCCTTCCTATAACTAGGCGACCAAAATTGTACACCATACTCCAGAATTGGTCTTACCAATGCCTTGTACAATTTTAACATTACTTCCCTACTCCTATATTCAATGCTCTGATTTATAAAGGCCAGCACACCAAAGGCTTTCTTTACCACCCTATCTACATGCGATTCCACCTTCAGGGAACTATGCACAGTTATTCCTAGATCCCTCTGTTCCACAGCATTCCTCAATTCCCTACCATTTACCATGTACTTCCTATTTTGATTTGTCCTGCCAAGATGTAGCACTTCACACTTAACAGCATTAAACTCCATCTGCCATCTTTCAGCCCACTTTTCCAAATGGCCCAAATCTCTCTGTAGACTTTGAAAATCTACTTCATTATCCACAACACCACCTATCTTAGTATCATCTGCATACTTACTTATCCAATTTTCCACCCCATCATCCAGATCATTGATGTACATGACAAACAACAGTGGACCCAACACAGATCCCTGAGGCACCCCACTGGTCACCGGCTTCCAACCTGACAAACAGCCATCCACCATTACTCTCTGACATCTCCCATTCAGCCACTGTTGAATCCATCTTGCTACCCCACTTTTGCATCCACTCTCTACGCACTAGGGGTACTTTAACCTATGAACCCACACGTCGTTGGGCTATGGGATAAAACAAGCATCCGCATGGTCAAACTACTTACTAATACCATTTTACACATTTCAATCGGAAGATACAAAAGCTTGAAATCAAGTACCACAAGTCCAGAACAACCTTTTCTCTGCTGTTATTAGTCTCTTCAAAGGACCTCTCATGAGCAAAGAATGTATCCCCAACAGCCCATTTATCTTACAGTGGTGTCTATAATTTCTCTGCGACTGCAACATTATATTCAGCACTCTCTTTCCTTCCCCTTCTTGCACTGCCAGCTGTACTCATTTATGGTTTGATTGTTATGCTGCTTAGTTTAGTTTAGAGATACAACGTGGAAACAGGCCCTTCGGCCCACCGAGTCCATACCATCAAGCGATCCTCGCACACTAACACTATCCTACACACGCTAGGGATAATTTGCTATTCACAGAAGCCAATTAAGCTAGGAACCTGAACGTTTTTGTAGTGTGGGCGGAAACCGAAGATCTTGGAGAAATCCCACGTGGTCACGGGGAGAACAAACAAACTCCGTACAGACAGCCGGTAGTCAGGATTAAACCCGGTCTGAGGTGCTGCAAGCACTGTAATGCCCCTGAACGGAAACCTCTGGAGACGTTGCGCCCCACCCAAGGTTTCCGTGCGGCTCCCGGAGGTTTTTGTGGAAGGTAAGACCTTTTTTTCACCCAGTTTTATTCCAGCAGGGAGGTCTTACCTTCCACTACCTGCAACCTCCGGCAACCACCTTCAACTAGCATCGCAACCGGCTTCGACTAAAAAAATTACCGATTTTTAAAACGGCAACCTATTTTTAGTCGTGGCCGGTTTTGAATTTTTTGAAATAATCGCCGGAACATAGAAGAAGCGGAAACCACTTTCGACCATTATGGAGACTGACAAAAACCTCCGGGAACCGCACGGAAACCTTGGGTGGGGCGCAAAGTCTCCAGAGGCTTCCATTCAGGTTTCCTAAGTGGGACAGGGGCATAAGGCAACAAAAGAGGCCACCACTGTTCTGTACTTCAGTGTTTACAACCTGGTCAGTCCAACCTCTCTTCATAAACACCTGCTCATTGTCGCATTCAGTTCAATGAAACCTTCTCTGAATTGATTTCATCACATTCACATCCTTCCTTAATTAAGGAGACCAATAGTCCACATGGGGTATTCCAGGTTTGGACTCACCAATATCCTCCCATTATAATGTAAAGCATTACAATAATCACAAAATATTGGATTTGCAAATGGAAAAGCCGGGTGGCACAGCGGCGCAGCTTGTATAGCCACTGCCACACTGCGCCAGAAATGTGGGTTCAATCCCGGCCTTGGGTGTTGTCTGTGTAGTCTGCACGTTTTTCACGTGACCACGTGGGTTTCCTCTGGTGCTCTGATTTCCCCCAACATGCCCAAAGAAGTGCGGGTTGGTCGGTTAATGGGCCTCTGTAAATTGCTCCTTGTGTGGTAAAATATGTGGGGAATTGATGGCAATATGGAGTAAAGTTGGATTAGATCAGCGTAGGATTTGTGTAAATGTATGATTAATGGTCAGCGTTAACTCGGTGGGACAAAGAGCTTGTTTCCATGCTGTATCTCTATTCAATTTCTCATGAATCAATGCAGTTTTGAACATAGATGCTGCACTTCACACTGGTTTAATAAAATGTCTCCTCTACACCAACTTCAAATAATCCTCATACCCAGTGATCCAAAAATTGAGGGCTCATAAAGATCTTTGATGAAAGCCGGGTGCAGAATCTGGGCTTCAGTGCTGTGAGTAGCTCTGTAGCTCCCCATTGGAAATACACGTTTATTCAATTTATACTATGATGAACAGCAATTTCCTATCATTGTGCCTGACTGTTCAACTGAACTAACTGAGATAACTGGCAAGACTTGCTTCCCACGTTAAGCATGTAAAACAGAATAATAACTGTGATTAACTTGACATCGTGCTGCTGATGCTAGCTGGCTGTGAAAAAGCAGAAAGAAGAGACAACATTAATCTGCGGTAGAGGTGAAAACTGGGGCTGAATTCACTGGAAAGGCTGGGATGTGCTCGCTCAGTCCACCACTCATTTTATACCATTACCTATCCCTGTTCTCCAGGGATGCTGCCTGACCTGCTGAGTTACTCCAGCACTTTGTGTCCTTTTGACCATTACCAGAGGTGGGTTTTACCTCATCACTGTCTATTAAATCTCTATTCCATTTGGAAATCTATCAGTATTTCTAAACAATGCTGACAACTATATTCTGCACTCTGATGCAAATCACAAATGCTGGATGAACTCAACAGGTCAAGTAGCATCTGTGGAGCGAATGAATGGGCGATCTTTTAGGGTCTGGACCCTTCTGCAGGCTCAATGCTCCCCATCTGCTCTCTGGTATTTTTCTCTTTGCTCGACCTGTTGTACTTAATTATGGCGTGATTGTATTCAGGTTTAGGCACCTAGGATTTTACGCAGAGGTTATCTTCATGAAAAGCAGCACGCAATTCAAAAACACGTAAATTAAACATATACATTTAAACGTGTACATTTGAGCGCATTATTTAAAAAATACAGCTCATAAATTAGGTTTTGTTATTAATTAAACATGTTTTTTTTTCAAAAACACTTAAATCAAACACGTGTAAAATGCAAAGTGCCAGAATTTAAACTATTTTAAACTGGAGTAGCTTAGTTTAATTTAAACTGTACTGAGTTTTTTGTTTGAGGGCTATCCATTCGTAACTCTTCACTCAATCATGTGATGGCAATAAACCAATGGTAATATTTTTATGGTAATATTATTTGAAGCCATGAATTTGCACGAGAGCTAAAATAGGGTTTAAACCGAGTTATGGTAATCTTGCCAAACTGTTCTCATTGCATCATGCAACTTTGCATTCAGCTGAGCTTTTCCTGATAATACCATATCTCCTTCATCCATGATGTTAAACCATCGCTCTTCCAGACTCCTCACCACCAGGGAAGTCTGGATGGTCTGGCTGTGTCTTTACTTGCCATTGGTAATTAGAAAAATGTACATCTGTAACTCCAACAAGTGTATTGTTAATTACGAACGATGCCGCGCGAAAATTGACACAGAGTGCTGGGGTAACTCAGCAGGTCAGACAGCATCCCTGGAGAACATGGATAGGTGATATTTGGGGTCGGGATCCTTCAAGCAGCATCTGCAGTTCCTTGTCTCTCTGCGACCCAGAGTACTGGATCAGTCTGCACAATTACAATGGGAAGCTCTCAATTCAAGGTGGAATATTTTTGCCATTCAATCTACTTTTAGCAGTGGACACAACTCCCAGTCAGATCACACACATACTTAACAATACCGTCTCTAAAGAACCCTATTTTAACTTGATTGCAAAAGAAGCAAAATATGTTACAATCAACTTTTGATTCAACCTTTGAATGCTTTTCCAGATTGCCCTTCTTTAAGGACTACATGTGGTATGTGGCTTTTAACACAGAGGGTGGGATAGAGAGGGTGGCCACTGTAATCACATGTGACATCTATTCATGCACACCTCAAGCTTCTGCTTCTTATTTTAATTTTAGAGACAAAATTGCAATTTTTTTCTGATTCTATTCATTGTAGTTGTGAGATAATGTTTTTAGTTTTTGAATGTTTGTCTATGTCAAAGACATTCATTGGCATTCAAAACCATTTGTCACCATTTAAAGTTAACTACAGTCAAGCATTTCAATGCAGGGCTCAAAACTATTTCTTACAGCAACTGGCTTCCAAACAATTATCAAGGAGAAGCAATCAGTAGAAGCTTATCTCATCAGCATGGTTTTTCCAAGACATCAAACACTCATAGTACATTAGTACATGTTGCTGGAGACATCAGAGCATTCACAATCTTCACACCATTAACACCCTGTGATGAACTTCCGACACATATCTGCATTGTAATCGTTTTGTGTCGGAAGTGGGACGACAGAGACTGACGTTCAAATAGCCTCTTCTAATTCAACGCTTTAGTATCTTCTGGGGTTACACAAAATGCTGGAGAAACTCAGCGGGTGCAGCAGCATCTAAGGAGCGAAGGAGATAGGCGACGTTTCGGGTCGAGACCCTTCTTCAGATGCTGCTGCACCCGCTGAGTTTCTCCAGCTTTTTGTGTAACCCTATTATATCATATCACATGTGTAGGAAGGAACTGCAGATGCTGGTTTACACAAAGATTGACACAAAAAGCTGGAGTAACTCAGCGGGACAGGCAGCATCTCTGGAGAGAAGGAATGGAAGACGTTTCGGGTCGAGGCCCTTCCTCAGACTGAGAGTTAGGGGAGAGGGAGTCTAGAGATATGGGAGGGTAAGGTGTGAAAATGACAGATCAAAGCAGAAGGTGATAAGACAATGTAGAATGGTTGGTACACAAAAAGCTGGAGAAACTCAGCGGGTGCAGCAGCATCTAAGGAGCAAAGGAGATAGGCGAAGTTTCGGGTCGAGGCCCTTCTTCAGACTGGTTAGGGATCGGGGAAACAAGAGATATAGATGGTGATGTGGAGAGATAAAGAACAATGAACGAAAGATATGCAAAAAAGTAACGATGATAAAGGAAACAGGCCATTGCAAGCTGTTTGTAGTGTGAAAATGAGAAGCTAGTGCGACTTGGGTGGAGGAGAGATAGAGAGAGAGGGAATGCCAGGGCCCGAGGGCTGAGGGAGAGGTGGGAAGGGGAGGAGACAGCAATGGTTAACAGAATTGAGAAAATTCAATGTTCAAGCCCAGAGGATGCAGACTCCCCACGCGGAATATGAGGTGCTGTTCCTCCAACTTGCGGTGTTGCTCACTCTGGCCGTGGAGGAGGCACAGGACCGAGAGGTCGGATGCGGAATGGGAGGGGGAGTTGAAGTGCTGAGCCACCGGGAGGTCGGGTTGGTTACTATGGACCAAGCGAAGGTGTTCGGCGAAACGATCGCCAAGCCTCCGCTTGGTCTCACTGATATAGATCATCTGGCATCTGGAGCAGCGGATGCAGTAGATGAGGTTGGAGGAGGTGCAGGTGAACCTCTGTCGGACCTGGAAGGACTGCTTGGGTCCCTGAAAGGAGTAAGGGGGGAGGTGAAGGGACAAGTGTAGCATCTCTTGCGGTTGCAAGGGAAAGTGCCCGGGGAAGGGGTAGAGCGGGAGGAAAGGGAAGAATTGACAAGGGTTGCAGAGGGAGCGGTCTTTGCGGAAGGCAGACAGGGGGGGAGATGGGAAGATGTGGCGAGTGGAGGGGTCACGTTGGAGGTGGCGAAACTGGCGGAGGACTATCTGTTGTATGTGCTGGCTGGTGGGGTGAAAGGTGAGGACCAGGGGGACTCTGCCCTTGTTGCGAGTGGGGAATGAGGAGAGAGGGCAGTGTTGCGGGGTATGGAGGAGACCCTGGTGCGAGCCTCATCTATAGTGGGGGAGGGGAATCCCCGTTCTCTGAAGAATGAGGACATTTGTGATGACCTGGTGTGGAACACCTCATCCTGGGAGCAGATGCGGCGTAGACGGAGGAATTGGGAATAGGGGATGGAGTCCTTACAGGAAGCAGGGTGGGAGGAAGAGTAGTCCAGGTAGCTGTGGGAGTCAGTTGGTTTGTAGTGGATGTCGGTCAGGAGTGTATCACCTGCAATAGAGATGGTGAGGTCAAGGAATGGTAGGGAAATGTCGGAAATGGTCCAAGTGTATTTGAGTGCCGGATGGAAGTTGGTGGTGAAATGAATGAAGTCAGTCAGTTGTGTGTGGGTGCAGGAGGTGACACCAAAGCAGTCGTCGATGTAATGGAGGTAGAGGTCGGGGATGGGGCCCTGGTACGCTGAGAACAAGGATTGTACGGAGGTAGAGGTCGGGGATGGGGCCCTGGTTCATTGTTAGCTGGGGAAGATTACATTATGTTACAATGGATTAGCCAATTGCCAAGATGCAACTGGCTTGGCTCTTTAAAACAAAAGCCCATCCACAGTTCAAATGATAAAACAATTTATTCTCGAAACAAAGAACTGCAGATGCTGGTTTATGCCAAAGATAGACACAAAGTGCTGGAGTAATTCAGCAGGTCAGGTAGCATCCCAGGTGAAAGAGGATGGGTGACATTTCAAATTTGGACCCTTCTTCAGACTTTTTCTCCTTAAGAAGGCTCCTGACCTGAAACATCACCCATCCTTTTATGACAATAATTTCTTCGGATTCTTTTGCACCTCAACAATATTGCAAGACCACCCACTCCTGCTTCAGTTCAAATCCCGACAAATTCTTCTTTCACACCTTCATGACCTCAAATTACATCAACGTCAGTCCCTGTCCAGCCTCTGTGTTGTATCGAGGTAAACCAGAGGTCATCGAGAAGGGTCTCGACCCGAAACGTTGCCCATTCCTTCTCTCCAGAGATGCTGCCTCACCCGCTGAGTTACTCCAGCATTTTGTGTCTACCTTCGATTTAAACCAGCATATGCAGTTCTTTCTTACGCAAGAAAACGTACGGGATGTCTCATTGTTCCTGAGTCGGCCTCCAACTAGCCATCTCTCCAGGGGCACCCAAGCACAAACAGGGGCAAGGCAGTCAGCTCAAATGGACTCCCTGACATCTCCCTGCCTGGACTTGTGAATGGCTCCCTGAACGAGCCCATGAGCAGACCCATCAACCTCGGTCACGGTTAGGCATTATATTAATGTCAATAATTCACGCGAGTCCAGCCGACCATTGATCACCCGTTCACACTCACTCTTTGTTATCCCACTTTCGCATCCACTCCCCACAAACTAGGATCAATTTACAGAGGCCAATCAACCTACAACCTCATAGGTCTTTGGGATGTGAGAGGAAATGCTGGTCATGAATGGCTGGCAGATTAAAGACGTGGATGCAACATATTGAGTGGTGTAGCTGATGGAGCTGCGAGGTCACAAAGCCAGACAACTGGATTCGATCCTGACCTTGGATGGTCTCTGTGTGGAGTTTGCAAGTTCTCCTTGTGACTGCATGGGTTTTTTTCCGGGTGCTCCGGTATCCTCCCATATCTCAAAGATGTGTGGGTTGGTAGGTTAATTGGCCCTCTGTATATTGCCGCTCGTGTGTATGGAGTGGATTAAAAGTGTTGATAACTAAGGTGAAGAAGTAATCGATGGTCGGCATGGACTCAGTGGGCCGAAGGGCCAGATTCCATGCTGTATTTATCAATCAATTGCTTTAAAGAGCAGACTTTGTGCTTTTTCCATCTCTCTATTGGGAAATAGTTTTCAATTGCGAAGGATGAATTAGATCACCAAATCCAGTTAATCGCAGAGCTGCTTCATGGGTTGTCCTTAACACTTCCATGTGGGAGGGAAACAGGGCAGAATTAATGTCAAACCGCTTTGATTTATCTCCTCCCAATCGTTTCATTGTGGGGTGCCAAATTAACTCAGTCTAACAGGCCTGGGCATGCAGTGCAAGTCAAGTCAAGAGAGTTTTATTGTCATATGTCTCAGATAGTACAATGAAATTCTTACTATGGGACCTATATAGAAGGAAGAACAATATTATCAAAAATGCAGGGCAAAATCTGAAGAAAGCGACTGTGTAAAGGAATATAATTTCACTGAGAATGTTGGCTTTCCCCAAGACAGCATCAATCCATCACACAGAGCAGTTTCTGAAAGCAATTGAGAACTTGCTAAACTTGTTTATAAACTGCAAGAAGGAAATGTTTTTTTGGGGGGGGGGGGGGGGGGGATAAATACCATTCCAAACCGTCTACCCCTGACACTGGGCAGGAATCAAACATTGGTCTCGTTGGTGCAAAAACAATGGATGAAGATAAGTCCCCTTTTAATCATGTGGACGCAAGGAAAGCGTTGGTGTGAACTGAACGCCAATTTTTAGTGACGCACGGAAAAAAACACCATGAAATTGTTTCATTTGGTGGATTTAATTTTCATGGCTTATGATTGCTGACACAATCACCAACGCTCAGTTCCTTTGTTTTCTTTGGCAGCATAAGCTGTATTATCGATGGTCTGTATCAACTATGGGCACAATTTCATTTTTGTGCAGTTTTAATGGTGCGTGAATTTGCTAAGTTTAAAATAAAATCCCTTTTGTGTTTGCTCGGCAATTGTACTCGCCATAATTCTGTATAAACTTCCTCCATAGCTCCATGGGACTTGTTTTTTTAAATGAATCAACTATTCAGTGCACAGAAATGCTTCATTGTGAATATCTTTCCCTGTACCCTGTATATTAATGGTGCATTTTTCTAAGGCAATTATAATTTATTTCAATTAGCTTAATTCTGAAACTTCAGTCTGCAAGGTAGAGTCTGCTCACTTCATCCTTTCTGCAGATACTTAAGATTATTTCCACGGATTGGAACAGTTTGATTACCTCTTAATCCTATGATCATGAGCGTTTGAAGACACTTGGCCTGTAATCTATGGACTGTAAAAGGATGAGCGGAGACGTCAATGAAACCTACCGAATAGTGAAAGCCCTGGATAGAGTGGATGTGATATTTCCACTAGTGGGAGAGCCTGGGACCAGAGGAAACAGCCTCAGAACAAAAGGACGTATCTTTAGAAAGGAGATAAGGGGAAAATCTTTAGCCAGTGGGTGGTGAATCTGTGGAATCCATTGCCACAGACGGCTGTAGAGGATTTTAAAGTGGAGATTGTCACGTGCTTGACTGGTGAGGGTGTCAAAGGTTTTAGGAATAAGGCAGGGAAGTGGGGTTGAGAGAATAAGATAGATCAGCCATCATTGGCTGACGGAGTAGACTCAAGGGGCTGAATGGCCTAATTCTGTTACTATGAATTACCAAAACCAGCAATCCTGCAGCAGTCTCAATCTTTCTTGATGCACACATGTTGACCAAATCACACTTACAACTCGAGAAAGACCAATCTTGCAATTGATCCCATGTACAACTTGATGCCATGCACGATCCTGTACTCCACTGACAGGTCAATGCTGAGGTGCAACTTTATCAAGAATACAACAGGTCACCAGCCAAATCAAACATTTTGTTTCCTCAAACTAAATCATGGTCCTGAAGCGGGGCCAATTGTATGGCTCTTTCAAAGGGCTACCAGCTGGAAAATGGGCTGAGTGGCCTCCCTGTGAGCTGAGAGGTTCTCCAAGTTCGCCCCCAAAGTTTCAGAGCTTGCATCCACAGTAAACATGTGGAGGAGTCCGGACGTTTCCTGAGCAGCTGTCTTGTGTTTCCTTCCTGGTGGCAGACCAGGAGTGAAAATGGCAGCAGTCCAAGTTACTTCCTTTTCCAATTTCCGCCATCTGCAGCCTAATATTGCTGCCAAAAACAAGTTGGGCCAAAGGGTCTGTTTCCACACTGTATGACTCTATGACAGGGGCTGTCTGTGTGTAATTTACACATTCTTCCTGTGACCGCATGGGTTTCCTCCAGGTTCTCTGGTTTTCTCCCACATCCCAAAGGAGTACAGATTTGTAGGTTAATTGGCCTCTATGAAATGACTCCGAATGTGTAGGGAGTGGATGGGAAAGTGGAATAACATACAACTAGTGTGTGAAAGGGTGATTGATGGTCAGGCAGGAGTTGGTGCGCCAAAGAGCCTGTTTCCATATTTTATTTCTAAACAAATTAAAAAAATTAAAAACTACAAACACAATGTTCTAAATGAACTCAGCAGGTTAGGCAGCGTCTGTGGAGGGAAATGGGCAGGCAATGTTTCGGGTCTGCTGACTAATTGGAGTTGAGGAAAGAAAGATGGAAAAGAGAAGAGGGATGCAGGGCCACGTCTAGAAAATGATACAGATGGATATGAGTGAGGGAAGTTTCATCTTTCAAGTTGGCACGTTGCATCTGTCTGACTTCAACACATCATTGAGATACATCACAGAAACAAGCCATTCGGCAAAACCAGTCCCTTCTGGCATTTATGGACTATTGCCAAATCTTTACTGGCAACTGATTATAATGACAGTAAACGCTAAAGATACTCAGTGAGTCAGGCAGCTTCTGTGGAGAAGGTAACAGAATCAACTTCCAATGAGGGCAATCAAACAAAAATACTGACTTTCTCCAAAGATGCTGCCTGACTGGATGAATTTCCTCAGCTGGGGACAATTTACAATTCTTACTAAAGCCATTTAACCTACAAACCAACGAGGGCCTTGTTGTTAAGTGACCAGCCCTCATCTTTTCGTTATATTTCCTTGTTCATGATTCTCCCTCTGGTGAAAACATTCCTACATCAACTCTGCCAGGTCTGAGCACAATTTCTGGAATGGTTGGACATATAATCGCATTTTACTCTAAGGAAACACCGATCTTCATGGGAATTGCTTGAAAATCGTAGCGTTTGAAATTCAGAGCATAATTCATCGGAACAATTTATGTTCAAAAGGAAAACAAAACAGCCATGAAAGTTCACTGGGACCTACTGGGAAACGCTAATCCGTCAATTTATTGCATGTAAATCTCTGTTCTAATCATAGGCCAAGCCCTGAAAAATGCAGCAATGTTCGACCTCTCAGGGTTCCAGTGCTACTGAATGACCCGGACTACGGGTGCCGTCAGTACGGAGCTTGTACATTCTCCTTTTGACCCGTGTGGGTTTTGCCAGGGAGCTCTGGTTTCCTCCCACACTCCAAAGACGTACAGATTTGTAGGTTGATTGGCTTCAATAAAATTGTAAATTGTTCCTAGTGTGTAGGATAGTGCAGTAGGTCGGTGCGGACTCGGTGGGCTGAGGGTCCAGTTTTCACGCTGTATCTCTGAACAAAACTAAACTAAACATACTTTCCTTCGCATTCTGCGCCTTGACCAGTAAGCCTGGAACAAGTGGTCGGTCCAAGGTTTCATGCAGATGAGTGACCCAACGGGCAGTGGTCAAGTTGGGGCCTGGAAGGACGTTCAGAGCAGTGGATGACGTGTGGTCATGGATTACAGTGGGTGGGGAGAAGGTGTAAGGGCGGGCCCAAAGGAAAGCAAGCAATTAAATTACAGTTCTATTTGAGTTAGTGTGTCAAACTGGGAGCTGCTAATGGCCCTCGTTAAATTGAACTGCTGCAGAGAAAGTCATGAAAACCTAATTATTCTCAATGTACCGAATATCAGGGAGGCTCACAATAATGTGGACTAACTTCCCTCGCTACGCTCCAAATATCATTGCATGGGGAGGGACATCATTAGGTGCATTGCCTGACATGGAAAAGTAATCTACGTTCCTTAGGCAGAGGAGATTTGTTTAGCTTGCCATCATGTTTGGCATGGACATTGGGGGCCGAAGGGCCTGTTCGTGTGCTGACACACATCATGTCCAAGTGCAAATCGCTCGTGGAAGCACTGCAAGAACACAAGAATGTGTGATGGCTAATATAGGGCCGCACGGTGGTGCAGCAGTAGGACCTGGTGATCCGAAGGACCTGTTTCCACGCTCTATCTCTACAGCCTTGCATGTCTGCCCTACATTCAATATGATCATGGCTGATCTTTTCTGAACTCATATCCTCTTCTGTTCCATCTCTCCATCCCCCTCCATTCAAGATTCAAGATTCAAGAGAGTTTATTGTCATGTTTATCCTCAATCTATCAAATATTTATCCAGCTCTACTTTAAATACTTCTACTGATCCAGGTTCCACCACCTACTGAGGCAGTGAATTCCAGAGATTCATCACCCTCCACACAAAGAAATTTCATTTTTCAGTTTTAAATAATTAGCCCCTCATCTTGCAGTTACGTTCGTGTGTTCAAGACTCTCCCACAGGTGAAAATATCCCTACAAACAATGCCGAGCCCAGGCAGAATTTCTGTAGTTGGACATACAATCGCATTTCACTCTTGAGGAAACAACAATTTTCATGGGAATTGCTCGAAAATCACAGCATTTAAGTATAATTAATGGGAACAAACAATCCCACTTCACCGCCCTGTTGCCACCATCGAAGAAGAAGACTTGGCCTGGATGACAACTCAAGCTGCACTTAAGCTTCAGACCACACATCTTTCTGCTTAATATATTTATGAATCATTTAAGACTTGTTATGATCTGCCTTGGGCATCATGTGTTGAGAACATGAATCCTTGCATGTTTTATTACAAAATCATGACAACATGTCAATAACATAACTTCCTTATTCTAAATGTTTCATGTCTTCTGGTTCCTTGCTTTTGCTCCTTCCAGTGCAAATCTCCAGAGCTCAACCAAAGTGGCCTTTGAGTAACCTCCTTCCCTGTTCAATCTATAAAAAGGAAATACGTTAGGACAGCCAAACTCAATTTGTTCTCCAACATCAGAGGGAGTCCCACCACTTCTCAGTACTCGGCACAAGGTATGCAATGAAATATGTACGTGGGAGGAAACATCGCAAAGCTAAACTTGTCTCTTACCATTGTGATGCCACAAATCAAATTAGTAGAACAAAGTGCACCCTTACTTAAATATGTACCTGAAGGAGCAGTTCCTACTCACTTAACCCCAAAGCAGATTGGAAACAAATAAAGTATATCTGAACTAAAGTCACTATATGTAGTGAAGGAAATATGGCTGCCAAGTTGACCATTTCAACTTCCCACATCGACTGTGATGTTGACTGGTGAACCTGCCTTTTATCGTGTTGAGTGCGGATAAAAACAGGCCAAGACTCCAGGGACATCCAACCTGGTCTCCTTTGAAACAGCATCAACAGAATATTTAAGGGCCTGTCCCACTTTCACGACCTAATTCACAACCTCTGCCGAGTCTGCCCTTGACAGCATGGTCGTCACGTGGTCATAGGAGGTCGTAGGTAGGCCGTAGCAGGCCGCGATGCTAGTCGTAAGTACTCGTGACATCAAGTAGGTCGGGGCAAATTTTCTAGCATGATGAAAAATGTCCACGAGAAAATAAGGTCGTGAAAGTGGGACAGGCCCTTTAGTATGCCCTTGTAAGAGCCAGCAGGACCCGGGAGTAGCGTCTTGTTTGTAGGACAGCACCTCCAAAAATGCAGCATTACACAAGAACATCAGTTTTGTGCTCAGGGCTTGGGATGAGGTTGAACCTGCAACCTCTGATTCAGAAAATAGCACAACACAACAATGACGGTACCAAACGTGATGCTAATTCGGATAAACTAATCTCATCTGCCCGCACATGATCTACATCGCTCCATTCCCTGCATATCCACGTGCTTATCTAAAAGCCTCTTAAACACCACTATTGTATCAGCCTCCACCGCCGCCCATGGTAGCGCATTCCGGGCACCCATGACCCTCTGTGTAAAAACTCACATGACACACCTGGTGAACTTTACCATATCACCTAAAAGCTATGCCCTCCAGTCTTTAACATTTCCACCTTGGGAAATAGGATCCAACTGCCTATCAATGCCACTCAATAGTATGAACACTTCTAGAACATCTCCCCTCAACCTCCGTCTGCCCTAGAGAAAACAATTCAAGTCCGTCCAACCTCTCCTTATCGTTAATGCCCTCTAATCCAGGCAGCGTTCTGATAAACAACTTTTGCACCCTCTAAAAAGCTTCCACATACTTCCTGTAATGGGACAAAAAGACACGAGTTGTACCAACAAAGCCACATCTGGCTGGGATACGGACCAAACGCAGGCAAATGGGACTACCTTAGATGGGACATTTTGGTCAGCATGGACAACTTGTGCCAAGCGGCTTGTTTCCATGCTGTATGACCCTATGACTCTTTGACTTTCATCTATTACAAGGAGAGTTGAAGAAATTTGTGCTGTGTGATATCCAATGGGGCCTCCTGCAGTATTAAAATGACCCACGACACAGTTTTGCGTCAAGCCATAGCCACAGCGATCGCGGGAGCCACAGATCACTAAGATAGTTTAGTTTAGTTTAATCTAGTTTAGAGATGCAGAGCGGAAACATGCCCCTCGGCTCGCCGAGTCCGCACCGACCAGCGATCCCTGCAAATTAACACTATCCTACACTCACTATGGAGAATTTATATTTATAACAAGCCAATTAACCTGCAAACCTGTACGTCTTTGGAGTGTGGGAGGGAACCAAAGTTCTCGGAGCAAATCCACGCAGTCACGGTGAGAATGTACAAACCCCGTACAGACAGCACCCGTGGTCGGGATCGAACCTGGGTCTCTGGTGCTGTAATCGCTGTAAGGCAGCAACTCTACCCTGCGCCAAGGATAGATTTCTAGATAGAAGTCAATCCTTGAATTCAGATGTTCCTGTTTACTCTTGGATTTGCTTGTGCTGAATTTTGATGAAATGTGTTCAAAGATGATAATCCAATTTCTGTCAGGAGGTCAGGAAAAATCCTGGTGCCTGTTGACAATGTCATCAAAATACAACCGGGATTTTAACACCCTCAAAGTGCATAAGTACAGGAGGTACCTTGTGTAGTTTCCCAATGGGAACCTTAAAAGCACAACTGATTTATTCTAATCCACTTTCTAAGCAAAGAATTCCAGTGTGGACAAATCCATGTTGTTGAACATATGAGTGGCAGGAGAGTTTTTCTTTTAACAATGACCCACTTAGCACGTTAAAATTAATAATAGGACGAAAGCTAACATGCAGTAACTACAGATTGTTTCCTGAGGCAAGGTGGAAATATCTCGTTTCTGCACTTGGTTTGTGAGGGATAATTGCTATCAAGGCATTTCACTTCAAATTTTACTTGATTAGATCGAAGCCACCAGAAATGTGACCAATTTAAGTGGAAATCCCAGAAAATTAATTGCAAATAGGTTTTTCAAATCTTGTGCAAGTACATAATTTTGACGAACGTAATTGGTTCTATTCTGCCCTATTTCACCCTGTAAGCATTTCGATTTCAGCTAATTTTAAGCACAAGAGTGACACAATACACTGAAGTACTATACTTCCAAATTACTAGTGTCATTGTTATGAGATAAAAGAGGCAGGAAACGTGACAAGCTGATGGCTGAAAGTCTATCAAGACATAAAAGGTGTCAATTTGTTGATTATGACTTTGGTCATTATAAAAGGCATCAAATGATGTTATCAATAATTACCAAATGGGGCTATGACTAGTGATAACACAACTTTGTGCAGACACTTGTCTGCAAAGGCCATTACATTTCCCATTGTAGCACAGTGGTAAAGTTGCTGCCTTACAGCGCCAGAGACCCAGGTTCAATCCTGATTACGCATACTGTCTGTACAGAGTTTGTACCTTCTCCCTGGACCATATAGGTTTTCTCTGGGTGCTCCGATTTCCTTCCACATTCCAAAGACATGCAGGTTTGTAGGTCTTCTGTAAATTGTCCTTTGGGTGTAGGGTAGAACTGGTGCATAGATGTTTGTTGGTTGGTGCGGACTCAGTGGGCCAAAGGGCTTGTTTCCATGCTGTATCTCTGAACTAAACTGGACTAAATTAACATTTCTCCTGAAAGCCCTTGCCAGCTCTTGGCCCACCCCTCCCCTCACCTCTTTATACTGGCTCTATCGGCAATGCCAAGGGTGGGAGTGGAGGCAGATACGATCGTTGCATTTAAGAGGCACATGAATATGCAGGGAATGGAGCGATATGGATCACGTGCGGGCAGAAGAGATTAACTTAATTCAGGATCATGTTTGGCATGGACATTGTTGGCCAAAGAGCCTATTCCTGTGCTTTGCAATCCTGCCTTAGCCACTGAGTTCCACTCGCAGCTCATTTATTGCTCCAGATTTCAGCAATTTTCAGTGTCTCCAATGAACGCCAGTCATTTCACTTGTACAATTAGAAAGTAGGTTTTAAAGATCAAAACTATCAACAAAATTGTTTTTAATCTCATTCTCAGAGCGAAGACCTTTTATCCTGGATCTCAAACTTCCCACGGGTAATGGCATTAACAGCTGGGTTGGGAAGTAGCTCTCTAAAATGAATGATACGGTTTCTTGTGTTCTTTGGTGACGCAAGGAAAAGGTCGAACTTATCAGTACCGGACAAAACCACAATGTTGCGTCCTCTTATAGCGCTTAGAAATATTTCACATTTCTCTGTTGAACTTTCTAATTCTGCTTCTATTTCTCACATCTTCCACTTTCAGTTTATGTAAAATACATTTTCAAGTAAAATGCAAACAGTTTTTGTGGGTAAATTTCTTAGCGTTCAAATATTCGTTCCTTATGTTAACAAATGCATCGTGCAGTCTGACAGCGATCAAAGAGGCTACTGACAAAATGTGGAGGAAAGAACTGTAGATGCAAGACACAAAATGCTGGAGTAACTCAGCGGGACAGGCAGTATCTCTGGAGAGAAGGAATGGGTGTCGTTTTGGGTCTGACTAAAGAAGGGTCTCGACCCAAAACGTCACCCATGCCTGACCCGCTGAGTTACTCCATCATTTTGTGTCCACCTTCAAGAGGCTCCTGATTTCCCTGAGCTATCTCCGTCTAGCGTGGGATGTAATGAGTTGCTTATCGACACAATCACTGGTTTGGCCGGCCCAGCTCCTTCCAATGTAAGAAATAGATTATTCTCCAAACCACACCAGCAAGCATAACCCTTTTGCTCGCTCTGTGACCCTTCATTATGGAACTTCACAAATATGGGGGATTCAGAGGGCGTGTACAATGCATCGTTCGAGTATATAGCACTGTCGGCCAGAGATGAATTTCCAGTCGATTCCCATTTTGATGTAAGGGAGTCCAGAGTGGAACGGATACAGCAGAATGCCCATGTCAAGCATAACTAACCCATAACTCAGCTTTGTACTGTGTTCTGACACTGCCATTCAAATCTTTCATCTCAGTTCCATTACCTTGGACTGGTCCCTTAACATTTAAATGTCTTCCAGTCTCTGTTGAACATACTCAATAACTAGGTCTCCACACTCCTGTATAAATAACTCCAATGGTTAACGGCTCCACGACTGAAGGAATTTCTTAAGTCTTTAGAGATACAGCACGGAAACAGGTTCTTCGGCCCATCGAGTCCATGCCGACCAGGGATCAGCCCATACACCAGCACTATCCGATACACTAGGGACAATTTACAATTTTACCAAAGCAAATTAATCTATGAACCTGTACATCATTGGAGTGTGGCAGAAAACTAGTGCACCCGGAGATAACCCACGCGGTCACAGGGAAAATGTACAAACTCTGTACAGACAGCACCTGTAGTCAGGTAGAAGGGTCTCAACCCGAAACGTCACCCATTCCTTCTCTCCAGAGATGCTGCCAGTCCAGCTGAGTTACTCCAGCATTTTGTGTCTATTCAGGATTGAACATGGGTCTGTGGCTCTGTAAGACAGCAACTCTACCGCTGCGCCACTGTGTTGCCCCTTATCTCTATCCTGAAGAGCTGACCCCTTATTTTGATACAGATTGAGAAAGTTTCTGTTGAGACTCAGAGAGGAGAGAATCAGTCAGTCTCCCTGCAGATTTCTTTAAATCTCAGAGAATGAGCTGATCCAACTCTGGCTGAATCTCCATTGATATGAATGAGTAGAAAGCAAATGGTAAAATGTGACTACATTGTACAAATGTGCCGATAAATGAAACCTGTGGCTCAGACACCAGACTACACCTTGACGGCAGAGCAATGGCGAAGCTGGTAGAGCTTCTGCCTCACAGCACCAGGGATCTGGATTCAATCCTGATCTCAAGTGTTGGCTGTGTGGAGTTTGCACCTTCTCCCTGTCGCCGCGTGGGTTTCCTCCCACATTCCAATGACATGCAAGTTTGTAAGTTAATTGGTCTCTGTAATTTGCCCCTAGCGTGTAAGTGGGTGAGAAAGTGAGATAACATAGAACTAGTGTGAGCGGGTGTTTGATGGTTGAGTAGACTTGGTGAGCCAAATGGCCTGTTCGCCTGCTGTATCTCCAAACAAACTAAACAAGAAGGAGCTTTCCCCAATTGACAAAGTAGCAAACATGGGTCTGGGGCAACATTACGGTGCAAATTAACCATACATTGAGTCTGTATTGGCTGTTAATATAGTTATAGGATCATTCAGCATAGAAAAAGTCCCTTTGGCCCACTCTGTCCATGTCAACCATTAAGCACCTCTCATCACTAATCTGATTTACCACCACTTTGCCTGTCGGCTACAATGCCTTTGCAATCCAACTGCTCCACCAGCTGTTTCTAAACTGTTGTGAGAGTTCCTGCCTTCATCACCTTCTCAGGCATTGAGTTCCAAATTGTAACCACCCTGTGAGTCAAACAAATGGAGACACAACGAACTACAGATGCTAGAATCTTGAGCAAAGCCTAAAGTACTGGAGGAATAGAGTGGGTCAGGTGACATCTTTGGAAAGAATGAACAGATAACATTTTGGCATTGGAATTCTTCTTAAAATTCCCTCAGATCTGCTCAAACTTCCTTCCTCCTTGTTTAAACCCATGCTATCTCTGCCATGGGGAAAATGTTTCTCACCATCTACCGTATCAATGTCTCTCGTAACTTTTATACCTCTATCAGGACCCCTCTCAGGCTACTCTAGTCCAAGGATGTTCTAAGGGGCTCCTTGCTTCTTCCCAACAACCGTCAGGCTCTTGGAACACTACGCAATACTAACCTCAGCAACTATGAACTTCTATGGACTGTCTTTGGTTGCACAAATTACTTTAGTTTTGATTTGCAGTAGTATTACTGTTATTAATCTATTGATTTTAAAACATTATTATATATTGCCTGTGCATATTGTATTAATGAGCCTTTAAACTTGCTGTGAGTAAAAATTTCACTGTTCCCTTGTCGGTGCATCTTGCAGTTAAACACTCTTGACATTTAAGGGCCTGTCCCACCAGCATGCGACTGCATGCGACGAGCGCGACCTAACGGCCCCGCACTACTCCATATGCCTCCGCGGTTCGAAGTGGAACCGGCCCCGCGAGGCCGTACGGCTCAAGCCACCACGTTTGGTCGCGCTCGCCGCATGCAGTCGCATGCTGGTGGGACAGGCCCTTTACTTATTTTGGACTAATTCCAACTTCATTTGATCAAGCTACTTTCATAACTTCATAAGTTCTAAGAGCAGAATTAGGTCATTCGGCCCATCAAGTCTATGCCACCATTCAATCAAGGCTGATCTATCTTTCCCTCTCAACCCCATTCTCCTGCCTTCTCCCCATAACCCCTGACACACTTACTAATCAAAAATCGGTCTTAAAAATATCCATTAATTTGGCCTCCACAGCCATCTGTAGCAATGAATTTCACAGATTCACTACCCTCTGACAAAATAAATTCCTCCTCATCTCCTTTCTAAAGACATGTCCTTTTATTCTGAGGCTATATGGTATTGGGGGTAGAGTGCTGACATGGATAGAAAATTGGTTGGCAGACAGGAAACAAAGAGTAGGGATTAACGGGTCCCTTTCAGAATGGCAGGCAGTGACTAGTGGGGTACGGCATGGCAGATGCAGTTTAATGTGGATAAATGTGAGGTTATCCAGTTTGGTAGCAAAAACAGGAAGGTAGATTATTATCTAATTGGTGTCAAGTTGGGAATAGGGGAAGTACAATGGGATCAGGGGATCCTTTTTTCAACAGTCAATGAAAATAAGCATGCAGGTACAGCAGTCAGTGAAGAAAGTGAATGACATGTTGGCCTTCATAACAAAATGAGTGCGTATAGGAGCAAAGAGGTCCTTCTGCAATTGTTCAGGGCCCTAGTGAGACCACACCTTGAGTATTTTGTGCAGTTTTGGTCCCCTAATTTGAGGAAGGACATTCTTGCTATTGAGGGAGTGCAGCATAGGTTTATAAGGTTAATTCCTGGAATGGCGGGCCTGTCATAAGCTGAGAGAATGGAGTGGCTGGGCTTGTATACTCTTGGAGTTTAGAAGGATGAGAGGGTATCTTATTGAAAAATATAAAGTTATTAAGGGTTTGGACACGCTAGAGGCAGGAAACATGTTCCTGATGTTGGGGGAGTCCAGAACCAAGGGCTTAAAAACTGTTTAAGAATAAGGGGTAAGCCATTTAGAACGGAGATGAGGAAACACATTTTCACACAGAGTTGTGAGTCTGTGGAATTCTCTGCCTCAGAGTGCGGTGGAGACCAGTTCTCTGGATACTTTCAAGAGAGAGCTACATAGGGCTTTTAAAGATAGCGGAGTCAGGGGATATGGTGAGAAGGCAGGAACGGGATACTGATTGGGTATGATAAGCCATGATCCCACTGATTGGCGGTGCTGGCTCGAAGGGCCGAATGGCCTACTCCTGCACCTATTGTCTATTGTCTATAGCCTCTGATCTTTTTGACTCTCCCACTAGTGGAAACATGCTCTCCACATCCACTCTATCCAGGACTTTCACTTTTCAGTAAGTTATAATTAGTAAGTTATTTTACTTGGAAAATGGCTGCCCTTGCAGTTGATTATGTTGCAAGTTATCAGAAGGTCTTACAATTCAGTGCCTCGATGTTGTAGATCGGGGGTCGGCACCCCACGGCCCCCGGGCCGAATGTGGCCCATAACCCAAAATCATCTGGCCCGCAGGTGGATTTTTTTTCCCGTACTCATCCCGCTCGCCAAGCGTGGCCGAGTGCCGCCGGGCTCTGGCTGTATCACATCCTGCGCAAAGCCGCCGGCATGGCCGCGCACCTTCTGTGAACATGTGATTTGATGCCTGCCATCCGGGGCGGGATCCACGTGTACACGTGATGGATGTGGCCCGCAATCCGCTCACAGACATGCGTCCTGTCTGCTATGCAGAACAAAGTTGCCGACCCCTGTTGTAGATTCCAGCTCCACTTTAAAATCTCTGACCCCCCCCTCAGGCGGTGCTGCCCTGTCAGAGGGGCAGTATGGAGGGAGCATTGTGCTGAGAGTGGAGCAGGAGTCTGGGAGTGTTGGGCTCTCAGGCGGATAGCACCTGAATGAACGTTCACTACATTACCACAGGAGAAGATCTGAGGGAGAGGTGGACCATCAAAGGAGCTGTAACAAGGGAACGCTGCACAGCCCGAGGAAGAGCAACATTGTCGGAGGGAACCGCCATAGTGAGATACTTAAGCTTCCAATACTGAAGGAACACAGGCAGAGAGAGCCAACTGGTGGATTGCTGTATTATGGATGAAATGGTACATTAAAACATCATCCCTTCCCTCTGCTGGACATAAAGTTTTGTGGTGCCATTTCAAAGAGAAGCAGGGAGGTTTTCCTTATGCGCTGCCCAATATTTATCCTTTACGAGAGTCTGAAAAAGGGTCTTGACCTGAAACATCACCCATTCCTTCTCACCAGAAATACTGCCTGACCTGCTGAGTTACTCCAGCATTTTGTGTCTATCTTCGATTTAAACCTGCATCTGCAGTTGTTTCCTACACATTTATCCATCACTCACTGATCCAAGATCAGACATTTGGTTGTGAAGACAGGTTCTCTCCAGCTTGCAGACGTCCGACCTTGAGCACAAGCATGCGTTCGGGAGAGTGGTGGGATGGATTAGCCATGTGGCAACAGTTGCATTTCTGAACTGTAAACTGTTCGGGTTTGGATCAGGAACAGAATCCTACCATAACCTGGGGACATCCAGCACATTACATTTTACAAGAGTTTGCTGTGCACAAATTTTTGTCCAATTCAACAGCAAATGCATTTAAAAACTATTCAATTGGTGCAAAGTATCCTCAAACGTCCTTTCAAATGGTTTGAAATTCATTGCATAAATGCAAGTTTTTCTTTTTCTTTCTCTCGTGACCAGGACGTGAGTTAGGATTCCTTGGGTTTGCTGCACTTTGAATTTTGTGAGAAACGTGTTTTGCAAACCTCTGGCAAATTTGACAAGTTTGGCACAAAAATCATGAACAGCCCATTGTATTTTACATAGCACTTAAGCATGTTCACAGATGGCAGAGCAGGCTTTGTAACCCAAGTGTCCAGGCAATTAGCTTGTTTTAAGGCATGTCACACACTTCACTGGATTGTGAGCATAACTCAAAAACCAAAGCTGAAAATGCTGAGGGCGCTCAGAGCATCAGGGAACAATTGTGGAGGGATTGGATTGTGTGAAACTGATCAGTCTGAAGAAGATCTCCACGTGAAACGTTGCCTGTATATTCCCTCCACAGATGCTGCCTGAATCACCGAGTTCCTTCAACGCTTTGTATTTTGCTCAAGATTGCAACATAGTTTAGTTTATTGTAAGTAAATTTTATTTAAATCAACTCGCGTTGAAACCAAAGTGATTTACATAGAAGAAATAATTAGGTTTCCGTACATCCATAGAAAAATTAAAAAAAAGAAAAATGAAACAACACATCACAGAATTCGACATGAACGTCCCCCCACAGCAGAATCAAAACACTCCACTGTGGGGAAAGGCACCAGAAAGTTCAGTCCTCTTCCTCTGTGATCACCCGAGGTCGGGGCCTATTTGTGGCCTACAAAGCCAGTCCGATGTACAGTGAAAAACATCTTTGTTGCGTGCTGCCCAGTCAGTGACAAGACTATACATGATTACAATCAAGCTGCCCACAGAGTATAGATACAGGATAAAGGGGATAACTTTCAGTGCAGGATAAAGTCCAGTAACATCAGATTAAAGATAGTCCAGGGGTCTCCAATGAGGTAGATGGTAAGTCATGACCATCTCCCCAGTTGATGAGTGGAGGAATACCTGAGTTGGAAGGAACATCTGCAGATGCTTGTATCTCCGTAACTGCAGCACAACTTAGAGGACTACTTGGCTCTTCCATGTCATGTAAATGCAAATTATTTTGTTCCACGCCTGTCATTTATGCTTTCCTTGCTTTCTTTATTCCTTGTTCAGGTGATTATGAAGCACAGGATTGGTCAAACATACCGAACATGTATCTGTGTGCTTATCTTGAAGCAAATGGCATCCCATCCACCACCCTACGCATTCATCCTCTCCGCCATCAGTGCACAGTGGCTGCAGTGCGTGCTGGGTACAACGTGCACGGCAGCTATACAACAGGGCTGCTCTTGACAGTATCTCTTCAACCTGTGACCTCTATCACCATGGGCTTGGGAGTGCCACCACCTGCAGCATCCCTTTGCAATCTGTGCACCAACTAATTGGAAGTATATGAATCAATTTTCATCTTCACTGTGTTTACTCACTGAAATCCCTGCCTGACAGCACATGCACCTGAAGGCCAGCAGCAGTTCATAGCCCCTTGCTACCTGTTCTACAGAGCAGCGAAGAATGGGCAATCAATGCCTGCCTTGCCAGTGATGACAAGATCCAGGAATAATGTTTTTAAATAATTTCTTTAGTCAGAGGGTAGTGACTAAAGAATTGCCACAGATGGCTGTGGAGGCCAATATGTGGATATTTTTAAAGCAGAGAATTGGTTCTTGATTAGTAACGCTGTCAAGGGTTATGGGGAGAAGGCAGGAGAATGGGGTTGAGGGGAAAGATAGATTAGCCAAGATTGAATGGTAGAGTAGATTTGATGGGTCAAATGGCCGCAATTCTGCTCCTATGACTGGAACATATCACAGAGAACATATTGTGTAGGCATATTATTCCATGGGAAACCCAATAAAGAAACATAAACCTCAAGGCAGGATGCATAAATTAACAGGATGTTTAACATTTCATCAACTTACAGCCATTGCTGAGTATTAGTTTGGCAGTCCTGGGCTACTTTTCCATTGGCGAATTCTTGCCTCTCCCTAACCCTGTCATGAGCCCCAGCCCAACTTCCTGCATCAAAACTAAATTCATCCATGTAATTCCAAAGAGGAAGCAAATCAGTGAACTGTGGGAATGTTGGGTGGAGATGAAATATTTTAGTGGAGAGGAAACCATCAAAAGACATGTATTTTTCCAGGCTTTGTTTTGTATTGTATTAGTGGGAATGAAGTGCCATAAGACATAGGAGCAGAATATGCTATTCGCCCCATCGAGTCTATTCTGCCATTCAATCAAGGCTGATTTATTTTGTCCTCTCAACCACATTCTCATGCCTTCTCACTGTAACCACCAATACCCTTCCTGATCAAGAACCTATGAATCTCCACTTTAAAGATACTCAATGTCTTGGCCTCCACAGCCATCTGTGGTAATGAATTCTACAGATTCACCACCCTCTGACTAAGGAAAAGCATACATGATGTTAGCTTAAATTATGAACTAAATTAAATTATGAAATTCTGCACTCTGCATCTTCCCCTTTGTTCTGATCGTACTTGAGTTTGACGATTGTATTTACGTATGATATTATTTGATCAGATTGGATATCATGTAAAACAAAGCTCTTCACTGTACCTCAGTACGTGACAATCATAAACCTAACCTTCCCATCGACCACTTTACACATTAATTTCCTCTGCCATCGTTGCACAGTGGCTGCAGTGGGTGCTGTCTACGAAGTATTAATGATGTGGTGTTTTCCACATGTACCTGTGGAGGCAGATTCAATGCATTTATCTCACAGCCAAGGCAGCACCGCTCTCTCTGGCCTGCAGTCAGTGTGGGTTGAGAGTGTAGGCATTCAAAGCTCTGGAGCAAGGATTGAACTCATGACCTCCTGGTACTTCAGAGACAAGAATTCCACAACCAGCACCTGAAAGGCCAACCACAGAGAACGAGTGGGCAAAGAAGACTCCAGTAACAATTAAAATGTCGCAACATTGGGGAATGGCCATCTTGTTGGGGATTGAAATACCTGGGGCATTATGAGGCAAAAATACAAATGGTCATGTCTAACGCGAAACTAATGCAGGCCACCTGGAGTCAAACCAGAGATGACAATGCAAACGACTAGGAGGAGGAACATACATGACACAGTGATAAGGTGGACGTAGTTGAGGGAGGTTTTTAAATCGGCAGATAGGTGGACAAGGCTAGAGACAAAAAGGCAACCAGAGACAAACAGCTAAGGAGAGGAGCGAAAGAGGAGTGAAATGTAAAGCCAGCGAGAGATCTAGGTGGAAGGTGATGGGGGAGGAAGGAAATAGGTGGGCTAGTGGAAGAAATAGATGCACATTTGGGTTGGAGAGGGCACAGAAAAGAGAGAGGGAGCAGGTGAAAAGAAGGGAGGCGTTACCTAAAATTGGAGAACAGTGTTGATACCAATGGATTGTAAGTTACTTGTATAAGTAAAAGTTGGTTAGGCTAGGAATGATATAAAAATGGGTGTTTGAAGTTGGCACACGTTCAGTGAGCTGCCAGGTTTACTACAATAACCACTGCACTTTAAAGGTGTTTTGGGCCACATTTCAGACACATCAAAGCATCAATATAAATAGAAGCACCTTGCTGACAGTGATGAGGTTTGTCCACCCAGCTATGGAATGATCAGTTGCCCTGTGAAAGGTAAAATCATCTTTTCAGGAATCCACTGAAAACCAACAAATCTGAAACGAGACCAAAACTACATCTTTTTGGCTGATTTCCAGAACGCCCCGAGTTATTATTTATGGATGTACAATTAGTTGGCAGTAAATTTAGCCGAATCAAATCCTGGTAAAGGAAACCTTTATTTTTCCTGCTTAAAACACCCCCAGAGGATTTATAACTTCACTGATCTGAAAAACAACTGTGCTTATTTACTCACAGAATGATCAGCATTAGTAACCTTGTTTCCCAGAAACTGCGCTACTTGCCCATGCCAACCAACATACCCCATCTACACTAGTCCCACCTGCCCGCTCTTGACCTATATCCATATACCTGTCCAAATGTTTCTGAAATGTAACAATAGTACCTGCCTCAACTACCTCCTCTGGCAACTCGTTTCATACACCCATCACCCTTTGCAAGGCAAGAATTTCATTGTCCAATCAGGGACACATGACAATAAAATCACTTGAACTTGAACCTTTGTGTGAAAACGTTTCCCCTTAGGTTCCTATTAAATCTTCCCCACCCCCCCCCCCCCCCCCCCCCCCCCCCCCCCCCCCCATCACCTTAAACCTATGACCTGCTCTGGGCAAAATACTCTGAACATTTATCTGATCTATTCCTCTCATGATCCTGTACACCTCTACAAGATCACCCACAACCTCCTGCGCTTAAGAAATAAAGTCCTCTCCCTATAGACACAAAATGCCGGAGTAACTCAGCGGGCAAGCAGCATCTCTGGAGAAAAGGAATAGGTGACATTTCGGGCCGAAGCCCTTCTTCTCAGTCTCTCGTCACTGAGCATGAAAAAGATTTGTTCACCACAGGCATACTCTAACGAACAAAACCTGTTTTGCTGTTCCACATAAACTATTTATATACTACCTCACTGCATTAAAATAAATGTTTTATCCAGCACAGATACACAGGAAGCAATCAAAGGAAGCGCATTTCAATACAAACCTCAACAGCCATCCAGCACAGAGGTTGAATAACCATCCAATAAAGAGACCAATATTTAGTATTGATCGCGATAGAAATAACTGCTTAATGGAGATAAAATGGGTTGTCTAGTTCCTGCTAGTTACTGGTTGGACACCTTCAGACTTTGACTTGGCAGTTCTCCAGCCTGCTCAATTAGATCTGTTCATGAATAATAAAACACACAATAAGTACAATTGTGTTCTGATTTTAGCTCTTAGGGCAAAGGGAATCAAGGGATATGGGGAAAAACCCAGGTCGGAGTCCTGATTTTGGATGATCAGCCATGACCATATTGAATGGCGGTCCTGGCTCGAAGGGCCGAATGGTCTACTCCTACATATATTTTCTTCTATGTTTCCAAGATGAAATGCAAATTAGTTTGTCAGGCAAAGTAATTGTAGAATTAGGATTATGCATTGATTAGACTTCCCGGAAGCTTTTAGTAAAATTGTCAGTGTGCATGTAAATGCTTGTGCTCTGAACTACTGTGATGGGAACATTAGAATAGGAACGTTAGTTAATCAGCATCATGACATGATCCCAGAATTCGCGGGTGGCACAATGGTAGAGTTGCTGCCTTACAGCGGCAGAAAACTGCGTTCAATCCTGACAACTGGTGCTGTCTGTACGGAGTCTATACGTTCTCCCCGTGACCACGTGAATTTTCGCAAGGTGCTCTGGTTTTGCCCCACATTCCAAAGACATAGATTTGTAGGTCAATTGGCTTCAGTAAAATATCCCAAGTGTGATAGTTGGTCGGCATGGACTCAGTGGGCCGAAGGGCCTTTTTCCACGCTGAATCTCTAAACTAGACTAAATCATTTTTTTCATTTTAAAAGTTATTTTATCTTATTGACAGAGTCTCCCATGGAGCTATCTGCTCTCCCTTATGAGAGGCCCACTTTCCAAGATGACATAGGATGATATGATGCCCTTTAGTACATTTGACCTATAACCACTGATAGCGGTAGAGTTGTACAGCGGAGAAGCAGGTCCTTCAGCCCACTACGTCTATGCTGACCAGCTCTGGTTTCTTCCCACATCATACAAGTGTATAGGTCAGTAGGTTAATAACTATTTTAAACTGCCCTTGGGGTGAGTTGAAGATAATGGTGGATTAGGCAAGGATTGGTGTAAAAACCGACAAGGAAGGAACTGCAGATGCTGGGAAAGCGAACTTCTTCAAAATAAGCATACCGTGAGGAGGTTTCACAGTGGAGCAGACAAAATGTGGAGGAACTGTTGATGCTGGAAAGATAAGGATGGGTTCCATTCGTCCAGAGATGTTGCCTGACCCGCTGAGTTACTCCAGCATTTTGTGTCTATCTTAGGGTAAGAACAGATGGTTGGTGCGGATACAGTGGGCTGAAGGGTCTGTTTCTGTGCTGTATCTCACCCACTCGAATTTCTGGACATTACAGAATGCTTGTCAAAGCCATTCTGCGAGTGCTCCTACAGTGGGGCCAGGGTCCCACTGCATAACTGCTCCTTAAGCCACATTGCAACAGAGAGTACACCCCAAGATATCAGGAAGTGATTTCTCGTCAGCAGAACCTGATTTCAGGTCATCTGCCCTAATCAGACTTAATTGAGGAAAAGGTGACGATATGAAATACTTGATTTATTGTTTGATTGAAAGATACAGAATGAAATAAGGCCCAGGTCCACCGGGTGTACGCCAACCATCAATTACCTATTCACTCTAGTTCTATGTTGTCCCACTTTCTCATCCACTCCCTACACATTAAGGGCAATTTACCGAGCCCAATTAACCTACAAAACCGCCCATCTTTGGTATGTGGGATGAAACCAGAGCACTCGGAGGAAACCCACTGGGTCACAGGGAGCGCGTGCAAACTCCACTGCATGATTGAACTCGGCTCTCTGGTGCTGTTCGGCTTCAGCTCTACCAGCTCCACCACTGTGCCGCCGCTGAACAAATTGGCAGAGCACCACTCATCTTCAGACACAGTCACGGGATTCTTCCTCAGAATTGGGTTCAATTAGTTGTCTGAACATCAACACTTGAAACACGACACAAAGTCCTGGAGTAATTCAGCAGGTCAAGCAACATCTGAGGGGGGAAAGGACAGGTGATGTTTCAGGTCAGGACTCTACTTCAGACCCACCAACCCAAATTGTTGTCTATCCATTCCCATCACAGATGTTGCCTAACCCACTAAGTTACTCCAGCACTTTGTATTTTTCTCAAGATTCTAGCATATGCAATTCCTTGTGTCAATACTACCTACAAGGCAGCAGCCTCGTGCACATACCCAGATTATGTGCTCCAGTGCAGTATAGGGATTGTGCTGTTACGTAAAGAAGCTTAATTGGGTGAAGCAGTCATGAAACATAATATTTGTCTGGAATCGACATTTGACATTCTCTTCAGCTCACCTAGACTTCCACTGGCATATTGCACTGGCAAAGACAGCCTGTGATGGGCCTATTTCTTCACTAGGCAATGTCTGAATAGAAGCAAGAATCCTACATAAATGTATGTTCATAAGTGACAGGAGCAGAATTAGGCCATTCGGCCCATCAAGTCTGCTATGCCATTCAAGCATGGATGACCTATCTTCCCCTCTCAACCCCATTCTCCTGCCTTCTCAAGATAACCCGACACCCATACCAATCAAGAATCTATCTATCTCTGCCTAAAATAATATCGTGGCTTGGGCCAACTCTGACAGAACATAAAACAGTGGCGACACGGTTTTGATTCTGACTCCAGGTGCTCTCTGCACAGAGTTTGTACGTTCTCCGTGACCTGCGTGGGTTTTCTCCGGGTGCTCCGGTTCCCTCCCACACTCCAAAGACGTAGAGGGTTGCAGGTTAATTGGCTTGGTAAAATTGTAAAATTTCTCTAGTGTGTGTAGGATAGTGCAAGTGTGCAGAGATCACTGGTCGGCGCGGACTGTGTGGGTCCAAGGGACCCGTTTCCACGCTAAATCCTTTATTAAAATTAATGTATTTGTAAATGTGGTCAACTCGCTGTAAATGTCTGATTTACTGTTTCTTACTAAACCAGGGCTGAAACCAAAAATAACAATGTTCAGCAAAAAAATATATTTTCAGGTATCGTGATCTAGCAGGTGCAACACTTTCAAAACAAACCAAATCAGCATCTGCAGCTCCTTTTTCTTACAAATGTTTTCACTTGCTTTTGTAATAAAGCCTCCCATCAAAGTAAGGTGATCTGGCATTTTTTAATCAGTCTAAAAATCTGTATAAACAGTAGTTTTCTGCATGATAGTCAACACTAGTTTATCATCTAGCAAAGCTCACCATCACATATACTTTCTCAGAAGTTTGAGAAGATTCAGTACGTCTATTTAACTTCAACAGATGTAGGGTGGGCAGCGTGATGATTGGTTGCATCACGGCCTGGTTCGATAATTCAAACACTCATGAACAAAAGAGGCTGCAGAAAATGGTGGATATTACCTGGGTACTAACGTATGGGATCCACAGGAAGCACTGCACAGGGCTGCAGCTAAAATCATAAAAGACCCACACCACTCTGGTAAACTCTCTTCTCGCTAATACCATATATGCTTCTATTCAGATATAGCCCAGTGAAGAAATAGGCCCATCACAGGCAGACTTTGCCAGTGCAATATGCCAATGGAAGTCGAAGTGAGCTGATGAGAATGTCAAATGTCGACTCCAGACAAATATTACATTTCATGAATGCTACACCATCACAATGAATGGCGGTGCAGGCTCGAAGGGCCGAATGGCCTTCTCCTGCACCTATTTTCTATGTTTCTATGTTTACCACCAGGAAGGAGTTCTAGCGGCCTGAGAACCATGACCTCCAGGTTTGAGAACAGCTTCTTCCAATCAACCTGAATGACTTCAACAACAACCCTACTTCAGCAGCAAACTACTATGGAGTTTGCACTATAACGGTTGTTCTATATAACGGGTTTGCATTATCATGGACTAGTTTCCTTAGAATAACTGATAATTTATTATATGCTTGATTTATTGTTATTATTGTTCAATCTAAATGCCGTAAAGCTGCAGAAAATAAGAATTTAAGTGTTCTGTTTTAAAACCGGTACATATGGCAAATAAACACTCTTCACTCCTGTTGATTATCAATAGTTTTACTTGAGAATGATATGCAATATCTATCTTCCAGAGAGAAATCCTTTAATACTTTTGGGACACTGCACCAACAAGAACTGTCTTCATTACTGTAAACCTCATCACTTAACTGGAAGCTATTACAGGGCAAAAAGACTACGACCAATTTGAACTTATGTAACAAAATGGTCTTGGAAGGAACATTCGTTGTTTACATTCTTTCACTCGAGTGAAGCAACTGATGTCAGAGCATGCAAAATTAATGAATGCAACTTCACTGTATTAAACATTTATTACTCTGCTCCCCGACCCCTTCATTAATTGCCAATGCAGCTGTGAAGAACAGCTGGATGAGAAACACCAAGGAACAAATGAACAGTGCAAAGGGTAATAGGTGTCTTTTATAATTGGATGTTATGATAATTAGAAATCCTGAGCAAGATGGCAACGAGTGCATTACTTTTTTTTTCAATATCCTGCTCCCATCATGCTAAATATTTTCATTCATCTAACATGGGCCCATATCTTACACTGTCATCACAACAATGTTTCGTATCATCAAATACCCAGAAGAATTGCAACCATCTCCCACAGGGTCTTGCACTTTCTAATAAAAATTAGAGTGCAGAACAAATTAATCTCCAAAGTGTTATAAGATGTTTATTCATCTGCATTGACTACTTTGAAGAAGTAAGGGCAAGAACCTTGCCCTTAAATATCAATGAAAGAACCTGGACTCTAAAGTGGGGACAAATGAGATGCCAGCCATCCATAACCACAAATTGACCCGCAGTCAACATTTGTTGACAGATGCAAGCAAGTTAATGTTAGGATACCAGAGCACATGTCTTTGATTACACTGCGAAGGAAGTAGATGAGGCAGATTCAATAACAATATTTAAAAGACATTTGGACAAGTACAAGGATAATGCCATCAGTAATTTAACTTCAGGGATTAAGTTAGGAAGGGTTCCGACCCGAAATGTCACCGATTCCTTTTCTCCCGAGATGCTGTCTGACCCGCTGAGTTACTCCAACATTTTGTGTCTTTTGTACCTTTGCTATAAACAAGCATCTGCAGTTCCTTCCTACACATTCATTTAACTTAGTTTTGAGGAGAAGAAGGATCTTGACCCGAAACGTCACCCATTCCTTCCATCCAGTGATGCTGCCTGCCCCAGTCTATCTTTGCTGCCTGACCCGCTGAGTTACTCCAGCATGAATCACAAATGAATGAGCAGTGCTGCATTAACAGTGCACTGCAGAAAATATGCGAAGGCAAGTGAAAATAACACTCATCTTTGCCAGGATTTGTCAGGGAAATGTAAATTTATTTTTGAGCACCCTAGTTACATAAAACAGTACAGCAAAATACAGAACAGACACTCTCCAAAGACGTACACATTTATAGGCTAATTGGCTTGGTAAAGTTGTAAATTGTCCCTACAAGCTAAATTAATGATGGCATTAACCTTGTACTTGTCCAAATGGGGAGAGGGAGACATAGGGATAAGGAAGGGCAAGGTGTGAAAGTGGGTTTCTTTGCCCAGAAGTGTTGTGAGCAGTGCGGGCTGCAGTGTAACGTTCACAGTCTACAGCTGGTCATAACCACATGCTCAACTTATCTCCAGCTGCAGGGAGAACCGCAAACCAGCCAACATCCTTTATTCCACTGGAAGGACTGACCTACTTTGTGGGGTCCCAGGAGCTGCCGTAAGTCTGGCCTGCTTCTGTCTGGAGCCCGACGAGAGCGCGGTGTGTGGGGGCGATGTCTGCAAGCCCAGTGCTGGAGGTGCTGATTTACAATTCTGCCAAAACCATCAGCAATCGTAACTGCATCAGGGTTTCGTTCCCTGAAACAAATGCCGTGCCAGTCCACTAGCATCGAGCCAAAATCAACAATACTCCTTCTACTCCTTCATGGGGGTAGGAAAAGTAAACCGATTGAATAACAAACTGCAGTTAGACATGAGCCACTGGGGTTTTCCATTCACGTCGGCCTCACTAAATTCCCAATCCGCAGTCTGATTTTAGAAATGTGGGCAATGGAACTGCAGGTGCTGAACTACAAAGAAAGGCACAAAGTGCTGGAGTAACTTAATAGCTCAGGCAGCATCTCTGGAGGACATGGATGGGCAAAGTTTCACGTCAGGACCGTTCTTCAGACTGATTGTAATAGTGGGAGGAGAAAGCTGGAAGAGAGGTGTTTATTTTAGTTCAGTTTAGTTTAGAGATATAGCGCAGAAACAGGCCCTTCGACCCACCGAGTCCACACCGACCCCTGCGCACTCAATCTATCCTACACACACTAGAGAAAATTTACAATTATACCAAGCCAATTAGCCTATAAACCTGTATGTATTTGGAGTATGGGAGGAAACCAGAGCACCCGGTGAAAACTCACACGGGTCACAGGGAGAAGGTAGAAACTCCGTACAGACAAGCACCTGTAGTCAGGATTGAACCCGGGTCCCTGGCACAGTAAGGCAGCAACTCTACCACTGCGCTACCGTGCCGCCCCAGGTGTTGTCAGGACAAAGCCTGCCAAGTGTTGTACCCTCTGCCAATCAAACCCTCCTCACCCGTATCCTTCTATCTCTTGCCAGGATTTGTCCGGCCCCACATCTCTGCCAGATTTCTCCACCCAACGACAATCAGTCTGAAGAAGGGTCCCGACCCAAAACGTCGCCTATCCATGTTCTTCAGAGATGCTGCCTGACCTGCTAAGTTACTCCACCACTGTGACTTATCCTAAATCTATAACTGCCTGCTTGTGTTAAGGTAGATCCATGAGGTGAGTAGCCCTCTGCACAGCAGGAAGTATTCCTCGCTAGTTCCTGGTGTGCAGTTGTCTACTTCAGTCAGTTTGTGTTAGCTGCCTTTAGCTGACAGAGGCTTGTAGCCAGAAATCACAGCTAATAAATGAGGCAGGGCGATAGACGGTAGAATTAACAAAGCAAACCTTTAGGCAAAGTTTCACTATTAAATACTTGAACAGGCTCTTAATAAAAGTTTAGACACAAGCAACGGCAGATGCTGTAATCTTGAGCAAAACACAAAGCGCTGGAGGGTCAGGCAGCATCTGTGGAGGGAAATGGATGGACGACGTTTCAGGTGGGGACCGTTCTTCAGACTGGAGGGTCCTGACCTGAAATGTCATATGTTTATTTTGCAACGTTTAATAAACAATTGGACAGGTACATGGACAGGTGCAAGTATACACAGGCCCATATCCCTCTAGGTTTAGATAGATAATGGCCAAAAGTAGGCAGTGTAGATGGGGCAAGTTGGGCTATGGGGTCTGTTTCCTCGATGTTTGACTCCACGAGTTGCCAAGATACCCCAGCACTTAGTTTTTTGTTTTTTATAAAACTGCCAGATCCCCTGTCAGACACACACAATCCTGCCTTCTAAGTTAAAATTCTGCATTTATGTTCATATGTCATAAGAGCAGAATTAGGCCATTCAAGTCTATTGCACCAATAAATCATGGCTGATCTATCTTTCCTTCTTAACCTCTTTCTCCGGCCTTCTCACGGTAACCTTTGACACTCTTAGTAATCAAGAACATATAATTCTCCGCCTTAAAAATACCCATTGACTTGGCCTCCACAGCCATCTGTAGCAATAAATTCCCCAGAATCATCATTCTCCGATTAAAAAAATCCTCCTCAACTGCTTTCTAAAGATATGTCCTTTAATTCTGACACTGTTCCCTCTGATCCTAGATTCTCCCACTATTGGCCTCCCCACATCACCTCTGTCCAGGCCTTTCACTATTCAGTCACTTCCAATGAGGTCCTCCTTCATCCCTCTAAACTCCAGCAAGTACAGGCCCAGTGCCATCATCCACTCGTTATATGTTAACCCCATCATTCCCGGAAGCATTCTCGTAAACCTATTCTGGATCCTCTCCAGGGACAACACATCCTTCCTCAGATATGGGGCCCAAAACTGCTCATAATACTCCAAGCACAGTCTGACCAGCGTCTTATAAACACTCAACATTGCATCTCTGTTGCTACATTCTAGTCCTCTTGAAGTGGATGCTAACATTGCATTTGCCTTCGTTAGTACCGATTCAATTTGCAAATGAACCTTTTGGGAATCCTGCACCAGCACTCCCAAGTCCCTTTGCACCTCTGATTTCTGAATCCTCTCCCCATTTAGAAAATAGTCCACACCTTTAGTCCTACTACCAAAATGCATGACTGCACATTTTGCTACACTGGTTTCCATCTGCCACTTCTTTGCCTACTCGCCCAACCTGTCCAAGTTTTTGCAGACATCCTGCTCCTTCTACACAACCTGCATCTCCACCTATCTTCGCATCATCCGCAAACTTGGAAACAAAGCCATTATCCAACTCATTAATATACAATGTGAAGAGTAGCGGCCCCAGCACCAACCCCTGTGGAACACTACTAGTCACTGGCAGCCAACCAGAAAAAGCCTCCCTTATTTCCACTCTTTGCCTTCTGCCATCCAGCCAACCTGCTATCCATGCAAGTATCTTCCCTCTAATATCATGGAGTCCCGTCTTGTTTAGCAGCCTCACATGGGGCACCTTATCAGAGGCCTTTAAAAATCCAGGAAAATAACATCCACTGACTGTCCTTCGTCTATCCTGCTTACTTCCACAAAGATTTGTCAGGCAAGATCTCCCCTTCACAAAATCATGTTGGCTTTGGCCTATTTTGTCATGTGCTTCTAAGCACTTGGAAACTTTGTCCTTAATAATGGACTCTAGAAAGTTCCCAACCACTGAAGGCAGGCTAACCGGCCTGCAGCTTCCCCTCTTTTGCCCCGCTCCCTTCTTGAACAGTGGAGTAACATTTGCAATTTTTCAGTCCTCTGGGACAAAGTTGTGACTCTAGAGATTCTTGAAAGATCACTACTAATCCTCCCCAATCTCTAAAGCTACCTCTTTCAGAACCCTGGGATGTTGTTCATCTGTTCCAGGTGACTTATCTATCTTCAGACCTTTCAGCTTCCCGAGCACCTTCTCCTTAGTAATAGCAACTCCACTAACCTCTGCCCCCCGACTCTCCTGAATTTCTGGATCATTGCTGGTGTCTTTCATTGTGAAGACATACAGAAAAAACGTATTCAATTCATCTGCCATTTCTTTATTCCCCATTACTACTTCTGTAGTGTCATTTTCCAGCGGAGCAATGTCCACTCTTGCCTCTTTTAATTTTTATTTATCTGAATTAAGAAACTTACCTCTTGCTATCCTCTATAATATTATTGGTTAACCTACCTCGTGGTTTCATCTTTTCTCCCCTTATTGCCTTGCTTGTTACCTTCCGTTGATTTTTAAAAGCTTCCCAATCCTCTAGCTTCCCATTAATCATTGAAATATTATATGCCTTCTCTTTTAGTTTTATTTTTCCGACTAACCTCCAGAAGTTGTTCAATTAAGACTGCGGAAAAGTGGATGACGAAAGAGCTTCTTAAATGACACAAAAATCAATGGATTTCATCGAGCTGCTGACTCCCAAGATGAAAGCTGCCTGTTTGCCTATTGCTTACTCAATTTACAAACCCACTACTAGAACGGAACCATCTAACTCAGGATTAAAAATGAGCACTGCACCTTATCCAACAGTGGAAAAAGTCAAGGTTTAGCGAGGGAGGGGGATTCAGTATAGAAACAAATCCTTCAGCACACCAAGTCCATATCAACCATCAATCATCCATCCGTTCACGCTAGTCCGATGTTATTCCCCTTTCACATCCACTCCCTACAGGAGACCAATTAACCTACAAACCCGTGCGTCTTTGGGATGTGGATGGAAACAGGAGTACCCGGAAGAAACCCCTGCGGTCAAAGGGAGAACGTACAAAGTTCCAAATAGACAGCACCCAAGGTGACGATTGAACCAGGAATGGTGATGGCAGGTCTCTCCACTATAACCAAAATCCATTACAAAAGGGTCCGTTAAAACGAGGTTTACTCTATTAAAATCTCTATCAAGAAAAGCCAATTAGTGACAGTATCAAGACGAGACACAAAGTTCTGGAGTAAAACACAAAATGCTGGAGTAACTCAGAGGGACAGGCAGCATCTCTGGATAGAGGGAATGGGTGACGTTTCGGGTCGAGACCCTTCTTCAGAACCCTGGGGTGTTGGCCATCTGGTCCGGATGACTTATGCACCTTCAGACCTTTCAGCTTCCCAAGCACCTTCTCCTTAGTAATAGCAACTCCACTAATTTCTGCCCCCTGACTCTACTGAATATCAGGCATGTCGTTGGAGTTGCTGGGAATGTACAGACAACATATCGGGTCAGGACACGGCTTCAGATAGAATCCAATAAATCTGAAGAGGGTCCCATCCCAAAAAGACATCAGTCCATTCCCTCCACAAATGCTACCTGACCTGCTGAGTTCCTCCAGCCCTTTGTGTTTTGCTCACCCGTATGCAGTGTTGTTTCACTTGTTATGTAATTCATGATGCTTTTTTAAATTAATACAATTCTCTTTGCAACTGTGAATCCTGGAATTAAAGGCTTTCTTTCTGAAAATGTGTCACAACAGTGATTCATAAGCTTTGAATAAATATGTCTGGTGCAGTCAAATTTTCCCAATGCAATTAGACTGTATTTCATTGGAATTAGTTCTTTGAAACATTGTGAAAAGGAAACAAAGAGGACTGGATAAATGTGATTCTTTCTTTTTAAATTGGCCTGTGATTTCGGGAGTTGACATGTGATTGTGTTTGTTTCAAATTCTTCCACCGTCTGTTTAACTGGTGTGTTAATCCCCTCTACAATAAATGTGTTAAACCAATCTAAAATAGTAAATTAATTTCATACACATTAATAGGCTCAAGGCCAACATTGCAGCACCCAATTTCAATCAACAAAGACAAACAGGAATATACCTGAACAATATTTCTGGAACCCTTAGCTGCTGTTTGCCCAGACAAAAGAATAATACAGAAAGATAATGCATCAAACATACACTCTTGCATTCTCTTCCCTCACACATAGCGCGCGCACACACACACACATACAAAACGTTGCTGTATAAGTTAGAAGACAGTACCGATTCCATAGTGAGGTTAAAAACTTTATTAGGACACGTTAAATATCTGGACCAAACACAAAGTGCTGGAGGAACTCCAGGTCAGGCAGCATCTGCAGAGGGAATGGACTGGTGACATCTCAGGTCGGGTCACTTCTTCAGACTGGGTTAGAACATTGTCAATCAGCAAGAGAGCAGCAGGAATCACAGAAGAGGGTGCAATTAAAATAGGGAATTGCAGAGGTGGAGCATTTGAAAGTATTTGGGATTGAATAATACAAATGTTTTCTGTCTGTGATAACGGAATCAAGAACCAGAGGACATGGGTTTAAGGTGAGAGAGGCAAGATTTAATAGGATCCCGAGGGGAAACGTTTTTATTCAGAGGGAGTGGATGTATGGAGCGAGCTGCCAGAAGAGGCAGGTACTATAACAGCATTTAAAAGACTCTTGGATGGGTACATGGATTGGAATGGTTTAGAAGGATTATGGGCCAAATGCAGGCAAATGGGACTGGCTCCGATGATTGGGATGGTGTTGGGCCGAAGGGCCTAGTCCCATGCTGTATGACTATTACTCAGCAGGACACAAAGTACAAAAGTAACTGAGCATCATCTCTGGAGAACATGGGAGGGTGATGTTTCGGGTCAGGACCCTTCTACAGACTAATTGTCGGGGAGGGTGTGGGGTGGAAGAAATAATCAATATTCACCTGTTTATACACAGGGATATTTTCCATTGCAAAAGGGGAAGGGCATTCCCAATTTATTCCTTTTTTTTACAGAGCTGTGTAATTTTTTTGAGGAGGTTTTAACTCGCTATCCATAATAGTGAAAGGAATAAATACACAGACACAGGATTTCTGTGTAACTGGCTCACTTGTGCGTAAACTACCAGCTAGTCAAAGAAGGCCAGCGTGTCTCCACCAATAAAGACCTTTGTTTGCGGCGTAACTAATAAAAATCCTCTCTGTCTGAAGGAAACAATGATTGCAGTCCCTGTGAAAGGCCTGTTTTGTGCTCGGTTGTCAATTCATGAACCCCCTACTTACGCCAATAAAGCAGTCACTATATACATTCAAAACACATTCTCCAAAAGTGGTCCCCGCACGCTGACATCATGTCTTTCTGTCCAGTTGCTATCAACGTCTGCAAAGAGGAGTTCAAGCAAAATCAAGTGTAAAACAGAACCGAATAATGAATGAACAGAGCCTCACTCCAGAATCCACTACATTTGTGATATAACAGGGATACTCCATTTTAAGGTAGACAAAAATGCTGGAGAAACTCAGTGGGTGAGGCAGCATCTATGGAGCAAAGGAAATAGGCAACGTCTCGGGTCGATTTTAAGTTGTTTAAAATGAAACATTTCTCTTTTGAGCTTCACATGTTCACAAGTTACAGTAGTAGAATTAGGCCATTCGGCCTATCGATTCTACTCCGCTGATCTCTGCCTCCTAATCCCATTTTCCTGCCTTCTTCCCATAACCCTTGACATCTGTTCTAATCAAGAATTTGTCTGTCTCTGCCTTAAAATTATCCACTGACTCGGCCTCCACTCTCTGGGGCAATGAGTTCCACAGATTAACTACCCTCTGACTAAAGAAGTTCTTCCTCACCAAAAGAGTTCCCCTTAATTCTGAGGCTCCTAGATCCCCCCACCAGTGGAAGCATCGTTTCCACCTCCACTCTATCTATGCCTTCAATTATTCTGTAAGTTTCAATGAGGTCCCCCCTCAACCTTCTAAACTGCAGTGAGTAGAGGCCCAGTGCTGTCAAACGCTCATCAAATGCCAATTCCTTGTGTTCAGTAGTTAGACATCTGTGATTCAAAATCCTACAGGTTTCGAACCTGGAGCTGACAGCAGAAAAAATCTTGTCAGAAGCAGGAAAAAAATCGAAACGAAATGGACTCCAAACATTCCACACAGAATTGAGGAACCTGAAACATAGTTACTGGGGCCCAGGCATCCAGTGGGCTTAAGGGAAAATATTAATGAGAGGGTTTGACTGTAAATATCATGGAATTATAACAATATGGATGGAGGCCACTCAGCCCATTACATGCATGATGGCTTCTTGGAAAGTTTGCCTTAATTTAGATACGGCATGGAAAAAGGACTTTCAAGACCACACCGACCATCTGTTCACACTGATTCCATGTTATCCCCCTGCTTTCTCATTCATCCCTTACACCAGTGCTGCCAACTCTTACGCATTAAGCGTGAGACTCACGCATTTCACCACTGCCCCGTCGCAGCGCAATTAGTGCCGTGATGTCACTATGACGTGACGTCTTCAGTTGTCGCCGACAGGGTCGTAGCTTATCGTATCTTATCGCGGGTGGACGCAAGGTGACTTCGGTTGTCCTAGGTGTCGCAGGTTGTCGTAGGTGGACATCCCAATTCGCGAGGAATTGTGGCGCCGGTCGACGTAGCTTGCCGTCGACTAGGTGGTAACTTGTCGCAGACATTGTCGTAGAGTGGGTCCAGGTTTCTCACTCTCAACTCTCATCCAATGTTGGCAGCCCTGCCTTACCCCTAAGGGGCAATTTTACGAAGGCTGATTAAACCTACGAACTCGCACATCTTTTTGGGATGCGGGTAGAAAACGGAGGACCCAGAGGAAATCCAATGCGTCACAGGAAGATCACCTAAACTCCACACGGACACCATACAAGATCAGGATTGAACCTGGGTCTCTGGCAATGCGAGTCAAAAGCTCCACCAGCTGAGCTACACTGCTGCTTTGTGTAGGCCAATATGCATCAATCTCTTTGGTCCCATTTCCCCTCCTTTTAACCTGTCGCTTGTAAATCATTTCCCCTCAAGGGCCGCCAGCTCTCGATTGACATTGTTCCACCACTCTTGGAGGCAGCGAGTTCCAAATCATAACTAAGCATTCCACAAAAAAATGTTTCTCCTCACGTTTCCCCCAAAGGCCTTTTGCACATCGTGTTCCCAGTCTTCACACGAATGAAAACAACATTGAAAAGTTTGGAAAGAACATGGAAAGATCACAAAGTCCTGGATTAACACAATGGGTCAGGAAGCTTCCCTTGAGAATACGGATAGGTAATGTTTCCAATCGAGACCCTTCCGCAGACCCGAAACATCGCCTATCCATGTTTTCCACCCAAAACGTGGTCTATCCATGTTCCTCACAGATGCTGCCTGACCCTCTGAGTCACCAGCAATTTGTGCCCTTTTGTGAATTAACAAACATCTGCAGTTCTTTGTTTCTATAGTTGCTGAGACAAAATAAAAGAGTTTGGGAGGGACAACAAGGAACTTGTTGAAAAGAATCAGAGTGGTGAAATGAAGACGCAGGATAGACAGAAATGCTTAGAAGTGCAAGGTTGTGGAATGATAGCTCTGGAGGACATTACGGAGGGTGGGATGGAGGGTACAATATTTTCCCACCCTCTATTTGCCAATTGGAGGTTATAAGGTCTTAAGCGATAGGAGCAGAATTAGGCCACTCAGCCCATCAAGTCTACTTCGCCATTCACTCATGGCTGGTCAATCTCTCCCTCCCTCCCCTATTCTCCTGCCCTCTCCCCATAACCCCTAACATCTGTACTAATCAAGAATCTATCTATCACTGCCTTAAAAATATCCATTAACTCTGCCTCCTTAATTTATTCTCACTGAAATCAAAGTAATTATTTCATTTATCTCCTGATGCCAATTCTGTGCAACCCAAAGGAACAGCAGATGCTGGTTAATACACAAAAGGACACAAACATGCATAGGAGACATTTTTCTTTTTAGGCATTCACCATATACGGGAATCGTAATGCTTATCCACCATCAAGCTGTGAATGAGCTGTCCCTCTTTCGAGCTAAATGTTACGAAGACCAAGACCATCATCTTAGGTAGACACAAAATGCTGGAGTAACTCAGCAGGATAGGCAGCATCTCTGGAGAGGAGGAATGGGTGACGTTTCAGGTCGAGACCTTTCTTCAGACGGAATCTGTCATCTTAGGCCTTTGCTACAAACAAAACATCTCCTCATCGCCATTTCCAGATCCCTCCTCGGTGTGTTGATCCTGATAATTTTCCGTCTTCACTTTGACCGCTGCCACCATTGCTGGGGCATTTTGAGTTCTCCGTCTCTCTGCCCCTCGGCTTTATTAACCCTGACCTTTCATCTCCAGCCTCTGCTTCTCCAGCGTACATCTGACTAACCTTGATAATGATCAGCTTATCAGAGCTCTAGTGGTCATATCATGCTCACACCACGCGAGTCTTGCTTACTAACAGGAAACGTGTCCTATATTTTTCTGGTGGCCTCTCTGTGATCTAGCTGGAAAATGTCCCAGAGGCTTTTAGATAGTTGCATAGCCATGTAGAGAATGGAAGGATATGGATCACTTGCAGGTAGAGGAGATTAGTTTAATGGAATTATGTTTGGTACAGACGACGTGGGCTGAAAGGCCAGAGCTGTATTGTTCTATACTCTATGATATTTGTTTAACTTCATACAGACAGCAGAGGATTGAACCCGGTTCTCTGGCGCTGTAAGGCAGCAACTCTACCGCTATAACTCTGTAACAGCATTTAAAATACATTTGAACAGGTACAAGGATGAGAGGCTATGGGCCAAATGCAAGCAGGTGGGACTAGTGTAGATGGGGAATCTCAGTGAGCATGGGCAGGTTGGGCCAAAGGGCCCGTTTCGTGCTGCATGACTCTAGGACGCTAACAGGCAGTCATGATATTTGCACTCGATTCAATTTCCTCCATGGATCAATTCTTAATATTTGGACAGAGAAAGGAAATGCTAAAAGGGAAAGAAAATGCTTAAGTACTTCCATCAGAAAGGAACATTTCCAGGGTGGGGCTGAGTCTAGTTCATTTTCAACACGTTTGTTTTCCGCCACTACTCCCACCCTCACTGTCAACCCAACATCATCTCAGTTCAGTTTAGTTTATTATCATGTGTACTGAGGTGCAGTGAAAAGCTTTTGCAATAAAACACTGTTGACTAAAGTTCAATCAAATATAGGCCATGGGTCCCCGATGAGGTAGACAGTAGCTCAGGATTGCTCTGGTAGGATTGTCCAAGTTGCCTGCTAATAGCTGGGAGGAAACTGTCCTTTTCACACTTGTATACCATTTTCCCGATAAATAGTCTCCATGATTGAACTTCAGTAAAACAGGCACATGCCAAATCAATGACTGAACCTTCCAGTGGAAAGTCAGTTCAAACTGGCAATATGATGACACATTTGCTGAGCTTCCAAGCTGCCTTCTGTGCATTCCATCAGAATATCACAGAGAACAATTCCACAGCACAATGTTTCCCATTCTTTGGAACCGGATGAGGTGATGGTGGCAGCCAATCTGTACATCATTATGTCTGAAGAAGGGTCTCGACCCGAAACGTCGCCTATCTCCTTCGCTCCTTAGATGCTGCTGCACCCGCTGAGTTTCTCCAGCTTTTTGTGTACCCTCGATTCTCCAGCATCTGCAGTTCCTTCTTTAACACTGTACATCATTATGTTGGGTTCAGAGAGCAGAGAACAGTGCAGCACACAAACAGGCCCTTTGGCCCACAATGTCTGTGCCAAACACGATGCCAGGTCAAATATGACACACATGATCCATAATCCTCCGTTCCTGCTTATCCATGCGTCTCTATCTGAAAACCTCTTCAATGGTTCATACTATTCACTTTCATAAAAGCCTCCAACCCAAGGGGCAGAATCAAATCTTTGAAAAGACAGGCTACTGGCACGTCTATTTTTAGAAAGGAAAACAAAAATAGAGTCACTGATCCTGTGGTAAACAAATAGCCTGCGTATAGTCTGTGTTCTACTTTTGGATACCTGACGACTGATAATTTATTCTTCATTAAACTCGGTGATGGGGACGGGAGATTGATTCCTATGTTGAACTCTTTGTCACAAATAATTTTTCACAGCTGAGTTTTCGTAGCTGGTAATTCCAATATCAAAAGGACTGTCTTCCAACAGAATCTGTCGTAAATAATCGGAGCAAACAAAAACTGCAGATGCTTGAAATACAAAATAAAATGTTGGTAACACTCAGCGCATCAAGCATCATGGTTGGCCAACATGGTATTGGTAGCAGTGACATAGGTGATTTGTAGATATTTTCACTTTTACGTGTAGAGTCATAGTCGTACAGCGTGGAAATAGGCCCTTCGGCCCAACTTTCCCTCACCGACCAACATGTCCCAGGGACATTGGGCCCACCTGCCAAAATCCCATCAAACCTGTCGCATCCAAGTACTTGTCTAGCTGTTTCTTAAACATTGGGATAGTCCCTGCATCAACTAACTCCTCTGGCAGCTTGTTCCATACCCCCACCACCCTTTGTGCGAAAAACTTATCTCTCAGATTGCTATTAAATGTTTTCACTTTAAACCTATGTCCTTGATTCCCCTACTCTGGGTAGGAGACAATATGCATCAACCAAATCTATTCCTCTCATGATTTTATACACCTCTATATGATCACCCCTCACCCACCTGCGCTCCAAGGGATAGAGTCCCAGCCTATACAACCTCCCCCTATAGCTGGAATGAGATCAAAGAATGAAGAGTCCCCTTCTAAACTAAAAATGACAAGATAGTTCGAAACCAGGTGTTGCTTGAGACCAAGGCCAGAGGGTAGACTTTGGTTTGGAGATACAGCGCGGAAACAGGCTCTTCGGCCCACCAGGTCCATGCCGGCCATCAATCATCCTTGCTCACAGCAGTTCTATGCTATCCTACTTTTGCACCACTCCCTGTACACCAAGGGTAATTTACAGAGGCCCATTAAGCCAGAAAGCCGCACATCTTTGGGATGCTGATGGAAACTGGAGCACCCAGAGGAAACCCACCCAGAGGTCACAGGGAGAACATGCAAGCTCCACACAGACAGTACCCAACGTCAGGATCAAACCCATGTCTCTGCCACTGTGAGGCAGCAGCTCTGCCAACTGCACCACTGTTCTGGGGGGATGTTACAGGTCTCCTGGCCAGCAGGAAACAGAGAAGTAGATATGCAGGCATATCACAGGTTTAGGTTTATTATTGTCACGGACCAAGGTATGGTGCTAAGCTTTGTTTTGCATGCTACCCGATTAGATTAGATTAGATACTAATTTCACGCAATAGCATGGGTTTGTTTAAGTTAAACACAGCATGGGACAAATCCATTTTTCTAGCGTCTTAGTACTAATCCCAGCATTTCCTGTTTATCCGCATGCTCCATATTTTCTGTTTCTCAAAATGCATCTTTTTGGTGTCAGTATAAACCAAGAATTGAAATTCTTCTGAAATTGTATGTTGTTAGATTGCTGAGATGAATGTGCTGGAAACACTAATTTTGAGTCGTAAAAAGCCACCTATGACATGAATTCAGCAACGTTTTTATTTTTACAAACTTGTGTCGGTTTCTGCTGCTTTTTATTCCGCCATACATTATTTAGATATGCAAGAATTTTGGGTTTAGATAGACCATTGGCAAACTGTGCAGACAGATAGGTGTAATATTGAGAGTAACTTCTTAATTTATACCTCATTGAGCAATATTTCATTGGAGAAATTAAGATTCTGTCTCAAAAGATCGTTCACAAGTTTGCTTTCCCAATTGCTTCCTCTCCACTTTCAGGAACTAAGATAGGTCAGAGTCATATGTTCACATGCAAAATGGTTCTGCATTTTAAAAGCCAATTTGCAACACAACTGCAATCACTTCTCAAAACAGAACGTGACTAAAACACAACCTGGGCCAAAGAAGCAAAGCATGAAGTGCTGGAAGCTCAGGCAGGGTTTGGGGAGGGAATGAACAGGTGACATCTTGGGTCAGGAACTGCATTTGAAAGCTAGCAGCATCTGAAGTTTTGTGTGTCTCCCTCCCTGCTAAATACACTTTCTTATGCACTGCAGAAAATTTACAATGGGTTACTGCTGTGTGTAGTTTAGTTTAGAGATACAGCACGGAAACAGGCCGGACGGCCCACTGAGACCGCGCTGACCTGCAATCCCCACATACTAACACTATCCTACACACTAGGGACAATTTACAATTTACCAAAGCTAATTAACCTACAAACCTGTACTTCTTCGGAGAGTGGGAAGAAAATGGAGTACCTGGGGGAACCTTAGTCAGGTCACGGTGAGAACATACAAACTCCGTAGAGACAAGCACCCATAGTCAGGATCGAACCCGGGTCTTTGGCGCTGTAAGGCAGCACCACCGTGCCAACCACGCCATTCTGGAGGTAGAGGACCAAAGGACAGATATAAAAATCCACATATATCAATTTGTACTGCTCTAGGGATGTAATTTCCAGGAACTTTTAATTTCGCAATGTGGAAATAGCATGATACCACTTGCATTGTAGCCTACAACAGTAAACAATGGTGCATATCGCATGCATTTATGATTTCAATAAAGAACACATAATCGGGAGGTCCCAACACTGCCGTGAGATGCATGTTCACTTGCCAATAGTCTCTTCAATAACTAACAGCAATAAATCACCTGCATCAATTAATCTTCAGAATTGTGGGCGGTACAGTGGTGCAGTGGGTGGAGCTGCTGCCTCACAGCATCAGAGACCTGGGTTCAATCCTGACTTCGAGTGTTGTCCATGTGGAGTTTGCATATTCACCCTATGACCGTATGGGTTTTCCCCGGGTGCTTCAGTTTCCTTCCACATCCCAAAGACGTACAGGTTTGTAGGTTAATCGGGCTTTGTAAAATTGCCCCTAACGAATAGGGAGTGAGTGGAGTGTGAAAGTAAGATAACATATAACTAGTGTGAACAGATGATCGATGGTCAGCATGGAGTCAGTATGCCGAAGGACCCATTTCCACGCATTATCTCAAAACTAAACTAAAGTATGGTTCATCTGCATTTGAACCTGCTCCATCTCTCATATGTTCCATCTCATGTTTTTAAATAAACTTATAAACAGACAGAAAAGCTCACTGTTATTGCCTATAAAAAACGTCAGGATATATTGTTGAAGAGTCAGTGCTGTTTCTCTCAAGTTGATTTAATGATCTCCATTTGGATAATACCCGTCAGAATGACGCTTGCATTATGAATTAAATTTATTGATGTCATTACGCAAACATTATGCACAAGATAGACAACTTTGAATTCAAACTGTTGATGGAAACAAATGATTCGTCTTGGTAGACAACTCTGGTTCACACTGGTTTACAATGGTCCCTAAAAATAGGATTGGTTTGGAATGGATAGGAAATGTTTAGAAGTATAGGGGCCAAACACGGGAGGGTGAGGCAAGAGTAGATGGGGCTTTTCGGTCGGCACAGGCAAGTTAGACCGAAGGGCCTTTGTCCGTACTATATGACTCAATCAACAATCATATGGGCATTTAGCAGAAAATACATTTCCACAAGAGTGAACTGTGCATTCTCAGTTTGGGGCTCTGATCATCTGAGTTTCCAAATGAGCATCAAACCTGCGCACAGTCCTCAGTGGTCACTTATTGCAACAGCGGCAAGGAGGGATAGTGGTGCAAGACGCAACGTCTACTGGTTCAGTAATAGGGCTTTGTGATCAGATGGATGACTCTGCTGTGATAGGAAGGTTGGCACTGCACATGCAAACGGTCACGGGGCTGATTGTGTGCAACTTGTACGCGCTTGCATGCGTCAGGCAAAGTACAATCTATTCTCATAGAGCACAGCAGCGGTGAGGTAACGGTACAATGAAAATCTTGTCGTTGCAGCATCACAAGCACAGACTCAGTCAACACACAAAACATAAATTATTCATAAATTACACGTAAATTCTACATGACAGTGAAATGAAGAATCCTCCAAAAATAAAAGATATCTGTGCAAAACACAATTAGAAAAACAAGTCCATGGTGATGCAAGAAGAGGTCTGTAGATGGTTTTATATGCAGAGATGCCAACCCTAAATTTAGTTCACAGTAACATTCAACCCATTTGTCCGTAACAAATGGGGGTAAATGCATTTCTCTCAGTAACATACTACTCACTTGGGGTTGTTGCCGGCGGCTATGCGCCTGCGCACTGGTGCAGATCAGCGGGCTGCCGGCGGGCGGGTGCGGCACATGCGCACTTGGCAAGGTTGCCGGCGGGTCTGCGCCTGCGCACTGGGTGGGGGTGGGGGTGGGTGGGGTGGCCCGGTGATGGGGCTGCCGCGAGCGGCCGGCTGGCGTCAAGACACGTCGCCGTGTCGCTGATCGCGCGGGCCGGCGCCGCCCGGGCTCTGGGCCGGTCGTGGCTGCCGGGCTGGCAAACCGGGGGCACATGGCGCCGGCGTTCACCGCGGGAGGAACACCGGCGCGGCGGTGTTCCGTAACAACATGTTTGGCTGCCGGAACACCGTAATATGGTTATTTCGCCGGGACAAAATACGGCGAATCCGGGACACTTGGCACCTCTGTATATGCAACCAATAACATAGTTACCTCAGTACCATTAACCCCGCCTAGTTAACAGCAATCATAACTCCTTCCCCTTCCTGGGTACAGTTCACTAGAAGAACGTAGCCAGTGCTTGAGGATGTATGTAATACCCTGCGCTATCATTAAAAGATGTTGCACACTTTAAGAGTTTGTGAATTGTTTATTTACAAGGTTCATAGTTGTTGTTCAGGTAGGGTCAGGCTTGTGTGGTTCAGTTGAAGAATTTGACAGTTGTAGGAAAGTAACTGTTCCTGATCCTAGTGATGTGGACTTCAGACTTCTGTACGTATGTATGTATGTATGAACATATGTACCAGGCACGTGCAGTGAGTAATCAGCCAGGGTAGGCAGTGGCTTTTAAATATCTTGAAAACCACGCATGCGCACATTGTTCCCAACCACGGTGAACTGTCATTCTTTTTTAAAATCGTGGAAACAGCGCATGCACAGATTGTTCTCTCGACTTTTATCAAGTAATTTGTCTTCAATAGGTCCTCTCTTAATAAAAAAAATAAAAAAATAACTCAGATAAATTTACTTACCATATTATTTGTACACAAAATCCATTCTTCACTCTATGTTTGCAGCAAAAATATCCGTAGGTTTGCTTCGAGAAACTCTTCAGGTAATCACTATCCATCTTTGAAAATCCCTCTAAGAAACTTGCGCATGCCCAGTAGGCTGGTGCGCATGCGCAGTGCACAACGCAGCACATGCACGCAGTTCACAGTGTAAAGGCAGAATTTCAGCTGCCTTTACGGACCATTGCAACTGATGGCTTGAAGCAGCGTCGACGGCACGCGAGTAGCACATACCCCCGCGTTTAAAACGTACTGCGGACGAAAGGCACGGGAGAATTATTAGAGATCGATCTCTTAGGGAAGCATAATTCTCCCGTGCCTTTACTATTAATGACCATTTTATATATATTTTATATATATTATACATATATAAAATAATTACTATTTTATAATTTTAGTGAGGGTAGGCACTGCCTACCTTGCCTACCCTGACGGCACGTGCCTGATATGTACACACCAATGCAGATATTCAGTGCATGAAGTCAAGGATTGAGAGCAGTTGGCAGTGGCAAATGTATGCATCTTTGTAGTTTTGCAAAGCTGTGAGCTTTCTTCGGTCTACATAATCCCACACAATCAGTGGCTTTAATAACTGCACCAAAGACAAGGCATTATTGCAGAATGCCAAGAGCCTGAGATGTGCATGCCTTTTCTTTAAGTCAAATGCTATGTTACAACTTTCACCCGCATCCATGATCTTCAGGCTTAATCATCACACATTTCTGCAACCCTAAAAATAGAGCAACATATTTACCTATCTCTCTGAGATTCCATTTACATCTCGACCTTTCCCTTTAGATTGAAGGTTAATGACCTGAAATGTAAACTCTATTTCTCTCTCCACACACGCTGCCTGAACTGCTGAGAATTTCCTGCATTTAGTTTTTATTCCTTCTACTCCTTGCTCCCTGGCATGTCCAATAATCTGGATGATGACCACCCTAACCATTCTTTAAAACTTTCCCAATGTTTTTTGTTTTTTTTAGATCATCCAATAGATGTTGGTGCTAATCAGAGCATCCGCTTTGTGCGCCAAATTAGTCTGACCTCCAGAATCTATATTTCTAGGGTAATTATATTGAGCAATATTATCAGTTCCAAAGGAAATGCCTGGAATGCGTTGCTAGGATTGATGGTGGAGCCTTGTGCGAGAGTGATATTTTAAGAGGCTTTTAGACAGGCACATGGATGTGCAGAGAATGGAGCAGTATGGATGATGTGCAGTCAGAGGAGAATAGTTTATCTTGGCATCATGTTTGGCGAGGACATCATGGGCCGAAGGGCCACTGTTTTCCCGGCATAAAAAATATCAGCACATACCCATCAGAATACAAAAGACCAACATTGGCTAAATCTGAAGATAGACACAAAAAGCTGGAGTAACTCAGCAGGTCAGGCAGCATCTCTCTAAAGGAAAGGAATAAGTGATGCTTCGGGTTAAGACCCTTCCTCAGGCTAAATCTGCACAGGTCGTCATTCAGGTTCAGGACTACAGAGCAGACAGCCTTAACTAATCCAGTATTGAAACCTCACCCAACCACACCAGCCCCAGACACACACCATTCCCCTCGTCCCACCACACTCCACATAAACCACTTGATAACAAGAACACACTTTTAATTCATTCCAGCTCAAATAAAACCTATAAAATCATTGAAAATCCATCCCCTTATCTTGACAGGTTTGTTTCGATGTTTATTCTCCCCTATCTGGTAGCAGCACAGCTTTTCCAAAGCACTAATACACATTTTGCTACATTCACATTGCTTTGGGATCAAAGATTTTATGAATGAAACATATTTTTGGATTTTTTTTTCTTTTAACATTACTCCAATTTTAAATATGCCAACTACTTCCAATTAGCCGCTGGCATATCATGTAAAATCAAACACGATATAAGAACTGAAATTCTGATGTTAATCTGTTAATAACATCACTGTGGCCCAGAAGTGGCTCCATCAAAGGATATTTTGTATCCATTATAATGAATAAAATTAAGCCTGGTGACCATGTTCCTTTTGGGGAACGATTATGAAACTGAACGCTTTGGAAAGTAAAATTGCCAACTTGCTGAAATATATCGTCTAAAAAAATCAATACACTTAGATAATTGATGACATTATCACACTACTTCGACTTTACATAATTCATTTTCCTCATAACTACAACCATCTGCCTGAGGTAAGACACTGCCAACATATTCAGCTTTCCATTTATTTTTCTCAACCACACACATAAGAAAATATTTCAGGCAGAAATCCATTTAGAGTGGTTTGTAGATGTATTGATAATCCCAAATGCCAAGAGTTGGTTTTGCCTGTATGCAACACAGCGGTTTGGTTCAGTTTAGTTTATTGTCACTTGTACAATGAAAGCTTTTGTTGCATGCTATCCAGTCAGCAGAGAGGCAACACATGATTATAATCGAGCCATTTACAGTGTACAGATAGATACACAATAAGGGAATAACGTTTAATGCAAGGTAAAGCCAGCAAAGTCCGATCAAGGATAGTCCGAGGGTCAGCAAAGAGATAGCTGGTAGGGTTGCTCCAGTGACGGGTTAAATCGTAACCTGGTGCAGTCTGTGTGGGGTTTGCACGTTCTCCCTGCGACCGTGTGGATTTCTTCTGGGTGCTCCGGTTTCTTCCCACATTTCAAAGATTGTGGTGTTTTAAGGTTTTTAGACAGGCACATGGATATGCAAGAACTATAGGGATATGGATCAGTTGCAGGCAGGTGAGAAAAGATTAACTTGGCCTCATGTAGAAAGAGATGGGGGCAGGACAAAGAGCAGATGGTTGGACAGAGCCCAGAGATGAACAGACAAATGCAGGTTTCAGATGCAGGTTTCTACAAAAGGACCCAGTGCTGGAATAACTCAGCGGGTCAGGCAGCATCTCGAGAATATATGGATATGTGAAGTTTCATGTCGGGATCCTTCTTCAGACTGATTGGTATGAAGAAAAGTCAAATTGGTATGGAGGTGCTCTGCAAACTGGTCACCTAGTCTCTCTCGCCAGTGGAGAGGAGGCCACATCGAGAGCACCGACTGTAGTAGACATGGTTGGAGGACCTGCCTGACCGGTAAGGCTGATAGACCCCAGGATGGTGGTAAGGGAGAAGCTGCAGGGACACGGGTCACACCTCCTACAATTGCAAGGATAAGCGGGAGGAGACAAGAAGGGGTTGGTGCGTAGGGATAAGCGAAGGAAGGAGTCATCGACAGAGTGGTCCCCGCAGAAAGCAAACAGGGATGGGAGGGGAGAGGTAGGGGAGCTGCGACTGGTAGGGGGATTCCATTGCAGCTGGCAAAAATGACAAAGGATGATGTGCTGGATGAAAACGCTGGCCGGATTAATGGTGAGGACCAAGGGAACGCTACCTCTATGCTCACTGGGCAAGGGGAGTTTGGGATGAGAGCAAAAGTCCAGTAAATGAAAGAAATGCGAATGAGATCTCTATCAACCACAGTAGAGGAGAAAGCTACTTTTGTTTTAAAAAAAGGAGGACATTGACAAAGGGTGGTGCAGCAGAGGAGCTGCTGCCTCAGTGCCAGGGACCCAGCTTTGATCCTGACCTCAGATGCTGTCTGCATGTTCTCCCTGTGACCACGTGCATTCCTTCCGCATGCTCCTGTTTCAAAGATTTATGGGTATTTAGGTCAATTAGCCTCTGGAAATTGCCCATAGTGTGCAGGGAGTGGATAAAAAGGTAACCTGGAACTAGTATGAACGGGTGATCGTTGGTTCGTGTGGACTCGGTGGGCCGATAGGCCCGTTTCCATGCTGTATATTTAAACTAAATTAAAGTTCTGATCTTCAGGTACGGGAAGCCTCATCTCTAGAACAGATGTGATGGAAAAGGAGAAATTGAGAGAACTTTTAGAATATTTCCTAGTCTATATATTATACAATCTAATATTTCCAATAAACCAACTTTACAATATTACTCAAAACATTGTTATGGGATTGCCATATGATCAATTTTCATTTTGACCCAAATGAGTGAGGAAAAATCACAAGGAGATTTTACTCTGTGAAATTCAGTTTAGATTGCAATTGAAATAGCACAGAAATGATTTCTATCACAGATCTCCAATTTAACAACCAACAAAATTGAGATTATATTAATGGCTCGCCAAAGGTTTCTTGTTTGTTATGGTTGCTTCTACTTCCCATGAACTCTTGAACTCAATAGAAAGTGCTGAAAGATTAAGATCGTTTTTTCACATTCGTATGTTGAAACAATTCTCACCTTTATGTGAAAAGGGTGAGGGAAGTGCCTTGAGAAAATGGGCCCTTACTGTCACAACAACAACAACTTAGACGAGATTTATAGTTTTGAGAAGTGCTGAGCTAGTATGGAAGTGTTTTCTTTGGATGAAAGGCAACTGTAAGAAGATATCGTCTAGATTTATGTGACCTTGACAGGGTGAATAGGAAGGACTTGTTTCCCTCAGCAGAATAGACAATAACAAGGGATATATAAATTTAAAGCACAACAGCTACTTTTAGTTCATCGTCTCGAGTTAATGTCGTGGTTGGTATTGGGCCAGAACTTATTGGAGCTGTGTCAGCAGCTTCACCTGTGGCAGTGGGGCAGCAGGTAGAGCTGTTGCCTCATAACATCAGCAATCTGCCTTCAAACCTGACCACTGGTGCTGATGATGAGGAGTTAGTGCACTCTCCATGGGAATATGTGGGTTTCCCCTGGGTAATCTTGCTTCCTCCCAAGTCCTCACTTCCATTTGAGGTATGTGAGGTTAATTGACTACAATAAATACATTGTACGTCAGAGGTAAAAGCTGGCAGGAATTAATAGGGATAGATCATCGAACATAGAACAGTACAGCACAGGAACGGGCACTTTGGCCCACAATCAGTGCCAAACATAATGCCAGAATAAATTAATCTCATCTGCCCTCCATTCACCGCATATCCATGTCAAAACTTCTTAAACGTCACAATCGTATATCCGCCTCCAGCACCACCCATCACCCTCTGTGTAAAACAATTTGCTTCATACATCGCCTTTAAACTTTACCCCTCTTACCTACAAACTATGCCCTCAAATCTTTGACATTTCCACCCTAGGAAAAAGGTTCTGAATGTCTACCCTATCTATGCCTCTCACAATGCACAGAGAATCAGCGATTGCTTGGTAGTCAGGGCCAACGGTGGAGTGAAGGGCCAACTTCTACATGGCATGACTATGACTCCCTAACCAAAAGAGAGCTGAGGAATTGCATTTCCATTCAACCTGTAGTGTGTGACCAGAACGCAATGTTTGAACGGCAGGGTGGAGTCAGGCTGCCTGACGAGATTTAAGGAGCACCTGGATGACAATATGAAGAGCCATAATGTGTGAGGGAGAAACTGGAAAGTGCAAATAATTGCAACTAAATATTTGATGAATACATAACGCAAAGGGCCAAATGGCCTCCTGTGCTGTCATTTCTAAGATCCACTGACCATTAATAAAACATGGATTACAAGATGTCCAATGTGTCTGAACCAATAACATACTTTAAAAGGGAACCACAGGAAACTTCAGTAAACCTTGAGGCTACAGAAACAAAGTGAACAGATTTGATTTTGTTGAGACACAAGGAAATGCAGATGCTGGAATCTCAAACACAGCACATGTTGGGGGAACTCAGCGGGTCAGGCAGCATCTAAGGACAGAAGATGTTCCGGGCTTCTTCAGACTGGTTGTTGGTGGGGGAGAAAGCAGGAAAAGGGAGATGGGGACGGGTCAAAGCCTGGCATTTGATAGATGGATACCCCCCCCCCCCCCCCCATCTGTAACCACCTATATCACCTGCCAGATTTTATTCCACTCCCACTTCTCTTGTCCAGAGTCGGAAGAAGGGTACCGGCTAAAACATTTCCAGTCTATTCCCGATAAGATGTAACCTCGTGTTCTACGCTCGTTTGAAGATAATTTATGTAGAAAAGGGAATTTTATTCACAATGCCTTTAAAAAAAATTATAGCAAAAGTTTATCCTTTATCTGTGCACTGTGGACAGCTTAATTGTAATCTTGCAGAGTCTTTTCTGTGACTGGATACCATGCAAACAAAAGATTTACACTGTACCACAACACATGTGACAATAATAAACTAAACTAAATAGCTTATTGTGCATTTTGTTCCACTTTTTTGAAGCTAGGCTTCAGCTGAAATAAGTTGAGTTTATTGTTACATTAAGTTTAGTTTTTTTTTTAGTTTAGAGATACAGCGCAGAAACAGGCCCTTCGGCCCACCGGGTCCGTGACAACCAGCGATCCCCCGCATATTAACACTATCCTACACCCACTAGGGACAATTTTTACATTTACCAAGCTACATTAACCTACAAACCTGTATGTCTTTGGGGTGAGGGAGGAAACCGAAGATCTCGGAGAAAACCCACGCAGGTCATGGGGAGAACGTAGAAACTTCGTACAGACAGCACCCGCAGTCGGGATCGAACCCGTGTCTCCGCGCTGCATTTGCTGTAAGGCAGCAATTCTACCGCTGCTCCATCGTGCCGCCCTGAGGCGCAGTGAAAAGCTTTTGTTGCGTGCTAACCAGTCAGCGGAAGGACACTACATTACTACAATCGAGCCATCCATTGTGTACAGATACAGGATAAAGGGAATAACGTGAATAACATTGAGTGCAAGATAAAGTCCAGTGAGCAGGGCAGAGTCAGTCCCTCTGGTAGAACACACAGAGGCCACCCAGGAAATGGGCTGGTCTCATCACGCACTGGACAAGGACTATCACAAGTATCAGTGCAAAGTCAGCTCACTCACTCACTGAGTGCCACTTAAGATTCCTTGAAACCATTAGATTCTGGCACAAAAAAAAGATCAAAAGAAACACTGAGAAAGCTAACTTGGCAGTCCAGTTGGAAGAGTGTTGCTCTGCATCTTTAAACAGCTGGAGGCTCACAAACCATGAACCAGTTCAGCTTTCAGGGCACGACTGAACAGACTATTCTCAATAACCTTTTATAGAGACACATGCGCACGGACACAGGCCCTTCGGCCCACTTGCCCATGTCGACCAAGATGCCCACGTTTGACACGTTTTCTTCGGCACCTCTCCTTGTCGAAACGTCTTTTAAATGTTATAAACATCAACTGCAGATGCTGGTTTATACCAAAGATAGACACAAAATGCTGGAGTAACTCAACAGGTCAGGCAGCAACTCTGGAGAAAATGGATAGGTGCGATTTCAGGTCGAGACCTTTCTTCAGCACTGTAAAATGTTGTTATCTTAAGGCTTTTCCCCTCCAGTGCTTTTCCTTTCTTTTTGTTTTCCCGTTACATCAATTGGAGCTGTGATGTGGGCCCAAAAGCCGGCTCTCCAACCTCCCTTACAGGCTCCTTACCAAAGCTGCCTTTCTGCTTTTGAGAAAAAATATTTGCTCAGCTCATTTCTTTCATACCATATCAAACACATGCCATCAATCTGGGCACCAAAATCTACAGTCCTTGCTAGTATTTGGCATTCTGCCGAATGACTTTCTCATACTGGATGCCTTCATAATGACCTCAAATAGATGAAGAAGCCAGAAATCGACATTTAAATCTTTAAGCTCCCGCATCTGTTCTGATTGTGAGTGAAACGTGATTGTTCATTCAAAAGCTAACAGTCCATCTTTTATTTGTTATTTTCCTTAGTTTATTGAAGATGTTCAGAAATGCTGGCAGAATGTTTGGGGTTGGAAATTTAAACCTGGAGTTTGACTTTAAACTTTAGAGATACAGAGTGGAAACAGGTCCTGCGGCTCACCGATCACCCGTACACTAGCACTAACCTACCCACTAGGGACAATTTGCATTTATACAAGCCTATTAATCTACAAACCAGCACGTCTTTGGAGTGTGGGAGACAACTCATAAAAAACCCACGCTGTCACAGAGAGAACGTGCAAACTCCATACAGACAGCACCCGTAGTCAGGATTGAACCCGGGTCTATGACACTATAAGGCAGCAACTCTACCGTTGCCCTATTGGTCACTTTTCACTCTTGCCCAAAGCAAGTACGTTCCTGCAGTTAAGACATTAAGGCAATAGAGACTCGAAGAAATGACAGATGCTGGAATCTTGATCAAAACACAAAGTGCCAGAGGAACTCAGCAGGTCAGACAGCATCTATGGCGGGAATGAACAGGCGACCTTTTGGGTTGGGACAATAAGGGAAATCTCATGAACCTAGAATTGGAGTCAGCCAGGTATTAACTTTCCCATGGCATTGTGTGTAGAACTTTGCCAGGCTTTCCAGCGCTCTAAATTAACGGTGTCCTGATTGGTGAATATGTTTAGGTTGAGACTTATTTTAAGCAGAAATAATATGTGAATGCTTCATTGAGCATAATTCCGACTGGTAACTACGCACTTCGTCCGAGCACATTATCGCACGCGTCCTGCAAGGCGTCTTAAATGACCAGCTAAATTGTCATTTGGCAACCTAAAAAGTTGCCAAGGTTGCCCGGCTAGCAACAGAGAAAAAAAGTTCAGTGAGAGCCCTGCTTTCTGACTGCAACCCTCCACTCAGCCCCAAGAACATATCGATTAGCGGTTCAATTCATCGGCCTGTGTGGTCTCGCTGTCTGCAATAAGACTGAGACTTTTACCCACACAACAGTCAGTTAAAATAACCAACTAAATCTGCTGCAGACTGTGTCCTTAACACACCAAGCAATATTCTGGCACATCGGTCTATGTGCTGGAATTCTCAAGCTGCTACTTCGAGCCAAAATGAGAACCAATAAGGTGGAATGTGTTTTCTGAAAAAAATCCAATTGGAAACCAAACCAATTCAGACTTTAAGCCGAACATACTGTCTCTGCGAATAACTTACCAATGATGATGAAAGTTTGGGCAATTAATTTTTCCTCCGACAAATAGCTAGAAATATAAATATCACCAGTCTCCTGTTAAATTATCAACGCTACGTTGATAATGACTGTTTTTTTATGACCCACCAACTGTGAAGTGTTCAGGCACTATTTACTTTTTCAGGCCCTGCTAAAATCCACCTCCTTCGCAAGTCTCTCTCCAGATTTAGTCAATAATTGTTATTTACCACCCCCTCTCCCATCTCATGCGGATCAGCTCTGACAGCGTTCCCATTTCAAATCCTGCCATTCCCCCTAGCTCCGCTCGCTCTGTTGCTTACTCATCTTGTCCGCTCTGCCTGGAGAGGTCTTATTTTATAGTCCTGGTCCTTTAGACATTTACTTTAGACATACAGCGCAGTAACAGGCCCTTCACCTCACCAAGACCGTGCCAACCAGCGATCACTTCGTACACCAGCATTATCATACACACCAGGAAAGGTTTGTAATTTTAACCAAAGTCAATTAACCTACAAGCCTGCACGTCTTTGGAGAATGTGAGGAAACCAGAGCACCCGTAGAAAACCCATGCGAACGTACAAACTCCACACCGACAGCACCCATAGTCAGGATGGAACCCGGGTCTCTGGCACTGCAAGGCAGCAACTCTGCACTGTCAATGTTGCACTGTGCCGTTCCTATCTACCTTACGTCAGAGGATCAGCTCCCCATTCCTGAACATCGTGGGGGCAGCACAGTGCCACTGCAGTAGTGCTGCATCCTTACGGCTCCAGAAGCCCAGGTTCTATCCTGACGACAGGTGCTGTCTGTCCGGAGTTTGTACGTTCTCCCTGTGGCATGTGGGTTTCCTCCGGATGCTTCGGTTTCTTCCCACATTCCTAAGACATGCAGGTTTGTAGGTTAATTGCCTTCTATAAACTTGTCCGTAGTGTGGAGGATAGAACTAGTGCACGGGTGATCGATGGTCGGCGAGGACTTGGTGGGCCAAAGGGCCTGTTTCCACACTGTATCGCGCTCTCGACTCAAAACATCGACAATTCCTTTCTTTGCACAGATGCTGCTCGACCCGCTGCATTCCTCCCACCAATTGTTTCTTGCTCCAGTGTCTGGTAATTTAGGTACCTTATGTCTACATTATTGTCTGCACTTGATTCTGCAGTTAATTACACTTGAAACAGTCAACGACCTACAGCAGCAACGCATGGAAGTGACTGGTCCAGAATCCAAATGGGCATGACTTCATCTGGAAATCATTACCCTGGGTTAAATCACCAGCTAGCATTATTCAATTTCTAGACTAACATTGCAGTAACCCAATAAAAAAACACTTTCCAAATAACATGGACAGATACCAATCGATTACACAGCAAAACAGAGCACACAAAATAGCCACCGCAGTCAAACAGAACTAACAAAGGTAAAAGAAAATACATGAGGCAGAACAGAATCCTCACATATGCTCAAACAAAAAAAGTAAACCATACAGCATCAAACAGAATAAGTCATATAATATGAATAAACACCACAGAACATGGTTACTGATACAATCATACACTTACATGACAAACCAAGCAACCATAGACAAAGAGATGCCAGACAGAGGGAAAAAGAAGCCACTGATGATCCCTTTTCCTGTCTCCCACGCACCGCCTCCACTTGGAACTATTTATCCAGAACTGCCGTCGGGACATCATCGACTTCTCCACCCCCGTCTCACTCCAATCTCTCCAGCCCTGAACGTACTGCGATCGACTCACTCCGTAACAACCCAGACTGGGTTATCAAACCCGCCGACATGGGAGGTGCCGTGGTAGTCTGGCGCGTCAATCTCTACAAAGCTCTCGATCAACCATGACCCACTGACGAACTCTCGAGCACCATAACCGACTTCATCAGACCCTCCCGAGCCTCCGACCTCATCGCCGCCCTGGCAGACCATTAAAATCCCTTATGTTCGTCTCCATGCATTCCATTCAGGCCCCCATCGTCCAGTCAGCTCACTGGTACGCTACGTCGAACAATCCTTGTTCTCGGCGTACCAGGGCCCCATCCCCGACCTCTACCTCCGTTACATCGACGACTGCTTTGGTGTCACCTCCCGCACCCACACACAACTGACTGACTTCATTCATTTCACCACCAAACTTCCATCCGGCACTCAAATACACTTGGACCATTTCCGACACTTCCCTACCATTCCTTGACCTCACCATCTCTATTGCAGGTGATACGCTCCTGACCGACATCCACTACAAACCCACTGACTCACACAGCTACCTGGACTACTCTTCCTCCCACCCTGCTTCCTGTAAGGGTCTACGCCGCATCTGCTCCCAGGATGAGGTGTTCCACACCAGGTCATCACAAATGGCCTCAGAGAACGGGGATTCCCCTCCCCCACTATTGATGAGGCTCGCACCAGGGTTCCTCACCTTTCACCCCACCAGCCGGCAATACAACTTATAGTCCTCCGCCAGTTTCGCCACCTCCAACTGACCCCTCCACCCGCCACATCTTCCCATCTCCCCCCGTCTGCCTTCCGCAAAGACCGCTCCCCTCCGCAACTCCCTTGTCCATTCTTCCCTCCCCTCCCACTCTACCACTTTCCCTTGCAACCGCAAGAAATGCAACACTTGTCCCTTCTCCCCCCTCCACTCCATCCTTCCAGGTCTTCACCTGCCCCTCCTCCAACCTCATCTACTGCATCCGCTGCTTGCCAGATGATCTATATCGGTGAGACCAATTGGTGATCGCTTCTCCGTGCTTAACTAGCATTCCCTCTATCTCTAGTCGCACCAGCTTCTCATTTTCACACCACAAACAGCTTACAATGGCTTGTTCCCTTTATCACCGATACTTTTTTGCATATCTTTCACTCATTGTTCCTTATCTCTCCACATCACCGTCTATAGATCCCTGACCAGTCTGAAGAAGGGTCTCGACCCGAAACGTCGCCTATCTCCATCGCTCCTTAGATGCTGCTGCGCCGCTGAAGCTTTTTGTGTACCATAGACAAAGAGATGCCAGGTAGAGGGAAACAGAAGGATACAGAAGGAAATATATACAGACGTTACACAAAAACAGAGAAAATAGGAGCTGGAATAAACCATTCCGCTTTTTAAGTCTGCCTCACCATTCCATACGCTCATGGTTAATCCATGCTGGCCACCTCTTCTGTGCCAATTCCCCATACCCTCAATTCCTTGATCATAGAATCATAGGGTTTCGGCCCAACTTGCTCACACCGACCAACCCGCCAGCTCTTTGTCCCATCTCCCTCTAAACCTGTCCTATCCATGCACCTGTCTAAATGCTTCTTAACTGTGGCAATAGTACCTGCCTCAACTACCTCCTCGTGGTATCTCTCCTTTCCCTTTCCTCTGACTCTCCGTCTGAAGAAAGGTCTTGACCCAAAACATCACCTGTTCTTATTCTCCAGAGATGCTGCCTGACCCACTGAGTTACTCCAGTTTTTTTTGGTGAAAACCAGCATCTGCATTTCCTTCCTACACATTCCACGACTGGAAAAAATTGGGAGGAGCTGGATTGTATTGTTGTCCCCCTTCCATCCAAGTCTCTGGAGGCGGACACAATGACAAGTTGTAAAGCAATTAATTGCATGTTTCCTATTTAAGTTCCTGGACAAATGTCACGTCAGTTTAAGTGCCTATGTTGGGTACAGGTATGATCTATGATAAATCCATGCTATTTAGCCTGTGAGCTAAATGAAGCACCGTGTGAAAATGCGGCATTGGGTCTCGGGGTGGGAGTGAAGACAAATTCACTGAGCTCTTCGTGCTCCAATGATTCATCCTTTAAGTTGTCTTCAGAGGCGGATTTGCCCTGCAGCCTCGTGCAGGACGCTGAAAAGCAGACAATGTCGAAGCAACTAAACAGTCCAACTGGCAGCCTCAGTATTAATACCAGTTACTTGTACGTTGAACTCAACGTTTTATAAAACTAGAGATGAATAGCAATCTATTTACCTGTGAAGTTCCATTGCAAGAGATATCAGAATCAACATTGTGATATTCATCAAATAGATTAAATAGATGATAGGAGCAGAATTAGGCCATTCGGCCCATCATGTCTACTCCGCCATTCAACCATGGCTGATCGATCTCTCCCTCCTAACCCCATTCTTCTGCCATCTCCCCATAACCCCTGACACCCGTACTAACCAAGAATCTATCTACCTCTGCCTTAAACATATCCAGACCTTGCCGCAACAGCCTTCTGTGGCAAAGAATTTCACAGATTCACCACCCTTTGACTAAAGAAAATAGCAATGTTAACACCAGATTAAATAGCAATTTGACACCTTGATTATATAAGTACACAAAATTAAATTAAGCTTTCAGTAATTACAGCCAGCAGCCCAATAGGTATTAGCCTGCTTTTCTGCTACTTACTGTTCTCTAGGGTATGTCAATCCAAACCCTTGGGTTCTCTTAAAAACCAGAGCTAACAGCCACCTGGAATAAGCTAGACAGACAACAATATTGGACGAGCTGGACAGACGTGACTGTTCTCTGAGGGGAGAGGCCTGAGAGAAGTATATAAAACTAAGAGAGTGGCGTAGACAGGGTCTTTAAATTTCCACCTCAGGGTGGAAATTTAAAGACTAGAGGGCATAGCTTTAAGGCGAGAGTGACAAAAGTTTAAAGATGTACTGGTTAAGGCTTTATTTTACACAGGGGGTGGTGGGTGCCTGGAACATACTGCCAGGGGTGGTGGTGGAGCCAGATATGATAATGGCATTTAAGATGCTTTCAGAAAGGCATATGGATATGCAGGGAATGGACTGATATGGGTCACGTGCAGGGCAGCGGAGATTAGTGTAACTTGGCATCATGTTTGGTACAGACATTGCGGACTGAAGGACCTGTTCCTGTGTTGTACCATTCTGCATTGTGTTATGTTGTTTCTACCTCCAAAATCCTCTTCACAACAAAGCACCAAATATGTTTCTGACCCCCTTTCTCAAACTTCTCTTCGTCTGAAGAACGTTGACATGTTCTACCATTGGCAGAAAGTGATAACCAGCTGCAGTCTCTTCTAATTTGCTAAACTCCTCCTCTTACAGCTGTCATGATCAGGTGTGATATATATCTCTATCATCATGCTGGCAACTCTTGCATTCGAATTTCACATGCAATACACACTACTTCCTACACATCAGATCTTTGCAATAAATGTTCTTCCATTTCTTGGGAGAACTCACCTAACTTATTTACAGCAAGCCAGCATGCTGCTATTTAGACTTGTGGAACTGCAGTGGCTGGTCTACAAAAAGACACAAAGTGCTGGAGTAACTCCATGGGGCAGGCAGCACTTCTGGAGGACATGGATTGGTGACTTTTTAAGATCGGGACCCTTCTTCAGTCTCAGTCCCGAACCCAAACGTCGTCTACCCATGTGCTCCAGAGATGCTGCCCGACCCACTGAGTTATTCCAGCACGTTGCACCTTATTCTATTTTGCATTGATCACCATATTAACAGAGAAACAAAATTGGTCGTCAGTGTATGCACAAGCTACAGATTATCTACCACTGGCTTGATCACTATCCCACTCTTCGCATTGCAAACATGACCAATATTTACATAAATACAAAGTAAAACCTCTGTGCATGTTGGTAACCCAGAAATATTGATATAAAGCAATGTCTGTTCTCCCCATGGATGTTACCTGACTTGCTGAACACCAGGGCGCCGGGGAGATGGCTGCCCTGCCGGCAGTCTGTCGTATATTTTCTTTCTTTTTGTTATTTTTTAGTGTGTTAACAGTTTGTTTTAATGTTCTTCGGATTGTTTTATGTGAGGGGGAGGGGGAGGGGATCGGGGGAAACTTTTTTTCAAGCTCCTACCTTCCCGGAGATGTGATCAATTTTCGGATCACATTCTCCGGGCTCTGCGGCCTACCATCGATGGAGCTGGAGGCCTCCTCGGACTGTCGTGAGCCCCACCGCGGGGCGCAGACTTAACATCGGAGCTGATCCCTTGCCTGGGATCGCTCCCACCACGGAATCACCAACAAGGCCCCGCAGTCTCGGAGAGGCCGAGTCGGGAAGCTCCAACGTCGCGGAAGGGTCGACCAGCCACGACGCGAGGTTCGATCGCCCGGCGCGGGGGGGCTGACATCCCCCCGATGCAGGAGTTTGATCGCCTCGTCGCGGAGGGCCCGATCGCCGCCGGCTACGGGAGTCAAGACCATCCCGTCAACGGGGGCTCGAGGCCCACGACCGAGGAAGAACAAAGGAAGAGACTTGAACTTTATTTCACCTTCCACCACAGTGAGGAATGTGTAGGAGTCACTGTGGTGGATGTTCATGTCAAAATGTGGTTTTTGAGTGTTGCTTTTAATTGTATGACTGACCTGGCCAATGAAATTCCTCGTATGTTGCAAAACATACTTGGCGAGTAATGTGCGATTCTGATTCTGATTTCCTGCATTGTCTGATATGTTCATGCAATGTGTAAAAACAGTCTTGCATCGATGCTTCGCTTTCGAGAAATTCATGGTGCGTAACCCATAGCCTTCGACATAATGCTTTATGGATTGCAGCTATCCTGACGCACTCATTAAGGTGCAGCTGTAGTTATACTAGCTTTGTGGCTGAGGCACACCTTTAACATGCAGGAATTCAAATCACAAAGCAGGGCAAGCACACAGCTGAAAATGAACCAAGTCGAGTGCGTGTGGCTAATTGTGCAATAACTATTTGCCTAGTATGAGGAAATTTGCTTTTCATATAACATATGATGATAGATATATTTCTGCATTAATTGGTTGAAAGATACAGCATGGAAACAGGTCCTAAAGCCCACACTGACTATTAATCACCCATTCACAGCAGCTTCTCTCGCGCCCACAGAGGCCAATTCACCTACAAATTTGGGGGATGGGAGGAAACCCGAACACCTGGAGAAAACCCACGCGGTCACAGGAGAACATGCATGCTCCAAATAGACAGCATTCGAGGTCAGGATGGAACACGTTCTCCGGCGCTGTGTGGCAGTGCCTCTATCAACTGCGCCGCTGTTCCACCCACACTATTTTGTTCAATACAGAAAATGATAAGATGCCATTAATCAGCTGCCATTATTCCATGTTTGGCAGCATGATATCTGTGAAATGATGAAGAAGCACAGGCAGTCAGCAGAGAGACTTGTCACCAGTTTCAAGAAGAAAGAAGAATGAAAATTAGACGGGTGTACAACTGTTCCATTTTTATATCATTTAGCATTATTCATTCTCATTTCAGACCAACACTATTTTACAAATAAGCACTTATAAATGTATGATGAGATAGGGTGGGAGAGGGGAGCTGGATTGAGAATTACCCCTTTATGGGTAAGACCACTAACAAGGACCATGAGATTCAGGAAATATGATGTTCATTTTTAAATCATTAAAGAGTAATTCAAGCAACAGTGTTGGAGTAAATTTCGGAACCAGAGGATGTCGGGATACTTGACTATGTGGACACTGCAACATGCTTACAGAACATTAACTTTGCTGGCAAAATGGCTCTGCACCATTCTCCGCTTGACAAGTCACAAGGACAGATGCTGAGTGCCTGCAATAGCCAAAATATAGATACAGATGAGCCACAATGACTGAAAAACATGATTCAGTTGCTAAGAAGTTGCTATGGGGTTGACTAGCCCCTCACCCAGATAATGTAAACACCTGCCATTTTTTGATAATAAAATAAACCAGCTGTAAGGATCACTCGGGGAGAAGGTGATCACAGACTTGACTCTTCTCCCAGAGCTGTCCAACAATAAAGTTGCTGCTTTTCTCCTGCTCAGGTCTCAGTGAATATTTTCACCAACAATCAGGAACTTACAAATGCCAGCTGGCTGAATGGGGCATTTAATTCAGCAGCTGCTGAGAGAGCATAGCGGTCATGATGTGTCTACACTCAACGCGTCTCTTCCAGCTGGAAGAAGGGTCCCAACCCAAAATGTCCACCCATCCATGTTCTCCAGAGAAGGTCTGACCCACTGAGTTACTCCAGTACTTTGTGTATTTTTTTTTTTTGTAAACCAGCATCTGCAGTTCCTTGCTTCTACATTCTATGAGATTGATCCCTGGGATGGCGGGACTGTCATATGAGGAAAGATTGAAAAGACTAGGCTTGTATTCACTGGAGTTTAGAAGGATGAGGGGGAATCTTATAGAAACATATAAAATTATAAAAGGACTGGACAAGCTAGATGCAGGAAAAATGTTCCCAATTTTGGGCGAGTCCAGACCAGGGGCCACAGTCTTAGAATAAAGGGGAGGCCATTTAAGACTGAGGTGAGAAAAAACTTTTTCACCAAGAGAGTTGTGAATTTGTGGAAATCCCTGTCACAGAGGGCAGTGGATGCGTTTATGAGAGAGTTAGATAGAGGTCTAGGGGCTAGTGGAATCAAGGGATATGGGGAGAAGACAGGCACGGGTTATTGATTGGGGACGATCAGCCATGATCACGATGAACGCTGGCTCGAAGGGCCAAATGGCCTCCTCCTGCACTTATTTTCTATGTTTCTATCCCTTACAGCTGTTGTGAGGAACTCAAAAATTGCTCAAAAAACATTGCTCAAAAATTATGATTGCAACCCGCTTGGTTTACTTGCTACCAGTGCTCTGAAACCTACTACTGTCCAATAGGTGCTAGAAGTTTGCAGAATGACAACCAAACTAAATAAAACATTGTTTTGTTTAAATTTAAATACATATATTGTCCACATAAATTCACTGCCAGCACCAATCCCACTCATCAAAAGTGCAAAAGGGCAGGTGTTTACATGTTATGGCCAATTTCATTACCTGTGTTACAAAATCGACAGCTTTCAAACCAAGACACAACCTACTAATAAACTCAATGGTTAAATTGTACCGTGTAAAAGCGCTGCCAATAAATGATTTTCAGTCCATGGTGATTTTGTTTTGTTTCACTTCCACCTTTGCAATTTTATCAGACAATTCATGTACGTACTTAAAATAAAATTTCCATCAAAATTAAAGTAGTTAACATCAATGGATCAAGGTGGCGATTGACAGATTCTTGATTAACAAGGGTGTCGGGGGTTATGGGGAGAAGGCAGGAGAATGAGGTTTAGAGGGAAATATAGATCTGGCATGATTGAATGGCAGAGTAGACGTGATGGACCGAATGATCTAAATTTGCTACTAGAATTTATGAACATGCTGAATACCCCAGGAAATTTCTGCATCGTGTCTAGTTAATCTTCAAAACCTTTTCCTCCACCATCTTTCTTGTTTAAGAGTGAGGGAAACTAAATGCATTTAAAATTATTAACCCAACCACTCAACCCCTCTGTAACCAGACTTCTGAACAGTCCTCCCATAAGCTAGAGTGTGGTCCCAATCTTCCAACCTGCCACATTGCGGGCCTTGGACTTTTTCTCTGGAACAGCACAAAGCTGAAAACTACATTCGCCGCAATAATATTTTTCTCTTTGCACCACCTGCTGTATTTGTGCATGGCTCGAATGTATGCATGTATAGTATTATCAGATTTAACTGGACAGCACGCAGACAAAAACTTTTCACTGCATCTACGTATACGTGATAATAATAAATCACAACACAAATTGCTGGAGTGACTCAGCGGGTCGGGCAACATCCCTGAAGGACATGAATAGGCAATGTTTCAAGTCAGGACACTTTTGTCCGAAGAAGGTTCCCAACCCGAAATATCACCTACCCAAGTCCTCCAGAGATGCTGCCTGCCCTGCTGAGTCACTTCAATATTGTTCAGGAAAGAACTGCAGATGCTGGTTTAAATTGAAGATAGACACAAAATGCTGGACGGGACAGGCAGCATCTCTGGAGAGAAGGAATGGACAATAGACAATAGGTGCAGGAGTAGACCATTCGGCCATTCGAGCCAGCACCGCCATTCAACGTGATCATGGCTGATCATCCCCAATCAGTACCCCGTTCCTGCCTTCTCCCCATATCCCCTGACTCCGCTATTTTTATGAGTGACGTTTCTGTACAACTCAGTCTGCTGAAGGGTCGCGACCCAAAACGCCACCCATTCCTTCGCTCCAGAGATGCTGAGTTACTCCAGCATTTTGTGTCTATCTTCATTCCAGTATTGTGTTCTATGCAAGATTGCAGCGACTGCATTTCTTTGTATCTACAATAATAAACCAATACAGATACCAAGCAGTTTCAACATGATGGATTTACAGAACCCTGGTGGTTTTACAATACAGCTCATCGCTTTGTTTGCTGTTTTAGTTTCGATTCCATAATGACAAAGTGCAATAAAAATCACCTCTTTCAGCCATAAAAAGCTCCATTCAAAACCATCCATTTGCAGAATCATTTACAGATACACTTTCAGCTGTTATTGGTTTGACAATTTACAAGTGTTGTTTAAATTATTTTAAATGCTGGCTACACTGTCAGTGCTGATGTTAGGCGGACTGATTAAACCTACTTATCTATTAATTGGAATTCCAGCCATTTAGAAAGATTACCAATGGTATGAAAAATCGACCCTTAAACGTACCAATCAGCACACTTCCTTACGCCCACATAATTCACTGCTTCCTCTCAGCTGGCCCAGCTACTATCAGTTTTTACTGAAGTTAAATGAAATTCAACTAAAAGCCAAGGAAATCGCAAAAAATACTTACACTCGCTTCCATAGCAACAGTTCATGTCTGATTTAACAAACTGCTTCATCAATGGGATGTCCATTGTCAATGCCGGATGAGACTGTCTCAAATAAAAATCTTCCTGCAGTTAGAGTCATTGAGTTATACTGTATGGAAACAGGCCCTTCTGCCCAACTTGCCCACACTGACCAAGTGGCCCCATGTACACTAGTCCCACCTGCCATGTGTATGCCCGATATCCCTCTAAACCTTTCCTATGCATGTACCTGTCCAAATATCTTTTAAAGGGGCTACAGTTTAAGCCATTTGGAACGGAGACGAGGAAACACTTTTTCCTCACAGAGAGTGGTGAGTGTGCAATTCTCTGCCTCAGAGGGCGGTGGAGGCAGGTTCTCTGGATGCTTTCAAGAGAGAGCTAGATAGGGCTCTTAAAAATAGCTGAGTCAGGGGATATGGGGAAAAGGCAGGAACGGGGTACTGATTGGGGATGATCAGCCATAATCACATTGAATGGCCGTGCTGGCTCGAAGGTGCCAAATGGCCTACTCCTGCATCTATTGTCTAAATGTTGTGATAGTACCTGCCTCAACTACCTCCCCTGGCAACTTGTTCCATGCACCCACCTCCCTTTGCATGACAACGTTGTCCCTCTGGTTCCTGCTAAATCTTTCCCGTCTCTCCTTAAACCTGTTCTCTGGTTCTTGATTCCCCAAATTTGATTAAAAAGACTATTTGCATTTACCGTATCTATCCCCTCCTCCAACAGAAACTCAAATATGTTCTTATTGGTTGACAAAGACCAATTTTAATTCATCGCTTGTCCTACTGCCACCGTTCGTATTTAAGTTAGCCCTTTACGAGATGTACAACAGGAAGAACAATGGGGCTATTAGTTTCAGTGTTTCCCTGATTTATGTGTTCTCTGCTGTTTTTGAAAGGAATCCCCCCACATCTGATTTCTTACTGCACTTTAGCTGTCACTAGTAATTTTCAGTGCTTTCCCTGTGGCTGGACTAAACGGTGCTGTTACCATAAATTCTGAATCACGTTGCATTTGCTGCAAGGTTTGCTGGGGAAGAGAGGGATTGATCACCTATTGTCCCCGTCTCCACGATGAGCCATTTCATGGGCCACATCTCAGCCCCCCTCCATGTGTATTCATCTCTTACCTAACATGCTCTGTGCCATAAAACTCTGAGATGTGGAGAGAGTAAATCACAGAGGCTCATCGTCACGTTATTTCTGCGAGTAAGGTTGGAATAGATAGAGTAAATGGACAGTCTTTTTACCCAGAGTTGGGGAATAAAGAACCAGGGGATGTAGGTTTATAGTGAGGGGGAAACGGTTTACAGAAACCTGAGGGGACTAAGAGAAAGATGGGCATATGGAATGAGCTGCCAGTGGAGCCGAGGTAGGTACTAAAACAACGTTCAAAAGACACTTAGATAGGTATATAGATTGGAAAGATTTAGAGGAACATGGGTCAAATATGAGCAGGTGGGTCTAGTATAGAAGTGGCATCTTGGTCGGTGTGGGCAAGTGGGCCAAAGGGCCGGTTTACGTGCTTTATGATTCTACCATGAAAAATGAGTTGGTTGGCAAAGCTGTTGCCACTTGCTATCTGGTTATATCCAGTACGAAACATCTAAATAACTGCAAAACACAATGTGCTGGAGGAAGGCAGTGGGTCCGGCAGCATCTGTGCAGGCAATGGACAGATGACATTTTATCCCGGGACCCTTCTTCAGCAGTCTGGTGAATCTGAAGAAGAGTCCCAACCTGAAATATCATCTGTCCATTCCCTCCACTGCCTGACCCGCTGAGTTCCTCCAGCACTTTGCGTTTTGCTCAAGGTTCCAGCATCTGCAGTTCCTTTTGCCCCCAACTAGGCAACAGATTTCCAAATCAGATTCTGAGTTAATAATTTAGGCATTCTTTAGGTCTTTCCACAAGCCATTCGTCAAACATCGCTTACTTTAATGAGGCAGCTTTTGATACCTCCGCTAGTCGACTTGATTAAGTGCTTAGCGATGAAGATCTGCTGGATAAATCAAGTCTTACCATGGAGCTTATTAAGCATGTCCGCAAATCGCTAATCGCAGGGTGTTCCGTCTCGTGGCAAGTGTGAAGGTAGCAAGTTAAAACTCACATCCATTTAGGAGCCAAGCTAACAGTCACAGACTTGCCAACTCTAATACCTCCCATTATAGGTGACACAAAAAACAGTACTGGATTAAAAACTTTCAAAAGGGAGATAATCCCAAAGAACAAATAGCATCACAAAGTTAATTCAACAAACTAATTCCCAGTATCTTCAGCTGAATGCTGATGGGCATGATCTTTGTCGTGTTAACACTTTATTTTGGATAAAGTGTATGCAGAAACGAGACAGATTTTTCAGTGAATGTATCTGAGGGGAAAGTAGAAAGCTCGTGTTTAGTCACCCTGTTTCAATGAAAGAACATTGGGAGAGTCAAAACGTGTTTTTAATCTAAGTTATTAGCGAGCATCAACTTTATGAATAGATTAAAATGTCTGAGACATCCATGTCATTTTCCATCGGTAAGCATGTTTCTAAACTCTAATTGTCACAATCCGTGAGATTATTCCTGCCAGAATGGGATCTAACTCACTATAAATTTACCTGTAACCCTTCCCCCTCTCTCTTTCCTGTGTCCACCCCAACCCCAGTGCACACCCATTTCTCCCACTGTCCCACCCCTGTCCCCTTACACCTATATCCCACCCTCCAGCTTTACATTTCACCCCTTCTCTCCTTTTGTCTCTTTTTTATCTCTAGCCTTTGTCCACCCATTTGCTAATCAACCCCCCCTCACCTGTATCCACCCACCAGTTTCCAGGCTTTGTCCCAACCCAACCTCTATTCCAACTTTCTCCCTCCTACTGCAACCTGTCTGAAGAAAGGTTACGACCTAAAATGTTGCCGATCCATTCCTCCCACAGTGGCTACTGCCAGACCCGCTGGGTTCCTCCAGCATTCTGTGTTTTGCTCAAGATTCTACTGCAGACCCAGCCACAATTCTGCAGTTCCATGTGTCCGTGACACCTGAAAGTGCAAAATATCCACATAATGTATATCGCAGTGAAATTTCAGTCGTTCATTGACTTCATGGACTTAGAGACATAAGTTCAGAAATTCATAAGCGATAGGAGTAGAATTAGGCCATTTGGCCCATCAAGTCTACTCCGCCATTCAATCATGGCTGATTTATCTTTCCCTCTTAACCACATTCTCCTGCCTTTTCTCCATAACCCCTGACACACATACCAATCAAGAATCTATCTATCTATCTCTACCTTAAAAATATTAATTGACTGGGCCTCCACAGCCTCCTATGGCAATGAATTCCACAGATTCACCACCCTCTGACGAAATAAATTCCTCCTCATCACCTTCCTAAAGGAATGTCCATTAATTCTGAGGCTTTGACCTCAGAGACAGCAGGGAGCTGTTCTGTTTTGTGCGGGACTGATTAGTTGGTTCACAGTGATTCTTGTACATATCGTAAGCAATTTTAACGTGATCAAGCCCATATGCATGCTATTGTTCTCAGTGATGAGGTCAGTGGTTCTACTTTCAGTTCATAAGGTCATGTGATAGGAGCAGAATTAGGCCATTTGGCCCATCAAGGCTACTCTGCCATTCAATCATGGCTGATCCATCTCTCCCTCCTAACCCCATTTTCCTGCCTTCTCCCCATAACCGCCGACACCCATACTAATCAAGAATCTATCTACCCCTACCTTAAAAATATTCATTGGCCTGGCCTCCACAGCCTTCTATGGCATTGAATTCCAGATCCCCCACCCTCTGACTAAAGAAATTCCTCCTCATCTTCTTATAGGAACGTCCTTCAATTCTGAAGCTATGACCTCTAGTCCCAGAGTCTCCCACCAGTGGAAACAACCTCTCCACATTCACTCTAACCAAACCTTTCATTATTCTGTAAGTTTCAGAGGTCCGTCGCCCCCCCATCCTTCTAAACTCCAGCGAGTACAGGCCCAGTGCCGTCAAACGTTCATCATATGTTAACCCACTCACTCCTGGGATCATTCTAGTAAACGTCCTCCGGACCCTCTCCAGTGCCAGTACATCCATCCTCAGATATGGTGCCCAAAATTGCTCCAATTGCAATTGCTCCAATAATCCAATTGCAGCCTGACCAGCGCCTTATAGAGCCTCAGCATTGCATCCCTGTTTTTGTATTCTAGCCTTCTTGAAATAAATACTAGCATTGGCTGGATATCACTGATTAAGTCAGCAGTGATTTCCCATCCTTAACTATCCTTTCTTCAACTGTGGCAGACTTTCCAAAGAAGATACCCCTACATGACCATTAGCGAGGGAGTTCCAGGATTTAGACCCAGCAACAATGTAGAAATGGCAATAGATTGACAAGTTTGATAAAGCACAGCATCACTGGGGATTATCCACTAATTAAAACACCATGAGGTGATCCAGCAGCCAACTCACATCTGACTTGCCTCCACACTTTCAGAGAAGCAGCGTTGTTATCTTATAGCTCAACATCCAACGTCACTGTAATATCAACTGTTACAGTCAGCAACCCTACAGTGCATCATCGCAAGGTTCAGAGCATGACAGTCCCCGAATAATAAATCAATACCTCGTCGTCTGAGAGCGTTGATGCTGGACATGATTGATGACATTAAACCACTTCTTCAGTCACAGGCAGAGTGCATGTTGCAAGCAAAATAGATGAAATGTTCAAACTAATTGATTATCTTCTTCAACTTTGAGGGCAGCACAATGGCCCAGCTGGTAGAGTTGCTGCTTCACAGTGCCAGGGAACCCAGGTTCAATAACACTGTACCATTGTCTATGAGGAGTTTGCATATTCTACCCGTGACCATATTAGTTTCCTCTTGGTGCTCCAGGTTACTCCCACTTTCCAAAGACGTGCAGGTTTGGAGATTAACTGACCTCTGTAAAACTGTGTAAGGAGTGGATGAGAAAGTGGGATAACATAGAACCAGTGTGAACGGGTGATCGAGGGTCGTCACGGGCTGGGTGCTTCCTTGCTGTATCTCTCAACTTGTTCTGTCTAATGGACACGGTCAATGGCAATGTTGTTGTTTTTGTCTTATACCAATTAATTCACTTTCTAAACTTGGAGATTCCTGTAGACAGAGAGCTGTAGGTTTCAAACAGTTTTTCCACACATGGATAGTCTGGACTTGGCTAGAACCACAACGCTCTGCAATTTTGTGCGGTCTTGCGCAGAGCTGTTCCCAAATTAAGCTGTGATGCAACCCAATGATAACATTAATAGAATTGACTCAAAGTGTGAGAGGCAGCTGATCATGGATGATTCGGAGTATAGATGTGAGATCGACCGACTGACCAAATGTTGCCAGCACAATAACCTGGCCCTCAACACCAGCAAAACCAAGGAACTGATTGTGGACTTTGGAAGGGGTGGGATGGGGACCCACAGTCCCGCTTATATCAACGAGTTGATGGTGGAAAGGGTCAAGAGCTTCAAATTCCTGGGCGTGCACATCTCTAAAGATCTCTCCTGGTCCGAGAACACTGATGCTATTATAAAGAAAGCACATCAGCGTCTCTTCTTCCTGAGAAGATTACGGAGAGTCGATATGTCAAGGAGGATTCTCTCTAACTTTTACAGGTGCACAGTAGAGAGCATGCTGACCGGTTGCATCGTGGCTTGGTTCAGCAATTAGAGTGCCAAGGAGCGAAAAAGACTACAAAAAGTAGTAAACACTGCCCAGTCCATCATCGGCTGTGATCTCCCTACCATCGAGGGGATCTATCCCAGACGCTGCCTCAAAAAGGCTGGCAGCATCATCAAGGACACACATCATCTTGGCCACACATTCATCTCCCACTACCTTCAGGTAGAAGGTACAGGAGCCTGACGACTGCATTTAATTAGTATACCAGACAGCATCCATGGAGAAAGAAATGGACATTATTATTACAGGTTATTGAGTTTCTAAGAGAATTGGGAATTGTTAGAGGTAAACAACGTTTACCCAGTTTGGATTAAAAGTCATTGGCTTGAAATGTCAACTGCAGTGCATTGTGGTGCTCCAGATGTTGTCTCCTTTACATCGCTGAGATCAAGTGTAGACTTGGCGACCAATTTGTTGAACACTTGTGCTCAACAAAAGGCATACTGGACCTCTAGCTTGCTGAAGGGCCTGCTTCCATGCTATGGCTATGACAGCTCCATGACTCTATATCTGAAGTTTGGCCTCTGGGGTGGTGCAGATTTCACGTGGAAGCCAAGTTAAGTTATCTATTCAGCACTTTGGGCTGAACATGGCTATGGAGGCTGTCACACGCTAGGCCCTGCCATTGTATGAGCCTCCTCCCCTCATGAGTTGTTTAGTTGTGTACCACTATCAATGACTGAATGTGACATTAGCAGAGCTTTGATCTTATCCGACTGGTTGTGAGATCACTTTGCCTAATACATGTGCATTTTGCTGCCTCTCACACATTGGGTCATTTCTACTAATGCTATCATCGGGTTGCATCACAGCTCTGCCCAGGACCACACAAAATTGCAGAGCGTTGTAGCAGAGTCCATCACACAGACTACCCACTTGTGTTGCCATTTTCTACCTGTGTTGCCGTTTCCAGGGAATTATGGACTTGGATCCCAAGATCTTCTGTCGCGGGGTAGACACAATCCCAAAGCCCATCCACTTGTCACTTTAATTTCATGTTTCATGTATTTTTTATGATTGTTGGCAAATTAATTTCCCTCCTGGGACAAATAAAGTTCTATCGTATCATATCGTATCTTCATCTTCCTTCTCTCAAATAAGTTAAAATTGGTCTGAAGATAAACACAAAATGCTGGAGTAACTCAGCAGGAAAGAATAAATGGGTGATGTTTCAGGTCGAGACCCTTCTTCAGACTGAGAGTCGGGAAATGGAAAACCAGAGACATAGAAGGGTACAAAAAGCATGGAAGGTGTGAAAAGGACATATCAAAGCAGACAATGCTCAAGGAAATGTAGTACGGCTCATTGTTGGCTGAGGGGAAGGCGACAACGAGGCATACAAACAGTAAAATTAACCAGGAGGACCGTGAAAGTAGCAGGAGAACGAGGGAGGGGCGGAGAGAGCGAGAAGGAAAATCAAGGGTTAGTTGAAGTTAGATAAATCAATATTTATACCGCTGAGATAAGCTGCCCAAGCGAAATACGAGGTGCCGTTCCTCCAATTTGTGTTAGGCCTCACTCTGGCAGTGGAGGCGGCCCAGGACAGAAAGGTCAGTATGGGAATGGGAGGGGGAGTTAAAGTATTTAGCAACCGGGAGATTACATCGGCCTTGGTGGACTGAGCAATGGTCCCTGCAGTTCTAACACAGTAGAGATTCCAAACCTGACCTGGGGATATCTGGATCATTATCAGGAGTTATATCTTAACGTAAATGATTTCTACTCTTCAAGTACTGAAAATAGCTGAGCCAGTGCCTTCATTTAAACATGCTGTGCTGTGAATAAAGAATAATTTCAATTTTGTACACTTATTTTTAATGCCATTGGCCGCAATTTCTGTTATCTAAAGATCTTCCTCTCAATCTTTCTCATCACGAAAGATTTATAATATAATCACTAAGCTCTTTACAAATACTCTGAATATCTGTGTAAGGGATTGTCACATGAAAATGTAAGATTCATCCATCATGTGTTTTTCAAGTTATTTGTATCAGCATGCTGGAATTATGTAAACGCATTAGGAGGAAATGACTCAACCAGCACCAAAAGCCATGGAGTGCCCTCTTTGGATTAGTGGAACAGCAGCTTTAGAAGGCATTAAGACCATTGTAGACCACTGACCATTAAGGATCGGGCTAATATGGGTGAGTATTATTTATGTGGTGACAACAAATTGTACACATTTCTGAAATAATGCAACCTTTGATGTAGATCATTCCATCTCATTAAATGTTTCTCAATTCAGTGGAACTACCTCCAAAGTACTCCTGCTCTGCCATCCGTAAAGATTTACTCAATCTCGTGTTAAGTGTGTTGAATTGTTTATAAGTTCATATGTTATAGGAGCAGAAGTAGGCCATTCGGCCCATCATGGCTGTGTAGGAAGGAACTGCAGATGCTGGTTTACACCGAAGATAAGACACAAATGCTGGAGTACCTCAGGGGGTCAGGTATCATCTCTGGAGAAATGGAAGCGGTGATGTTTTGGGACGAGACCCTTCTTCAGACTGAGAGAGCCTCCAGAGATCTTGCCTGACCCGCTGAGTTACTTCAGCATGTTGTGCCTATCTTTGGCCCATTGAGTCTACACCATGGCTATCTTTCCCCCTCAACCCCTTTCTCCTACCTTCTCCCTGTAACCTTTGACATCTTACTAGTCAAACTGTATGTGTACCAACAACATTCTTACTTTCTGCAACTTAACTAACTCCTAAATAGATAAATATATGACAAATCAAAAATACAATGAACCAATAACCATAATGCTAGGTAACCATAATGGTGAAGCAGAGGTTCACTTGCACCTCCTCCAACCTCATCTACTGTATCCGCTGTTCCAGGACATCGGCGAGACCAAGCGCAGGCTCGGCGATCATTTCGCTGAACACCTCCGCTCAGTCCACCTTAACCTACCTGATCTCCCGGTGGCTAAGCCTTTTAAATACCCCTCCCATTCCCAATCTGACCTTTCTGTCCTGGGCCTCCTCCACTCTTAGAGTGAGGCCCAGCGCAAATTGGAGGAACAGCATTTCATATTTCACTTGGGCAGCTTACACCCCAACAGTATGAACATTGACTTCTCTAACTTCAAATTGCCCTTGTTTTCCTTCTCTCTCCATCCCCTCCCCCTTCCCAGTTCTCCCACCAGTCTTACTGTCTCCGACTACATTCTATCTCTATCCCGCCCACTCCCCTGACATCAGTCTGAAGAAGGGTCTCGACCCGAAACATCACCCATTCCTTCTCTCCAGAGATGCTGCCTGTCCCGCTGAGTTTCTCCAGCATCTTGTGTCTACCTTCAATTTAAACCAGCATCTGCAGTTCTTTCCTACACATAATGGTGCAAAGACTGATGTCCACAGTGCAACCACAGATGCAGTGCAAAGAAGATCATAGTTACTGAGGTTCGTGTTTTGGCGTTCAAGACCCTGATAGTTGCTGGGGTGAAGCATTCTTGAACCTGGTGGTCACAGTATTCAGGCTCTGGATGCTTTTTTCCTCCATGGCAGTGGTGAAATGAAATCACTTTGTGCAAAAAACACTGCCTTTACCCCGACTGTGTTACAACAGTAACAGAGGCTTAGTAAGCAAAGTAAGAAATATCGGCAGTGATATTCAGCTAATCACAAAATACCCTGATTCCAGTTTGGCCACGTTAAATTTCATTATTATTCCTTACTATCATTCCAACCCTGTCGTTCCCCAACCCCGCAGCGTCCGTTTCCATGTCATTCCCAAACGGGCCTGGCAGACCCATTGTTTTTGCCTGCTGCTTCCCCACCAGACTCATCTCCAAATACGTCGGTTTTATCTCCGCCCTCCCATTAATGTGGGGGGGAAAATTGCTGGTCAGTGCGGACTCAGTGGGCTGAAGGGCCTGTTTCCGCTCCGTATCTCTAAACTAAAACTAAACTAAAACATTTTGCCTCAATTCTCTGGTAAGCAGGCAACTCTTTATTTTGAAACGAGCGTCCCCTTCTACCCCCCACCCCAGTTCTAGATATTCCCAAAAGAAGAAACCTTGTCTCCACATCCACCCTGAGAACCCCTCAGTATATGTCGTGACAACTATAAAACCTATCCTGATAAGATAACCTGACTATTCTGGCTATTACATGATGTAAAGGAACTGCAGATGTTGGTTTATACCACAGATAAACACAATATGCTGGAGTAATTCAGCATAAACAGTGTTTCCAATGTACTTTTAGCGATGTATTTTATAAATTGAAGAATTGAACAATATTCCAATATTTGTATTCACTTCACCTCACAATAAACAATAACATCCTTACTTTTCCAAATTACCTGCTACTCTGGCAAATCATACCCTATGACACTCGGAATCCTTGGTGCCTCTGTTTCGCTCACCCCCACCCATTCAGATAATCTGGCCCTTTTTCACTTTTCCTGCCAAAATGGACAATTTCACATTTCCCCACTGTGATCCTCCCTCCATGTGGCAAATTCTTCCTCACTTACTTGATCGGTCTATTTACCTTAGTCGTCTCCTCATAGTCATGGACATACAGCACTGAGGGCCGCACAACTTGTAGAGCTGCTGCCTCACAGCACCATACACCCGGGTTCGATCTTGACCTCCAGTAGTTTCCGACCTTGGGTGCCACCTGTGTGGAATTTGTAATTTCTCTCTGTGACTGCGTGGGTTTCCTCCCACATCCCTAAGATGTGCAGGTTTGTGTTAATCGGCTTCAGTTTGCTCCTAGTGTGTAGGGATTGGATGCAAAAGTGGGATAACATAGAACTAGTGGGAATTAATGATGGATGGTCGGAGTGCACGCGGCGAGCCGAAGGATCTGTTTCCATGTTTTATACTTCAATCAGTTCAATCATTAAATTTGGCGACCACAGTTGGATAGCTTCTACCAAAAAATGTATAACAAAATGTAAAAAATAAACAAAAACCATCAGACATACAACATAATAATGAGACGACTTTTTGCTTCTTACTGGGGAACATATGGCAGGAAGATAATGTGACTCCTCAGAATTTCTCTACCTTCATGTTAATGCAGATCACTCTCCAGCCTGTCCTCAATAGGAAGTGGTTTGAGAATCAGATCTGTGCGATCACTTGGAGCCGCTGCATCTGGAGTGTCTGCAGCTCAGTCACACACTAAGTTTACCAGCTGCTGTCTTTACACCGACTGAGGGGTCCACACACCACGAAACAGCCTTCAGTGAAGAACAACTGTCTATGTCTGAAGGAAACACCATGTGTTGAAGGATCTCAGCGGGTCAGGCATCATCTTGGAGGAAATGGACAGACGATGTTTCAGGTCAGGACCCTTCTTCAAACTGATTGCCCTCTGATTACAATTAGTCTGAGGAAGTGTTCTCCCTAACGTGTACTTACCCATCATTTGTGTAAGGAGGAACTGCATTTGCTGGTTTAAATCAAAGACCGATATAAAAAGCTGGAGTGGCTCAGTGGGTCAGGCAGCATCTCTGGAGAAAAGGTATCTCCAACTATTCCAAAGATGCTGCCTGACCCACTGACCTACTCCAGCCTTTTGTGTCTGTCTTCCAGACTATCATATGTTGCACTCCCAGCTCTCTTTGCCAAATTTCTCCCCCCCCCCCCTTGCTCCAATCAGTCTGAAGAAGGGTCACGACCCAAAGCGTTGTCCCTCCATTCCTTCCACAGATGCTGCCTGACCCGCTGTGCTCCTCCAGCAATTCTTTCACAATAAATTTAATGCACAAAATTTTTTCAAAGAACACAATGCAATGCAAAATCAGTCATGCTATTCATACCACAATGACGGGCGATTGAGCAAAATCCCTGGGTGTTCACAAACTACTAGTCGGTTTTCAGGAAAAATTGTAATCACTTTAACCGTTATATTCAACGAGCTTCTGGCTCTGACTGAATTGCTTTTCGCACATTTACAATAAACTCAAAAATATAAACATGAACCTGGAAATTTGGGCCAATTTACTATTAGTCTGTATTTATTCTTGTATGGTGCGCTGTAAAGCTTGGATGGCCAGAAATTATCTTAGAAAATGTCAGCACATAACAAACGTTGACAGAATCTCCAGCTGGAAATAAAATGAATTCCCCTGTCGCCAAGTGAATTGATGCAACTCCATGTAGGCCAGGGAAAAATTAAACTACCAGACTCAGGATGGGTATTGCCAGCTTGGCTTTCATTTACCTCCAAGCAGATCTCTAAACTGGGCATCTTCTCCTGAGGTTGAAATATTTGTAGACGCATTAAACAAAAATTCCAGATAATCGCCAGCATTAATTCGCATCCTTTGTGGATTTGGACGTTGTATTTCCGTCACTTATCCTGCTTATGTGGCTTGTTCTTACTTTAAACTCAGAGCAGCACAGCTTTCAAGTGATGATCTCTTTATCTCCCCATCTAAAACCCCAGACAGTATATAGAACGTATAATGGTACAGCACAGGAACAGACCCTTCGGCCACAATATCTGCACAGAACATGATCCCAAGTTAAACTAATCTCCTCTGCCTGCATCTGATCCATATCTCTCCATATCCATATGCTTAACTAAAAACTTTTCAAATGCCACTATTGTATCTGTCTCTGACAGTGCGTTCCAGGCAACTACTACTCTCTGTTTAAAAAAGCCTGTCCTGGACATCTCCTTTAATCTTTCACCTTAAAATTATGGCCTTTAGTCTTTGACATTCCCAGCCTGGGAAAAGACTTGACTGTCTGACTGTGCCTCTTATAATTTTATATGAACTGAGGTAGGTTTTCTCTCAGTGAATGGCCAAAAGAATGGAGTAATCACATCTGCAAGCTAATCGCATGGTTGAATAGCCAGGCTGATTATGAGGTCTCCAGTATTTAAAAGAGGGACATACTCTTAAAGAGAACAGAGTCAAAGGCACTTGAGGAAAGACTGTCTCTCTAATTCTTTTAGCTAAAATTGACAATGTTGTAGCCTGAGACGAGGATCGCTCGACAGTTCTGGAGCCACCAGCAACAAACATGGAACAGCAGAGGTTAGAGGTATCAGGGAGGAGCACTTGCAGAACAGGGAGGAAGGACATCTTTCTGAAGGTCACATCAGGGGTCATACAGCACACATCCGTTCATCATGCACAGCATCTTGAATAATGTTGTGATTTGTTCACATGCCCTCTTTCATCATACCGCTGTTGTGAAGTATTTTCTGGCTTAAACCAGCGCCAGCCTTTAACCAAGTACCAGAACGAGATTATTAAGATCATCGAAGCCTGCAGCATTATTCAGAGGAGATGCTCAGTGCAGCAAAATGTTTTATGATCTGACCAGTGGAGCAAATATAACATAAGAGTGTTCCCAACTGCGATGATATGAGACATACCTTCACACTGCACATGTTTCATAATCCATTCCTACTCCAACAGTGTGCCTTTTACTCATCTCTTCTTCCTACTCAATGGTTCAAAGGCACGTTATTGTCACACGTACTTACTTCCAGTGAGATACCTATATTGCCTGCAGTTCAGTCAAAATCTTACCATACATAGGCTCAAGTTCAAGAACAATAGATTACACTGAGGCACGACACATAGGTCGCCACGTTTTTCCGCCATTTTGTATCCTTCAAGTTCAAAGTTGTTAAAAATGTAGAGTCTAAACTTGCCCATAAAGTATTTCCCAATACCTTTCGGCTCTCAGCTATCAACGGCAACTCTCTATCTTTATCAATCTATCCTTGTTTATTCAAGTCTGAAGATGGGTCCTGACCCAAAACATCACCTGAGGAACAACTGTCTATCTCTGAGGGAAACACAAAGTGCTGGAGGAACTCGGCAAGTCAGGCAGCATCTGAGTGGGGAAAGGACAGATGACATTTTAAGTCGGGACCCTTCTTGAGACTGATCAGTGTCAAGACTACCTATACTCCAATCAGTCCGAAGAAGTCCCAAACCGAAATATTGCCATAAAGATGCCCAGATGCTGCCTGACCTGCTGAGTTCCTCCAACATTTTTTATTTTGCTCAACGTTCCAGCATCTGCAGTTTCTTGCATCTCCTTGCTTATTGCCGCACAAACAGTATTCTAGGTTTACACTTCTAAGGTATGCCTACAGCAAACAGGATTTAAATATAGTGCTCTTATACCTTTCTGTTAAATCACTATTTATTTTGGAACATTGGATAGGAAATTAGATCAAGTCGTCTCAAAGGCCCCAATTCCTGGGGATTAGACAGACTGATTTTCAGAGTCACTAGTCAACTTCAGGGAATCTGGGGATGAGCTAGAAGGGCTGACCTTTGAAGTCATGCACGATGTTTGCATGTTAAAAATATTTGCTCACATTTATGTTCACATTTCAGATTTCCAGTTTTTTAAATTTTCATTGACGATAGATGCGTACTTAATTATTATGTACAGACTCGATGGGCTGAAGGGCCTCATTTTTATGCTCCAGGAATCAGTGAGCCGATGGAATTTACAAACCTGTAAGCTCTTGACAGCTTTATTCCAGGAGTGTCATTTCACCATTCCTCCCAGCCCTTAATAACATAATGCTGACTGGCATCCGTCGGTCAATGCTCACAAGATGGTTGTGTTGATATCGACCTACAAACAAGCCTTTTCCCCGGAAGATCTCACAGGACACTGCTCCCAGCTGATGATGCTTCAGCCTTTGCACAACAATAGCAGCATTTAAAAGAAAAAAAAACAGGAGGTCACAGGCAAAATTGTGATTACAAATTAGTCATTCTTCAGAACGTCTCCAGTACAACACATGTAGATTTATAGACCTCGAAAACATTGTTATGAAAATGTAAAAGGCTTGATGCAACTGTGAACAATTAAGTGACACAGTGGCGCTGCTCGTAGAGCTACTGCCTCACAGTGCCAGAGACCAGGATTAGGTGCTGTCTGCTTAGAGTTTGCATAATCTCTGTGACTGAGTGGGTTTTCTCCAGGTGGTCCAATTTCCACTCGCAACCCAAAGACATGCGGATTTTCAGGTTGATTGGTCTGTGTAAATTATCCCTAATGTGTAGCGAGTGGATGCGAAAGTGGGATAACATGGAATTAGTGTGAACGGGGAAATCGATGGCCGGTGGGGACTCGGTGGGCTGAAGGACCTGTTTTCAAGCTGTATCTTTCAATCAATTCAATCCATCGATTAATGCTTGCCATTTGACGTTGCATATGCCATTTCAAATCATTTGAAACATTTCCAGTCTTACAAACGATTTAATAAATTGAAAAAAAAAGTGGTATTTAAAGCTTCAGATATAATGGTTTCTCAAGTGCAAACTCAACTCGAGCTCTCAGCTCTGCGCGAAGATTTCCAAGATGATCGATGGTCAGCACGGACTCGGTGGGCTGAAGAGCCTGTTTCCAACCCGTGTCTTTCCATCGGTCAATCAATCAATCAACGTTTTAGCCTTGATCTGATATCTGGGTGGGGGCTATGGGGCACAGTATTCGTAGTGGGCTGAAGGGCCTGTTGCGGTGTTGTACTGTGTATTTGCTAGAGGTAAGAAATGCACTTTCCTTACTTAGTAAGGGATTTTTTTTTAATGTCCTACTATGTTTTATGTTCTATGACAGCAAAGTTAATGGTTAGTTCAAAAATATTATTCATCACTGCCACACGGTGACTTTGTTTTTACAGCAATATCAAAAATGTTATATTAGAATCAAGATCAAGTCTGTGACCCTACTGTTCTAACGCATGTTAAATGTTCTTATATTTTCAGAGATTTATTGAATTTGGCCAACTCCAAGTGGGAAAGGATGAGAGAGAACTGATAATTTCCAAGCTATTAATATCAAAATCTCTCCATCTGAGAGAAGCCAGCATCTGTTCACTTGAGATCTTGCACTAAATGGTATGAATAGGAAATAACTGTTGGGACTGTGAAGTGAAACGTGTGCATGACATCTTCAGTAGCTGTTGCCAAACCTCCGTATGCTTCAGTTTGGTTACCCATCTCTAATCTGAATATAGTAAGAGGCAGCAACATGGATCAGGCACCAAGACCGCCTTGTGTCGGAAGGAACTGCAGATGCTGGTTTTGAAGAAGGTCTCGATGCAAAACGTCACCCATTCCTTCTATCCTGTCCCACTAAGTTACTCCAGCATTTTGTGTCTACCAAGACCGACTTATTGCAATGCCTCTGTTGGTTCAGATGATTCTAATCTGAACATTCGCAGAGTCCCAAGAGCTAACAGATTTTAAACGGGAGACTGCTGGTCACACAGGGCAATCACATTACTAAACTCACTCTCGCTGCTCAGCTGTTTCCCCATTCACCTGGGCTCCCACAGTATCTCTCTCAGGATGCCTCAGAAGACGCTCAGTTCCTGTGAGAAACTAACAGGGAATTGAAATGCCATGGCAACAACAATGACCTAAATAAGTGAATCCTGATCAGGGAATAAAAATAGACAAACTGATGTGACGTCGGAAGATCTGCAGATGCATCGATTTTGAGGATATAACTCTGAGGAGTCGAGGGGAACAGGGCCCGTGAAAGCTGTTTGTGACCGAGCCCGTGGCTATTCACTTTAAGTGAAAACCATACATAATAATCGTAAAGTGAATGAATACGGCAAAATGTCTGTACTTGCTGGAGGTAAGAAATGCAGTTTTCTTATTAAGGGATATTTTTATAACGTCCTACATAGGGATTCTGCAAAACGCAGTAAATTCCCTTCCCATGGTGAGAAATATGCACTTTTAATTCCCTATCATAAGGCTATTAATTCTACTCGTACATCGAGTAGAATTAGGCCATTCAGCCCATCGTCTACTTCAGCCATTCAATCATGGCTGATCTTCTCTCCCTCCTAATCCCATTCTCCAGTCTTCTCCTCTTAACTTCCGACACCCATACTGATCAAGAATCTATCTTTCTCCACCTTAAAAATATCCGCTGACTTGGCCTTCACAGCCTTTTGTGACAAAGAATTCCACAGATTCACCACCCTCAGGCTAAAGAAATTTATCTTCGTCCCCCTTCCTAAAAGAACGTCAGAGGGAAGCTCTCCCCTTCAACTTCAGATTTCAATGCATAAACAGCAGCCTTCTACGGACATTGGGAAGCACTTATCAATGCATGGCTATATTCATAAATTCAAGACCTGGATGATTTTACAACTAATTTTTTTCTCCAAAATAAATAGAATGTAACATGGGGTAATAGATGAGCTTCCAGATAAATTAACCAGATGAAGTTTTTTTTTTACATGCTGATGTCAAAAATGTCAAAGTTACACACAAATCGAGTATTTTGTACAATGTCAAATATATTTTCTTATAATAGAAGTAGGCTATGCAGCCCACCGTCTGTGTGTAGGAGGAGCTGCAGATGCTGGTTTAAACAGAAGATAGACACAAAATGCTAGAGTAACTCAGCAGGACAGGCAGCATCTCTGGAGAGAAGGAATAGGTGACATTTTGGGTCAGGACCCTTCTTCAGACTAGACTGAGTTTATATCTATCTTCAAGCCCACCATCTATGATAGATTTCATAGAAATTTACAGAGGACAATTAACCTACAAACCCGCACATCTTTGGGATGTGGGACGAAACCGGATCACTCAAAGGGAACCACAGGGAGACTGTGCAAACTCCACACAGACAGCACCTGAAGTCAGGTTCAAACCCAGGTCTCTGGTACCCTTCTTCATACTGCTGGATTAGGGAGGAGAAAGCAGGAAAAGAGAGGTGTGTGTAGAGCTAATCCTGGCAATTGATAGATGGATACAGGTAGAGGTCTCACCCCCACCTCTCTTTTCCAGCTTTCTCCCTCTATTCCAATCAGTCTGAGGAAGATTCCTGACCCAAAACGACATCTGTCCATTCCTTCACAGATGTTACCCAACCCATCGAGTTCTTCCAGCAATGTGCGTTTTGCTCAAGATTCCAGCATCTGCAGTTTCTTGCATTTGCACTATTGCATGGACATCTTGATAAGAATTACTCTTCAATATTAATGTGACACAGTTACTCATCCTCTGCCACAAACTAGACACCAACACCATGCTTCCATTAAGCAAAGCTAGACATCAATCCAATTTCATGTCCATCAAGACCTGAAAATATTTTTGACATGAGCTCTCTAGAGCAAAACAGAAATCTTTAAGCAGAGAGTTCACCATTCACCTGACTGGAACTCCACCGATGACCTATAAATAAACAAGAAAATTGCAATTTTTACAGTCAAGCCAAGCTCAAGTCATGCTACTTCCATTTTATAATTATTTTGTACAGCAGCTTTGAATCTTAGTGGACAAATCGTGCAATGATCACAAACAGCCATTGGATCCATCATCAGGGCAGCTGAGTGGCGCAGCGGTAGAGTTGCTGCATTACAGCGCCAGAGACCCTGGTTCGACCCTGACCTCGGGTGCTGCCTGTAAGAAGTTTGCACGTTCTCCCTGTGACTGTATGCGTTTCCTCCGGGTACTCTGGTCTCCTCCCACATCCTAAAGGCGTGCAAGTTTGTTGGTTAATTGGCTTTGGTAAATTGTCCGTAGTTGTAGGATAGAACGAGTTAATGGGTGATCGTTGGTGGGCGTGTCTTGGTGGTCCGACAGGGCCTGCTTCCACGCTGTATCTCTAAACTAAACTAATTTAAAATAATTTGTAAGAGGGGGCGGTTCAGTGATTTATGTCTGTTTACCTTTTGAACGCTAAGACCAACTAATTGATAAGAAATTCTCTGGACGCTTCCGCTCTCCGTTGGCCAAGAGGCTAAGTTGGCGAAGTTAAATGTCAACAGTTCAGACGATCTCTATCGCATTTCAAGGGAGCAAAATCGCGCAACATGCAAATGGTGTAACGACTGTAATCACAACGGGAGATCTCGAAATAATTCAACAGAAAAAGCAATTTGCGGAGAGACAACTGCTGTCTTAACTGTCCTGCAGTCATCACCATTCAATTCAATATGCACAACAGGCTGCACAGCAACACAGCAATAATCAGTTTTCAAATATAGTTTTTTAAAAAAAAGGAAAATCTAAAAATTTAACGTGATTACACATCTTGTCCCTCATGGATGTAGATGGAACACGTTGAGTCAAATAAGCCACTAAAACTATCAAAGACCCACACCACTCTGGCTCTGCTCTCATCTCTGCTACCATCAGGAATAAAGTACTGTAGCCCGAGATCCATAACCACCAGGTTCATCAACCGTTTCTTCCCAGCAACTATCAGGCACGTGAACATTGCATAACAAAGGACATTTATTGTCACATACACCAATTGGTGCAGTGAAATTTGAGTTACCATGCAGCACACAAATAAGATAAACACAACACTACAGAATTTGACATAAAACATAAAAACATCGCCCCCACAGCGGAATCAGCGTTTCCCACTGTGAGGGAAGGCAACAAAGTTCAGTCCTCTTCCTCTTGTTCACCGGTGGTCGGGGCCTATTGAGGCCTCCGCAGTCGCCGCAACGACGCCCCGTTGTTTCAGGCCCTCTCGCCGGGATGATGGAGCTCCAGCGTCGGAACGGAAGAACACGCTCAGCGGCCTGGAGTTCCGAATCGGCCGCTTCCTACCAGAGACTGCGGCTCCCAAAGTCCACAGGCCGAGCTGGGCGGGGATTCAACACTGGCGACCTCAGCAAGGATCCCTGACCAAAATCCTACCTCAGTAACTACAGCGTTTTGGTTGCACTACAGACTTCAGTTTGCGCTACTCTCTGTAATGTAGTATTACTGATCATTTACTTAATTGGTGATTAATATACATTTATTTGTGCCGCTGCCTGACCCTGCTGAGTTACTCCAGCATTTTGTGTCTATCTTTTTTTAAATATAAATCAGCATCTACAGTTCCTTTTTATTACATTTATTTGTGGTTTGTTGCATTAATGTCCATGTAAAGCTGCAGCAAGGAAGCATTTCATTGTTCCTTCTCCTGGTGTTTATAACAGTGAAACATTCTGCCCCCCTGAGCTGTGGATAGATACAGGAGCCTAATGTTATCACATACAAGAATAAACTCTGCCAAGCTCAATAAGCACAGGGGAAAACTATGAACTGATATCCCAATCTTTACCTAGCTTGGAAAAGCATGATACCAGCTTACATTAGTCCACAAACATAAATATTTTTCCAAACTTAAAAAAAACCCATTCAATTTCTAATTATAAAGTAAAGTAATCTTATTGAAGGAACAAAGAATTTAACTACTGAAATAAGATGCCTTAATACATGAACTCCACTTCTATTGAATAAACAGAATTAATCTGATGATTTCCTCATTTTTCTCTCCACCCACATTTCTTATCGTATACACATTACTTTCTGCAACTGACACTGAGGAGGAAAGGAAGAGAGAGAGTGCATGTGGGGGTGTGTGTATATGTGTGCATGAAAGCTTATGCGTGGGTTTGTTTGTGAATGGAGTGGGAGGGAGTGTAAGAGAAAGAGTGTAGTATGCACGCGTGTGCTCGTGTTTCTTGTATGGCGTGGGGGTGCATGTGTGGGGGTGGCGGAGTGCGCACGCATGCGTGCGTGTCTGTGGCGGGGTGAGATCCATCCATTTGGAAGAGTTAGAGTGCTGGTGGGATCCATGCTTTGGTGAGTGCATGTACCACGAGATATTTATTCATACTCATTTATCCTATCGATTCCCCTCATATTTTATACACTTCTATAAAGATCACCCCTCGGCCACCTGCACTCCAAGGATTACGAGTGCCAAGCCTGCCCAAATCTCTCCCTAGAGTTCTGGCCGTGGAATCTACTTTGTGCATTGCTGAGTGTGGGCACAAAAGTGGGACAGGAGAGTCCACTGGAACTTCATACCAAGCAGGCAAGAATAGTCAGTATATAAGCAACTGCACAAAGTTTGGTTTGCTAATCTAGAAACATTTGTGGCACGGTGGCGCGGAGGTAATGTTGCTGCCTTACAGTACTGGAGACCCCGGTTTGATTAGATTAGATTATCCTTTATTGTCATTCAGACCTTTCGTTATTTCAAAATTTCGTTACCTTGCAGTGGTGGAAGGCAAAAGTCTTAGAGTCTCTGTCTTCTTCCCTCCTTGTTCTCCCTCTGCGCTGAGGAGATCCAAGCCTCCGATGTTGCCGTCCACTAGGCCCGCAGCCGAGCCTCCGAAGCCGGGCTGCCGCGACCGCCGTCGCCGGAATGCCGGAACACCGCCACAGGGCCCGCCGCTGGAACGCTGAAGCACCGCAGCTCCAAAGCCAGGTCGCTGCTGGAGCACCGCAGATCCTGACTAATGGCCCTGTCCCATGGCACGGGTTCATTCCAAGAGCTCTCCCGAGTTTGCCCCGATTCGAACTTGGAGGTTTACGGTAATGGTCGCTCGTCGGTACTCGGGGCTCTCGTGGACATTTTTCAACATGTTGAAAAGTCTTCACGAGTCTTCCCGAGCTTACCTGCCGTTAGCGAGTCTTCCCAAGTACCTGCCGTTAGCATTACGAGCCGCTATGAGTCGTCTCCGAGCTCCAACGTGCCCGCTACGTTCATTCTCCGTGCTTACCACGAGTTTGATTTTTTTTTAAACTCGGGAGAGCTCTTGGAATGAACTCGTACAGTGGGACAGGGCCATTAGGGTGCAGTCTGTACGGAGTTTGTACTTTCTCCCCATAACCTGCGTGCATTTTCTTCGGGATCTCCGGTTTCCTCCCACACTCCAAAGACGTACAGGTTTGTAGAATAATAGGCTTCGGTAAAAAGTGTAAATTGTCCCTCGTGTGTAGGATAGTGTTAATGTGCAGGGATCACTAGTCGGAGCAGATTCAGTGGGCCGAATGCCCTGTTTCCATGCCGCATCTCTAATCTGAACTAAACTCAACATAGGTAACCAACCAAATAGGAACAAGCCACCAGAAACTCCTCCAATCATAGCCATGACCATCTAGACCTCGTCATGGAGTCGTAAAGTCGTAAACTATCATAGACTTCTTCAAACAATAGAAGTAGCGATTATGAAACCGGACATGGCAGGTACTAATTAACGGTCACTCAAAGTGGATTGAAGTCAAACATGAGTTAATGTACTACAACTAAATGTCCTATGTCTGAGGTGTTCTACAGATACATATGATGGCTTGTCTGAAGAGATTAATTCTGACAGACACAAGGAATTGCAGACAAATCTTTAGCAAAATACAAAGGTGCTGGAGGAAGTCTGCAGGTCAGGCACATCTGTGGAGGGAATGGACAGAGGATGTCTCCGGTCCAAACCCTTCTGCAAACTCAACAATTCAGGTTAATTCTGGCAATAGTAACCCGGTTTGATCTCCTCGCTTAACAATCCTCATGCAACAGAATGACACCAAATATCCCCTGGATTCAAAAGGAGCAACCAAGACATCAGGCAAAAAGTTAAAGAATATTTTAAGAACCAGATATTTAAAACTCAGCACAAAACTCTTTTTTTTTGTCCAATATTCTGCTGAAGAACAAACAATTCTGCACAATTTCACAGGATGCACACCTGAAGATTCTTATCAAAGGGAAGACTGAGAACTTGTTTGAGTCGTATTCAAATTTGCACCGAAAGTTGAAAAGAAACATCTGCACATAACAGGTTGCCATGACATTATTGACAAGGAGGTTTGACCAAATTTAGTGCTGCATTTTTAGCCCCACACAAGCAAGTCGAACTCATTACCAAGAGGAAGTACAGTAGAGGTTTACAGAATCAAGAGATATTTGTTTGAAACCGGAAATAAAAGCAGACATTATCACATGCATGAAATAAATTGTGGTAGAAATGCGCCAAGTCCGTATGGTGAACCACTCAGACATAATGTTGCATTGGAGCTGGGTTTAATCCCGACTTCCGCGAGTGAAACACAATTCCAAGCTAGTCGGACAAAGAAAATCACCTTCAAATAAATCCCAATCCAGAGCCAAACTGGCCAAAGGTTCATCCACCAACACAATCTGGAAAGAGTTCATGAAGACTCTGAAAACCATACTAGATTTAGTCCTTCTGGTAAGGAGTCCTCGCCACCCAGTGACGACCCCTTCTCCCGTCTCCAACTCAGCGATAGAGTTGCTGCATTACAGAGCCAGACACCAGGGTGGGAGATTGCAACCTTCACGCGGTCTGCCGCGTTTCAACGAATGCAATCAACCCGGCGTGCACAATCAAATAAGATCAAATAGAACAAGTTGTCCTACATCTTTAGGCTGTGCACGCCATACGCAAGAAGAAGAAGAGGCAGACACCCAGGTTCGATCCTGACTACGGGTGCTGTCTGTATGGAATTTGTACGTTCTCCCCATGACATAGAAACATAGAAATTAGGTGCAGGAGTAGGTCATTCGGCCCTTCGAGCCTGCACCGCCATTCAATATGATCATGGCTGATCATCCAACTCTGTATGCCGTACCTGCCTTCTCTCCATACCCCCTGGTCCCCTTAGCCACAAAGGTAATCATGCGGTTTTCTCCCAAACTCCAAAGATTAACAGGTTTGTAGGATAATTGAGTTTGGTGAAGACTGTAAATTGTCCCTAGTGTGTAGAATAGTGCTGGTGTACAGGAATCACAGGTCAGCATGGGCTCTGTGAGCCGTTTCTGTGCTGTATCTCTAAACTAAACTCTCTGGACCTTTTCATTTCCGACTGCCAGCGCAACATCAACTGTCTTGACTTCTGAACTCCCCTTACCCACTCCAATCTCCCTCCCCTCTCCTCCTCAACCCCTTTGTCCCCAACATTCTCTTTCTTCCCCCACCCCCAGCCACCCCTTCCCTTTGCCACCCTGGACTCTCACCTATTTCTCCACACCCCCTCCCACTACGTTCCTTCCTCAGGCTTCACAATTCACAACTCTTTCATCCATTTTTCTCACACCTGTTTTTTTTAAACTCTGGCTTGTCCTGCCCTTCCTCCCTTCCTGCTTCCCTCCCCCACAATGTCTGAAGAAAGACTGACCAAAAACATCACCTATCCATGTTCTCCAGGGATGCTGCTTGACCTGCTGAGTTACTCCCGCACTGTCTGGTATTTTGTAAACCAGTATTTAAGAAGGAACTACAGATGCTGGAAAATCGAAGGTAGACAAAAGTGCTGGAGAAACTCAGCGGGTGCAGCAGCATCTATGGAGCGAAGGAAATAGGCAACGTTTCGGGCCGAAACCCTTCTTCAGACTGATGTAGGGTGGGGGGAGGCGGGGAGAAGAAAGGAGAAAGGAAGAGGAGGAGCCCGATGGCTGAGGGAGAGCTGAGAAGGGGAGGAGACAGCAAGGGCTACCGGAAATTGGAGAAGTCAATGTTTATGCCGCTAGGGTGCAAACTGCCCAAGCGGAATATGAGGTGCTGCTCCTCCAATTTCCGGTGGTGCTCACTCTGTAACCAGCATCTGCAGTTCCCTGCCTCTAGGATTCATTTTTACTGTTAATTAAAAATGCACACTAATGTTATTTACGACTCACTGCTAGAAATATAAAAATATAAAGAAAAATATCTTTATAGATACGGATGTATTTATATGCACATACATAATGTGTTTCAATATATATGGACATGCTGTAATCGAAATGGATAGGACGTGGTGTAGTAGTAGTATGTAGCAAGAGTTAAAGAGCAAAGAGGTATTTCAAAACAAATATACATCAGTTAACCGCTATCTTGGATATACATTTACAGTACTGCTTTTGTGAAAACATTATACACCTTCCACTTTTTTATTAAGTGATGATTGCAGGCATTGCCAGCAATTTGATGTCACTATGCCATCAGGTTGGTTTAATATTCATGCACATGACAAGGCCCAGGATAGATTTCCAAAAAGGATTTGATGATGCAAAGAGATCCAGTATTTCAGAGTAAATTTCATTCATTACGAACACACAAAAGACGGTATGGTATAAAATAATTCATAGCCAGCTGTCTCTTCGCGCAAGTCAAAGAATAGGACCGCAACATTTGGATGAGCAACTCATTGAAAATTAGCAATTAATTTAGCTGGCTCATCTCACATTTAAGTAAGAGTTGCACAACTTGATCCACGTAAAAATATTTTTCAGAAGACACGTATAATAAGCCTCTTATTAAGCCTGATGGTGAATGTCCGTTTAATTGTGGAACGGCAAAAGTGTGTGTGTGTGTGTGTGTGTGTGTGTGTGTGTGTGTGTGTGTGTGTGTGTGTGTGTGTGTGTGTGTGTGTGTGTGTGTGTGTGTGTGTGTGTGTGTGTGTGAATGTATATATACACACACACACTGAACTTTTGTTCTCGTTTATTATATTGTTTACATTGTACAATGTTTATATTCTGTTGTGCTGCTGCAAGTAAGAATTTCATTGTTCTATCTGAGACATATGACAATAAACTCTTAATTCGATAAGATGTTTATAGGATATAATTAATTATTGAATGTTATTATGATTTATAATTATTATACGATTCTAATTATTATAATGTAATCAATTATTATTAATGAGTAATTTTTATTTTTTGCACCAGTGAATCTTTTTTAAATATTAAAAATACTAAAATTATGAATATCTAGTTATTGACCTGTACACGATGCCAGTATTCGGTATCGGTCCATACTGTCACAAATAACCCCACAGGCTTCAGGTTTGCAAATGTTTTCACAGCAAACATGCTGCAAGTTTTATCTCTCAGAAACAAGACTGTGGCATTGCATCGAAATCTGAAGTACATGAAGTCATTGAATACTCTGAGGGCTCCCGCGCGGGAAAAGAGAAGAAGTCCGGCTAATATTCCAGGGCGTGTCTCTTCCTCAGAGCGGGATGCTGAAGACAATTCGGGAGCACAAAGTTTCCTGGCATTCACTGGGAAAAGGGCTAACCTCAGAGCACAGGCCCTTCCCAAGGTTTATTCAATGGAGGAATTATGGACGGAGTGATCAAAAGGAAAGCACAGTTTAGTACAAGAAAAAGTTTGCATCTGCCAGCCTACAATGACAATTCTTAAAATGCAAGTGAGTGATTCACGGCTTTCAAAGCCACAAAGACTCCGATGAATTCGAACAAGGGCAAACTTCCAAGGCCAGACACCAGAGAGAATTTATGTTAAAATGAGCAATAGCTTCCCCTGAATGTATGAATGGGGCATTGTACAAGGCATAAACACAGAACAGATTTTGGTCACTACCTATGCTGAATCCCTTTGCCTAAGGCACAAATCCAGCATTGGCAATTCCATTTATTTATAATGCCGCATGTTCCACCTTATAACACAGTACACTGCACTCTTTGTACGATACAACACTGAACTGTCAAGGGAAGGAAACTGGGAGCGGGTAGGAAATCCTGGCCCATCAATGGAATGGCAGACATTTGACAAAGTTTGATCCTTATCTTGACAAGCTGGCAATAATATATTATATTATTTTTATTTGCAGGTATAATTTACTCAAAAACCACGGTTAATTGTTAAATTGGCAATGTTATCAGATGCAATTGCTCTATATGTAATCTTAATATGACTGATTATATTCATTGATACAGCCTGGAAACAGGCCCTTTAGCCCACCGTCACTGAACATCGATCGCACTAATTCTGTGTTATCCCACTTTCTCATCTATTTCCCACACATTAGGGGCAAATTACAGAGGTCAATTCACCTACAAACCCGTCTGTCTTTGGGATGTGGGAGGAATCAGGAGCACCCAGAGAAAACCCATGCAGTCACAGGGAGAACGTGCAAACTCCATGCAGAGAGCTCCCAAAGTCAGGATTGAACCTGGCTCTTGAACATAATGAGGCAGCATCTCTACCGGCTGCGCCACCAGTCTGGCCTTAAATAATTGCCCTTGCATAACTGTCATAAAGCGTTTTTAATATAAATATTTTTGAGATTAGAGGGACATGATAATTGTAAATTCAATCACAAATACAGGCATTTGTGGCAAGATTTGCATATAATGTCCATTCCCAGAAAACAGAACGCGTCTCAACTCCGCTCCTTCCTGGGTATGGTACATTATTACTCACTTAGTAATGTACCGTACATAATATGTAATACTGTACCAAAGAGCAGCAAAATGCTTATGATGCATGTAAGAAGAGTTTGACCAGTGATGCATTACTTGTTTATGACGATACAAGTTGCGAGTTAAAGTTAGCTTGTGATGCGTCCAGTTGTGGGGCAGGAGCTGTGATTCCACATGTAATGGAACATCAACAAGAATTTGCATCATTTACACTTACCAAAAGTGAGCGTAATTATGCACAAATCGACAAAGAAGCCCTTGGTATCATCTTTGGGATCAAGACATTCCATCAGTATCTGTTGGGTAGGAAAGTCACCCTGGTTATTGATCATAAGCCACTTCTCGCTATTCTTGGTCAGCAATACCTACAATGGCAGACTGGAGGATGCAGCTCTGGGTAGTTCTCCTGTCACAGTATGACTACAGCATTGAGTACCGCAACTCAAAAGAAAAAGCTATCGCTGATGCATTGTGGCGTTTGCCTCACGAAGAATCAGATGTAGGCACTGAAGGTGCTATCTACGTCACAGAAACAGTGGACAATGACTTTCTAGTCACAGCAGCTGAAATTGCTGTTGACACTCAAAAGGACACAGTGCTAAAACAAGTATATGAACAAACTTTGTGTGGACCATGTACGAATGTGCATTCTTACAGACCGAAGTAATGTATCTTGGTTTGAAAGTGGATCAAACATAGAAAATAGGTGCAGGAGTAGGCCATTCGGCCCTTCGAGCCTGCACTGCCATTCAAAATGATCATGGCTGACCATCCAACTCAGTATCCCGTACCTGCCTTCTCTCCATACCCCCTGATCCCTTTAGCCACAAGGGCCACATCTAACTCCCTCTTAAATATAGCCAATGAACTGGCCTCAACTACCTTCTATGGCAGAGAATTCCACAGATTCACCACTCTGTGTGAAAAATTATTTTCTCATCTCAGTCCTAAAAGACTTCCCCCTTATCCTTAAACTGTGACCCCTTGTTCTGGACTGGGGGTAACATCGGGAACAATCTTCCTGCATCTAGCCTGTCCAACCCCTTAAGAATTTTGTAAGTCTCTATAAGATCCCCCTTCAATCTTCTAAATTCTAGCGAGTACAAGCCGAGTCTATCCAGTCTTTCTTCATATGAAAGTCCTGCCATCCCAGGAATCAGTCTGGTGAACCTTCTCTGTACTCCCTCTATGGCAAGAATGTCTTTCCTCAGATTAGGAGACCAAAACTGTACGCAATACCTCAGGTGTGGCCTCACCAAGACCCTGTGCAACTGCAGTAGAACATCCCTACACTTATACTCAAATCCTTTTGCTATGAATGCTAACATACCATTTGCTTTCTTCACTGCCTGCTGCACCTGCAAGCCTACTTTCAATGACTGGTGTACCATTACACCCAGGTCTCCTTGCATCTCCCCTTTTCCTAATCAGCCACCATTCAGATAATAGTCTACTTTCCTGTTTTTGCCACCAAAGTGGATAAACTCACATGTACCCACATTATACTGCACCTGCCATGCATTTGCCCACTCACCCAACCTATCCAAGTCACCTTGCAGCCTCCTAGCATCCTCCTCACAGCTAACACTGCCCCCCAGCTTCGTGTCATCTGCAAACTTGGAGATGTTGCATTCAATTCCCTCATCCAGATCATTAATATATATTGTAAATAGCTGGGGTCCCAGCACTGAGCCTTGCGGTACCCCACTAGTCACTGCCTGCCATTGTGAAAAGGACCTGTTTACTCCTACTCTTTGCTTCCTGTCTGCCAGCCAGTTCTCTATCCACATCAATACTGAACCCCCAATACCGTGTGCTTAAGTTTGCATACTATTCTCTTATGTGGGACCTTGTCGAAAGCCTGTTGTCATCAACATGGACTACAACCAGTGAAGGAAACGATTGAAGCTATAGCAAACGCACTCTAAACGATTTGTACAGCTGCAGTTTTAAACTACAGTCCCATGCATAAAAGGATCTGCGGCCTATCGTGTCCAGTTCGCAAACAACTGTGACACAGCTTCGTATTTGCTGTTTAAAATGTTAAACAATATTGCATATTGCAAAACAGTCCTGCACTGTATTTAAAGGTTAAAGTTACAAACTCTATCCGATCCTCATTGCCATTGTAAGATATTACTGCTTCAGCATGTAGGTAGAAACAAGCACAGGTTTTCAGTATACACGGGGTCACTGAGTAGTAGTACCCAATTGTTTAAGACAAAGATTACTTAAAGAACTCCATAGTGAACACACAGGTATTGTGGGAATGAAGTCTACAGTCGGAAGTTGCATGTATTGGCCAGGATTGGACAATGACATTAGAAGCAATGGCAAGCAAATGTAGCACCTGTCAGAGTTATGGAAGTAGGCCTGCCCAAACCCCTTTGCAAACATGGTCTACTAGACCTTGACAGAGGGTTCATGTGGAACACAAACAATCTGATCAGGAAAGTCATTATGGTGGAAGTCAAAAAGAATGTAGGTTCAATAAAAATGATCAGGTTCGTGTTCTCAGCCCCTCTTACAAAGCAAACAAATCGGAGGTGAGAACGTGGAGGACGTGTTAGAAGTGTGCACATGTTTCAGGTCCTGCTCTCCAGAGATGCTCCCTGTCCCGCTGAGTTACTCCAGCTTTTTATGTCTACTAACTGAACATTTCAAAGAGCTCTTTTAATGAACAGTAACATGATGATACCCTGTTAGGCTCTTTTAATCTTCTTCCCTTCCCTACCTGTCAGTCCAACATTTTTGTAAGCAAATATAATTTTTGGAGATGGGCAAAGAGAAGATGTGGCCATCTTCCTGATTTAGGGCAGTGTGAAATATCTGCCTTCAAAATGTAAGGTGTGAACTTTGGGGAAAAAAGGAAAATGAACATATGTGCATCTTTTTCAGGATGGCATGGAGTGATGCTTTTAACCTTAATTGCAACAGCACACTCACAAAACTGCAAAGCTTTCAAACCTTGGATCACATTTCCGGAACAGGCACCCAGCAGAACTCATATCCAAACCATTTCTGGGATATTTTGTTATAGAGCAGGGCTAGTAGTCGACATCACACCTATAAGCCCCAGCCACTATCTGTCTCTTATTGTTCAAAATACCATGTTGGTTCCTTCAACCTCCACTGAGCCTGGGACTTCAGTTTTGCAATATACCCAGAGATTGGGGGTGTATTACTGGGACTTGGTAGATGCTTCCTGCAAATATTTAGTGCATCAACAACATTCTAACTTTGGCCCTATCTAAAATTCCAAAGACCTTGAACAAGTAGTAAAAATCAAACATGGGGGGGGGGAGACCAAAAAGTAAAAGTGGAAATTAATGGCCTGTTGTTGAGGAATGCTCCTTGTATTTTAGACAAATTTTATAAAGGAGTGAAAAATTAAAAATAGAAATATCATATCAGAGTCCCGTCCATTCCGGTGCAAGGACTTTTCATCTCAGAAATAGTAAATACCAGGATCCTACGGTGCCCCACGGTTCCTCCACTCAAAACCACATGGCAAACCCACAGTTGTTTCTTCTGATGTTCTGCCGATATTCTCCTAAGAGACTGGAAGTAATGCTATAGAGACCGTGGCAAATTTGGAACTCTACATCAGGTCCAACACAAGACAGTACGATCCACAATGCAGGCTAAATTAATTCCAAGGGCTCTCCAGTGAAAATGGTCAAACATGAGATGGAAATATCACATGCAAGCAGTAGATCCAAATGAAAAATGGAGCATTTAATTATTGTGCTTCCTTTTTCTAATTATAGACATTCCTTAGAGTGCACATGATTCAAATGAATAAGAAATCTAATCCCGATGAACCAAAGCCATTTTTTGTATTAAAATTTGAATTACTCCAAGCATCGAGGAGCATAAATAACTTAGCAGAGTAGGAATTTAGTGCTTTTGAAAACATCACATTATTTGAGTTGTTGCTTGAAATTAAGTCGCAGGCACAGCCTCAGTTATTCAAACTACAAACCCAACACAGAGCTGGAATTATGTGACATGTATCTAGTGAATTAGTTGCAAAGTAGTCACCGCTGTGCAGAATTTACTAATAGAAGCACACACTGCGGAGAACATGAGATAAAAATGTTTTCTGCGCAAAAGTGGCCAATTTTATGAATTTTCAATAGATTTCATGTTAAAGTGTAACTGAAATTCAAATCGAATTCAAAGTTCTTTGCAACATTTATCACTGTGGTTGAATATCAATTAAGATATCAAGTAAATTAATATCACCTCAGGATGACTCCCAGTATTCTCTGGATCAAATGTGGGTCGCTGGATCTCTCGTTCTGGATCATGTATAGGCAGGGTGGCATAGTGGCACTGCGATAGTGTTGCTGCCTAACAGCGCCAGAGACCATGGTTCGATCCCCACTACGGGTGCTGCCTGTACGCAGTTTGTACATTATCTCTGTGCCCACGTGGGTTTTCTCAGAGATCTTCAATTTCCTCCCACACTCCAAAGATGTACAGGTATGCAGGTTAATTGGCTTGGTGTAAATATAAATTGTCCCTAATATGTTTTGGATAGTGTTAGTGTGCGGGGATCGCTGGTCGGTGCAGACTCGGTGGGCCGAGGAGCCTGTGTCCGCACTGTATCTCTAAACTAAACTAAATTACTAAGCAAGAGGAATTACTAAACGTCTTTGAGATGTGGGAGGAAACTCACATGGACACAGGGAGAACGGGCAAACTCTACACAGACAGCAGCCGAGATCAGAATCGAACTCGGGTCTCTGATGCTGTGAGGCAGAAGCTATATCAGCTGCGCCACTGTGCCACCATTTGTTGTATTTATTTTAGGCTGCCTATGACTGTGTTTTATTAACCATTGACTCTAAGCCTCTTGCTGATATCCTGAAGTTCTGAAAAACAAAAAAATTGTCTGTTTTCCCCTATGTTGGTCACAGAATGGTAAACCACAATTACAGAACTAGGTCTTCTATTTCTGTTGCCCAGCCACAAGGTAAGGATGAAATCAGGCTGAATTGTAATTGGCCCCACTGTTAATTAGCTGGGACTCTGGGCTCTGTTATGTCAATAGTCAATTGGGAACTCAAGAGCGAGATGTGTCGGAAGGAACTGCAGATGCTGGTTTAAACCGAAAATAGACACAAAAAGCTAGAGTAACTAAGCGGGACAGGCAGTATCTCTGGAGAGACGGAATAGGTGATGTTTCAGGTCGAGTCTCCCATTGCTTCTCTCCAGAGATAGTCTGGCCCGCTGAGTTACTCCAACATTTTGTGTCTATCTTCATAGAAGCTCATAGTTGAGGTTAATGTTATATAGTCTTCAGGACCCTGATAGTTGTTAGGAAGAAGCTATTCTTGATCCAGTTGGTCACGGTTTTCAAACTCCTGTACCACTGGTAGGTTGAAATAAGAGCACGTGCAGGACGATGCGGGCCTTTGGTGATGTCGGCTGCATCCGATAGATTCCTTCGATGTTGAATGGATGAAAGTCGTGTTGGCAGCTGTGGAGTTGTGCCTGGGGTGTACATCAGCCACGTTTACAACATTTTAAAAGGGCATCTTCCCTTCAATCATCCAATAAGGGGTTCCTACCAGAAAAAAAAAAAAGCTTCCTGCACACCCCTTCCACGTTTAGTATTTGTTGTTCTAGAAGTGTGGGTGACACTCAAGGCTCTTCCCAGGTACACTGGAAGAACACCCCAATGACCAACAACAAACACAACATCTGATCAACTTTCAATCACTGCTGGAGTTCGATGGGCAATGGAATTTACTGAGCCAAAACACCTACGGAATCAGACGCAAATCTATTTGTAAGCTGTCTCTGCCACTTCACAAGGTATTATAAGGACGTGCCGTTATTAGTAGCTGCCCTGGCATTTAGACCTACCTCCACTGTGCATTCGCCCTACCATGGTTCAAGAACGGCTTCTTCCTTGCAACCATAAGGTTCCTGACCACCACACAACGCTAACTTTAGGCTTCAGTGATTCAGCATGGAAACAGGCCCATTGGCCCACTCTGACCAGCAATCACCCCGTACAATAGCACTGTCCTCCACACGAGGGACAATTTACTATTTACAAAAGCCAATTAACTGCACGTCTTTGGAGAGTGGGATGAAAGTGGACCACTCAGAGAAACACACACACGGTCACAGGGAGAACGTGCAAACCCTATACAGACAGCACCAGTAGTCAGGATCGAACCTGGGTCCCCGGCGCTTTAAAGCAGCAACTCTACCGCTGCACCACCCTCAGCAACCATGAACTTCCATGGACTGCCCTTGGTTGCTCTACGGACCTCAGTTTTTGCACTGTTATGGTTACCTAGTATTACAGCTATTAATTTATTGATTTATTTTGTATTATTATATTTTTCATGTGTCCGTTGCATTTACGGGCCCGTTAAGCTGCTGCAGGTAAGAATGGCATTGTTCTGTTGTCAGTACACAAGACAATTAAACGCTCGACTCTTGATGATGTCCTGCATTTTAACACCTGCAGAGATCAAACATCATACTTTTATTTCAGACAGAAAACTATTTCAAGGCAGGTATATTCCGATTTGCAAAGCTTCACGATCAAACAACTGACTCAAATTCTTTCGCCCTAAAGGCACAGAGATCCGCTTTACTGGCTGGTTACTACATTGCGCATTATTCAGCTCCTGCCCTCCAAAAAACTGCACACTGAGAGCTGGGTGATAACTGCAGCAGAACTACTGTTCTATTGTTAAAATGCAAACAATGGCCACCCATCTCCTTCATGTGTCGTACATTTAAAATATGGAAAGAAACGCAAGTTTTAGTTTTTCCGTTTTGGAGATACAGCGCAGAAACACGCCCCGCGAACCACCGATGCCGCTCCAGCCAGCGATCCCACACATTAACACTATGCTACACACACTAGGGACAATTTTACATTTATATCCAAGTCAATTAACCTAGAAACCTGTACGTCTTTGGAGTGTGGGAGGAAACCGAAGACCTTGGAGAAAACCCACGCAGGTCACGGGGAGAACGTGCAAACTCCGTACAGACAGCACCCGTAGTCAGGATCAAGCCCGGGTCTCTGGCACTGTAAGGCAGTAGGTCCACCGCTGCGCCACCGTGCCACAAGGTTATTTATTTTGGAGTCAAATATATTGGGTTTCTGAATGTCCTTCCATATGTCGGATAAGGTCCACTTCACTTTTATCCCATTTCCACATTAGCACTTCTCTATGGAACTGATGCGCTCCAATGCTGAGCACCAAATACTGCACACTGTATCTTCCCCTTTGTTCTAGCTATTGTATTTGTGCATGGCATGAGTGCATTTATGTATATTGCCATCTCATTTAATTGGACAGCACGTAAATCACAGCTTTTCACTGTACCTCAGTACACGGGACAGTAATAAACCTAAACCTAAATATATTTCCACTGTCAGATGACTGTTAATTTCATTCATTTTAACAATTAATCACTAAAAATGCAATCCTTAAAAGCCAACAATCTAAAACGGCATTTATAGTTGTTGAACCAGAGTTGTCTGCCTTATTGGTTTAAAAGTAACACAGAACGTACAAGAATATAGCACAGGAACATAATGTATGTGCTAATCATGATGCCAAGACACACCAACCTTATCTGCCTACATTCCCATGTGCCTATCGAAAAGCCTCTTAAATGCCAAACCTATTCAATTGCGAACAAAGATAAAATGTATGACACATTATATCTAAATTTGACTTTACCGAACACCCGTTTAATAGCTTCAATCTCATACAGAATTGCATTTGGACTGAAGACATAAAAGCAGTGTGAAATGCCTCAGCTGCTCCCATCTTGCTGATTCAGCATAGAAAACTGCTGCTGACTCAATCATGACCAATTTCATGTTAATGCACGGTAATTCATTTTGACTGCATATTTTCTGCCCCCTCTACATTGACTCTCTTTGTTCTCCGTGTGTAGAATAAGACAAATAAGCCAATAATTCAAACAGGATCTTCAATATCAATATATCTCTGTGGTCAGCTCGGAATGAACAGGGTCCCTCTTTGTTTTAGTTAATTAGAGAACTTTTTTTTTAAAATAACATGAGGAACAACAAGTTTCAGACTTTAGGCTTCCCACTGAACAGTTGCTACCAACTGTAGTTGTATGAGTAACTTGCATTTCTGATGACATTTCAACATTGCAAATGGACGTTTCCCTTCATAATCAAATGCTGGTTGTTAATTAATAGGTTCTATTTCAAGTTAATGATGCCAGATCCAGTAATAAATCTGCACACATGACAGGTCTTCAAATTAAAGTATTAAATCAGAAATAATGTAATCATTGGCAAAGATAGGGTAGACAGTCAGAACCTTTTTTCCCCCAGGGTGGAAACGTCAACGATGAGAAGGCATAGCTTTAAGGTGAGAGTGGCAAAGTTTAAAGGAGATGTGTGGGAATTTTATTTTTACAGAGATGATGGGTGGCAGGAATTCCCTGTCAGGGATGGTGGTGGGAGCACATAAGAGTGGGATTTAAGAGGCTTTTGGATAGGCACATGGATATGCAGGGAATGGATCATGTGTAAGAAAGAACTGCAGATGATGGTTTAAACCAAAGATAGACACGAAATGCTGGAGTAACACAGTGGGACAGGCAACATCTCGGGATAGAGGGATTGGGTGAAGTTTCACAATCGAGAGCCTTCTTCAGATGGGTCATGTGGATCATGTGCAGGAAGAAAATATTAGTATAACTTAGCATTATGTTCTGCGTGGACATTGTGGGCCAAAGGGCCTGTTCTGTGCTGTACTGTTCTATGTTCATTGGAAAAAACTGTCAGTGTGATCCCAACTCCGATAAAAAGCACAACACAGGATGTAGATAATGTGCTGTTATCTAAAACCTGGAGGCACTTTATTCCAAGTAGAACTTCTAAATATGTCCTCTTTATTCAGATGAATATCATGCTTTATTTTCTACCTACCACAAATTAGGCCAAATAATTCTGAAATTAATTGTAGAGTTTCTTTAAACTCTCAGTGACCCATTTTAATGAGTGTGCGAACATGTCCATTTTAAATTGGAGAAGGCCTCCAATGAGGTAAGCAAGAGTGTCATACATCATTTAGAAACACATGTCCAATAACATCACCCAACCTCAATCATCAGCTCTCATCAGCAAAGCATTTGAATTTGGAACTCTTACATTTTCTCTATGAATGTTTAAATAATTAATTATCTGATTGTCTCACTAATCAGTGCACATATCATATTCATGTTCCTTCTGCATGGATCGGAACAGGTGACATATCAATTCAAAATTTGAAAAAGAACAAAACGGTTTGAATTCAATATAAAATTATTCACCATCTCCAAAACGTCCAAAGGTGTTTGAAGGCAACTACGCGGATTTGAAGTGGTAAGAACTGCAGATAATGGTTTAAACCAAAGATAGACACAAAATGCTGGAGTAACACAGTGGGACAGGCAACATCTGTGTGGTCCAAAGTTGGAAACACACCAACGACCCGAATGAGGGATGGTCCAATGAGCAGATGTGAAATTGATCCAGGTTGTCTTACTTTAATGGTGATGGGCAAGGGATGAACCTTTAGCTCCTCTTCAAAATCATGAGTCAAGAAAATCAAGAGTATTTAATTGCCATAAGTGCCAACAACGGAACAATGAAATTCTTACTTGCAGCAAAATTGTCAACACAATACTCACAGATGCATACAATAAATAAAATTAGATGAATAAATTAATAATCCCAATACTAGTGCAAAAGCCCAAAGTCCTTAGTACAACCTAGGGCAGTCCATAGCTCATAGAATAGTTAGTGTTTTGTTGTGCTCAAAAGCCAGATCATTGTTGGGAAGAAGCTATCCAGGTGGTCATAGATATCAGACCTTCTCCGCAATGGTAGGATTGAAATGAGAGTGTGGCCAGCATGGTGTGGGTCTTTGGTGATGCTGGCTGCTTTTTTGAGGCAGCTCCTCCTATGGTTAATTTTGATGTTGGGGAGGTTAGCACCCCTGATGTGCCGGTTCATGACATTGTGGCTAAATTATTGGGTAGTATCCAAAGGATTGATTCAGTGGTCCAAAGTCGAGTTCAGATCCCAGAATGCACACATCAAGATTCTCACGCAGAGAATCAGAAATACAACCATTTTGGGGCTTTTTTTTTTAAGTTCTAAATAAATCCGCAAAGAACTAATTACTGAGAAGCAATTTCACCAATCAAGTACCAATATTACTAGCCTAATGAGCAAACGGCACAAATCACCAGGTAGATTCTCACATTTTCCTAACTTGCCGTGGCCTTTGCGTTGTTTCCTGGACTTGCCTGTCAAACCAACGTCCCATGGAAGGAACATCATGTGTTCTTATGAAACTTGTGAATTATATAAACGGCTAGTCACCATTCACAAAATTCTGTTGGGAATTGCACATTCACCGGAGTAACACAGCGGGGTCAAGCAGCATCTCTACAGAACATGGATAGTGACGCTTTGGGTCGGAACCCTTCGTCAGACTGATTGCAGGGGGGGCAGGAAAGAAAACTGGGAGAGAAGAGGGGGCCGGGCAAATCATGGCTGGCAACAGATGACCTCAGGCGTGGGGGTCGCTGATCGTCTATTTCAGGGTGCGTTTTAAAAATCAGCAAAGTAGTCATACGATGTTGCGGTATATGCAGATCATAAGCTTTAATTATCGGGCTATTCCTGGAAAGAAAGCCTTGATGTCTCAAATACAAACCATTTGGGGGCTTTTTTTAAAGTTCTAAATAAATCAGCAAAGAACTAATTAGTGAGAAGTAATTTCACCAATCAAGTACCAACATTACTAGCCTAATGAGCAAACTGCACTAATCACCAGGTTAGATTCTCACATTTAAATGCCACATGAAGTTTCGGCAGGGGATGGTTAGAAAATTACCGGTTAGATTTTAATTCGAAACTGAATTTAAATGACATCAAAGCAAGTATGCGAATCAATATAAATTTATTATGAAGCACTTTGGTTTTTCCAGTTACGTGTACAACAGACATATCATACAAAAATGCCCAGATTTAACCAACCAAGCCTTTGATAGAGCTAGTCAACAAATTCTACTTTCCCACTTTTCCTCCATAACATTGTGTGTTATTTTTTCTTCAGATATTTCCATAAGTACTTCAAACACTGTAAGTTTGTACATAACTGAGGCCTATCCAGTGTGTCGTAAACTCCAGCAGGACTTCCTTGCTTGATTACAAAGTTAATTCATGTTTTCATTGGTACTTGCTTTTGTTGCCTATTACAGATTGCATTTGAGAAGGTAGTGGTGAGCCAGTTAATTGGGCTGCCACAGTCTTCCTGGTGGCATCTACAATTTACATCCTGCTCTGGTGGAGGACTAGTAACATATTTCCAAGTCATGTTATGTGACTTGGAGGGGAATTCCAGTCAGAGGTTTCCTTATCCTGGAAAGTGCTGTGCTTCTTGTGTGTTTTAGGAGGCTGCAATTATCTAAGTGGGGAGTATTCTATCACATTATTTTCCTGTGTCTGCACCCCTGTTTATATTCTCTTTTGCACTATGTGATGTACTCATGCAAGAGTTGCCAGAATGCACTAAAAAAATAACATGTTTTTGCTGAATCTCGGTATACATGACAATAATAAACCAACACCAATATTCTAAGGTGTCAAGAGGTAAGCCATTTGCTGCAGGATATCCGGTGTCTGATCTAATATTGGAGCCAGGGCATTTAAATGGCTGGTCCAGCTGAATTTCTGTTCAATTATGACACCCATGATGTCATATTAGGGCTCTGGGCTCTGGGCAATGCTAGTGGTTTTGAATTTCAAGAGTAGACAGACAGACTTGCTGAGTGTTGTCATTTGATGGCATTCGTTCAATGTCAATATTAATGTCCATGCCTGGATATCTACAGTCTTTCCACATACAGGAGTATACTGCTTTTATTTTCTTTCTGAAGAGCGGCAATTGGAATGGAGCTGTGTACACTCAGGTAACATCCCAATTACTGACATTTTGGTGGATGGAAGGCAATAGATGATACTGAAGTTGTTTAGCTACAGTACCTTCTATCCAGACTTATAGAATAGAAATATCCCACTGAGATACTCCAGCATTTTGTGTATATCCTACAGTGATGATCTAGCTGTGATCATTGACATCCAACAATCACAGACAACTTCCTCTGCCCAAAGATAACTCTGGTATCTGGAGTACTTTCACCTTAATGCCCACTGACTTCAGTATTGCCAGGATTCCTTGATGCCCACAATTGGCCAAATGCTGCCTAGATGTCACTGGCACAGTACTCAGTTATTTTACCAAAAAAAACTAAAAGATCCCATTGAATTGTGGGGATATTTCATTCGATTCTTCTGCTGCTCCCTGACGTTAGTTTGGGTTACGAACCAAGAAAGGAAAGTCTGCGTGAACTGGAAAGGCCAAAATGGCTTCCTTTTGTGCTGCAACCATCCCGTGATACTGTCACTTGCTCATTTCCCCCATAGATAGTGTCTGACCCACCGAGTTCCTCCGGCACGTTGTGTTTGTTGTGATTTTATCCATCTGCTTTGTTATTTTACTACTGCTACTCTGGAAACTTCAAAATGATGCATTGGATCCCAAGCTGCAGGCCCATTCATAATACCTTAAAGGGCCCTGTAAACTACCCTGGCTGTAGCACCTCCTTCCGAATTGAAGAAACAACTAGCCACACAGCTCAATGCACTGTCCTTCAACCAAATTTATACCCATGCGACAATGCCCCTTTAATTCCGTGAATTTTAACTTTGCTAACAAACCTTGTGATATTATGTTAATTGCTTTAAAAAAACATAAACACACATCATAAATGTGGATCGAAATATTAAAGTGTGAGAAAAGCTTGCAACCAACCACCCACAGCAAACAAAAATAGCTTTCAATTATTTTTAAGCTCTCAAATGACTAATATAGTTTCAATGAATTGACTGAAAGGAACTCTTTACACAAGTTCACCACATCCTGTCTACATAAGTGAGTAGACTTCAAAAGTATTACACAGGGTACAATTTACTGCATAATTACAAGTTATTAGAAATCATATTTACATTTTGTGTCAAAGGATACACAATTTATTACCTACTTACTGATTGTGCTGAAAGGGTCACAGAGAAAACATAACTTTCAAAAGATTTGGGATCATGCTGTAATTGAACAACTACTAGTTAAGATAGAAGAGACAGAGTCTGGGGTTATTTAAGATCAACTGGCTGTTGTGATGAGAATGGAGAGGGTTGAGGGAAAAAGTTGCACATTTTATTCCAGCGATGGATAAGCTTGGCTACCTTGACTTTCCTCAATCATACCCACTCTTAGATCCTGTCATGATCACTCGCCAAGAAAAGAAGGAATACAGCTACAAGAGGCAGATCATTTTCTGTGGATTGTAAAGCCAAGTGTTCCAACCAATCGAGCAATATCTGAAACTGTTCAGTAACACATTTGGCTGTAAGCGACATGTGTATAACATATTTAAATTTAAGTCGATTTCCTACTGCATTAGAAACTGTTACACAGGAAGTCTTATTATGCCCCTTCCTGTTGCACAAGGAAGTTCTATGGTGACTGGTTCAGAATGATAACAACTGAGCAACGGACAAACTTCATCAGTTATAATGTGCAATCTGCTCAAGTCAGAACTTGTCTTGTACATACGTTTAAAACAGCCTGGTAAACCAGCAATTTTACAACATAAAAAGCACATTGCTGCACTCTGCATGTCTGAAATATTTGTATTTCTAACTGCAAGAAAATAACGGCATCCCCACAGATGATAGCTGGTCTTAAAATGCAACACATACACATGGATTAACAATACATTCCTGAAACATGCATTCATATGTAAAGATGTAATCGCTATATGAATGAAAAATATTTTAACCTTAGGATTTCATTTTCCCCTTTCATTAAGCAGTGCTGATTTAATAACTAGGTAAGTACAGTAAATACCAGTTCCAATCAGCATAAACTGCTAAAGTAATCCCACCCACCAAGGACACCAATGATGGCAGTTACTAATTTCCATGGTGACGTGATACCAAGAGTTAACTGTAAGTCGGAATGACTGGTAAAATGTCAATCTCCTGCTGAGGGATAAATTTCAGACTGCAGCATCATTAAGAAGTGACAATAGATCTAAACTAATCAGTTATTTGTATAATTAAAATAACTGAAGTGAATTCCATTTGCTCATAAGATTGAAGTAGTCCATAAAGTATGTAATGCTAGACAAATTTGTCTTCTAATAAATCTGATTAAACCCACTAATTATTTATTAAGCTGCTTAATCCTGAAATAATTATCAACAGCAAGGATAGCATTTTATCTATGAGCAACTCAATATATATTCTCAATAGAAAAATCATACTTGTCTCTTATACTAAATTCTTGAGGAAACATTAATATAATAATTCTAACATTTGTAAATTAATCTTTTCGTGACATTTTATGCACCACATGATTCTGTCCATTTCTAACCCCAGGTTACATTCTTGTTATATATGGACTTACTTTAATTGATGCCGTGCTGAATCGAATCTTCCTGTGTGGAACTGGTTCCTCTTCATCGGATAGTCCAGTGATTTCTGAGAAGCCACTCTCGGGTTCAAATGCATCATCTTCATCATCATCCAGACAACTTCCTTCTGATTCATCGCCAACCCCACTGAAGGCGCTAATATCCACCATGTCTGCCTCAGAAAAGTCTTCTGTTTTCCTGCAATGGTCCTCTCGATCAAGGTCATTTTTAGCCTGCTCTCCGTCTTCAAAGGAACCTGCTTTTGAGGACAGGGACCCCTCCATCTGATGCACAATCTCATCTCCGGATTCTAGTAACAGGGGCTGAAAATTATCCAAGGAATCTTTGAGAAAGTCTCCATTTTCCGAACTAACGTCCTGAGCTGGTGCGTCTGTCTCTACCAAATGAGGGTCACCAGTCTCAGTACCAGCTTCCTCCTGCTGAAAGTCCTTGGGGGCAAGTTCAAAATCATCTCCATCATCTGTAGGTCCAGATTCCTGCTCCAACTCTACAGTGTCCTCCTCCACATCCACTGGCCTGATTTTCCTCACTTCTTCAACTCTGTGCGACTTCTGTGAGGTGGCCACAGGCCTCGTTTCTTTTAGGCTGTCCCCATGCTTCACCAACGATGCCAGCTTGCTGGCTAGATTGCTTCTGGACGGGGAGCCAGTCAACGACTTGTCGGTCTGCTGGTCCTCGGCCTCTCTCCTGAATTGGCCAGGACCAGCTAGGTCAAGGCAGAGGCCTGCATCGCTGTGGGGCCCGCCCTCTGTGATAAGCGCATCCTGTTGACTTTTAAGAGCCAGCCTCGACTTCTTGGGCAAGGGTTTGGCGTTGGGCGAGGGGGAGCCGTGCCTGGCCGCCTTGTCGAGGGCCCCAGCCTTCTTGTGGTGGGCCCCACTCTCGAACACGGCGCTGAGCTGGCTGACCGTGGGCGAGATGGCCTCGGTGTCCAAGCTGTCCAGCGACTCGGTGCTGCCGTTGAAGCGGACCACCACGTCCAGCTTGCTGTCCTTCAGCCCGGCCCTCTCCTTCTTCAGCAGGATGCGGTTGGACAGGTTCTTCTCCTGGATGTTCTTCTCGAACATCTTCCTGGTCTCCTGCAGCTTGGAGACGGGCCTGTCGGACTTGGTGTCGAAGCGGCTGACCCGCTCCGACACGCTGGTGCCCAGCTTGAGCAGCGCGCTGTGGTCCACGTTCTCGTTGAGGCTGCTGGCCCTGGGCAGGGACAACTTGACGGACCTCTCCTTGCCCTTGCCCGGGATGCCGGTGGCCTCGTTGGGCGGGGTGCTCATCTTCTGCAGGAACATGTTCTTGATCCTGTGCACGTTGGAGCCGTACTTCTTGCCCCTGCTCTGCTTCCTGCACTCGGCATCGTCGCCCGGCTTCTCCTCGCCGTTGCTCGCCTGGCTGGGCTTCTGCAGCGCTTGGATCTCCGCCTCGTAGGCATTGCGATGGGGAGAGGCGCTCCGCAGGCTGGCTGCTGAGGATGCTTCGGTCTTCATCATGTTTAATGCAGCTCTCTCCTTCTCCACAGCTGCATATTTCCGAATGCACGTTCACAAAAAAAAAAGGGAACACACATACACACACACACACACAGACACACACTATGCCATAAGACTCATGGTTGCATTCTGTCGAGCTCAAGAAGGCGGTCTATCCTGTGGCTCTCCATCTGGGGAAAGGAAAAAATAAAGACCAAAATAAATCCCGGATACAAATCAGCGGATGCAATATCAAAAGAATGCACGCCCCGTGATGGATTGCAAACGTGCAATCTGTTGGATTGCATCGGTTTGATCACCAAATGCTGATCGCTTGATCCCTGTACATTAGCAAGCCAGAGTGGGACGGGAGCGGGTTCCCGCTGGGTCCTACGCTCCGCCGGATGAAGTCCTGACGATGTGCTGGCGTCTACTGGCAACGATGTCCCAGCCAATGAGTTACAGGCGGGGCGGGACAGGGCTTGCTATGGTCAGCAGCCAATGCCCTTTCACTGAGAGTAAAATTGCTCAGAAAATTGAGTCTATCTAAACAAAAAAGTGGAGATAGAATTTATCCAAAACTATAGAAATGTATCCCAATAAAAGCAGAGTATTTTCTCCAGACAAATGCGTGAAAAGGGAGGATATAAATAACCTTTACATTTGTTGCACTAAATAATTCTCATGCATTTTGCTGCAGTGGGAACGCCAGGATTGATAGAATGGAGCTTAACCCAAAATTCACTAACTGGTGATAGTATTTAAATTCAATGCAGCTATCATGACCATTGGGATTAAATTCTTATTTTGCTGACTTGAGCCGATATGTTTACTGCAAAACCCACTTTTAAGCAAAAAAAAAAATGCAAGCTTCTAAACTCCAACTACAGGTATTACCTCCCATTTTGATAGACGTTGGATGTCAAGTTGATTAGCATGTATGTAAATCCATGTAAGAGCTAAACCGTGAACTGCATTAACATTTTGCCACGCAAATTCACCTTCTTGGAAAAAGGAATAAAAACAATGCCAGATTTTGGAAAAAATAAGGACAATTTTGAATTATTGCTGTTGAGGTTTTAAGATATTCAAATATAAAACTGCGCTAAAACCCTATAATACTGTCTTCATTATTTAAAAAAATATTGCATCAACAGTAAATTGCTGTTTGCCTGATCATTGGTATAGAGAATAATATAAAAGTTAAGCATTTGTTACTTTAATGACGGCTCATTAATTTCCAAACAAAATATCTAAAATTCACTGTTAAATACAAGGAGCAAAATGTTGAACACGGTATTCACCTGGTGAACCTGTGCTGTATTCTCCCTATGGCAAAAACATATTTTGCGGGGTAAGGTAACTAGAGAGGTTAAGTAATTCCAGGTGTGATCTCACCAGGACCCGATAGAGGTGCAGTAAGTTCTTGTTCTCAAACAGTCTCAAAATAAAGGCGTGAGCTCTTTATTATGAGATGATTCGAGTACAGGTATAAGTGCGGTAATGTGCAGGAAGGAACTGCAGATGCTGGTTTACACTGAAGATAAATACAAAATTCTGCAGTAACTCAGCGGGACAGGCAGCATCTCTGGATAGAAGGAATGGGTGACGTTTCAGATCGAGATGTCCTAAGGGTGTCGACCTGAAACGTAGCTCATTCCTTCTATCCAGAGATGCTGCCTGCCCCGCTGTAATACCCCAGCAATTTGTGTTTATTATAAGTGCAGGAAGAGGTCCTTACTCCTGTATTCAAAACCTCTCCTAATAAAGGCCAACAAACTAGTTGCCTTCTCAATTGCTTATTATGCCTCCATGTCAGCTTTCAGTGCAGACATGTGAAGGGACATTCATGAATTGTATATGAAACTCTATCGATTAGCATTGTGTACGTACCCTTTGAAGTTCAACGCTTCCCATTCTCTCACCATTTAAAATATACTCTCCTTTTCTGTTCTGTGCACTGAAGTGTATGATTTCACATGCTCCACCTTACAATTCAATCTACCTTGTTCTCGCCCACTCAGTTTCTTGGGGCCTTTTGATATCCTCCATAGTCACAATCATGCACTCCATATAATCAACAAAACTGGAACTATGACACTTGACCTCCTCAGCTAGGTTGTAAATAGTTGGTGCCCAACATCCCACAAGTCACAGCCTCTCAACCCGAGAAAGACATATTTACTCCCACACCATTCTCTCCTTCTGTTATATAATTCTGAAACCATGTCAGTATTTTAATCCATATTCTCACCTTGCTAATGGGGGTCAAGGAAAGAGCGTTCACTCTGCGGCCCCGTTTTCACCCACCTTTCCCCCACCACGCACAAGAAGCACAAGACAACAACCATTGTATGCAGATGCCAAGAAGTGTGTTCAGCTCTGGCTGAACAACTTCTAATCTTGTGTGTGGACTCGAAGACGACGAGGACTTTGTTAATCAATAGCATGCATTGCACTATATTAAAAGCTCTCTGAAAATCTAAATGCAACCCATCTACAGGTTCCCCTATCTATCTATACTATGAGCCACACCCTCAAAGAACTCCAGGATATTAATCAAACGGAACTCCTCAGTCTGAAGAAGGGTCTCGACCCAAAACGTCACCCATTCCTTCTCTCCAGAGATGCCGCCTGCCTTGCATTTTTATGTCTATCTTTGGTTTAAACTAGCATCTGCAGTTTCTTCTTACACATTGGTGCCGATCTGCTGTTCTCCAGCACATTGTATCTTTTTTTAAATTCCTTCATAAAGCATTGCTTAATCTGCTCAATCCTATTATTCCAAATGTTCTGTCATTACATATTTTCTCCACTGTCTGTTTTAGGCCAACAGATCAGAAATTCACTGATTTATTTCCCCTTTGTTTTTTCATAAATAGTGGGGTTACATGTGCTACAATCCAATCATCAGGAACAATTCTACAATCTATAGAACTATGAATGATAATAACCAATGCATCTATTATCTCTGCAGCCACTTTTTTAAAAAAAGTTTGGGATGTAGGTCACAGGCACCTTGGGATTTATTGGTTTTCAATCTCACAATTCGACCTCGTACTTATTTTCCACGATAACTAATTTCCTTCCAATTCCTTCTCTTGCCAGATAGTTTGTTCGTCTTTGTTTTCTAGCAGGTTTCTTTGCGTCTTCTTCCATAAAGAAAAATACAAAGTACCTATTTAATGTCTCTGCCAATATTCTATTTCCCCATTATAAATTATCCTGTCTGTGTTTCTAAGCAATCCACGTGTCCTCTCACAATTCTTTCCCTTTATACTAGAAGTTCTTGCAATGTGAGTATTGTTTTCATGATAAACATAGAAGCATTTTTTTAAAAGTGGATACAGACAATGAATCCTCAAGATTGGTTGTGGACATAGAAAATGAAGAATAAATTGTGTGAACTAGATAGGAAATATGCCCAAATGTAAGGTTTTTAACATCCAATAAATGTAAACAAATATGAAATTCCACTAAATCAATAGAGTCATAATCATAGAGTGATACAGTGTGGAAACAGGCCATTCGGCCCAACTCGCCGACACCGGCCAACAATGTCCCTGCTACACCAGTCTCACTTGTCTGCGCTTGGACTGTATCCCTCCAAACCTATCCTATCCATGTACCTGTCTATCTGTTTCTTAAACGATGGGATAGTCCCAGCCTCAACTACCTCCTCAGGCAACTTGTTCCATACATCCACCACCCTTTGTGTGAAAAAGTTACCCCTCGGACTCCTATTAAATCTTTTCCCGTTCACCTTGAACCTTTGTCCTCGATTCCCCATACTCTGGGCAAAAGACTCTGAGCATCTACCCGCTCTATTCCTTTCATGATGTTGTATAGGAACTATGATGTAATCATATTTTTGTCATCATAGATTTCCTCTCAGTTATTTTCATAATAACTTTGCATGCCAGTGTTTATCATGGAAATGGCCTGGGTGAGGTTGTCACGATCTTGTTACACTGATGGCACAGTGATGTTTTTTATTTGAATATCACCCAGTTCCTAAGCCAGAACCATAGAGACAATCTGGCTCGTTGGCTTCTCAAATTAGCATTAGCTTTACCACTTTACAGCAAAATGTACGATCAAATCAAGATGTGAATGTAAAAGTTAAAAATATCACTGTAAAATTAAGACTGAATTACAATTATTTCATAAATTTGAGCATGCCTTCCTATCTACAAAAAATATGCTTCAACAACATTTCAATTGATTTAAAAACCATAAAAACAATCACTGTTTCTACATGGAGACGGCACGTGAATAACTTGAAATTGTAAAACAAATAAACTATCACTTAAACAATACCATTGGCAAAAAAAAACATGAAACATTTTGTTCTGGAAATTAAATGCAGAAACTACTGGAAGCAGGGTCAGTCAGCATCTCTGGAAAGATAAACAGAGTAAATGCAGCAGGTCAGAAAGTTCTCCACAGAACTGAGAAAGTTTAACTGAGAAAATGATTGTGATTTCTCACTTTCCCAGGCCTGATTAAAGGTTTTTGATCTGAAACGTTAACCATGATTTGCTTTCTATAGATACTGCCTGAACTGGTTGAGAGTTGTTGCTGATATTTCAGCATCTCCAGTTTACTTCTAGATGTAACCTACAACTGCTAATCTGTAATGACCAATATTATAATCAGATCCTTCCTCCACTCAAACTACTCCATTCCTATTACATAATGTATTGTACATAGAAACATAGAAACATAGAAATTAGGTGCAGGAGTAGGCCATTCAGCCCTTCGAGCCTGCACCGCCATTCAATATGATCATGGCTGATCATCCAACTCAGTATCCCGTACCTGCCTTCTCTCCATACCCTCTGATCCCCTTAGCCACAAGGGCCACATCCAACTCACTCTTAAATATAGCCAATGAACTGGCCTCAACTACCCTCTGTGGCAGAGAGTTCCAGAGACTCACCACTCTCTGTGTGAAAAAAGTCTTTCTCATCTCGGTCTTAAAGGATTTCCCCCTTATCCTTAAGCTGTGACCCCTTGTCCTGGACTTCCCCAACATCGGGAACAATCTTCCTGCATCTAGCCTGTCCAACCCCTTAAGAATTTTGTAAGTTTCTATAAGATCCCCTCTTAATCTCCTAAATTCCAGAGAGTATAAACCGAGTCTATCCAGTCTTTCTTCATAAGACAGTCCTGACATCCCAGGAATCAGTCTGGTGAACCTTCTCTGCACTCCCTCTATGGCAATAATGTCCTTCCTCAGATTTGGAGACCAAAACTGCACGCAATACTCCAGGTGTGGTCTCACCAAGACCCTGTACAACTGAAGTAGAACCTCCCTGCTCCTGTACTCAAATCCTTTTGCTATGAAAGCTAACATACCATTCGCTTTTTTCACTGCCTGCTGCACCTGCATGCCTACTTTCAATGACTGGTGTACCATGACACCCAGGTCTCGCTGCATCTCCCCTTTTCCTAATCGGCCACCATTTAAATAATAGTCTGCTTTCCTGTTTTTGCCACCAAAGTGGATAACCTCACATTTATCCACATTATACTGCATCTGCCAAACATTTGCCCACTCACCCAGCCTATCCAAGTCACCTTGCAGTCTCCTAGCATCCTCCTCACAGCGAACACTGCCCCCCAGCTTAGTGTCATCCGCAAACTTGGAGATATTGCCTCATCCAGATCATTAATATATATTGTAAATAGCTGGGGTCCCAGCACTGAGCCCTGCGGTACCCCACTAGTTACTGCCTGCCATTGTGAAAAGGACACGTTTACTCCTACTCTTTGCTTCCTGTTTGCCAGCCAGTTCTCTATCCACATCAATACTGAACCCCTAATACCGTATGCTTTAAGTTTGTATACTAATCTCTTATGTGGGACCTTGTCGAAAGCCTTCTGGAAGTCCAGATATACCACATCCACTGGTTCTCCCTTATCCACGCTACTAGTTACATCCTCGAAAAATTCCACAAGATTCGTCAGACATGATTTACCTTTTGTAAATTCATGCTGACTTTGTCCAATGATTTCACCACTTTCCAAATGTGCTGCTATCCCATCTTTAATAACTGACTCTAGCAGTTTCCCCACTACCGATGTTAGACTAACTGGTCTGTAATTCCCCGTTTTCTCTCTCCCTCCCTTCTTAAAAAGAGGGGTTACATTTGCTACCCGCCAATCCTCAGGAACTACTCCAGAATCTAAAGAGTTTTGAAAGATTATCACTAATGCATCCACTATTTCCTGAGCTACTTCCTTAAGTACTCTGGGATGCAGCCTATCTGGCCCTGGGGATTTATCGGCCTTTAATCTATTCAATTTACCCAACACCACTTCCCGACTGACCTGGATTTCACTCAACTCCTCCTTTGACCCACAGTCCCCTGCTATTTCAGGCAGATTATTTATGTCTTCCTTAGTGAAGACGGAACCAAAGTAGTTATTCAATTGGTCCGCCATATCCTTGTTCCCCATGATCAACTCACCTGTTTCTGACTGCAAGGGACCTACATTGTACACTTACAATGTAATGCTGGAAGAAATATATTTAGAATGCATGTTTGCAGGGTACAGTATTTAGTTTAGTTTAGTTTAGAGATATATAGAAACATAGAAAATAGGTGCAGGAGTAGGTCATTCGGCCCTTCGAGCCTGCACCGCCATTCAATATGATCATGGCTGATCATCCAACTCAGTATCCTGTACCTGCCTTCTCTCCATACCCCCTGATCCCTTTAGCCACAATGGCCACATCTAACTTCCTCTTAAATATAGCCAATGAACTGGCCTCAACTACCTTCTGTGGCAGAGAATTCCAGAGACTCACCACTCTGTGTGAAAAATGTTTTCCTCATCTCGGTCCTAAAGGAATTATTCAGAAGAAACAGGGCAACACAGTGGAGCAGCTGGTAGCAGCTCTTATCCTTAGACTGTGACCCCTTGTTCTGGACCTCCCCAACATCGGGAACTATCTTCCAGCATCTAGCCTGTCCAACCCCTTAAGAATTTTGTAAGTTTCTATAAGATCCTCCCTCAGTCTTCTTAATTCTAGCGAGTACAAGCCAAGTCTATCCAGTCTTTCCTCATATGAAAGTCCTGACATCCCAGGAATCAGTCTGGTGAACCTTCTCTGTACCCCCTCTATGGCAAGAATGTCTTTCCTCAGATTTGGATACCAAAACTGTACGCAATACTCCAGGTGTGGTCTCACCAAAACCCTGTATAACTGCAGTAGAACCTCCCTGCTCCTATACTCAAATCCTTTTGCTATGAATGCTAACATAACATTCACTTTCTTCACTGCCTGCTGCACCTGCATGCCTACTTTCAATGATTGGTGTACCATGACACCCAGGTCCGGTTGCATCTCCCCTTTTCCTAATCTGCCACCATTCAGATAATAGTCTACCCTCCTGTTTTTGCCACCAAAGTGGATAACCTCACATTTATCCACATTATACGGCATCTGCCAGGCATTTGCCCACTCACCCAGCCTATCCAAGTCACCTTGCAGCCTCCTAGCATCCTCTTCACACCTAACACTACCCCCCAGCTTAGTGTCATCCGCAAACTTGGAGATGTTGCATTCAATCCCCTCACCCAGATCATTAATATATATTGTAAATAGCTGGGGTCCCAGCACTAAGCCTTGCGGTACCCCACTAGTCACTGACTGCCATTCTGAAAAGGACCCATTTACTCCTACCCTTTGCTTCCTATCTGCCAGCCAGTTCTCTATCCACGTCAATACTGAACCCCCAATACCATGTGCTTTAAGTTTGTATACTAATCTCAATATAGCATGCAAACAGCAGGCCTTTCAGCCAAGTCCAAGCTGACCATCGATCACTCGTTCACACTAGTTCTATGTTATCCCACTTTCACATCCACTCCCTATATACTAGGCAGCATTTACAGCGGTCAATTAACCTACAAACCAACATGTCTTTAGGATGTGGGAGGAAACCAGAGCACTCAGAGGAAACTCAGCTGTCACAGGGAGAGCGTGCAAACTCCACGCAGACAACACCAAACACAGGTCTCTGGTGCTATGAAGCAGCAGCTCTACCAGCTGCTCGACTGTGTCGCCCTGTTTCTTCTGAATAAATTACAAATTTAAATAAGTTTGACATAAATTGAACCTCAAAAACTAGAGACTCTTCTGATAGGGATGATAGAGAACGTCATTAGAATCCATTCACATTTATTTTTGAATTAACATGATATTTTTGCTGAATCATCTTTAAAACATTCTCTGACATCTATATTGTTACAAGATCATGTGCCAAGACTCCATACTTTTGACATCACAAATTTACCAACCTTGACAATTATTTATGTATAATTGTTCAATTGTCACTGTTAATTGTGATAGTTAAAGAATTTATCCCCATTTCCAACCCTCACCTTATTTAAATGATAGGCTCCCCCATCAACAGGTAACACAATTGAAATGCTTGGGTCTATGGCTTGCAAGGAGCAACACATTGAGAATTGTATATGCACCACAAAGAGCATATTAACAATGTTTTTCAAATATTAAAATGAATGAAATGTTGACCCAAGTGTCAAAAAGAAAAGATACTTTCATTTGTAGAACTAGAGGGGATTGGTGGTTCACTAAAAATAAAGCATTGGCATAACACCTTCAATGGTCAGAAATTACAGCTGCCACTATTCAATGCCAATATACCTTTAAACTGTCCCTTGCTGACATACATTCTCATGTCCTGAAGTACTAATTATAAAAGCATAGGAAAGTTACTCGTGTTTTAATATATCTTGGGAGTTCTTTCAAGATGGCAGACATAGTGAAATGTTCAAACCTCCTGTAAATGATTGATTTGACGTGGCAAATTATGAATATGCACACACATATGCGCGCACACACACACACACATATATATATATATATATATGCACGCACACACACACATATGTATATATACGCATATATATATATACGCATATATATACACACGCACGTATATATATATATATATACACACGCTTATATATATATATATATACGCACACGCGTATATATATATATATATACACACACACACACTCATATATATATATATATACACACACACGCGTATATATATATACACACACACGCGTATATATATGCGTGTATATATATATATGCGTATATATATGCATTTATGCATATATATTCATGCGTATATATACACACACACATATGTGTGTGTATATGCAGATGAAAGGGGCTATATATATACATATACACCTTTCATGTGCTCGGGATACACCACCGCCCAACTTTTAATGTGTGGTCACTCTTGCAGTTATAAAATACTGTATGCAGATAAGACACACAGACAAATGTCCTGGTTCTTTCTTGGATCTGAGTGTTTCAATCTAAAGGGCCTTACAGAGAGAGATACAATGAACAGTAGAACCCAAGCGAATGCTGGAGTAACTCAGCGAGTCCGGACGCATCTCTGGAGGACATGGATAGGCGACGTTTGGGGTCGGGACCTTTCCTACACATACACTCATAAATTGTACAATTGCTGCCCTAAATGGAAAGATTGTGTAATAGCAGGAAATAAATCTAGATATTTATTAAATCTTTAAAAAGGGCACAAGTTTACATTGACATACAATTTAAATATGCATATCTATTCAGGGCAACAATATATTCAACGTCCATATATTTTATATTAACGTTGCCAGGCGCACATCATCTACATGTCCACACTGTTGCTCTAAATGATACCCTGTAGCTAACGGCGCTGAGATGCAGGAGAGAACAGCACACAAAAGGCCTGCCTTGGTTGAGTTTCCTACGTGTTATTTCCCATTTGCCTAATAGCTGTCATTTCAGCCCAAAGCGTCGGATCCGGTATGCGTTACACACAGGAAACGTTCACACGTTAGAGTCGTTTTTTTCTTGAAGAAATAAAGAAAATCAATGAAAGGTTTTTTGCTTCAGATTCCGCTCTGCGACCGGCTGCTATTGTGTGACTTACATCGGCGTCTGATTGTTTGCAGTATTCCTCTTGGCTTCTTTTGCTGGGTTGTTTCCGCGCTGTGCCGCAGTACCGGGCTTTTACCAGCTACACATGTCACACTACTCAAACCCATCCAGTCACCCTGCAGGCGGAGCCTAGAAACAATATCCCCAGAGTCATGTTGGTGGGCGTCTGTGTGTGTGTGTGTGTGTGTGTGTGTGTGTGTGTGTGTGTGTGTGGACTTGTGACCCATCATCATTTCCTATTGCAAGTTCTGGTTATTTGTTTTTTACTCAAATGTGTGAGATTTTTTTTTAAATGTTGTTTTACTTCAAATACCTCAGTTCATTTGCTCTAACGTTGCACTGTCAAGAAAATAAAGAGCAATCCTGCTTTTATTACAGCAAGGTCGTGCCGTTTGTTTTCAGAATCTCCAGCTGGTCCAGGGAAATCTCACCTTCCTGCAGCCAGACAGTGGTCTGCTTCGTCGATTCGCACCGAGAATGGATACAAAGCTGCAGCGGCGATGCAACCATTCTTTAGCAACGTTTTTTTTTTAACAATATCAACATTTCACCATCTAAAAAAGCCACTTCCGCTTTCTGTGCCTGCCTCTTCCCTTGCTGCCTCCTGCATTCTTTTTCTCTCTCTCAGCCGGAATAACTAGCAGCAGTTAATGATCTGCTCTCCGCACCCGCACCAAAAAACCAACCTGCTTTCCACTCAGTGCCTCCCAGTTCATTTTAGAAGCAGCGGACAATGGAGTGATTTGGATTGGATATATGTGCCCCCAAACACCCCCTTTCAGCCAATAGGAGGCTGCAATTAGTGAGATTGGCTTCATCCCTCACTGGATGACCAGGTTAATCCCTGCTGCATTTTTATCCCAACGTGAATCTCAAGTGTGCCAACCAAATGCAATGCAATTTGGGTCAAATTGTTTGTTGTAAAAGTTTACAAAATTGAATATTAATATTTTGTTGATCTGATCACACGATTGCTTTGTTTTCTGAAAAGTGAGCTTGGAGATGCAAATTGCACAGGTCTTTGGGAGTAACACTGGGATTAACGTCAACTCTCGAAGGAGAATTTTTGCACGTCAAATGTTGCTCCAATAATGTGGAATTTTGAGGATTAGCACAAATCTTTCTTTTATGCATGTTCTAGTACACTGTAGGGGGTCAACATCAATGATTATGTTTTTTCTCGGATATAAAAGGGACTGCAGATGATCATGTGTTCCTAAATTCATGTCATGTGAGCAGAATTAGACCATCAGCCCATCGAGTCTACTCTGCCATCCTTGGTGCCTGTACCAATCTGTCAAAATCCACCTTAAAAACACCCAATAAAGACCTCCACAGCTGACTGTAGCATTGAATTCCACGGATTCACTGCCCTCTGACTAAAGAAATTCCTCCTCATCTCCTTTCTAAAGGTATGTCCTTTTATTCTGAGGTTGTGCCCTTTGGTCCGAGAGTCTCCAACTAGTGCAAACATCCTCTCCATAGCCACTCTATCCAGATCCATTCATTATTTGATAAGTTTCAATGAGAGTCCCTCCTCATGCTTCTAAACTCCAGCGTGTCCAGGTCCAGTGCCTTCAAACGCTCATCATATATTAACCCAATCATACCTGACATCATTCTGCTAAACCTCCTCTGGACCCTCTCCAACACCAGCATATTCCTCCTCAGATGTGGGGCCAAAAATTGCCATATCACTCCAAATGTGGTCTGGCCAGTGTGTTATATAGCTTCAGCATTATATCCCTTTCTACAAAGATGATGCAGTTGTTATTTAATGTACTCGTGACGATTTTTACACTTCTCTGGCAATCAGATCCACTTTGCAGCAATATGGGAACAATGTCCAGTGTATATTCACAACACGTAACCACCTATCAATGTCCATCTCCAAAAAGCAAGGGCTCCAGAACTTTTAATCCAATTACTGTTTTCAAATTGATTAACCACACTAGCCGATCAATACCATTGCTACACCAGTGGGAAATGGGATAGGCACACTGTTCTAGATAGCTTCACCCCTCAACACCAGGTATACTATGCTAGTGATTTAACAGTAGGCGCTCATCAGTATCTTGTTACTCAGCTTCCTCACCACTTGACTTCACCGATAGATTGAAAATCTATATCAATATACTTAATATTATGAAATGCAGTTCAATGTTTTTTAAGAAATTAAGAGTTGTGTTTGCAAATTATTTCGCAGCAGCCCTACCTAATAACTCATACCTATCAATTTAATAACCAAATTGATATTATGTTTACAGTTACTTTGGCTTTTATTAATCTCTTCCAAATGTCCATGGAAATACTAATGGACATATCACTGATTAACTCACTCACAATCATGCCTTCCAATCTATTATTCATACAGTGGACCTAATAATTATTGATGTGCAGGATATTACTTATCTTCATATAATTGCTTCAAATTAAGAAATAAAATTTCAGTTTACAGTCACTGACCTCGAGACATCAAACAAAACGTCACAGATAGTGAGCATTCAGTTGGTGTCAGATCCGGAAATAATTAAAAACAGGAAACACCTAGCTAGAGAAAGATAGAGAAGAGGAACAGGAGTTGGTCATTTGGACCCACAGCATTATTCAGCACAATAATGGCTCATCATCTATGTTGCTGCACTGTTCTCAGCTTCTTCTAATGTCCCATGAACTTGATGGCATTTGGAAATCTACCTCTTTGATAATGGAATGACTTTGGGTGAAGATACCTCTCCTGATCTTGCTTCTAAATGGCAGAACCATATCCTGACCTCTGGATCTGGTCTCCCCCACCAGCGAGAACATCAATCCTGTATCTGGTAGTTCTGTTAGCATTTTAAAGGTTTCAGGGAAACCGTCCATCCCCAAACTTCTATAATCCAGTAAATCCAGCTAATAGACTCACGGAAGAACTGTGGATACAAAAGCAGATTATTATCCAAGCCTCAGAGTAAAAGGAACTACCTTTAGAAAGGAGATGAGGAGGAATTTCTTTAGCCTGAGGGTAATGAATCCGTGGAATTCATTGCCAAAGACGGCTGTGGAGGCCATGCCTTTAGATGGTTTGTACAGCGGAGATTAATGGGTTTTTGATTAGTAAGGGTGTTAAAGGTTATGGAGAGAAGGTAGGAGAATGGGGTTGAGAGGGAAAGATAGATCAGCCATGGCTGAATGGCGGAGTAGATTCATTGGGCTGAATGGCTAAAATATGCTCCTATGATTTATGAACTTAAGAACTACACTTTTCATACAGAATTACTTATTATTTTTTCCATTTTACTTGTTATCATTATGATTCCAATCATCAGGAAGAAAGTACAGGAGCTTGAAAGCTTGACCACTAGGTTCAAGACCAGCTTCTTCCCAACAACTATCAGGCTCTTGTACATGACACAACACCAACCTCAGAAGCTATGAACTTCTGTGGACTATGTCTTTGATAGCACTAAGGACTGTGGTTTTGCATTAGTATTACTGTGAATAATTTATAATTTTTTAAATAATTGTTATATATTATCTGTGCATATTGCATTTATGAGCCTAGTAAGCTATTGCAAGTAAGAATTTCATTATTCTGTTGATACATTCGACAATTAAACACTCATGATGTACAATGATAATAGATCAAGTGAGCACTTTTTTTTTACCAGAATGCTGCCTGGATTAGGAGGTTTCAACTATAGTGCGAGGTTGGATAGAAACATAGAAACATAGAAAATAGGTGCAGGAGGAGGCCATTTGGCCCTTCGAGCCAGCACCGCCATTCATTGTGATCATGGCTGATCATCCTCAATCAGTAACCCGTGCTTGCCTTCTCCCTATACCCCTCCATTCCGCTAGCCCTAAGAGCTCTATTTAACTCTCTTTCACATTCATCCAGCGAATTGGCCTCCACTGCCTTCCGTGGCAGGAAATTCCACAAATTCACAACTCTCTGGAATTTCACTGGAATGTTGCGGGAATGGAGTGAGATGATAGAAGTATACAAAATTATGAAAGGCATAGAAAGGGTAGACAGGCAGAACCTGTTCCCAGAGTGGAAATGCCTGACACTAGAGGGAAGAGCCAAAATGTGAAAGTCCAAGTAACAGCATGAGGCAGACTAATTAACAGTGAAGCAATTAGGGAGGCAGGGTTGGGCAGTGGTAGATTTGCTGCCTTACAACAACAGAGACCAAGTTTGTTCCTGACTACGAGTCCTTGCCTGTTAAGAGTTTGTACGCTCTCCCCGTGACCTGCGTGGGTTTTCTCTGAGATCATTGGTTTCCTCCCACACGCCAAAGACATACAGGTTTGTAGGTTAATTGGCTTGGTGTAAATGTAAATTGTCCGTGGTGTGTATAGGATTGTGTTAGTGTGTGGGGATCACTGGCCGGCATGGACTCGGTGGGCCAAAGGGCCTTTTTCCACACTGTATCTCTAAAACCAAAAATCTAAAACAATACTTATCTCCTTGTGGAAGCATTTGGAGATACTTAGTGAGATTCACTTTGCAAACATCACACCACTAGTTACAAAGTATTTATCCTTTCCTTTCTGGGGTTGTAAACAGGGTGAACCCTCGAGTCACCACAAACATCATCAGTGCTTTGTAAATGAGAGTTCCATCGCCTACAATTTCCGATGTTGGGAGAGACTTGATGCATCAGTTCACCAAACGGGAATAGTGTGCTCACTAGCAGCTGCTATTCTGTGTCCCCAACTAATATCGTGTACAAAATATTTTATCGTCATTGTAAAGAGGGCATCTCTGCCTGCATTCCCGGGAGCAGGGAACAGGCAGCCACAGCAGACTTGGCAATCAGCAGCATCAATGGAACCTTTTCTACTCCCTTTTGTAACATTTTCCATGATTTTATTCTAGATTAGTTTAGTTTAGTTTAGAGTTACAGCACGGAAACAGGCCCCTTGGCCCACCAAGTCTGCACCGACCAGCGAACCCCGCACACTAACACTATCCTACACACACTAGGGACAATTTACAATTATACCAAGCCAATTAACCTACAAACCTGTACATCTCTGGAGTGTGGGAGGAAACTGGAGATCCCAGAGAAAACCCACCCAGGGCATGGGGAGAACGTACAAACTCCATTCGGACAAGCACCTATAGTCGGGATCGAACCCAGGACCCTGGTGCTGTAAAGCAGCAGCTCTACCATTGCACCACCGTGCTGCTCTCTCAGATTATCGTGTTTTTGCTCCTTATGCCTTCTGCCTCCCTCTAGGATTGAAGGACCCCCTCCAATTCTATCGCAACAGAAATGGTGCTGTGTGTTTCTGTGGGCCCTCTGCAGTCGATCCCAACAGGACGGTAGGTGAGTATCCTGTCCCCTTCCAAAGCAAACGGGATATTTAATTCCTATTCTGAAATGAAGTGGCAAATATACTCACAATGTATAACAGGTGTAAATCAGAATTATGAAGTCTTTGTAGCACTACAATAAATTATTTAGTTCAGCAAATCTGCGTCAAGATTTATGCTTAACGGAACCTTTCTTTTATTCCTCTTTCTTCAACACAATTACCCAACGCAAGGCACCTGTCATCATGTACTTATTTACATTCCACTTGAATATATCTCCGCTATTTGACTCAACCACAAAAAGCATGGGAATGTGTTCCATATTCTATCTAAACTGTGATTGAAGAAGCTTGACTGGAATTCCCCCACAGTATTTATTAGTGCCCACCTAGTTCTGGTCTCCTCTCAAAGTAGAATTCTAATGCCCATCACTTTAGTTTACTTTGTGGTTTTAGAGATACAGCAATGGAAACAGACCCTTCGGCCCACCAATGATCACCTGTACACGTACTATCCTACACCCCAGGGACAACTTACAGAAGCCAATTAACCTACAAACCTGCACGTCTTTTGAATGTGGGAAGAATCCGGAGGACCTCAAGAAAACCCATGCAGACGCAGGGAGAACGTACAAACTCCGTACGGACTGCACCTGTAGTCAAGATCGAACCTGGGTCTCTGGTGCTGTGGGACAGCAACTCTACTGATGTGCCACTAAGCCATTACACCCCTTTATAACCTCAATCAGCTATAAATGCAATAATTTATAGAAAGGGCCCATCGTAAGATTCTTCAGTCATTTTTGAAATGGGGAGAAGCAAGAATGAATGTACTATAAACCCTCAGTTTATTGATGTTGTGGGCGATTAAGGACAATCTGCTGTATCAACATCAATATTCAGTATAACTGGTTTCCTGGTAAATGATGCAAGCATCGGAGGCATATCTTTAGCAAAAGGGTTCTTAAATTGTGCACAGCCTATAATTACAAAAACAATAGCTGGAGCTACACAGATAATGTGTCTTAGAATTCTCTTCTGCCTAAAAAAGGTGCATTTAACAGTTGCTGCAGACTGTGCCAGTGACTATTAGAGTCACGTACCTGCAACTCAGGAATCCAGTGTTGATTAACATCCATAGATGGTTATATAACTGAAGCAACCGCACAAGAAGGAAAGGATTTCCTCAGGGAAAGGGATGAGATAAATTCAGGCCAAGGCCAAGGCAGAGGATAGAAGCAAGAGTTTGAGGAGAGTTCGGACACATCCGTTAGGATCATGGATCAGAAGTTGGGACTTCTGTGGAGGAAGAGTGGGTGAATTGGATCCGTGGAGGGAGAGTGGGTGAATTGGGTCACTGGAGGTTGAGTGGGTGAAGTGGGTCAGTGATGGGAGAGTGGGTGAAGCTGGCATTCACCCATCTGAGAAGTGATGTGATGTGGTGATCTATGGGTTAGAATAGGGGACAATTAGTAGTTCACAATGTTATAGAGTCATCGATCTATACAGCATGGAAACAGGCTCCATGGCCCACTCCTCCATGTCGACCAAGTTGTCATACTGGGCTAGTTCCATTGGCCTACATTTAGCTCATTTCCCTCTAAGCCCTCCATAACCATATTTTTATCCAGATGTATTTTAAAAGTTATAATTGTACCCGATTCTATATCTTCCTCTAGCAGCTCATTCCAGATGCCGACTGCCTTCTGAGTGAAAAGGTTGGCCCTGAGGTTGAGCCTTAAGTCTTTGCCCTCTACTTTCAGCATCCACTACCCTAGGGAAAGGCACTGTGACTGCTCACTTTATTTATGCCCCCGCAGATCTTGCACACCTCAATAAGGTGACCCCTCAGCCTCCTATGCTTCAAAGAAGAAAAAAAATGCTTCAAAGAAGAAAAGAAATCCCAGCCTATCCAACCTCTCCCTAGGATTCAAGTCCGCAAGCCCAGGTAACACCCTGGTGAATCTCTTCAGCGCCCTTTCAACTTGATGACATGAGTCAGGTGGAATGATGACTTGGTGGTAGAATCATATGATGATCAGTGACTGAGAGCTTCTGCTGCTCAGTGTCTGGTTATCAGTATCTGGTGATCAGCGTCTTGTGCTCAACGTCTGGTGATCAGTGCCTGGGTGGTTGAATTCAGTAAAGTTCAAAAGGGAGTCAGTAATAACAGAAGGGCAAGAATCCTGGACTATCCCCAGTGTTACACTAAACCAAGCGCCACTGAAGAAACCTTTGCAAAGTTGCTCATGGAATGAGTGGGGGATCCCACAGCAAATGAAAATCATGTCATCCAGATATGTGTTGCATGTGGATTGATCCCTTTGAGCTTATTTAGTGGCTTCTGTGCTTCCTAGTCATTCATTTTTCTCCCCGCTCCCATCACTGTGGAATTCTCTGCCTCAGGTGGAGGCAGGTTCTCTGGATGCCTTCAAGAGAGAGCTAGATAGGGCTCTTAAAAATAGTGGGGTCAGGGGATATGGGGAGAAGGCAGGAACAGGGTTCTGTTTGGGGTTGATCAGCCATGATCAAATTGAATGGCGGTGCTGGCTCGAAGGGCCAAATGGCCTACTCCTGCACCTATTGTCTATTATCACGCAGAAGATACAGAACCTTCAAAGCACAAACCACCACAGGAACAGCTACTTCTCCTCTGCTATCAGGCTTCTGAACGGTCCTTCCATAAGCTAGGATTCTCCTCTACCTCTTTGCGGACATTGGGGACTTTGTCTCTGGAACTGATATGCTACAATGCTGAGAACTATAGTCTGCATTCTTTATATTTCCCTTTGCTCTATTGTACTTGAGTCTGGTCTGTTTATGTATTTATGTAGAGTATTATCTGATTTAATTGGTTAGCATGAAAAACAAAGTTTTGCACTGTACATTAGAACATGTGTCAATAATAAACCTGTCACCTAAATTACCTACGTAGTTTTCACTCTTTTTCATAGAAATTAGATTGCATTGCGCAAGAAAAAAATTATATAATTTCTAAATAAGTGTAAATAAAATAGTGACACCTAGTGGGGTGTAGGATAGTTTATAAGAAGGGAAAGGTTATCCCCTTTAACCAATAGATAATGAGAAATCTCCTCCTAAGATCTACCTGGAAAAGTTTTTTTGTCCCTCAGAAGATGCTGGGTAAAAGTTTCTAATAGGAATTTCTCCCAAAGTAGGGGAATCAAGATAGGTTTAAGGTGAGAGGAGAAAGATTTAATAAGAATCTGAGTGGCAATATTTTTCACATAGATGTGGGTATATGGAATAAGCTGCCAGAGGATGTAGTTGGCAGAAAATATGACAACATTAAAGAGGCATTTGGACAGGCACATAGATAAGAAGGGTTTAGAGGGATACGGGCCAAACGCATGCAGGTGGGACCTGTGTAGATATGCACCGTGGTCAGTATTGGCAAGCTGGGCCGAAGGGCCTGTTTCCATGCTCGATGACTCTATGCCTCAAAGGGCCTGTTTCTGCGCTGTATTTCTAAACTAAAAGAGCAAGTGAGGGAGAGCACTCTATTTCTCTTTCCTCAGATGCTGCCTGACATGCTGAGTCCCAGACATCCAGTATTATCTGAATATACCGACAATATATCAAACATTTCTGTGCTTCTGTCTTCATCTTCTACCATCTGTCCATTGCAATTTTGGAATATTGTGAAATGGAAACGTTGGAATAGTTGAACATGTAATGGAGAACATTGATACTGACATGTAAGATGCATGTTTGCAATCTTATCTATTTACTTATGGATGTTGTGAATACTGTGATTTTATTGATGCCTTCTCTATAGAGCTACATGTCCAAGCTTTGCAATTTATTTTGCACGGTTAATACTCCATGCTGTCAAACTTACTACATCATCACATAAGATTGTGACAGGATTAGAATTATACCATTCGGCCCATCAAGTCTACTTCACCATTCCTCACCCCATTCTCCTGCCATCTCCCCGTAACCTCTGACACCTATGCTAATCAATAATGTATCTATCTCTGCCTTAAAAATATCCACTGACTTGGCCTCCACAGCTTTCTGTGGCAAAGAAGTCCACAGCTTCACCTCCCTCTGACTAAATAAATGTCTCCTCATCTCCTTCCTAAAACCCATTAATTCTGAGGCTATGATCTCTGGTCCTAGACTCTTCCACTAGTGGAAACATCCTCTCCGCATGTACTCTATCCAAGCCTTTCACTATTCTGTATATTTCAATGAGCCCCCCCCCCCCCCCCTCATTCTTCTAAACCTCAGCCCAGTGCCAACAAACGCTCATCGTAGGTTAAGCTACTCATTCCTGGGATCATTCTTGTAAACCTCCTCTGGACCCTATCAATAGCCAGCACGTCCTTCATCAGCTATGGTGCCCGAAATTGCTCACAATGCGGCCTTACCAGCGACTTATAGAGCATCAGCAGGTTACAGGCTCAACATGTGGGTTTAAATCCAATTCCAATAGCATCGTGAGATATTTCAAGTATCAAATGTGAAGGATTCTCTCTTGAGATGGAAGCAGGGAGCTGGCAGATGTCCAACAGATGTGGGTGGGCAAACTGATTCAGAGGTCACTTAGCCAACTTCTCATTCACACATCGCTGCCGTGAATGTTCTGCCAGAACTCATGGGGGCAATCATGGATAACAGGTGAGAATATTCAAAGGACATCAAGAGCCAGCCAAAAAAAGTAATCCAAAGTGTTCCTACCAATTTCAACATGCCAGGAATGCTGGACCATACTGTTAAAATTCAGGTTAGCAGTCTGCATAAATAGGATAATAAAAATCATTGAATAGTGAAGCAGAGAAAGTGGTAATTTGGCCCGTACTATTTGACTATAACGGGCAGCACAGTGGTACAGCGGTAGAGTTTCTGCCTTACAGCGCCATAGACCAGGGTTCGATCCTGACCATGGCTGCTGTCTACACAGAGTTTGCACGTTCTCCCTGTGACCACATTGGTTTTCTTCGTGTGCTCCAGTTTCCTTTCACATTCCAAGGACGTGCAGGTTTGTAGGTTAACCCAGCATCCCTTCGCACAGATGCTGCCTGACGTGATAGTTTGGTTGATTGAATGATTCAGCATGAAAACAAGTCCATGTTGGCCATAGATCACACATTTACACTAGCCCTGTGTATATAGAAGGAATTGCAGTTGCTGGAACAATGTGTATAACACAAAGTGCTGCTGTAACTCAGCAAGTCAAGCAGCATCTGTAGAGGACGTGGATGGCAACGATCCAGTCTGAAGAACAGTCCCAACCTGAAACGTTGTCTATCAATGCTCCCTGACCCTGTGAGTTACTCCAGTACTTTGTGTTCTTCACACTGCTTCTCTGTTATTGTCACTTTTACATTCACTCCCCAGACAATACGCACTCATCTGACAGGGGGGGGGTCACAGGAATTATTCAAAAATGCCAACCTAAATTTAGTAAATTAGTAATTTGTTTGCATATTTTGCAGAAACCATCAATCCTCTGCAAGAATGCTGAAAATTTATTCTTTGCAACGTATCTTCTGACAGACACAAATTGAATCTTAAGCTATGTCGAGCAAAGTATTTTAGCTTGTTCTCAATAAGAAATCTAATCATCTGAGATATTCCAAAATTAAAATATAAATGAAAACTGTATAGTTCGTGTAATTCTAAAAGCCAGGGAAGCATTAAAGTATTCCATCTGACCAATAATCTGCCATGGGCAATATTTTTATTTAGAGCAAATGCCATTATGATAGAAAGAATAGGAGAATGTTTCTATTGGCGACATTATAACAATGAATGTGATAAGGATCACTCCGGCAGGAGCTCATCTCTCCCGTTTTACCACTAAGGTAGTTCTACTATAACGTGATAGTTGTATTCTTAAGAAACCTCTTGATATAAACAATCACTTTATAAAGACCAATGGGGTTAGGAGCTAGTGGACTCATAATGAGAATTTGCCCTACAGGATTTTCAAGAATAAAGAAAGGTCCTTTGGCCCACAGAGTCTGCGCCAACCAGCTGTCCCCGCACATTAACACTACCCTACACACACTAGGGACAATTTTACATTTTTTTATACCAAACCAATTAACCTGCAAAACCGTGCATCTTTGGAGTGTGGGAGGAAACTGAAGATCTTGGAGAAAACCCATGCAGGTCACTGGGAGAACGTGCAAACTCCGTAAAGACAAGCGCCCGTAGTCAGGATCAAACCTGGATCTCTGGCGCTGTAAGGCAGTAGCTCTACTGCTACACCACCGTGCCACCCAATAAATTAAGGTACTACAAGCTAAAAATATTAAAGACTGCTTGTTACATTATTTATAGGAGTTTCATTGCACGATTGTCAATGGAATATACTGCTTATCTGGATCACCTGCAGGTAAATGAGATTAGTTGAGGTTGGCTTTATATTCAGCACAGATATTGTGGGCCAAAAGCCCGTTGCTGTGACATACTTTTTTATGTTCTATGTTCTTGTCAGTTTCAATGGCTACCCATGGTGAAAGTAGCAACTGTGGTCTTAAGAAAGATAGACACATACAACTGGAGTAACTCAGTGGGTCAGACAACATCTCTGGAGAAAATGGAATGGGTGACGTTTCGGGTCGAGACCCATCTTCCGACCATTCTTGACCTGAAACGTCACCTAGTTCTTTTCTCCAGAGATGCAGTCTAATCCGTTCAGTTACTCCAGATTTTTGTGTCTATCTTCAGTTTAAACCAGCATCTGCAGTGTGTTCCTACACACGTGGTCTTAAGAAACAATGTTGTCTAATTTCTGCAGATTTTTTTTTTACCTTATACTGTTTAAATCCAAAACAGCCTTTTTTCCTGTTTCTCAATTTCTAAAGTAACTTTTAACTGTTCTCAGCTGCTGATTGAAATCACGTTATAATTAATTCAGCCAGCATAATGTAAATAGTATTCTCTCATTCATTAATACCTCTGTCTTTTTGTGGAAATTAGATTTTCAACTTTTTTTGTTGAACCATGGTGAACCACCTTGTCAAGATATTTGCACAACTGAGAAACAGTGGATTATTGTACTAATTTGAATGCTGGCATAAAGAAACAAGTATTTGTGCCCTAATCATAGAATCCGAAAACAAATCAAATGAATGTATGCTGGATTATGTTATAAATAAATAGCTGCATCTTAATTGTTTGTTGTCTGGGAATCTGGGAGTCAAGGATGATAAATAATAGAAGAGTCTCGACCCAAAACATCACCCTTCGCTCCAGAAATGCTGCCTGTCCTGTTGAGTTACTCCAGCTTTTTGTGTCTCTCTTCGGTTTAAACCAGCATCTGCAGTTCCTTCTTACACATGATAAATAATGATTTACCAAACACAATTTGCTTTGGTCAAAGAAATCTTAAAAGATTTTTACTTTATATATGATTACATCACTTCTGGTAAATGTATTAATGAGCAGGTTTTGTTATTGGTTTATACTATTCACTCACTATCGATTAGCAAACAAATTAATAGTGTATCTGCAATAGATAATCTAATAAATATTGTCAAGGAACATTTTGAAAAAAAATTGCAATACATATTTAGAAGTGGCAAAATTCTAAGCTGGTAGAACTGCAGTTTACAGCACCAGAGACCCAGGTTTGATCCTGATCTCGTGTCCTGTCTGTGTAAAGTTTGCACATCCTCCCTGTGACAGTATCGGTTTTCTCCAGATGCTCCAGTTTGCCAAAGGTGTACGGCTTTGTAGGTTAATTGACCTCTGTAAAATGCCCCTAAGTGTGTTGGGAGTGGATGCGAAAGAGGTATAACACAGAATTAGTGTGAACGGATGATCACTGGTCGGCGTGGACCCGGTGGGCTGAGAGCCTGTTTCCATGCTGCATCTTTCAATCAATTCAATCTATCAATGGGCCAATATTCCAAAGACAGCCTTCCAAGATTGTCCATTAGAAATTGACAGACGTGGTCCCACTATTTTTTCATGCATGCTAAATAATAATGTATATGAATACTCTCCATGGATTAAAGTGCGTAGTGTAGTCAACTCAATCTGACTTTATAAACAACAGAGCAGATGGCACACAAGAAGTGCCTCCTAATCCACTCATGATGTTGATCATCTTAATAATCAACCTGTTTTGCCATATCGCCACACTCAAAGGGTATGGATTTGATGAGACAGCCCTTGCTCAAGCTATTTTCTTTACCAGCCCAAAACCTGTCAATTTTTACAAAGGACAAATGCAACAGGGGACTCACCATAAAGCCCCAATATTGTGTACAGGCCATCCCCAGCATATGAACACCTGCTTTATGGATACTCCTGCATACAAACAAGCTCCCACCGTAAATTAATTTCAAAAGTCTAATGTGAGCACATATGTTCATTTCTTAGATCCCCAGAACTAATTTCCTCTGTCTTTATCTGTATCTCTGTTTCTGTTTCTGTTTCTCTCTGTCTCTCTGTCTCACTGACTGTCTGCCTGTCTCCCTGGCTCTCTGTCTCTCTGTCTCTCTGTCTCTCTGTCTCCCTGTCTCTCTGTCTATCTTTCTCTGTCTCTGTCTCTTTGTCTTTCTGTCTCTCCACCTGCCTCTCTGCTCTTTCTCTCTCTCCTTGTCTCTTTCTCTCTCTCCCTGTGTTCTGCTTCTGATTCCTGGCCTGTCCCCCCCCACAATGAAAGCACACATGGTTGCGGCTGTAGGCTGCAGACAAGAACTGGACCAAAATCCTACATGATGCCTGCCAGAGGTGTCAGATCAGAAGTAAACTTGTGATGTTTGGACAGAGTACTTACATCCTGAAACCACCATTGGCACGTTTTGCCAGTAAAGCTTCAGAGAGGATAAGGAAGCACTTTAGGCAGTACCATCTTTAAATCATAACATGCTGCTCCTTGAAATGAGTATTGTTTGGCAGATAATTTTACCAAACCAAATATAACCTTCCAGTCACCAATGACGTTATAGATGAAACACTTCCAATTCCATCACTGTCATCATCAGATTTCCCTTTATAATTTTAAGGTAGTGCTTTGAGACACATTTGCATCCCAATTAAACAAAGCAAAATAAATATAAATGCATCAATGAAGATACGAGATAGTCACGTTGACTTAGGCCGTGAAATTACATTAATATTGTCAAAGCTCAAAACGTAATCAAAAAGAATCTATCATCATGGAAAACTCTGCAAAAGCTATCGGTATAGTTTTCAATTTAGTTATTTTCTGATTAATATACTTCAGAGAGTTATAGGTTTAACAAGCAAATTAAATTATTGCTATAGGGGATTGGATTTAATTAGTTTTAGCACTAAAACGAATATGGTTTAGTTCTCGCCTCTTGTGTATTCTCGATCTTAATGGTGTGAAATTGGCGGCCATGCCCTCATCAGAACTCGGTACCCCTGCCCCAAACCTCTCCCTCACACCAGTTCTCCTTCCTCCTTTATGTCATTAAGCTGAAAAGAGCTGGAAAGAGTGCAGTGGAAATAAACCAGTATGCTGCCAGGACTCAACCTGAGCTTTAGGGAGTATTGGCGGAATAGGATTTTATTCCTTGGAGTGCAGGAGACTGATCTTCTGGAGGTGGTTACAATCATGAGAGGAATAGATAGGGTGAATGTGCAGAGTCTTTTTACCCAGGATAGGGGAATCAAGAACCAGAAGATATAGGTTTAAGCGTGAGAGGGGCAAGATTTAACTGCAACTTTTTCATACGGAGGGTGGTGGCTATATGAAGCGAGCTACCAGAGGATGGAATTGAAGCAGGTACTAGAAAAGCATTTAAAAGACACTTGGAAAGGTACATTGATGGGAAAGATTTAGAGGGATATGGACCAAACAGTTTCCTTCGCCCAGCAAGTCCACGCTGACCATTGATCACCCGTTCACACTGATTCTATGTTATCCCACTTTGACATCCACTCGTCACACGCAAGGGGCAATTTACTGATCAATTAACCTACAAACCCGCACGTCTGTGGGATGTGGGAGGAAACCGGAACGCCCGGAGGAAACCTACTGGGTCACAGGGAGAATGTGCAAACTCCACACAGACAGCACCCGGGTATGGGATCCAAGCTGGGCCTCTAGCCCAACGCCGCAGCAACTCTGCCAGCTGTGCCGCTTTGCTGCTCACTATTGAAACTTACAAAGATGAAACAAATAGTGTCAATTTATTTATACTCAGCATGAAACACTTTACTTTATCTTGCTGCTAAGCAGATTGCTTGGTGAGGGTTAAAAAAAAAGCTAATTCTTAGTAGAAGAAGCTACTTGTGAGGCACATGCTTGAGAGGAGCACAGCTGTATGTAGAATCAGTCCATCAACCTCCAATGATGCCTCTGTTTCTTTGTTCATTTACTGAAACCCTTCTGTGTTTCTTGCTATTAGAAGTGACCTTTCACACAGCTTTCTTTCTGATTCAGTTGCACAAGCAGGCTGTTGCTGGGGACAATGACAAATGAAGTCTTTCGGGAATTTCTTACCATCTTTCAATGCTAATCTAAAGCCCTCTGTGGCTCTTGCGCCAATATTCAACATGCACCGCTATATTTAGCCACGAGAAAACAAGCAACGCCAGGACAAAATATTGGAAAAGGTCAATTGCATTATGTGATTCCAAGACATGTTAATGCTCAAGTTAATCTGTTACAAAATGGAATAAATTGTGTACAAGATGAATGTCTGCTTTATAGCTAAAAAGCAATTTCATTGCTTTCCTTTCAAAGAATCAATTTGAAGATGTTTCGCTCACTGCAAACTATTTGACGAAGGGTAGTTTTCTCCTCAGAATGTCCTTTGACGTGTAGTTGCAGTTGTGCTGTAATGCAGGAGCAGCACAGAATAATTATGAACAACAGCGCGATAATGACGAGACACAGGCCATGAAATTTGGATCTGTGGGACCCTTTGTTTGAACTTAATGGGTTTTCTTTTCCATTTGCTTGCAATTTGCTCAACACTGTGCATGCACGCATTGTGGAGTGCATTGTGCTGTCTGCCATATTGCAAAGAAGAACAGTAACAAATGCAATGCTTGGAATAAACAGAAATGATGCTTTGATGGACAGATAATGATGGCTTAATTAGTAACCGTAATTTGTCCCTGGCGTGTAGGTGAGTGGTAGACTCATGTGAGAGTTGATAGGAGTGTGGGGAAAATAAAGTGGGATTAGTATAAGATTAGTATAATTGGAAGCTAGATGGGGCATGGATTGGTAGTGCCATAAGGTGTATTTCTGTCCAGTGTTCCTCTACGACTCTAAGTGAACAGAGTGCTTTGGACTCTAGAGATGCAGTGTGGAAACAGGTCCTTCAGCCTACAGGGTCTGCGGTGACCAGCGATCACCCTGCATATTAACACTACCCTACACACTAGAGGCAATGTGCAATTTTACCGAAGCCAATTAACCTACAAACCTGTACGCCTTTGGAGTGTAGGCAGAAACCGGGGCACCCGGAGAAAACCCACGCAGTCACAGGGAAAATGTAAAACTCCATGCAGACAGCACCCGTAGTCAGGATCGAACCCGGGTCTCTGGTGCTGTGAGGCAGAAACTCTACTGCTGTGCCACTGTGCTGCCCATGTGCTTTGGAAACACCTTGTCATATACAGCATGGGTTGGTACACAAACCTGTGGTGCTTAGTTCAAAGCACAGTATTCTTGTGGTCTTTTGTGGTAACTGAGGAACAAAAGGAAGAAATAAATGTACGCCCAAGAATGGTGGTGGAGGCAGATAGGACAGTGGCATTTAAGAGGCTTTTACATAGGCGCATGGATATGCAAGAAATGAAGAGGTATACGGATCATGTACTGGCAGAGGGGATTCGTTTAACTTGGCATCATGTTTGGCAGAGACATTGTGGGCCAAATGGCCTGTTTCTATGCCCTACTGTTCTATGTTGAGTAAAGGAGCAAAGAGGTCCTTATGCAGTTGCACAGAGCCCTAGTGAGACCACACCTGGAGTATTGTGTGCAGTTTTGTTCCCCTAATTTGAGGAAGGACATTCTTTCTATTAAGGGAGTGCAGCGTAGGTTTACAAGGTTAATTACCGGGATGGCAGGACTGTCATATGCTGAGAGAATGGAATGGCTGGGCTTGTACACTCTGGAGTTTAGAAGGATGAGAGGGGATCTTATTGAAACATATAAGATTGTTAAGGGTTTGGACACGCTAGAGGCAGGAAACATGTTTCCGATGTTGGGGGAGTCCAGAACCAGGGGCCACAGTTTAAGAATAAGGGGTAAGCCATTTAGAACGGAGATGAGGAAACACTTTTTCTCACAGAGAGTTGTGACTCTGTGGAATTCTCTGCCTCAGAGGGTGGTGGAGGCAGGTTCTCTGAATACTTTCAAGAGAGAGCTAGATAGGGCTCTTAAAGATAACGGAGTCAGGGGATATGGGGAGAAGGCAGGAACGGATACTGATTGGGGATGATCAGCCATGATCACATTGAATGGCGGTGCCGGCTCGAAGGGCCGAATGGCCTACTCCTGCACCTATTGTCTATTGTCTATGTTCCATGTTCTAGTAGTGGGAAAAGGAGGAAAAGGAAGTGTTTGGGAAAGAAGAGGAAGTGCGGAGACAATGTTAGAAGGATATTTATGTCTGTATATTCGGAAATTAAAAGATTGGCCCACACCTTTAGCAATCACACACCAAATTACCTGACCCACAATGGTTTACCTTCTTTCAGATTTGAAAATAAGACCAATATCAAGTAACATTCTAAATCTTTGATCATTAATTCTCATACACCCAAAAAAATGGTCTTTATACATCTTGTTGGTAACTGCCTTTGCCAGACGTAATGATCCTGTGTTACCCAAGTTTGCTACAGCAAGTATGGTGCACATTGCTGGATCGTAAAGAACCCAAGATGGCCTTAAAGTCCAACCAGAGACCGCTGTGAGGCTTTGCACAGCAATGATGTACTTGGCTGATGTGTAATGGTGTGGACCCTGGCGAAGTGACAAGGGTGTGATCGAGAATGTTGCAGGTTCATCTTCTACAGATCTAACACCAAAAGTCCTAGTCATGTATTGGAGCACACATTAGGGCAGCACTGTGGTGCAGTCCTTCCTGTCCCCGTTCACCCATATCCCATCCTCTGATGTTGCAATCAGTCCGAAGCAGGATCCCGACCCAAACCGTTAACTGCCCATTCCTTCCACAGATGCTCCCTGACCCATTGAGTTCTTCCATCACTGTGTGTTGCTTAAGATTTCAGCATCTGCTGTTCCTTGTGTCTCCTCTGATCTGTACTTCTGTGTGGATCAAGGGAAACCTGATTGATGACTGGTTTGCGAAAGGCTAGTGTAGCACAGCATAATTAGAGAATGTTCTTGTTTATTGTGATGGGAATTGAATGCAAAAGTAGGAAAGTTACATATGGCATCAGTGACACTCTATCTGGAAACCTGTGGGCAGTCGAAATGTGTAGGAAGGAACTGCAGATGTTGGTTTTACACTGAGGATAGACTCAAAATGCTGGAGTAACTCAGCGGGCCTGGCAGCATCTCTGGAGAGAAGGAATGGGTGACGTTTTGGGTCGGTCGGGTTGGTGATGTTTTTTGTGTCTGATGAAGGGTCTCGACCCGAAATGTCACCCATTCCTTCTCAGCAGAGATGCTGGCTGTCCCAACGAGTTGCTCCAGCTTTTTGTGTCTATCCTGTGGGCGGTATTGGCCTTTAGACGTATATTACTGCATTAGAAGCAGTTCAGAGACAGTTTACTTGGCTATTACCTGGATTGAACAGATTGCCCTGTGAAGAATAGTTGGATAGGCTGGGCCTGTATTATCTGGAGTTTAGAAAGATGAGAGAGGACTTGATTGATTCCGAGGACAATTGATGGATGTGGAGAAGATGCTCCCTCCTGTGGGATATTCTGGAACAAGGGGCCACTGTTTAAAAATAGGAGGTCACCTATTTCAAGCAGAGATTAAGTGATTTTTTTATGATCTCCGTGAGTCTTGCGTCTCTAGAGCACTTTTCCTCAAAGCAGTCTTTTGAATATTTTTAAGGTGAATCTAGATGGATTTTCAATAAACAAGTACTGAAAGGTTGCTGCCGGTAAAAAACACTTTTTTGGTTGCAACCTGAACAGCCACAACATCATTGCATGTGAGAGAACGCTGGACGAGCCAAATAGTCTATTCCCACTTGTAATATGTACGTTGATCAGCCATGATTGATGGGGCAGACTCGATGATGCGTTTAGTTTTGTACGTCTTTGGAGTGTGGGAGGAAACCAAAGATCTCGAAGAAAACCCACGTGGTCACGGGGAGAACGTACAAACTCCATACAGACAGCACCCGTTGTCGGGATCGAACCCGGGTCTCTGGCGCTGTAAGGCAGCAACTCCACCACTGCATCACCATACCACCCTGAATGGGGTGAATGGCCTAATTTTGCTCCTATGTCTTATGGTCTTACGATTGGGTCTAAAGTTTTGAAAAGGTTCAATGTTTCAATTGTTCAATAGTATTTCATTGTCCCATGTAGCAAGGCACAGTGCAATTCACCCAAGGAAGAAACGACTCCAGACTCAATGGAAACCCTTAATCCCTGGATTGCGAAAATGTTCTGACACAGGGGGATGAGTGCTAACATTGAGATGTAGTTGGCACCATGACAAAAAAGACACACAATCTTCAATTACTTTACAATATCTACGCAGCTCGCTGCCATGGCCTTTGTATTTGCGCAGTAGTGAAATCAAACATGTAACAGAAGTGAAACGCATTTGATGGATCAGCGTCCGGCTAAAATGAAAATATAAGATCAATCCTCCGCTCCCTTGCTGGTCAGCCCACATAGTAGTGTTTGCAATAAATTCAGAGAAGCAGCAGCTTGATTAGTCGCCAGTGTGGTAAGGTCAATGTAAAAGTTTAACAGCTGTGTACTGAAGGCAGGGAAAGGTTGGGGGTAGGAAGTGTGATTAATGACCACGTAAGAAAACATCTGCGTGGACCAGTTCCAATCATCTTAGTTTAATGAAATGGAACTCAAGGGGGGCAGGGTTGGATCTGATGATCTGTTGCACCGTAGCGGTTCATTAACATATTCCCATGACATTTGGGGGTCTGCTTCATGACTCTTGGAAGTTATCATTATTCCAGAAAATAACTCAAAAATTGTGAAAGACAATTGGGGCTTTTGAGCCAGGCAGTTGTGTGTGTAAATGCTACCTGAAGTTGCGGGGCAATGGTGTGGCATTATTTCCACTGGCAAAGACTCTGTGATCAGCAACAAAGCAAAGGGACCTACCTACTGACCTTGAAGCAAGCTGCCAAGATTAAGTGATGCTATGGGCTGTGGTTTTCCCTCCTCCAGCAAACGGTTGTTGTCTATTCAGAAGGACACCCTCACACTCAGCAACAACGATTGCTAAAGCAACATTTCACACAAAGGAATTCCCTCAACTAAATAAAAGTGCAATCATGATCTAACATTTGAAAGATGTGAGAGCGAAACAGAGATCAGAGCATGCATATAAATATCATGCTATTGTATATCAAATATCATGAAGAAATCTATTGAAATATAATGAAATTACATGAGCTATATTTAAGGGAATTAGAAATTACATGAAGTTTTAAGGACCAAGAAATGTTTTCATGGACCAGAACATAATTTAAAACATCTTTTCACCTCAAGTAACAAACAAAATATTTTCCTGGTCTATTATGGCAAGAAAAGTTTGCTATCTCACTAATATCTCCTCATTATGTCAGAGAATGAAGCAAGACACAGTGTTATCTATGGAGACTCCAAGAACTGCAGATGCTGGAATCCAGAGCAAAACACAAAGTGTTGGCGAAACTCAACAGGTTTGTTTGGGAAAGAGCTCAGCTTGTTCGGCAAACAGTTCTGACCGATCAATCCCTTGGGCCTGATCCTGAAATTGCAAAGAGTTGTAGATGTAGCCCAGTCCATCACACAGTCCAGACTTCCCACCATTGACTCCATCTACGCTTCACGCTGCATCGGAAAAGCAGTCAACATAATAAAAGACTTTATCCCGATCATTCCTTCTTCCCCCTGCTCCCATCCAGCAGAAGGATACAGAAGCTTTAAAGCGCACATCACCAGACTCAGGAAACGTTACTTCCCCTGTTATCAGGCTTATGAACATTCTTTCCATAAGCTACTGTTCCTTTCATAAGGTTACTATTTTATTTGCTCTACCTCATTGAGGATATTGGACTTTATCCATAGATCTGCTGAGCTTCAATGTACTGCAATGCTGAGAACTATATTCTGCACTCTGTATCTTCCTCTTTGCTGTACCTGTAGTACTTGAATCTGAATTTATTGTATTTAAGGGCAGCAGTGGAATTGCTGCCTTACACGCTACAGCGCCAGAGTCTGAGTTCGATCCTGACTATGGGTGCTGTCTGTATGGAGTTTGTACGTTCTCCCCGTGACCAGCATGGATTTTCTCTGAGATAGGCGTTTCCTTCCCACAAAGACGTACAGGTTTGTAGGTTAATTGGCTTGGTATAAATGTAAGTTGTCCTTAGTGTGTGTAGGATAGTGTTAAGTGCGGGGATCGCCGGTCGGTGCGGACTTGGTGGACTGAAGGGCCTGTTTGCGCGCTATCTCTCTAAACTAAACTGAACTGTGTATGGTATGTCTGATCTGTTTGGTTAGCCTGCAAAACAAAGCTTTACATTGTACTTTGGTATGTGTGATACTATTAAACCTAAACCTAAACGAGGCCAGGCAGCGTCTTGGCAGGAAGTGGACTATTAATGAAACTATTTGCGTTCTTCATTTCAAAGCCTGGTTGAACAGATATGTTTCCCGATAATCACTGAATGTTTCGAGACATAATGGGAGCACCACAGAAACTCGAACAAACTAAATTCCAGCTCTCAAATTCTGTTAAGTATTTGAGTTGATTAACGAGGTTATGCATATTGGTTCTACAGCGCTATTACTGCTCTCGGATTGCACACTAAAATTGGACCACCCTCCATTTTGAGAACACAATGGCCTAATTTTTCAAATTCAGGTCACTGCTGGTGAAGTCCCATGCTGCTAATAGGCCCTAGAATCTACTGCTATAAGGAGGTTTTAACATGGCCAGCGTGTTTTATAGCTCATTCGGTTTTTTTTATGTGCATGAGTAAGAGGATGGGCCGATATTGAACCAGAATTTATTGGATACAGCTGTGTCGGGGTTAATAAGAAAGTGCTGGTGGAAGCGTTATCCCTTTTCAGATGATCTTAAAATGATCTCATTCATGATTTTCACTGTTTTCTCTTATCAAAAATATCACCATATAACCATTGCAATCTAAAAGGGCAAATTATGATAATAACAACAACATTTTCAGGCACAATGGAAAACAGAAGTGCGTGAAAAATTGTTGGCTAATCAAAAAAATTGTTAGACTTTGTGTAAACTCTATACCGTATATACTTTATATGTTCTTTGTGCCATCAAACATAACAATAATATCAGTGGTACTATACTTCCCAGATCCTTATCAATTGAGATAGTTTTAAGGGCATTAATTTTTGTCACTAATATTTCTTATCACAACATTTCAATGATTTGAGGGTTAGCAACATTCATTGTAAATGTGTGTTTGGTAACACTATTAACATTTATTTTTATTTTCCATACTAGTCACACGATGGTGTCATATATGCAATAAAAGGGAACTGCAGGTGCAAGTTTATACCAAAGATAGACACAAAGTGCTGGAATAACACAACGGATCAGGCAGCATCTCTGGAGAAAATGGCTAGGCGACGTTTCGGTTTTTTAGAATCATAGAATCATAGAAAATAGGTGCAGGAGTAGGCCATTCAGCCCTTCGAGCCTGCACCGCCATTCAATATGATCATGGCTGATCATCCAACTCAGTATCCTGTACCTGCCTTCCCTCCATACCCCCTGATCCCTTTAGCCACAAGGGCCACATCTAGCTCCCTCTTAAATATAGCCAATGAACTGGCCTCAACTACCTTCTGTGGCAGAGAATTCCACAGACTCATCACTCTCTGTGTGAAAAAAGATCTTCTCATCTCGGTCCTAAAAGACTTCCCCCTTATCCTTAAACTGTGACCCCTTGTTCTGGAGTTCCCCAACATCGGGAACAATCTTCCTGCATCTAGCCTGTCCAACCCCTTAAGAATTTTGTAAGCCTCAAAAAGATCCCCCCTCAATCTCCTAAATTCCAGCGAGTACAACCCGAGTCTATCCAGTCTTTCTTCATATGGAAGTCGTGCCATCCCAGGAATCAGTCTGGTGAACCTTCTCTGTACTCCCTCTATGGCAAGAATGTCTTTTCTCAGATTAGGAGACCAAAACTGTACACGAATACTCCAGGTGTGGCCTCACTAAGACCCTGTACAACTGCAGTAGAACCTACCTGCTCTTGTACTTCAATATCATGGCTTTTCAGTATCTATGCCTTCTCTCCATATTGATCCCCTTAGCCACTGCCAATGAACTGGCCTCATTCTGTGGCAGAGGGGGTGGGACTGATTATTGGGGGGGGGGGATAGGGAGGGGGAGAACTCTTTTTACAGCTTTCCATTGAAAAGGCACAGTGGAACGTTGCTATGTGACAGCCAGAATTTCACTTTGGACTGTTTAGAATTGGAAACAAACTTCTTGCTACCAAATGTTTAGCTGTCAAAATGGCTGTGGAATAAAAAGCTTACAAAAATAGTACAGTGACAGAAAGCCGGCCACATTGAGTGTTAGAATGTGGCAGCTGATATTACTGTGTCACCCTTATGCTGCTGTCCATCAAACTTCAAGCACTTTCCCTTTACCTTGTAGAGGAAGATGGCGAGAGTCGGAGTTTGGATTTATGCTTCAGCAGGCGAGTGTTTGTTGCATTGTCAGGATTTTCCATCAGACTGGAAATAACAGATTTATATATTAGAAAGTATATATAAAAGCAAGTATATTTTGTATACCAACATGTGTTTTTGCCATGTAATCTACCATTATATCCTATTTTTGAACAGAAGAGAGATTCAATATTGTCTTTCCTGAAATTCAGACCAAAGTCAAAGATACATTTGATGTGTTATTTCCTTGTATTTAACATGTGTAAAGTATAGCTTAATTGATTTATCTGTGAGCATAAGGCCAGGATGTGCAGTAGGAAAGTATGCCAGAAGTGTTTTTGAATCAGCTGTTACTAAATTTCTGTTTTGCTAATATTGGGGCAGATGTATTTTCAGCAATATTTAAAATGGGCTGCGAATAAAACTACAAGAAAAAATAATGTCATTTTGCAACACAATTATGACTTTTATGTCTCTCATGGTTTGAAATATCATATTAGTTAAATATGAAGCTGTTTGAAGCAACACAACTTAATTGAGTATTGTCACATAAATGAACCTTATGAACCTTATGAGTAGTTCTATGTTATTCAATGGAACTTGATCTCAGAACATGAATGGGACTGGTTTTGGTTGTTAATGGCAAGCCACCAAACAACTTTCCCCTGCCGAACACTGTAGCAGGTGAGAAAGCTTGGATTGGGAGATTGATGGTTGTAAGGGAAAATGGATGAACTTTGCAGTCTTGGAGAATGGATGGGTTACCACATGAGAATTGATGGTAAAGACCGGAAGTGCCAGGTAAGTACCTACATGAAGGGAGATCTTCCTTTGTTGAATTGCAGGCATTGGCCTGTGACACATTGTGGCCTCGTTCAAAATGTATCGATCCTCTGAGAGAAAACATTTTACCTCATCTCTATCTAAAAATTGGTGACACCATGTAAACAAAAAATTGAATCCCTTAGTCCCATATTCTGGTGCTGGTAATGGTACAGGCTTATTATTATCATGTGTACTGAGATATAGTGAAAAGCTTTTGTTTTGTGTGCTATCCAGTCCAATCAAGTGCAGAAATAAAGACCTGCAGTTAGACGCAGTGCTGGAGTAACTCAACAGGTCAGGCAGCATCTCTGGAGAATGATGGGTAGGCCCCAGCCGATCCATTGCTTCTGCTGCTCCTGCCCCACTGAACCATTCCTCGCTTCTATCCTATCCCCCCTGTCCAATCTCTTCCCTCCTACATCCGACACCTTGGAAATCATACTATATCGGAGTACGATCAAGCCATACACAAGAGCAATAGTAGTGCAGAAAGAAAAGGGAGCAGCATGCAGAATGTAGAGATGTAGCATTCTGACATTGCAGAGAAAAGGTCCAGAGACCTCAATGACCTCCCTCACCCACAAGGGGCGGCATGGTGGCACAGCGGTAGAGTTGCTGCCTTATGGCAGCAGAGACCTGGGTACGATTCTGACTACGGGTGCTGCCTATACGGAGTTTGTACGTTCTCTGCGTGGGTTTTTTTGGGAGCTGCAGTTTCCTCCCACGCTCCAAAGACTTCCAGGTTTGTAGGTTAATTGGCTTGGTATAATTGTACATCGTCCCTAGTGTGTAGGATAGTGTTAGCGCGCGGGAATCGTTGGTCGGCGTGAACTCAGTGGGCCGAAGTGCGTGTACTTCTAAAACTAAAACTAAAACTAAAAAGAGGAATCAACCTCTACACATCCACCCTCCCAGGACCCCTCAGGACCTTACAACACATAACATATTTGTTTTAAGATTAAAAATATCTCACTGGTCAGTGAAAGGTTACTGGAAGCAGATGGGAATGTGGAGATAAGATTACGATCAGATTGGCCATCATTTTATTTAATGACGGATTAGGCCCAAGGGATTGATGGCTATTATGCTCCTGATTCATGGTTGCAGTGCACCATGTTATTCTAGCAAAAGAGCTAATTCATTTATTCCTGAGACATGATGAGAGACCAAGTAGATATTATAGTTAATGTTAAATAACAGTACATTTGATTGCATAGTCTACCTTTACAATGAACTAGAAATCTATACAAAATAAAAACGGTGGCATTTGGGGTGGCACATTGGTAGAGTTCCTGTCTTATAGCGATTGCAGCGGGTTCGATCCTGACTACAGGTGTTGTCTGGATGGAGTTTGTACCGTCTCCCCGTGACTGCATGGGTTTTCTCTGAGATCTTCAGTTTACTCCTACACTCTAAAGACGTACAGGGTTGTCGGTTAATTGGCTAGGTTTAAATGTAAATTGTTCCTTGTGTGTGTAGGATAGTGTTTAATGTGGGGATTGCTGATTGGTGCGGGCTCGGTCGGCCGACGGGCCTGTTTCCATACTGTATCTCTAAACTAAACTAAACTAAACTAGCAGATGAAATGGCGTCCAGTGCTCAACTGATTTCATACCTTTAGCTGATTTTCAAATTAAAATAGCAAATTATTTTGGAATGCAAAGATTGTACGCCATGGCAGCCAAAATACGGAATGGAGTGCAGTAGAGATGTTACATATAAACCATTTAGGGTCTTAAAAAGCAAGCATTTTTGTGAGATTTAAAGGTTCTGTATTGGAAGGAAGAGCAGCCCCAGCTTTCTTTGCCCCATTAGTGTATCTTGAGATGGAGCTGGCGAGGGTGGCATAATGGCGCAGCGGTAAAGTTGCTGCCTTACAGCGCCCGAGACACGGGTTCAATCCTGACTACGGGTGCAGTCTGTACGGAGTTTGTACATTCTCCCTGTGACTCCGGGTGCTCCGGTTTCCTACCATATTCCCAAGACGTACAGATTTGCAGGTTATTTGGCTTCCGTAAATTGTCCTAATGTGTAAAATAGTGCTAGTGTACGGGGATAGTTGGGCGGAGTGCACTCAGTGGGCCAAAGGGCCTGTTTACATGCTGTATCTCTAAAGTAAACTAAAGTAAAGGCATATTGTTGAAGGAAACCATTGTGTGAGGCCCAATAATGTTAATTCTTCACTCAGAAGTTCCTCTTGTGCAGGTTTTATATGGCGAGCCGGATCAGGAGAAGGTTATACTCACCACGAGACATCAGCTGCTAAGAAATGAATATGGTCGAGGAATATCAGACTTGTTTACCATTGCTTTATAATATAAACACAGTTTCTGATTCAGATAACCAGCATCTGCATTTTTTCTTTCATTTCTTTTGTAAAGTTCTAATTAGATTTGCCTAATTTATTCTGTTTCAAAAAGGAATAGCAATGTCCATGGACCAAAGGTAAATGATGACTAAAGATGAATGATATACTTGGGAAAGGCTGTTGTGTATAAAGATATACTTGGGAAAGACTGTTGTGTATAAATAACATAGAACGTAGTACAGTACAGCAAGGAACAGGCTATTTGACCCATAATTTCCGCACCGAACATGATGCCAAACTAAATTAATCTTCTCTGCTTGCATGTGATTCATATTTCTCCATTCCTTGCATACCCATGTAACTATCCAAAAGCATCAAATATACATATATAATCTGCCTCCACCACCGCCCCTGGCAGCGTGTTCCACCCCCCTCTGTGTTCAAAAAAATGTTGATCCGCACATCTCCTTTAAACTTTGCCCTTCTTATCTTAAAGCCGTGCCCTCTAGTCTTTGACATTTCCACCTTGAGACAAAGGTCCACACTGCCTATCTTCTGTCTGTGTGGCTGTAGCAAGTCATTAGGAAAGCTAACCGAATATCACTTTGTGACAAGCATTGAATACTAAACTAGGAAGATTATGCTTCAGTAATATGGGGCATAGGTGAAACTATATCTGGCCTACCGTGGATAGTATTGGTCTCCTTATTTAAGGAAAGATATTAATGTGATTAATATGTTGGCCAAAACTCAGAGAAGATTTGCCAGATAAATACTTGAACTAGGTTTCCAAGGAATAACATTTAGTGGAAGTTAAAGCCAGTAAAGTCCGATCAAAGATAATCCGAGGGTCACAAATGAGGTAGATAGTAAGTGCATGATTACACTCTAGTTGTGGGAGGATGGTTGCCTGATAACAGCTGGGAAGAAACTGTTCCTGAATCTGGAGGTATGCATTTTCACACTTCTATACCTTTTGCCCGGTGGGAGAGGAGAGAAGTGGGAATGGCCAGGGTGCAACTCATCCTTGATTACGCTGCTGGCCTTGCTGAGCGTCGTGAGGTATAAATGAAGTTAATGAAAGGCATGTTGGTTTGTATGATGGTCTGGGCTGCGTCCACAATTTGTTGCAATTCTTGCGGTCTTGGAAGGAGTTGTTCCCAAACCACCATGTAAGATCCTGAGGTGGTCTTGGCCAGCTATAGGTAGGAGAGCATGCTTCCTCTTGTGAGAGAGTGTGGGACCAGTGGGACCAGAGGTCACTACTTGATACTGAAGGGACACCCATTTAACGCAGAGACAAGGTGTTTATTTCCCATAGAGCGATATGAGTCGTTGTAACTCTCTTTGCCAAAGACTGGTCGAAGCCAGGTGTTTGAATATTTTAAGGCAGAAGATAAAAGATAAACAAGGGAGTAAAAGGTTACAGGAGCTGCACAGGAATGAAGGATTATAGTTATAATCAGATTAGCTGAGATGTTATTAAATAGTGCATTAGACACAATGCAGTTTAACTCTATTATACGGGGCATTGGTAAAACTATATCTGGCATACTGTGGATAGTATTGGTCTTCTTATTTAAGGAAATATATTAATGTGATTAATATGTTGGGTAAAACTCAGAGAAGATTTACCACATAAAAACTTGGTGTAGATGGGTTCTTGTAGAACCCACCTACACTGCAAGAGCCAGGAATCGAGCGGGTAAGATCATCTCTGACATCTCTCACCCAGACCACAAACTCGTTGAAGTACTTCCCTCTGGAAGGCGACTCCAAACTGTCAAAACTGCCACAGCCAGACATAAAAACAGCTTTTTTCCCAAAAGCAGTAGCTCTACCCAACAACCAAAAGACTGTAGCCTCCTTTTGCTCTGGTATTTTATTTCATTCTTCACATGTTTAAATGATAACATTTTATTCTTAATTGTCTACCGTATATTGTGTTGTTACTTGCGAGCAAAGCGCCAAGGCAAATTCCTTGTATGTATACATGCTTGGCCAATAAAATGCATTCAATTCAATTCAATTCAATATACGTGGGTATGTTGGTAGAGTAACAGATAGGTTTTTGATAAAATGCCGGATAGAACATGGAGCAGACCAGAGAAAAATACAGGTGAGAACAGGCTCTTTGGCCCAAAATGTCTGTGGCGAACATAATACCAAGATAAACTAATCTCATCTGTCCGCACGTGATGCATATCCCTCCATTCCTTGCACATGCATGCGCCTATTTAAAAACATCTATCTGCCTGCCTCCACCACCACCTCTGGCAGTGCATTCCAGACATCCACCACCCTCTGCTTTGTTTAGTTTAGAGTTACAATGTGGATTCAGGCCCTTCGGCCCATCGACTCTGCCCTGGCCAGCGATCCCAGTACACCAGCATTATCCTACAAAGTATGGACAATTTATAATCTTTATCAAAGCCTTTGAAGCGTGGGAGGAAACCGGAGCACCCGTGGAAAACTGACGCGGCTATGGGGAAAACATACAAACTCCATATAGACAGCACCCGTAGTCAGATTGAACCCGGGTCTCTGGCCCTGTGAGGCAGTAACTCTACTGCTGCGCCACCGTGCCGCATGTGTGCAAAAAAAAAACTCGCCCCACGCATCTTTAAGCAGTGCCGTGTTCACCTTAAAGCTATGCTCTCTAGTCTTTGGCATTTCCACCTTGACTGGCTTCCCTAGTTTAGTTTGAAGGGTCCCAACCTGAAATGTAATTTGTCCGTTCCCTCCACAGATGCCAACTGACCCTCTGAGCTCCTCCAGCACGTTGTATTTTGCTCATGATTCCAGCATCTGCAGTTTTGTAAACAGTTAATTTATTTTCCTAAGCTTGCAGTCCAATATATTGAAATTATTTAAAATATGATAGCACATGGATAGCTGAAGCGAAAAGAAATCCAAATCAAATTATACTCTTATTCCTACAAAGCTTAACCAAGGGGGGGCGGGGAAAAGAAGTTCCTGCTCTTGTGTTTAATGTCCAATTAAACTTTACATTATCACCTCAATCATTTACATTTCTGCTGTTCGTATCACATCATTAATGCAAGAGCATTAAACCAAATCAAAATAAATTTCCCACAAGAGTTGAGAAGTTGTTGCAACTCCCTTTCCTCACTTGCCTCTCTGATGTTTCTTTTGTTTAATGTTAACTTGCAAATTTAAACTGCCACCTAGTGTCAAAACAAACATTCAGCCCTGTGTGAATTAATCGCGCCTTTCCCATGGCTTTTATTGCTAATCATGAAAGATCCAAGAATCCTGCCGTAAGAACCTGCAGAATGCTGGGATCTTGAACGAAATACATGGTGCTGGAGAAACTCAACAGGTCAGGCAGCATAGAGTCATGGAGTAACACTGCATGGAAACAGGCCCTGCAGCCCAACGTGCCCATGCCGACCAAAGTGCCCATCCACACTAGTCCTACCTGCCCGTGTTTGACCCATATCCCTCTAAACCTTTGCTATCCATGTACCAGTCCAAATGTACTTTAATGTTATTACAGTACCAGCCTCTACTAACCCCTCCGAGAGCTCATTCCATACACCCACACCCTCTGTGCGAAAATGTTGCCTTTCAGTTTCCTCAAATCTTTCCCCTCTCACCTTAAGCACCTGTGGAGGGAATGGACAGATGACATTTTGGATCAGTACTTTCTTCAGACCTTTTTTGAAAAAGATCCTAACATGAACTGACGTTTTTTGTTTTATTTCTGGTTTTTAGAGATACAGCGTGGAAATAGGCCCATAGAGTCCACACTGACCAATGATCACCCATGTACTAGTTCTATGTTATCCCAGCACAGCAGATATGTAAACATATTACTCTGAAAACCCATAATAAAAAACAAAAACTGTTCAGTGTGTATAAAAATAAAACAGGCAAATAAATAGACAATCGTAATGCATCAAAAATAATGTCCTCAAGTCTATATAGTTTGGAGCCTATTTGGAAGTTGTCGTATTTAATAGCCTGATGGTTGTAGGGAAGAAGCTGCTAGGTTACAGTTTTCAGACTTCTATACTTTCTTCCTGATGGCAGGAGTGAGATGAGAGTGTAGCCAGGGTTGTGTGGGTCCTTGATGATGGCTGCCATTTTGAGGCAGCACCTCCTGTAGATCCTTTCAATGGTGGGGAAGTCAGTACCCATGATGGACTGGGCAGAATCCACTAATTGTTGTAATCTCATTCATTCCTGGGCAATCGAGTTGCTGAACCAGGCCATGATGCAACCAGTCAATATCCTCTCTACTGTACACCTGTAGAAGTTCAAACAAGAGAGTATTTGTCAACATACTGAATCTCCTCAAGCTTCTAAGAAAGTCGAGGCATTGATGGGCTTTCTTTATGGTTGCATCAATGCGCTTTGGACTTTGGACTTTACTTTAAAGATACGGCATGGAAACAAGCCCTTTCTATGCCCTTTGGCTCACCAAGCCCACAAGCAATCAGTCCTTACACTGTACACTAGCAGTGTTTTACACACTACGGGCAATTTACAATTTACGGAAGCCAATTAATCTACAAATCTCTACGTCTTTGGAGTGTGGGAGGAAACGTGAGCACCCAGACAAAACCTACATGGTCACATGGAGAAGGTATAAACTCTATACAGACAGTGCCCGAAGTTAGGATCAAACTCGGGTCTCTGGTGCTGTGAGGCAGCAATTCGACTGCTGCACCACTGTGCCATCTGTGGGTCCAGGACAGATCTTCAGAGATAAATAATATATTTAGAAATAAGTCAATTATTATTATTACTATAATCTCTTCATTACTAGTTTTCCAGCACAGTCAACAACATTTTTATTAACACAAATTAAAGTTTATAGCAATTCCAATTATTGCATATCACTCAAAAACAATTTGCAAAAAGTGTGTTTGTTGCATTTATTTACATTATATATTTTGCTTTGCAGTGTTCCTGACCACGATATTCGCTGATCAAAATGATCAGAATGTGAATCCCACGGCAGGAGTCTTTTTTATACATGTACTAGGGAGGGACTACTTTCAAGCAGGGTTTCGTTCGTTCCAAGAAGCAAATGGTGAGGAAAACAATCTTACTATCTATTTACACACCAACTTTAGCATTAATGTGGTGGTCCCTCTTTTGTGTTGATGCTGAATCAACTATATTCAGTTACCAGAATCATTTTCAGATTGCAAGCTTGAGAGTTGTTGAAAAGACTGGAACTTTTTTCTTTAGAGCGTAGAAGGCTGAGGGTTGACATTATTGAAGTGTACAAGATCATGGGGCATGGGTAAAGTGAACACTCACAGTCTTCTTCCTGCGGTAGAGGATTCTAAAACTGGAGGGTGTTGGCTTGAGGTGAGAGTGGAGAAGTTTAAGAAAGACCTTTCAACTCAGAGGGTAGTCCATATCTGGAATGAGCTGCCAGAGGAAGCTACAGAAGCAGATACAATTGTGACTTTCAAAAGGCATTTGGACAAATATGTGGATTGGAAGGGCAAATGAGGGCAAATGGGACCAGCCCAATATGCCAACTTTGTTGGCTTGAACATGGTGGGCCGAAGGGCCTGTTTTAGTGCTGTACAACTCTATGACTCTACATAAATGCCTAACCGTCAAACATGAGATCAGAACACAATTTGGTGCAATATCAAAACTGGTTTGCAAAGTCCCTTTGAGATTGCGAACCTCATCTGACCTTAATTACAGAGCAAATATTTTCCTGAAATACATCTGTTTCTAAGTTTGGGAAGAGAACGTTGATGATGCAGTGATGAAGACATGCACTGAGTCCTCTCCAAAACAGGAACGCTCTACTGCCAGCCAGACATTCAGCAAGTCTTATCAATGAAGTTGTATCTGGCTGGAAATATCAATCCAGTGCTAATATCTACAGTCTAAATCATCCTCTATGTGTGGTAGCTTAGATCAATTATGAAATAAAGAGATTATTTTGAAAAAGATCTAGCCATGGAAAATGGTAATATGATACGAAGATAATTTTTATTAATATTTTCAATTTTGAAAAGTATAAATCTAGGGTTTCAGTGGTGATTTTTTTAGAATAAAATTTCCCATGAATTTGTGCCGATCATTTCACAGCCTTATGGGCTAATTATGTTCTCAGGTTAGTTCCAAATAGTTAAATATTGGAGTAAATCATATCTTTAGAATAAAATGTAATGAACATTCTGTTCCCCAGTGTAAATATACTTGTGTGGTTATTCACAGGAGCGTTCCCTGGGAGGAAACCAGAGATGGCTTGTGAAACTTAGCTCAAACCTAAATTGATATAGGCAGTTAGAGGGAGTGGAAACAATCACACGATTCCAAGTTCATAAAGGCCCTTTGAAAAACTCAAGTTAATTAATTGAGCAGTGCAGTGGCGCAGCGGTAGAGTTGCTACCTTACAGCGCCGATCCTGACTACGGGTGCTGTCTGCACGGAGTTTGTACCTTCTCCGTTGGACCATGTGGGTTTTCTCTGGGTACATTGGTTTCCTCCCACACTCCAAAGACGTACAGGTATGTAGGTTGATTGGCTCCAGTAACTTGTAGATTGATTGTCGCTAGTGTGTCGGATAGTGCTAGTGCACGGGGATTGTTGGAGCTGGATGAAGAGATGCGGCATGAAGCTCATATGGAGTGTACATCTTGGCATGGGCCAGTTGGGACGTATAGCCTGTTTACTAAGAGACATATGGAACCGCAGATGCTGGAATCTTGAACAAAACATTAAACGCTGGAGGAACTCAATGAGTCAGGCAGCACCTGTGGAGGGAATAGGCAGGTGATGTTTCTTGACTTAGGGCCAAAACGTTATCAGTCCATTCCCTCTACAAATTTGATCTCACTCACTGAGTTGATTGATTGATTCATTATTGTTGCATGTACTTGGTACAGTGAAATACTTTGCTTTGCATACGTTACACAAGTACGCAGAGTCATCACATATTGGGCACCAACAGTTCCTCCAGCACTTTGTGTTTTTATCCTGTTTACCTGCTGTTCATCCCATGAACACAAAAGACATTTTACAATTATTAATCTGGAAGAGAAGAAAAGCTCATTCATTATAAATAAAAACTGAAATTTCTGGAAAGGCCCAGCAGGAGAGACAGAAACATGGCAAAGAAAAACAGAACTTAACTTTGCAGGTGAATTAATTTTCATCAAGACTGTTCCATTCCTTGTCCATTTAATGCAAAACGCAAGGAAATGCAAATGCTGGAATCTTGAGTAAGACACAAAGTGGGTAACTCGTCGGGTCAGGCAGCATCTGTGGAGGGAATAGACAGGCAAAGTTTCATGTTGGGACCCTTCTTTAGACTGACCCGCTGAGTTACTCCAGCACTTTGTATTTTACTTGTTTAATGTAAAACTGCTATTCCCTTTTTATTTCACCTCTGCTCTCTACTTTAGGTATAGTCACCAGTATCCCCATCACTTTCAACACCAACCTCCATGACCACCCTGACCGCCCTCGCTGGCTTCGTTTTATACAGCGGACTGAATACCATGATGGAATTCTTTATGGAACGCCAACCATGAAAGATGTCGGACAGAAAATAATTGAAGTATAAAGTTTTCTCTCTGTCCAATTGACTGTATTTTAATATATTGATAATATTATACGCTTGTTGGAAAAAATATTCACACTGCAATGTGCATCACTTATAATCAAAGATAGACACAAAATGCTGGAGTAACTCAGCATCTCTGGAGAAAAAGAAGAGGTGACGTTTTGGGTCGAAACCCTTCTTCAGACTGAAAGTAGAGTTGGGGGTGGGGATTAAACTGGAGGCGGGAAAAGGCCAGAAACAATCAGGGCCGGCAACAGATGACCTCAGGAAGGGTGGTGCCCACAAGGGTGGCTCAACGGTGGCTGGGAAGGTGCGATAACAAGAGGGAAACAAGGATGTGACCAGTGGCGGTCACGGTGGCACAGCGGTAGAGTTGCTGCCTTACAGCAAAATGCAGCGCCAAAGACACGGGTTCGATCCCGAGTGCGGGTGTTGTCTGTGTGGAGTTTGTACATTCCCCCTGTGATCTGCGTGGGTTTTTTCTGAGATCTTCGGTTTCCTCCCACACTCCAAAGACGTACAGGTTTGTAGGTTAATTGGCTTGATTAATTGGCATGATAAAATGTGTAAAATTGTCCAAGTTGGCGATATGCAGAGTACTGCCCTGCCGACTATGAAATTCAGAAGGAACTGTAGAACGACTAGGGTGGGGGAGGAGGGGGTAGAGAATGCAGAAGTTACTTGAAATTAGAGAAAATGTTTATACAGCTGGGTTGTGAGCTGTCCAAGTGAAATATGGGGTGCTGTTCCTCCAAGTTGCATGTAGCCTCACCCTGACAGTGGAGGAGGCCCAGGACAGAGAGGTCAGTATGTGAGTGGGAAGAGTAGATAAAATATTTGACAACCGGAAGATCAGGAATGCCAAGGCGGACTGAGCGCATGTTCAACCTTATAATCAATCTCATATTTATAATTCTAGCTCACTATGATTGTGCCCTCTAACACGTTGGTTTGCACTGGCCACAGTATTGCACATTCTTCATTTTATATGTTTCTTGCTTATAAATAATGCAAGAGAAAGATCCATTCATTTTCACATACCAATACCATTTCCATTAATTTGTATTTAAGGCAGTGCTTTTTTTGTGATGTTATGCATGGCGAAGACAAACTGGCACCTCTAAAAAATTAAATTTCACCCGTTTAACTTGGTGAAATAAATACTTTTTAGTTTATTCGTTTAGCTAGATGTTGATTGGTCTCAAAATCAAAACGGAAGAGGGGTGTATATTGATAGAAAAAAACTGTTGACAAACGAAGCTTAATTTTTAATTGATTGAATGAAAGATACCACATGTAAACAGGCCCTTCACCCCACTGAGTACATGCCGACCATTGATCACCCGTTCCCACTAGTTCCACGTTATCCCACATTCGGATCCACTCCCTACTTATGAGGGCAATTTATAGAGGCCAATTAACCTACAATCCCGTATGTCTTTGGGATGTGGGAGGAAAGCGGAGCACCAGGAGGAAACTCACGTCGCAGTCACTGGGGAAATGTGTAAACTCCACACAAGACAGCACCTGAGATGAAGATCAAACCCGTGTCTCCGGTGCTGTGAGGCAGCAACACCTCCAGCTTCATCACTGTGCTGTCAAATGGATTTGCCTAACGGCATCTTTTTCTCTGAAAACCCCCCCCCATTGATTTAAGAAAACATTCAATGTAGGAGAAAAACTGATAATGTGGATTTCATGTGTTATGAATTGACTCTAAATACTAATTGATGTACATACATAAAATATGAAATTAATTCTGTTTATCATTTGTTTAGGTTACTGCTGTTAATAGGAAGACATTTGAGACATCAAGGCAAAACATCATCATTAATATTGAAGAGACAGGAGGTGAGATGCCATATTTGCTCCTAGAGTGAGCAGTGATTGAACTGAAACATATACAGTATACTTGTTTTTATGAAGCACCTTTCACTTCCCTCTCAGGACATCCCAGGCCTAAAACATGAAATTCAATTCATTTCTAATTGTGTTTTTTTCTGTGTGTTTGTCTGAGTCTTTGTGCCTCTGTAAGAAAGATTTTTCATTGTACCTGAACCTCACAGTACTCCCTGCATGTGAACCTGGCTTGTTTGAAAGATAATGAAGCACTGCTTGAAGTGTGGTCACTCTTGCAATGTAGGAAACGTAGGAGCCAATTTACACAGAAGAAACATCCATAAATAGTAACAGGACAATGAATAAAAAAACTTGTTTTTGGAAACATTGATTGATTGAGAAATATTGGCCAGAATACTGAGGGAAACTCTGCTGCTATCCTGGGAATTACTGCCATGAGACCTTTTGTGTAGATGTGACCTTGGTTTCAAGTCACATCCAGAGAGGAACCTCTGAATACGTGGCAGTCACTCAGTATGCTTGACATTTTGTGCTGAAGTCTCTGGAGGGAGACTTGAACCTGCAACCTTCTGACTCAGCGAAGAGTGCCACCGTTGCTGGGTTTTTTTCTTTACAGAAACTAAAGATTTCTCTTCCTTTCTTTCATGTGATACATGTTATATATGCATGTTGCTACTTGCATTTCTCAACAAAGTCATGCAGTGATCTTGCAAGGTTTCGTTTATCCATTGAGTTAAGACAAATGTGGGTCCCCTGAAGAGAGAAATAGGTGCATTTATTATGGGGAACAAGGAAATGGCAGACAAGTTGAACAGGTACTTTGGTTCTGTCTTCACTAAGGAGGATGCAAACAATCTCCCAGATGTGCTAGTGGACAGAGGATCTAGGGTGACGGAGGAACTGAAGGAAATTCACATTAGTCAGGAAATGGTGTTGGGTAGACCCATGGGACTGAAGGCTGATAAATCCCCAGGGTACTCAAGGAAGTGACTCTAGAAATCGTGGACGCATTGGTGATCATTTTCCAATGTTCTATAGATTTAGGATCAATTCCTGTGGATTGGAGGGTAGCTAATGTTATCCCAATTTTTAAGAAAGGAGGGAGAGAGAAAGCAGGGAATTATAGACCAGTTAACCTGACATCGGTGGTGGGGAAGATACTGGAGTCGATTATTAAAGATGTAATAGAGGAGCATTCGGATAGTAGTAACAGGATCGGTCCAAGTCATGGATATACGAAGGTGAAATCATGCTTGACAACTCTTCTGGAATTTTTTGAGGATATAACAAGTAAAATAGACATGGGAGAGCCAGTGGATGTTGTGTACCTGGACTTTCAGAAAGAATTTGATAAGGTTCCACATAGGAGATTAGTGGGCAAAATTAGGGCACATGGTATTGGGGGTAGAGTATTGACATGGATAGAAAATTGGTTGGCAGACAGGAAACAAACAGTAGGGATTAACGGATCCCTTTCAGAATGGCAGGCAGTGACTAGTGGGGTGCAGCAAGGCTCGTACTGGGACTGCAGCTATTTACAATATAGATTAATGATTTAGATGAAGTAACATTAGCAAATTTGCAGATGACACAAAGCTGGGTGGCAATGTGAACTGAGAGGAAGATGCTATGAGGATGCAGGGTGACTTGGACAGGTTGGGTGAGTGGGCAGATGCAATTCCTCTTAATTTGAGGAAGGACATTTTTGCTATTGAGGGAGTGCAGCGTAGGTTCATGAGGTTAATTCCCAGGATGGCGGGTCTGTCATACGATGAAAGAATGTTCCCTGTTGGGAGTCCAGAACCAGGGCCACAGTTTAAGATTAAGGGGTAGGCCATTTAGGACAGATGAGGAAAAACTTTTTCACACAGAGAGTTGTGAATTTGTGGAATTCTCTGCCTCAGAAGGCAGTGAAGGCTGATTCACCGGATGCATTCAAAAGAGAGTTAGATAGAGCTCTTCGGACTTGTGGAATCAAGGGATATGGGGAGAAGGCAGGAATGGGGTACTGATTGTGGACGATCAGCCATGATCACATTAAATGGCGGTGCTGGCTCAAAGGGCTGAATGGTCTACTCCTGCACCGATTGTCTATGTATCTGTGTATCTATGTATGTGGCAGTGAGGACACAGCAAATTATCATTGGTGCAGAGTGCTGATTTTCCTTCTACTGATGGCCAGGGCGGCACAATGACTCGGCTGGTAGAGCTGCTGCCTCCTAGTCCCAGAGACCCAGGTTCAATCATGACCGGCTGCTGTCTGTGTTCTCCCTGTGACCACATGGGTTTCCTCCAGGCTCTCCAAATTCCTTCCTGTAAAATTGCCACTAATGTGTAGGGAAAAGTGGGATAACATAGAACTAGTGTGAATGGGACTCACTGGGCCAAAGGGCCTGAGCCTGTTTCCTTGTTGTACCTCTTAAACTAAACTAAACTAAACTAATTGTGCTCCCTATTACTGTTGCCTATCCATTAAGTTTCCCCAAAATGACTGACTATTCAATGTCTGAAGAAGGGTCTCAACCCGAAACGTTGCCTATTTCCTTCGCTCCATAGATGCTGCCTCACCCGCTGAGTTTCTCCAGCAATTTTGTCTACCTTTGACTATTCAATTATGTTGGGTTAATTGCTTTTGAGGCAACATTTTACTTTGACTCTTCATGTCAGACAATTTGAACAACATTAACATTTGTCTCAGGGTAAGTGGGACTCAGGGGTAGGATTGGAGGAAGAATCATATTATTGGTTGCTTTGAATAAACTACAACATATAACTAATGTGAATCAATTTGTTTGGAGACACAAGAGACTGCAGATGCTGTTTGGATTTCAGCTGGAGCTTATTTTGTCCATTTAGTTTGTCTGTTTGAATATCAGATTTGATTGAATTTGAAGAAACGCAGCCGTCTTTGACAACGCAATGACACACACTCCAAAACATCTCGTAGCAAAATGAATTGCCACTTCCAGAGTAATCGGGTAATGAATGCTCTCTCTATAACCAGCCACACAAGCATGCATGTGTGGAGCACTGCAACTCAGCAGGGTTAAGTTGATCAATTAACGTCACACTTTGAGAGAAGCTGAAAAATGTGTAACACCACAAGATTCGTTTAAAAATTCAGAGCCAAGAAAAGGAAGAGCAAAGCCACGGCCAATGAGAAAGGGAACGTTTGTAAGGATAATTGTTCTTTTAGCTGTTCGGATATATTAAGATTTTCAGCTGTTTGCCTTTAACGTTGTAATGGTTTAAATCAAACGCGATCCATGAAGAAGTAAATGGTCCGATTGATTAAAACCAATTGTATTCAGAATAATGTCCTAAGCGCGACTCATTACTAAGTAATAAGATGGTGCATGAAGAAGCTTGAAGCCATAGGGGAAGGAAATGGGATTCTGCATTAAGATGGTGAGTGACCATCCTATTCTTCAACTGATTGATCCCAGTACATGTCCTCATACCTGACTCATAGTGTCTCCATTTGTCAGTATAGATGAGTTGGGCCAAAGGGCCTGTTTCCGTGCTGTGTGAGCCTATTATCTGGTTATTAGCACATTGTTGAGTGTTTGCAATTCTCACATTGTCTACCAAATTTAAGAGTCTCGACCCGAAACGTCACCCATTCCTTCTCTCCAGAGATGCTGCCTGTCCCGCTGAGTTACTCCAGCTGTTTGTGCCTATCACCCACTTTTTTAAGGTGACCACATTAAAATGCATTTTAATTGCCTCTGGAATATCATGAGGTCAAAAATGCCCATTAACTACAAGTCGTCCTGTTTCAATCTTGTACTTTATCCTCTTGAATTAGTGAAGTGAACATATAGCAGCAACTTTCTGCAAACACACTGTTATTTGCCCTTTGGGCAGAGCTCTATCTTATATTATTTTGACAAATATGTAACAGCAAAGAGTGAAAGGCAATATCTATTCACCTAATACACACTGGGGAATTTTACTTTTATTGGTTGAATTGAGATGTTTTTTCTTGCTGTAGGGTTGAAATTGCCATACCATGTTGAATTCTATGTGAAAAACATAAATGTGGAGGAAGTATTGCCCTTGGAAATGCAACAATATTTCCAGGACAGAGCGGCGAGCATTTGGGGATCAAACCATTTGACCATGATCAACATCACTTCAGCGCTGGACAGAGGAGGCCGGGTTCCATTGCCCATTGAAGGAAGGAAAGAGGGGTGAGAAGTGATAGTCAATAATGTTGTAGGTGAAATCAATCAAGTGCTTACACTGTACGTATGTGCTTTCTTTTGGATTAAAAATGCACCGGACAATGAAATATTGTCGTTGAACTAAACGCCCTGTTGCTCAGCACTAATTGACTTTAAATGGAACAGATCGGTGCATGGTGGCACAGTGGTAGAGCTACTGCCTGACAGCGCCAGAGACCCGGGTTCGACCCTGACTTTGGGTGCTTGTCTGTAACGGAGTTTGTATGTTCTCCCCGTGGCCTCCGTGAAGCTCCGGTTTCTTCCCACGCTCCAAAGACGTACAGATTTGTAGGCTAATTGGCTTTGTACAAATGTAAATTTTCCCTAGTGTGCGTCGGATCGTGTTATTGTGTGGGGATCGCTGGTCAGCGTGCACTCGGTGGGCCAATGGGCCTGTTTCTGCTCTATATCTCTGAACTACACAAAACTTAACTAAGATATAGTCCTGTCCTAATTACCCTTGAATGGAACAAGTATTGGGCAGCCTTTATTGGTCTTGACTAAAATATTCCTCTTGCCTCTTTCATGGGGCAGTTCAGAATCAGCCAAATTTCCCTCTCTCTTCCCAAAAAGACCTTGGTAAAGCAAATAAGCTTTTATGACACAATATGTATAATAGATTTATTTAATACAGTGAAGTTACATTTCCAAATAGGCTGGTAAACACTGAACTTGTGTCTCTGAAATATTTGTTTAAGGTTAGAGTTGCTAATCCACTATGCTATGATGTCCTGGTATATGCTCAACTGGAGTTGAGAAGGACAGGGGGAGAGTTTTCTGAATGGTCAAAGTTACTGGAATGGGAACATTTTTTTTGTCTCACTAGAAGTAACAGTCTACAATCATAAATGACAAAAAAAATTCCAAGATAATTTATGTTTAAAAAAAACAGGAATTATACTTTTTTTTTGTTTATTTTATTTTTTTAAATGGGGGCAGTGCATATTAATAAACATTTACATGTAAATATGCGAGATTATAGCCAGTAGCTAATTTCCATCTTTAGTCCCTTTGGCAGGTTGATGTTAAATAAACAACTTAAACACATCACAACACAATCAATCAATAAGAAAAAAAATAACAATAAAATAAGAAAAATAGCAATAAAGAGTACAATAAACAGACAGACAAACAATGCTGCTTATGACAGACCAGATAGCGGTGGATAATTTTAAGGCAGATTATGAGTGCGGTATTGATTTTGCAGTATTGATTTAACACCTTCCTCTGGTTGACATCATCACCACCTGCATTTTATGAATGGCAATTCTGACAATTCATTGCATTGTCTATTCCTGTTTCTCTGTAGGCTGTTTCTTGCTGTGTGAGTAGCAACTAATTTCAATGGGTGATATGTGTAGGAAGGAACTGCAGATGCTGGTTTATACCGAAGATAGACACAAAAAGCTGGAATAACTCAGCGGGACAGGCAGCATCTCTGGAGAAAAGGAGTCGGTGACGATTCGGGTCGGAACCCTTCTTGAGGCTGAAGAAATCTGGATCAGTCTGAAGAAGGGTCTCGACCCGAAACGACATCTACTCATTTTCCCCAGAGATGCTGCCTGACCCGTTGAGTTGATGAGGCATTTTATGTCTTGTGATGAGTGTTATCTCTCAATTCAATCCAGCGACTTCACTATTGTGCCAATCCACATTTCTCCAGTTAGATTTGGGGATGTAAGGCAAAATAGGGAGTGTTAAAAATTCAAACTCTTTCCCTGAATGGATGGTGGAAATAGAATCAATGAGTACTTCGAAAAGTCATAGCCATGAGGTGAACAATTTGCAGGGCTATGAGGAAATAATAGGGAAACAGGAATTATAGGATGGCCCCACGTTTATAGCAGATATCTGATCTGCCAAGCACCACATCCTGGAGTGTAATAGCTCAATAATTTATCCCCATGAGCTATTTAATTGTCTTGAGTATGATGACTGTTAAATGATGCCCTGACACTAAAAAGCTTCAATAAATAAAAAATAGAGTTATATACAAACCCTGCACAATACTGCTATGTTATACAGTGTTCATGGCACTACAGAAAATTATATTTTGAAGTCAAGTTTTATATGAAACAAACACAGTTCTCTACAAACATTGAATTCTTATTTCCAGGAAAACACTGCTCCTTCACTGAATTAAAAAAACACATCAAACCTTAGTAGTAATTAGTGTGTTCATCTATTTATATAGATAGCTCTGCAAGAAGCAAATGAGTGGAAGTTTATTGCATTACATTTCACTGTCGATAGTAGCTTTGAGTATTGTTGCTGTGCTTGGAGACTATTTTTAATTTGTTGCAACCAAGTACAGAATGAAATCTGGCAGTGGACAAAATTTACCATGGCAACCATAACCTGTGTGAAGAACCCAGTTACTATTGAAAATTAACCTCCTGCCAACATATATTAGATCTGACTATTCAAACATAGCTCAGCTTCATTCAGAATTACCTTTCTGCAGATGGGTTGTTGATACTGACATTAGTAGCTTCATTGGTGCTTCATTACATGGTTGTCCATAGTTTCCAACAAAGATACTAGGATCTTTTTTTTCCAATACGTAGAACATAGAATGGTACAACACTGGAACGGCCCCTTCAGCTCACAAAGTCTGTTTGAACATGATGCCAAGACCAACTCTTATCTGCCTGCACATGATCCATATCCTTCCATTCCCTGCATACCCATGTGCCTATGCAAAAGCCTCTTAAATGCCACTATTGAATCTGCCTCCACCAGACCAAGCAGCAATTACTAGGCACTCAATGAAGAAAACTTGCTCCTCACATCTCCTTCAAGTTTTGCCCCTCTCACCTTAAAGGTATTCCCTGCAGCATCTCCATCCTGGAGAATAGGTTCTGGCTGTCCACCTCCTCTGTTTATGCCTCTCGTAATTAAATATTCATCCACCAGGTCTCCCCTCAACCTCCTGCAGCCCAGAGAAAACAATCCAAGTCTGTCAGAGGTAGATAAATTGACCTCTGCAGAATGATGCTGATCCATCTCAGTATAGTCTGCAGTGAAGCAATATGACCTGATTGTTTTTATACGTTGATAATACATCAAACCAGGTTTAAGGTAAGAGGAAGGAGTTTCAAAGGAGAAAGCTTTTTTTACATAGAGAGTGGTTGATGTCTGAAATTTGCTGCCAAAGGAGGTGATGGATTTGGTTGCAATGGCTAGGATTTGGAGGCATATGGAGTCATACAGCACGGAAACAGGCCCTGCGGTGCAACTCGTCCAATCTGACCAAGATGTCCCATCTAAGATCACCCCATTTGCCCACATTTGACCCATATCCTTATAAACATTTCCTATCCATTAACCTGTCAAATGTTCTGCCTCAACTACCTCCTCTGGCAGATCGTTCCATATACCTCTTTGTGAAAATGTTGCCCCTCCATTTCCCATTAAATATTTCCCTTCTCACCATGTTCTTGAATCCCTACTCTGGGAATAAGACTATACATTCAACTAATCTATTCTCCTCAACATTTTAAATAGATCACCCCTCAGTTTCCTGAGCTGCAATAAATAGTTCTAACCTGTCCAACCTCTCCCTGTAACTCAGGCCCTTGAATCCTGGCAACTTTCTCGAAAATCTTCTCTGCACTTTTCCCCCCATTTAGAGGGACTTGGATAGGAAGGTATGGAAGGAGATGGGCCTAATGCAGGCAAATGAGATTAGTATAGATTAGTTATGAAGACAGGCGTGAATATGTAGGCCAAAGGCCCATTTCTGTGCTACACAGCTTTGTTACTCTATGTCTCCATTGAAGATGAAATAATATAGTTATTAGCGCCACATATAAGATTTTTTTTTAACATCAAATCTTGGAAGTAACAAATGCCTAAAGAGATCTATTGCCCATTCTTTTTCAACTAAATGCCATGAAAATCCCAGGACAGCAATGCTAACTAACCTTCATAACAGTTGTTTTGGCAATTGGATGGGAGATTCCCTGAGCAAATCTGCCCAGTGCTAAAAGAAGCAGCACACTTTTCAAAGAGTTGCTTAGCCAGCATAGTGTTGTCGCACAGCTTTAAGGTGAGCGGGATGTGCAGAGCAAGTATTTTACACAGAGACTGGTGGGTGCCTGGAACGTGCTGCCGGGGGTGGTGTTGGAGACAGATACGGTAGTGGCATTTAAGAGGCTTTTAATGAGGCATGTGGATGTGCGGGTGGGGTGGGTGGGAGTGTGATCAAGTGCAGGCAGAGGAGATTAGGTTATCGTGGTATCATTGTGTGCTAAAGGGCTTGTTCCTGTGCTGCTCTGTTTTACACTGTGGCTCTCTGTTCAACAGCTCAATCATATACAGTGTTATCTGCCTAGTTACTTTTTTTTTAATCATTTTACTGAAAGAGGCTCTGCTTTAGGGATAAACTGTTGCAAACACAATGCCTCTGACATACAAATTGAGTAATATAATAATGCCAAAGAATTGGAAAATCCGACTAAACTATTTTCATGCTTGTACATAAACAGAGCATGAAGGTCAAAAACAAACTGCAGATGAAATGTGTAGGAAGGAACTGTAGATGCTGGTTTAAACCGAAGATAGACACAGAAAGCTGGAGTAACTCAACGGGTCAGACAGCACCTCTGGAGGAAAGGAAGAGGTTACGTTTCCAGACTTCCATTTTGAAGAAGGGTGTTGACCCAAAACGTTGCCTATTCCTTTTCTCAAGAGATGCTGTCTGACCCGCTGAGTTAATCCAGCTTTTTTTGTCTAACAATCTGCAGATGCTGGAAATCATAAATGCAGGAAACACTCAATGGATCAGGCAGCATCTACAAAAAGAGAAAAAAAGACTTACTGTTTCAGACTGAAGGGGCTTCTTTACTCAATTAAGAAGGGGATTGACTGCATAGATTCATACTTATGTTTAATTGAAAACTGACTGATACATTAAATAGAAAATTCAGGAGAAAGATAACGATCAAGCGATTGGTTAGAAGGAGAAACTTGTTAAAGAAATGTGGACGTATACAGGAGTGAAAGAAATCGGAAAATAAATTGGTAATGTTGGAGGAAATGGGGAAAGAGACAAGGCTTGAGTGTGGCATATACATCTAGAGTGCTTAATTGAGTCTGAAGAAGGGTTTCGACCCAAAACGTTGCCTATTTCCTTTGCTCCATAGATGCTGCCTCACCCTTCGATTTTCTAGCAACCGCAGTTCCTTATTAAACCGAGTGTTTAATAGCTTTTTTTTGTGTAATTAATATATATTTCTATGTACTTCACAATTGTATTAAAGACACCTGCCAGTAACATGTTCATCAATTTGCAACCTATTTTGTCAAGTATGGATCCTGCATACATCTCTATTTCACCCAGATTGTGGAGAAACAGGGAAGAGCAATGGTCCTAACATCCTGCGGACAGTCACGAGGCAGATTCATGTCCTCCTTTCCCAGTAACAAAGCCAGTTCCTTCTTCAACCCAACAAACAACTGCAGATGAGATTGGTTTAGCTTGACATCATGTCCAGCACAAAGTTTCAATCAGTTGAACTGAATTGAATTAAAAAGACAAATACAGCATGGAAACAGACACTTTGGCCCACAAAGTACATGCCGACTACCAATCTCCCATTCACACTAGTTCTACGTTATCCCACTTTCTCCTCCACTCCCTACACATTGGGGGCAATTTACAGAGGCCAATTAACTAACAAACACCGCACATCTTTGGTATATCGGAGGAAATTCGAGCACCTGGAGGAAATCCACGTGGTCACAGGGAGAACGTGCAAACTCCACACAGACAGCACCTGAGGTCAGGATCGAACCCGAGGCTCTGGTGCTGTGAGATAGTAGCTCTATCTGCTGCTCCACTGTTATGGATACCTTATATTAATTTTTCAGGAGTGATGGGATTTGTATGGCCTGCCTGACACTTGGAGAACATTGATAGATTTTTCCTAACGATGTCACTTTTAGTACCAGTCGGTGGCACACAAATAAAGGAAAATGAATTCTACAGTACATATGATTTTGTCAAACTTCATTTCTTTGAATGTGATTAACATTGCAAACTGAAAGGATTACTCAAAAGGCACATTTCCCACCTGAGCTCACGAAACATTAATAATAATTATCCAGTCAATTTCTAAAATTTATTAAAACCTTTCCCCACCACAAACAACTGTAAATTCTGCCCCAAATCCCTGCCTGCATTTGGCTCACCCAGAACCTAAATTTGGGACAATTAAACAAACTGATTCATGTGAATTCTTTAATTTTGCATGGATCTATGCATGTATACAGGTCCCATGGCCCATCAAGTTCACACTGACCATCAATCACCCGTTCACACTAGTTTAAAGTTATCCCATTTTCTCGTCCACTCAATACACACTAGGGGCAATTTACAGAGGCCAATTAACTTACAAACCTTCACGACGTTGGGTTGTGGGAGGAAAACGGAGCACCTGGAGGAAACCCAAGTGGTCACAGGGAGAACGTGCAAACTCTACACACACAGCATTCGAGGTCAGGATTGAACCCAGGACTCTAGCATTGTGGGGCAGCAACTCTACCAGCTACATCATTGGGAGTTCCTCCAGCACTTTGTGTTTTGCTCAAGATTCCAACATCTACAGTCTCTTGTGTCTGAATTTTTGTTGATGATGTCAGTTCAGTTCAGTTTAGTTTATTGTCACGCGTACCGAGGTACAGTGATAAGCCTCTGTCGCGTGCTATCCAGTCAGCGGAAAGACAATGCATGATTACAATCGAGACATTATAATGTATAGAATACATGATAAGGGAATAATGTTTAGTGCACGGTTAAGCCAGCAAAGGCCAATCAAAGATAGTCTGAGGGTCACCAATGAGGTAGATACTAGTTTCGTACTGCTCTCTGGTTGTGGTAGGATGGTTCAGTTGCCTGATAACAGCTGGGATGAAACAGCTGGAGTCCCTGAATCTGGAGGTGGGCGTTTTCACATTTCTATACCTTTTGTCTGATGGCAGAGGGGAGAAAACGGAGTGGCCAGGGTGCGACTCATCCTTGATTATGCTGCTGGCCTTGTCGAGGCAGCGTGAGGTATAAATGGAATCAATAGAAGGGAGGTTGGTTTGTTTTTATGGTCTGGGCTGGGTCCAAAATGTGCTGCAATTTCTTGCGGTCTTGGATGGAGTAGTTCCCAAACCAAGCTGTGATGAGCCCTGATAAAATGCTTTCTATGGTGCATCTGTATAAGTTGGTGAGAGTTGAAGGGGACATGCCGAACTTCCTAAGCCTTCTAAGGAAGCAGAGCTGTTGGTTTGCTTTCTTAGTCATTGCTTCAATATGGGTGGTCCAGTAGAGGTTGTTGGTGATATTGACTCCTAAGAATTAGAAGTTTTCAACCATCTCTTCTTCAGCGCCATCATTGCAAACTGGGGTAAGTGTACCTCTTCGCTTCCTGAAGTCGATCACTATCTCCTTTGTCTTGCTGACATTGGGAGAAAGATTGTTATCCCTATACCAGATCACGAGGTTCTCAATCTCCTTCCCGTACTCCGTCTCATCATTATTTGATATCTGGCCCACAATGGTGGTGTCGGCTGTGAATTTGAAAATTGAATTAGATTTGTACATGGCTGCACAGTCGTGTCTGTGTAGCTGCCAGGGTCTCAACCAGAAACATCACCTATCCCTGCTCTCCAGAGATGCTGCCTGATGTGCTGAGTTACTCCAGCGCTTTATGTCCTAAGGTATTCCACGGGTGCTTTAAATGAAGAATGATGAGGACCACACAAAGAGTGAGTTGCAATGTAAATATAAGTAGTGGATATTGGCAAGCTACGCATTTGTGAAAACGAAATATCCCCAGCCTGAAGAATCAAGCTGAAAACAGCTATTTGGAAAGATTCTGGCTGTGGGTGACACAGTGGCATAGCAACTAGAGTTGATATATCACATCTCCTGAGACCTGGCTTCAATATTGATGTCCGGTGCTCTCTCTCCATGTTGTCTTTGTACGTTCACCCTGTGATGGCGTAGATTTTCCCTAATCTCTGATTTCTGCCCACCTCGCAAAGGCAGGAACGATTGAGTTTCTGTTTTGCATTAGAGATACAGTGTGAAAACAAGGCCCTTGTTTGGTCTGGGCTGACCATTGACCACCTGGCCACACTAGCCCCATGTCATCCCACATTCTGTATGACTCTGTGACTCTCTGCATCATGTTGTGCTTCACTATGATATTAAGGGAAACACACAAATCTCATGTACAACTGCGCGAGCAAATGGGGTCTTACAGTAAACATTCAGAAGACTTGGTACATCTTGCATTGGCATCAAGATGATTATTAACAAAGCTTTTGATTATTGTCCTGTGCTGCATCGCAGGATACCTTGCTAAATTTGCAACTGTGCACCCACTCTCCTAGCTCCAGCACTACCATATGGTGCAGTATTGTCACCATTAAGGGCTTGTCCCACTTGGACGACCTATTCCACGAGTTTAGAAGACCCTAGACGAGTTGAAAAAAATGTCATGGTCGTGTTGACTAGCCGAAGTAAAAGACCTCCTACGACCTCCTACGACTATGTCTACGACCTCCTACGACTATGTCTATGACCTCCTATGTCCCCCCCTTGACCTCAGTCTTCCACACCTCAGACCAACTACGACTAGCTACGAGTGGAAAATGATCACATGATAAAATTATGTCATGTTTGCATTCTTTTTTTCGGGCCAGTTACCGACCTACGACTACCTACGATTACCATCACGACTTACCTACGAGTAAAAAGTATAATTCTTTCCCATGTTGACCTTTTTTTTACTCGTGGACATTTTTCATCAGGCTGGAAAAAACACCGCGACTTGAGGCCACAAGTACGCGGAGACCACTCATGAGCATGAGGAAGAGTTACAACGACCTCCTACGACCTCGTGGCGACCATGCTGCGAGTATGAGTCAAGGGCAAACTCAGCGGAGATCGCCAATTAGGTCGTGAAAGTGGGACAGGGACTTCAAGTTGGATAACTAGCCCAAGACCTTGACAGTTGATCCTTAGATGTGAGCTCAATTTCCACTGCAGCAACTTGGGAATTAAAATTGAGGTATTAAAAAAAGTCTAGAGTAAGAGAAGACCAATAATAATGGTTGTGAATCTATTGCAGGGGTTATAGATTGTGGAATGTTTAGATCATGGCGTTATTCTGCCCAAAAACAGGTATCTGGCCCATTGAGTCCATGCCGACCTCATTAATCATCCACATTAATCCTACATTAATCCCAGGGATAGGTACGTGCAATAATCAAAAGCTCACAGTTTGATTTATGTGTAATTCTAGGCCCACTAACGTGTTGACTGCCATTTGAGATGATTTAGCAAGCTCCTGAGGCATAGGGACATTTTTGGGATGGACAACAATGTCTACATCCTCTGAACAAACCCATAATAGGTACTTCAAAGTTATACTGGCAGTAACTAAATGGTTATTTATTATTCCGCAGTTCAATATCCATAAATGTCTGATATTTTGAGACATTCTAAGATAACAACAGCAGCTTGTTGTTGTGGATAACAGCTTAGAGCATATTTCTAATGCAAATAATAGAAATATTCTGAGGTTTTACCAAATGCCGTCTAATTTTGCCTGTGTCTTTGCCAATTTAACAACGAGTACACTTTCACAAATGTGTAGTTTAAAATATGCCTTGCATTATATATCTCATTGAGAAATGCATAACTTGATATGCTTGCTTTGCAGTGTGTATGTAAAGGTTGGTTCCAACATGCCCTTCCCTTCTTGCCTGGAGGAGGAAGTACTTGGAGGAGAACAATGCAGTGACCAATTTGGACCCAGCAACTGTGAAGACACGTTTAGTCCTCAGTTCATTATTGATTGGTGCAATATCTTATTGGTATGTTTTATTATTTTAAAGTAACATTTTGATTAGAAATGGGGGTCAGGGGTTATGGGGATAAGGCAGGAGAAGTGGGTTAGGAGGGAGAGGTAGATCTGCCGTGATTGAATGGCAGTGTAGACTTGATGGGCCGAATGGCCTATTTCTACGTCTATCACTTATGACCTTATGAACATTTTGTAATAGTTATCAATAACACTAAAAAGCGCTGCAAATACTTGCTGTTTCTCCTTGCATAAGAGTTACAGTACAGTACAGTTTAGTTTATTGTCACGTGTACTGAGGTATAATGTTAAGCTTTTGTTGCGTGCTATCCAGTTAGCGAAAAGACAATACATGATTACAATTGAGCCATTTACAGCGTATAGAATAGAGATTTAAGAGTGTGGAGTGATTGTAATATGTGATTGTAGATCTGCCTCTGGGGCCAGCACACAAATAGTCACCTGGGCTGGGCGCCATCTTGGAAGCAACCAATTTCTGGTTGTAGAGAATCCAAGTTCCAAAGAATCACTGGAAATAGAGCCTGCATATTTTTTTTTGTGTAAAATCTTGACAAAAAAAGTATAGAATTGTATTCCTAGTTATGATACCTTGATGAAATTTTGCAGTGGGTAGTGAACAAATGGAATGAGGAAATTTTGTAGTGAGCAGTGAACAAACAGTGGGGAATTTGGCAACATCGCATGTTGCTCTCTGCTGATCATCCAAGCAGCAGGGAGCTCTCGGCATGTCGCCTGGTTACTGCACAAGTGGGTGAAAATCATTAATCCGCAGATGGTGGAAGTCTGAAGCAAATGCAGATATCGCTGGAAACGCAGGCAGGTATTTGTGGAAAGAGACAATGAAACCCTTCAGATCGATGACTCTTTGTCAAAACTGGGAAAAGGAGAAAATAAACAAAGGTTAAATTACCGTTTGTTGGTGGAGGATGGAGAAAATAAAGGGAATAGCTCTGAGGGAAAATGGTCACGGTTGCCATGTTGATGATTTACCCTGGATAGTTGCTTCATATAAGATGTTTCGTCTGGGTGCTCCTCATATCCCATGGATGTGTTGGAAGGTTAACTAGCTGTTATACAGTCCACTCATTGCAGGTCAATGGAAAATAGGGGAGATGATGGGCAAGTGTCAGAGGGAATGAGTAACAGGGAAATACAGAGAGGGAGAATAGGACAAACGGGATTGATTGCCATGGATCAAGCATGTTCTGGATGGTCTGAATACCCCCTTCTGTGATAGGTAGGAGATCGTAACATTAGGAAAGATCATCCACACATTTATCTCCTCCCGCCTAGATTACTGCAACTCCCTTTACACTGGCATCAGCCAATCTTCCCTGTCCCGCTTGCAACTGATCCAAAACGCCGCAGCGAGACTCCCGACGGGCACCCGAAAAAGGGACCACATCACCCCGATCCTGGCCTCTCTCCACTGGCTCCCTGTGCCATTCCAAAAAAAAATTCAAGACCCTCCTCTTTGTCTACAAAGCCCACAATAGGCTTGCATCCACCCACATTAAAAGTCTTCTCACTCACTACACCACCTCCAGGTCCCTCAGATCGGCCGACGTGGGGTTGCTGAATGTCCCGCAGTCTAGGCATAAGCTCAGGGGCGACAGCGCCGTTGCAGTTGCAGTTGCAGCTCCTAGACTGTGGAACAGCATCCCCCTCCCCATTAGAACTGCCCCCTCCACCGACTCCTAGATTAAAAACTTATCTGTTCTCCCAAGCCTTTCCTGACGTCCTCTGAGCGAGGGCTATTTGTATATATGTATGTAGCCTGCTTGTGTATACTACTCTTATAACAAATGTAATGCACTTTGGTCAACGAGAGTTGTTTTTGAAATGTGCTATATAAATAAATGTGACTTGACTTGACTTGATTAAACAAGTCAGAGGTGGGATTTTCACAGATGATTACACACTGTTCAATTCCATTCACTGGTTCTCTGTAAATGGTGATTTCCAGACCGGCAAGGAGCAAGATATAATGCAAGGCATTATTCAGGCATAGGCTGGGTAGTGGCAGGTATCTTTCAAAGATTAAAGCTTTCAAACCATTAAAGCCCATGGAAGGAATGTGGTTTTTATGGTTCAAACAATCAACAAAAGAAAGTATTTTTGTCATTCAAATAAATGACTATTCCCATCATCAACATCTTAGGTATCAACACTGATCAGTAGCTCAAAAGGAAAATTGCATCCATACAGTGACTTCAAGATCAGGCCATTTATTGGATATCCTACAATGAGTGCCTCATCTCCAGGCAACTTAAAGAATTTCCACTGTCTAGAAGACAAAAGCGAGAAGCATAAAGAAATATCCTTATTTGATTGGTAACTCAACCACTATCACCGGACATTCATTCTTCACACCACGGGTGGGTGACACTTACAGATTGCAGTTACTCATCCAACCAACTCCACTGGCACCTCTCAGATCTGTAACTCCACCACCAAGAAGGGAATGGGCAGCAGGTTCATGGGAACATCACCGCTTGCAGGTTCTCCTCCAAATCAAAAAAGAGAACCAGTATAGAAATTAAGGTGAAGAAGTACAACGTAGCAAAGATGAGCGGGAAGCAAGAGGATTGGGTAATGTTTAAAGAGCAACAGAAGGTAACCAAAAAGACAATATGGGGAGAAAAGATGAGGTAAGAAGGTAAGCTAGCCAAGAATATAAAATAGGATAGTAAAAGCTTCTTTAGGTATGTGAAGAGGAAGAAATTAGTTCAGACCAAAGTTGGACACTTGAAGACCGAAAAAGGTGAATTTATTATGGGGAACAAGGAAATGGCAGATTAGTTGAACAGGTACTTTGGATCTGTCTTCACTAAGGAGGACAAAACAATCTTCCTGATATAATAGTGGCCAGAGGATCTGGGGTGACGGAGGTGAAGGAAATCCACATTAGGCATGAAATGGTGTTGGATAGACTGATGGGACTGAAATGCTGATAAATCCCCAGGGCCTGATGGTCTGCATCCCAGGGTACTTAAGGAAGTGGCTCTAGAAATCGTGGATGCATTGGTGATAATTTTCCAATGTTCTATAGACTCAGGATCAGTTCCTGTGGATTGGAGGGTAGCTAATGTTATCCCACTTTTTGAGAAAGACAGGAGAGAGAAAACAGGGAATTATAGACCAGTTAGCCTGACATCGGTGGAGGGGAAGAATTATTATAAAAGATGAGATAGCCGAACATTTGGATACCCACATGGATTTACGAAGGGGAAATCATGCTTGACTAATCTTCTGGAATTTTTTGAAGATGTAACTAGGAAAATGGACAAGGGGGAGCCAGTGGATGTCGTGTACCTGGACTTTCAGAAAGCATTTGATAAGGTCCCACATAGGGGCTTAGTGGGCAAAATTAGGGCACATGGTATTGGGGGTAGAGTGCTGACATGGATAGAGAAGTGGTTGGCAGACAGGAAACAAAGAGTAGGGATTAACGGGTCCCTTTCAGAATGGCAGGCAGTGACAAGTGGGGTACCGCAAGGCTCAGTGCTGGGACCGCAGGCTATTTACAATATACATCAATGATTTGGATGAAGGGATTCAAAGTAACATTAGCAAATTTGCAGATGACACAAAGCTGGGTGGCAGTGTGAACTGTGAGGAGGATGCTATGAGAATGCAGGGTGACTTGGACAGGTTGGGGGAGTGGGCGGATGCATGGCAGATGAAGTTTAATGCAGATAAATGTGAGGTTATCCACTTTGGTAGCAAAAACAGGAAGGCAGATTACTATCTAAATGGTGCAAGTTGGGAAAAGGGGAAGTACAATGGGATCTGGACATCAGTGTATGAAAGTAAGCATGCAGGTACAGCAAGCAGTGAAGAAAGCGAATGGCATGTTGGCCTTTATAACAAGAGGACTCAAATATAGGAGCAAAGAGGTCCTTCTGCAGTTGTACAGAGCTCTAGTGAGATCACACCTGGAGTATTGTGTGCAGTTTTGGTCCCCTAATTTGAGGAAGGACATTCTTGCTATTGAGGGAGTGCAGCGTAGGTTTACTAGGTTAATTCCCGGGATGGTGGGACTGTCATATGCTGAGAGAATGGAGCAGCTGAGCTTGTACAGTCTGGAGTTTAGAAGGATGAGAGGGGATCTCATTGAAACATATAAGATTGTTAAGGGTTTGGACACGCTAGAGGCAGGAAACATGTTGGGGGAATGCAGAACCAGGGGCCACAGTTTAAGAATAAGGAGTAAGCCATTTAGAACGGAGACGTGGAAACACTTTTTCTCACAGAGAGTGGTGAGTCTGTGGAATTCTCTGCCTCAGGGGGCGGTGGAGGCAGGTTCTCTGGATGCTTTCACGAGAGAGCTAGATAGGGCTCTTAAAAATAGCAGAGTCAGGGGATATGGGGAGAAGGCAGGAACGGGGTACTGATTGGGGATGATCAGCCATGATCACATTGAATGGCGGTGCTGGCTCGAAGAGCCGAATGTCCTACTCCTGCACCTATTGTCTATTGTCTATTGTCTAAATCACACAACTTTGGAAATATATTGCTGATCTTTCATCATTTCTATGTCTACATTTTGGAACTTTTGAGACAGCACAGCCGTAGAGGCCAAGGCAATGGATATTTTTAGTTTCTTGATTAGTGTGAGTGTCAGGGGTAATGGGGAGAAGGCAGGAGAATGGGTTTGAGAAGGAAAGATAGATCAACCATGATTGAATGGTGGAGTACACTTGATGGGCCAAATGGCCGAATTCTGCTCCTATCACTTATGAAATAATGAACTACCTCCGCAACAACACGGTGAAAGTAGAAACAAGGAACTGCAGATGTTGGTTTACAAAACAAGACACAGAGTGCTGGAGTAGTTCAACAGGCCAGGCAGCATCTCAGGAAAACATGGATAGGTGATATTTTGGGTCTAGAAGAAGGGTCCGACCCAAAACACTGCCTATCCATGTTCTCCTGAGATGTTGTCTGTCCTGCAGACCTTCTCCAGCACTCTGTCTTCAAATGTAAAAATACCTTCACCTAAGGACTCTATTGGTACAAGAGGGTGGTTCACTGTTGCCTACTCGGGTTCAGGGAAATTCATGCTGGCGTAGTGAGTAACTCACAGATCCCAAAAAGTGAATATTTATTTAAATGACTTTGAATTAGGAACAGAGGTTGAAATAAAGAGCTTAAGAAAAAATCACACATATAGAGTCATCGAGTTATACAGCGTGAAAACAGGCCCAACTTGCTCACGCTGACCAACATGCTGTCCCACCTGTCTGCGTTTGGCCCATACCCTTCTAAACCTATCCTGTCCATGTACCTGTCTAAATGTGCCTTAAATATTGAACGTAAAACAACAAATATAATATGTTAATATATATTTATTTATAATGCAGACACACTAAGTAATCCATCTTGTATTTTTCTTAACAGATTGATAAATCCAAACCAGATTCCCCAGAGGTCGAGTTGGTTCCTGGGGACGGTATCCTTACGGATAGTGGAGAATACGATCCTCCCCCTGATTTCCTTGAAGTCAGAGACTACTATTTGGACTATGTGGTCACAATAACAGTTCCTTTAGTAATTGGTCTATTTCTGTGTCTCATCCTTGCTTACATAATGTGCTGCCGTCGAGAGGGAGTGTAAGTTTTCTTTTAATAATGTACATCTTGGGGTAACATAAGCCTTACGGGGTGATCTTAAAATGTTATGATAGAAGTCAAATTGATGAAGAGGATCCTTTCCTGATGTTAAATTGGGCACTTCTGACTGGATTGACTAAATTACCTTGTAATTTTGCAAAACTGATTTGAACGTGGTGTTCATAATGGGTTTCTCCTCATTTTGATTTCAGCTGAACTTCCAATGATTCCCCTTTCCTTTATTCAAAGTACCATTGACATCTTTTTGTTTCGTTCAATTGCAGGGAAAAACGAGATGCAAAGACTTCAGAGTAAGTTGACTTTTCTCTCCTTTCATCTTGTTAATTGAAATAAACTCGATGAATATAACAACATATTATTTTTGAACAATGGGTATTTTGAAGACATTGTATCAACATTGTATCAACTGTATTCATTTGCGGAAACACATTATGCAATTCAAAATGTCTAGCGTTTTATCACCAATGATAAGAAGTTAACTGAAGTATTTACAGGAATACATCAGAAGAGAAATAATATTAAAGAGGAAGCATATTGGCAATTTTCAGAGATGAGAAAGCCATTAGCAATCAATGCTGGCTACAGAGTTTGTTAGTTATAGTGAACTGAAAGTTAGTGATGGTTATGAAATCTAATTTACAATGGTTGGAGGCAGCTGCTAATGTTGGACCAGTAATGTGGCAGGCCTTCGCGATCCCCTGGTTGCCGGACATTTTACTGTAACTACCCCTCCCATTCCCACATGGACTTTTCTGTCCTGGGCCTCCTCCACTGTCAGAATGAGGCCAAACGCAAATTGGAGGAAAACACCTCATATTCCGATTGGACAGCTTACAACCCAACGGCATGAACATTGATTTCCCTAATTTCTCATAACCCTTGCATCGCTCTCTCCGTCCCCCCTCCTCCCACACCCTAGTCGTCTTGCTAGTTTCACTATTCTTATCCCTTCGTTTTTACCTCCTGCTCAGCCAACAACGGACGATTGTGAGCTCTCTGACCATTGTCTGCTTTGTAAGTACCTTTTCATACATCTAGTTTCCCTGTGCCATGACTTGCAGTCTGAAGAAGGGTCTCGACCCAAAGCATCATCCTTTCTCCGTTACTTCAGAGATGCTGCCTGACCCTCTGAGGTCCTCCAGCTTTTTATGTCTGTCTTTAATGGGGCAGGGGCGATTGGTTGCAGACAAGCACATTACAGCTTTCACTTTGTCTGTGACAAGTTAGCCCAGAGTAGCAATGAATACCCCTTCATCATGCTCCAGTACCCTCCTAGCAGACTTACAAGCTTCTTCAATGTCTCCTTTCAGTTCTAATGATAGGTCTCTGACCTGACACACAGACACTGTTTCTCCTCCATCAGGTGCAGCCTGTTCTGTTGCGTGTTGCCAGCATTTATCTGTTTTGTTTTAGATATCTCGTGTCGGCAGTTTTTTTTTTTGTTTCTCAAATAGTAGTGAATGTGTTGGCTCCTGTGTTAAAGCAGGTGACTGAAGCATTGGTTGCCATGGTGAACAACATTGTCTGCTTTCTACCGTTCTATTAATAGAACCAAAGGCATGAATATCGCGTTTCAACATAATGCTTAATTTGAAGAACCATCTAGGTCACTGTTACAGTTTTGTGGCTATTTAGGGAGCAGACTGATCCTGTACCAACACTTCCTCTTTAACCTGTATGACTTTGTGCTAACACTGCTTTTCTACTCCAGCACGCGCGTGGTTGTGCTGCTGGTTGCAAACGTTAATCTATTGTAAAGGTTCAACTTCAAAGATTATAATTATGAAATATCATGTCAGTGAAATAACATAGTGGGGCAGCACGGTGGCAAAGCGGTAGAGATGTTGCCTTACATTGCTTTCAGTACCAGAGACCCGGTTCGATACCGACTACGGGTGCTGGCTGTACGGAGCTTGTGCGTTGTCCCCGTGACCGCGTAGGTTTTCTCCGAGATCTTCGGTTTCCTCCCACACTCCAAATACGTACAGGTTTGTAGGTTCATTGGTTTTCCATAAAGGTAAATTGTCCTTAGTGTGTGTAGGGTAATGTTAATGTGCGGGGATCGCTAGTCGGCACGGACTAGGTGGGCCGAAGGGCCTGTTTCCGCACTGTATGTCCAAACTAAACTAGACTCAAGTAAAAAAATCCATATACTTGCTAGTACAGGGAGAGGTAGCTGAATGGATAGAGAATCGGCTTCATGGAAGGAAGCAGAGGGTTAAGGTGCAAGGTTGTTTTTCGGACTGGAGGCCTGTGACTAGTGGTCCTCAGGATTTGTTGCTGGGCCAATAGTTGTTTGTGGTTTATATCAATTATTTGGATGTGAATATGGAAGGCATGATTCGTAAGTTTGCAGATGACACTAGCATGGGTGGTAGCAGAGATACCAAAGATGGTTTCCAAAAATTACAGCACAATTTTGATCATTTTGGCAAGTAGAGTAAGGATTGGTTAATGGAGTTTATTGCAGAGAAATGTGAGGTGTTGTATGTTTGGAAGTGAAACCAAGGCAGGATGTTGTAGAGCAGAGAGATCCAGAAGTGTACGTGTATAGTGCAGTTAGTGTATTGAGTATAGAAGTTGGGTGTTATGTTATACAAGGCATTGGTAAAGCTGCATTTGGAGTAACTGACAACATTACAACAATCTTATGTAGAAAATACTGTCTTAGACACTCAATCACCCCATTCCCAAGCTACTATAGGCACATCGAAGTTTGAGTTTGTGTTGGAGTTTTGTGTTTGCTGATTGTGATTGTGTTTGTGTTAAAACAATATTTAAAAGATATTCGGACAGGTACATGGATAGGAAAGGTCTAGAGGGATATGGGCCAAACACGGGCAGGTGGGGCTGTTGTAGATGGGGCATCTTGGTCAGCATGGGCAAGTTGGGCCGAAGGGCCATTGTCCGTGCACTATGACTCTGTGACTGTATGATTCTGACTCCCATGAACGAACTTCATGAGAATCAGGATCAGAAACTTTCAAGATTCTCAGTTGAATGAGATTGCCATTCTAGCAGTTAAAACGAATGTTGCTTTCAGTCAATAAAAATTTCGTCCAGTCACTCTACACTTCCATCCCCCACCAGGACGGTCTCAAAGCCCTCCGGTTCTTCCTCGACCAGAGGAGCAACCCATACCCGTCCACTGACACCCTCCTCCGCCTAGCGGAGTTGGTCCTCACCCTCAATAACTTCTCTTTTGATTCCTCCCATCTCCTCCAAACACAAGGCGTAGCTATGGGCACACGCATGGGCCCCAGCTACGCTTGCCTTTTTGTTGGGTACGTCGAACAATCCTTGTTCTCGGCGTACCAGGGCCCCATCCCCGATCTCTACCTCCGTTACATCGATGACTGCTTTGGTGTCACCTCCTGCACCCACACACAACTGACTGACTTCATTCATTTCACCACCAACTTCCATCCGGCACTCAAATACACTTGGACCATTTCCGACATTTCCCTACCATTCCTTGACCTCACCATCTCTATTGCAGGTGATACACTCCTGACCGACATCCACTACAAACCCACTGACTCCCACAGCTACCTGGACTACTCTTCCTCCCACCCTGCTTCCTGTAAGGACTCCATCCCCTATTCCCAATTCCTCCGTCTACGCCGCATCTGCTCCCAGGATGAGGTGTTTCACACCAGGTCATCACAAATGGCCTCATTCTTCAGAGAACGGGGATTCCCCTCCCCCACTATTGATGAGGCTCGCACCAGGGTCTCCTCCATACCCCGCAACACTGCCCTCTCTCCCCATTCCCCCACTCGCAAACAGGGCAGAGTCCCCCTGGTCCTCACCTTTCACCCCACCAGCCGGCAAATACAACAGATAGTCCTCCGCCAGTTTTGCCACCTCCAACGTGACCCCTCCACCCGCCACATCTTCCCATCTCCCCCCCTGTCTGCCTTCCGCAAAGACCGCTCCCTCCGCGACTCCCTTGTCAATTCTTCCCTCCCCTCCCGCTCTACTCCTTCCCCGGGCACTTTCCCTTGCAACCGCAACAAATGCAACACTTGTCCCTTCACCTCCCCCCTCCACTCCTTTCAGGGACCCAAGCAGTCCTTCCAGGTCCGACAGAGGTTCACCTACACCTCCTCCAACCTCATCTACTGCATCCGCTGCTCCAGATGCCAGATGATCTATATCGGTGAGACCAAGCGGAGGCTTGGCGATCGTTTCGCCGAACACCTCCGCTCGGTCCGCAAAAACCAACCCGACCTCCCGGTCGCTCAGCACTTCAACTCCCCCTCTCATTCCGTATCCGACCTCTCGGTCCTGGGCCTCCTCCATGGCCAGAGTGAGCAACACCGCAAGTTGGAGGAACAGCACCTCATATTCCGCTTGGGGAGTCTGCATCCTTTGGGCTTGAAATTGAATTTTCTCAATTCTGTTAACCCCTGCTGTCTCCTCCCCCTCCCACCTCTCTCTCAGTCCTCGGGCCCTGGCATTCCCTCTATCTCTATCTCCCTCCTCCACCCTAGTCGCACTAGCTTCTCATTTTCACATCACAAACAGCTTACAATGGCTTGTTCCCTTTATCATCGATACTTTTTTGCATATCTTTCATTCATTGTTCTTTATCTCTCCACATCGCTGTCTATATCTCTCGTTTCCCTGATCCCTGACCAGTCTGAAGAAGGGTCTTGACCCGAAACGTCGCCTATCTCCTTCGCTCCTTAGATGCTGCTGCACCCGCTGAGTTTCTCCAGCTTTTTGTGTAACCCCCAATAAAAATAGTAAAGTACTTTAAAGTAAAAACAAAGTAAAAAATAAAATTAATAATTATTTATCTTTTGCTTTTTCTTTTCAGTATTCAACTTGTCCATCACCATTCGATTCAGGATGATACCAATGAACTCAGGAACTTGGCTAAAAGCAGGGATGGCTTGCGACCTCTATCCACGCTCCCCATGTTTAACGCCAGGACTGGGGAAAGGGTCCCCCCACGAATCCCTTTTAATTCTGACACATCCCGAATTCCTCTTATCATGGACCAGCAGTAAGTTCCCATTGTTTAAGAGGAATAACCATATAACAATTAACAATTACAGCACGGAAACAGGCCCTCTCGGCCCTTCCAGTCCGAATGTGTGACAAGTGAAAAATACAAAGTATTGCGAAGAATTAGTGCATCGTTCTACATCAATAGCTTGTTTGCTAAATGAGGATGGTATTTCTAAATTATCTTTCAAATCAAAAGGTTAGAAGTAAACCAATATTTTACTGTTGTTCATAAGCCAACAGCACCGTCAACTGGGACTAACAATTAATTTAATTGCAATGCGTACTGTAAGTGTTGATTTGGTGTCTAGGGGATGTAACTACAATGAGAAGCCAGACACTGCAACATTCTCACTTCACTGACATTTAAAACATTGAGACGTTTATTCATGAAATTGGCAAATTGTGTGAATTTAAAAATTAGTTTGATTCCAGACTGGAGTTATACTGCGACTAACATTCATTAAAGTACATTGAATATTGTAAATTCAATTCTAATATTGGACTTGAAGCCATATGGGTGATAGACTAGAAGTGGCAAAGAGACATGTGCTGTCAAAGGGAGTGGTATTAGAGATACACCGTTAACCACCGAGCCAGAGAGGATAAAGGAGAGAATTGTGGATTGCAGAAATGCAGCAGGGTCAGTAAAAGGACCGGACAAGGCAACCCCGGAGCTGCATGAGTGCCAAGATCTTTATAAAAAATGAGAAATCGTTCCAGAAATAGACTGTTTGGCTTCTCAAGCCTGTCCTGCCATTCAAGATGATCAAAGCTGAGATGCCCCAAGCCTCAACCACTTTTTCAGTGCTAGTTCTCCACAGCACTCAAATCCCTGACCTTTCAAATATTGATCCTTTCCCTCTCTAAATGACCCCAAAGATCTGACCTCCACAACTCACTGGTGAAGTGAGATCAAGAGGTTTGTCACTCTTGATTGTACTCGTGCAAAGTTTGGTCTGAATTGATTGGATAGTACACAAACACTGTGGCGCAGTGGTAGGCATAGAAGCATAGAAAAATATGTGTAGGATCAGGCCATTCGGCCCTTCGGGACGGCTGATCATCTAAAATCAGTACCCCATTCCTGCTTTTTCCCCATATCCCTTGATTCCTTTAGCTCTTAGAGTTAAATCTAACTCTCTCCAGTGAAGTGGCCTCCACTGCCTTCTGCGGCAGCGAATTCCACAGATTCACAACTCTCTGGCTGAAGATGTTTTTCCTCATCTCAGTTCAAAATGGCCTACCACTTATACTTAAAATGTGACCCCTGGTTCTGGATTCCCCCAACATCGGGAACATTTTTCCTGCATCTAGCTTGTCTAATCCTTTAAGAATTTTATTTGTTTCTGTAAGATCCCCTCTCATCCTTCTAAATTCCAGAGAATACAAGCCCAGTCGACCCATTCTTTCGTCATATGTCAGTCCTGCCATCGCGGGAATTAACCTGGTGAAGCTACGCTGCACTCCCTCAATAGCAATAATATACTTCCTCAAATTAGGAGACCAAAACTACACACAATACTCCAGGTGTGATCTCACCAGGGCCTTGTACAGTTTAGTCCTAAACGCAAATCCTCTTGCAATGAAGGCCGACATGCCATTAAGCTTTCTTCACTGCCTGTTGTACTTGCATGCTTACTTTCAGTGGTTGATGTATAAGCACACCCAGGTCTCGTTGCACCTCACTTTCTCCTAATCTGACACCATTCAGATAATAATCTGCCTTCCTGTTCTTGCCGCCTCACATTTATCCACATTATACAGAATCTGCCATGCATTTGCCACTCAGCCAACCTATCCAAGACACCCCGCAGCCTCATTGCATCCTCATTGCAGCTCACACTGCCACCCAGCTTTGTGTCATCCACAAATGTGGAGATTACATATTTAATTCCCGCATCTAAATCATTAATATATATTGTAAATAGCTGGGGTCCCAGCACTGATCCTTGCGGCACCCCACTAGTCACTGCATGCCATTCTGAAAAGGACCCATTAATTCCTACTCTTTGCATCCTGTCTACCAACCAGTTCTCTATCCATGTCCTCAATACAATGTGCTCTAATTTTGCACACTAATCTCTTGTGTGGGACCTTGTCAAAGGCTTTTTGAAAGTCCAGATACACATATACACTGGCTCTCCCTTATCCATTCTGCTTGTTACTTCCTCAAAAAATTCCAGAAGATTAATCAAGCATGATTTCCTCTTCACAAATCCATGCTGACTTTGACAGATCCTGTCACTGCTTTCCAAATGCGCTGCTATAACATGTTTAACTATCAACTCAAGCATCTTCCCCACTACCGATGTGAGGCTAAATGGTCTATAATAGTAAGATTAAATGAGAACTTACCAGTTTGAAGTTTGATCTTTATTTTATGAGGAGTTATGATGAGGGATTACATGAAGAACCCCGTCCAGCTGCAGGTGCGTCAATCATCAAAGCAAATGAGTGAAATCACAGGTAATAGTGACTGAAGTATAATAGTAGGATAACAGAGACTAGAACTACCAGATTATATTTATGTGGGTTGGGAGCGGAGGGCACGTAATCCCTCTTCGTAATGCCTCATAAAATAAAGATCAAACTTCAAACTGGTAAGTTCTTGTTTAATCTTTCTATTTTACTTCGGAGTCACGTGAGTGACTACGTGAAGATTTCAAAGCTCTGTGATTTCATGCCGCAGACCCAAATCCGGCGTTCACACTGCATTGATTGACTCAGATCGTTAAATAATCAATAATGCATCAATCATAACATTGTTTAAATGAATTAACGGTTTATTTACAAAATAAAACAATAGCAACCCCTCTGTCTCAGGGGGAAACTATAACAGAACTCAAAACAGATTCAGCAAATGCCCCCAGCCTTGCAATCAGCTGATGATAGAATTTCTGGAAGGTCAGCTCACTGGACCACCCTGCGGCCGCGAGGATATGGGCTATAGGCACGTCCATCGCCCTGGCCGCGGAAGTTGATGCCGCCCTGGTGGAAAGAGCTTTAAATTTATCAGTATCAATCCCAGCACTTCCCAGAGCCTGCTTTAGCCACCTTGAAATTGTTTGCACCCACACCTTATTGTGTGGTTTTTTTGTAGCTAATAAATAATGCAGACTCTGTTCCTCGTAGGACTCTGGTAGCCTCAATGTAATGAGACAAATATGACACTACACACAGGCGAGCATCTGTTGGGTATGCTGAAAAACAATCTTACATCCTGTCATACCTATTCTACTCTGTTTGAGCAGATCATAAACATAAAAGTAATGGCATCTGCCGATACCTGCATTCTGTCTAGCCGTAGCTTCTGCAATGTCTGCACACGTTGGGCTGATACCAACGCCATAAGCATGACCACCTTCATGGTTAGTTTGGCTAGAGATAGGCTTGTAACAGGAGTCCACTGGCGAAGGAGCATAAGGACTTCGCTCACATTCCAAATACCGGAATACCTGGGTTTAGGAGGATTAGAATTAAAAACTCCCTTCATAAATCTGGAGACTAACGGATGTGTCCCGACTGAATGCAACTCTGAACTCATGGGTAAATAAGAAGACACAGTACTTCTGGTTGTATTAATCGCACTACAGCTTAATTTTTGATCGAAGTAAAGAGTGGACAAAAACTCCAATATGTCTGGGATGCCTGCAGTCTGATATGAGATATTCTGCTGTAGGCAGAATACCTCCCACTTCCTTATCGAGATGATGTACTGCTTCTGAGTACTATCCCTGCAGGCCGACTTGAGAACATCCACGGTACGATCAGACAGTCCTCTCCCCAGGTATGGCCTCCTTAAAATCTGCAAATTAACAGATCAATACGATCATGTAAAGTATGTTGATCGCCAGTTACCGGGTTCACCAGTAGATTTTTATGTTTGGGAATAATCATATGAGGCTAAATAGCCATCTGCAATATGAGAGGGAATCATGGCTGAGTAAGCCAATCTGGCACTACCAGTACTCCTGAAGCTGAATCCTGCTTGATTTTTTGCAGGCATCGACTGATGAGAGAATGGGGGAGATGCATATACAAACATTCCACCCCAATGCAGCAAGAATGCATCCACTGCTGCTGCACCAGGATCTGGTTCCCATGAAACATATCTGGGCAACTGATGGTTTAGTGTAGATGCAAACAAGTCAATATCTGGCATTCCATACTGAGCAACCACTTGATTAAATATGCACTGATTTAACATCCACTCTATGTTATCATTGAATTGCCGTGACCTAGTGTCAGCTACTGTGTTGAATCTACCTGATAAATCTATTGCTGAGAGCCAGATGTTTTTGTCAATGCACCAGCCCCAGATCCGATTAGCCAGTCTATCACAAGACTGTGACTTGACTCCACCCATGTGGTTGACATATGCCACTGCTGTAGTGTTGTCAATCTGAACCTGCACATGCAAGTGACTCCTAGCAATAAGCTTTAAGCCCATACCAGGTTACCAAAAACTCGAAATAATTGATCCCTCTTAATTGGAGGAAGGATGTCTCATCAGTATTCCATCTGCCTCCACAACTGGAAGACATATCCGTAGCTCCCCAACCCAGCTCACTAACATCTCTCTGTAAGATTATGGAAGGTGGTTCAACCAAAACGTCCCTGGAACTTTTTGAGACATTTATGATCCACCATTGAATTTCTGAAATTGCCTCTGCTGACAATTGCATAGACCTATCAAAATGACCCACATGTGTCCTCAGTGCCTGTTCTTTTGCTCATTGTAATTGTTGATAATGCAGAGGTCCAAACTGCACAGCTGGAAAAGCAGCCACCAATTTACCAATTAAACTGGCTATTTGTCTAATCGAAGGTCGTTGCTCACTAAGGAGGTTAACACAATCCTCAATTAACTGCTGCCTTTTGTCCCTGGGCAAAGTCACTAACATGTGATCCGAATTAATGGTAAAGCCCAAATAATCAATAATTTGAACTGGTGATAATTTGGATTTATCTGGATGAATGACGAACCCCAAATGTTCAAAAGCTAGTTTAACAATTGAAACAGATGATTCAGCTGCAGTCCGATAATTAAAATTATCCCGATAATTAAAATATCGTCTAAATAAGCCATTGCAACATGCTCCTGAGCTCGGAGTAATCCTAGAACAGGTTTCAACAATTTGGTAAATAATCTAGGAGCTGAAGTTAACCCATTAACCAATGCTTTGAATTGCCACAACTGACTCATCCAGGTAAATTTCATATACCTCCTATCATCACAATGAATAGACACTGAGTAATATGCATCCTTCAAATGAATGCTGCCTATAGCATACAAAGGAGTTCAAGATCGTCAGGTCCAGAATGATTCTACATCCCCCAGTCTTTTTAGACCTAGGAACAATACTTGACACAAACTGACGATTTTGATGAACTGACTTCTCAATAACCCCTTTTTTGTGTAATGTGTTAAATTCTGCTTGTATGTGCATATTCTCTTCTTGTGAAAATATAAGTTTCCGGCTTGGAACATGCTGATCGGGTGGACACACAGTAGGGTAAAATTCAATTTTAACCCCCTCTATACTGCTAAGTATAAATGAATCTGATGTTATCTCCTGACATTGTTTGAGAAACAAGTGTAATCTGCCCCCAATTTGAACATCTATTTCACTTGATTTATATTCCTTAGGAGCAAAACTTCTCACCTGCATATGTCCTGGCTGCCCTTGTTGCCCCCGGCCCTTTGTAGGGAAAGTCATCCTTCCCCTCATGCCTGTGGCAGGCTGCCAGCTCCGAGTTTGCAAAGCTGAGTGGCTCCTCTCTTCCCCGGCATCCGTGATAGTACCCCGCCGATAAGGAAAAACCCTTTTTCCTGGTTTGCCATTCGGCTTGATGAGGCCCATAGTTCTTGCGTCCTCATGTAGTTCTTTAACTTGCAAACAAAAGGTTAGGCGGTTGTGCGCTGGTCGGCTTACATAATGATGCCAGTTTAGCGTTTATGACTGGGCGTATAGCACTTCTCCTTATGTTATTAATCTCAAAATATGCACTACACAGGAGTCCCAGCGCATCCTGGTGGGCTTCTGTCATATGCCCCTTATCTACAGTAGTTGCAAATGCCGTAAGACCTGCTGAAAGCAATTTAAGTACTTTTCGAAACTTCAAATCTTGGGATTTTGCTGAAACCCACAATTGTGTCCATATGAGATGGTTCACCATCGGTACTTTTAGCAAGCCACAATTAATTGGGGCTTCATATTTTTTAGCCGCCTTGTCCATAGCCAATTCTTAAAGCTGATGTGAGAGCATATATTGAATGGCTGCTGCCAATTCTTCCCCTGCCTCTCTGGGGACTGCAAATTTCTCCGCTATATTCGGGATAACATCTAGTTCCACTCCCTTGTGGCTCTCCCCTGCCACTGATTTGGCGTCAGTGAATTGCTGAGCCGGTATACCCTCCTTTCCAAAAGTTGGGATAGTCTTGCAGCCCTATTGCAGGCTCTGCTAGCACAGGCTCTCCACTAGCCTGGCGTGGGCACCACTCCTCCTCACGGAGTGCGTCCCTGTCGAGCATCTTTTGTAATAAGACCTCGACCTGGGAGAGCCGTGAGCAAACGGTCTCTCCTTGTGAAGGTAAAAACCTCCAGGCCCTATTCTGGGTCAACAGGTCTATTTGATTTTGAAGTAGCCTTGCGCCCTACCGGCATGGCTACGCTGCTCACAGGCAGCGGATCCGGTGTCGCTAGCTCCATTGCTGGCGACGGACTTGGTGACCTAGGCGGGCCTCCGCTAACCACACTATCACGGTCCTCGAACCTTTTTCCTGCGGATTGCCTTGCCGACACCTTCTTCACTTTCTGCATCATTTTAAAGGTCTACCCTACCGCTAAAACAGAAAGTGAGCACAAGAAAAAGTTTGAAATTTACCTTGCGTTTTAAACTTACCGCTTGGAGGAGCTCTGCTGCTCCAACCGGCCGACTGCACCAATGCGTCTGACGTAATGACGCACATGCGGCTGGATGGGGTTCTTCACGTAGTCACTCACATGACTCCGAAGTAAAATTCACTGTTTTCTCTCTCCCTCCTTTCTTAAAGAGTGGCGTTACATTGGCTATCTTCCAGTCCACAGGATTTAGAGGCGAGAGATCATTGGAAAATGATCACCAATGTATCTACGATTTCTAAGGCCACCTCCTTGAGTACTTTGCGATGCAGACCATCAGGCCGCGAGAATTTATCTGCGTTCAGTCCCAACAGTTTACCTAACACCATTTCCTGACTAATGCAGATTCCATTCAGTTCCTCCCTCCCACTAGACCCCTGGTCCCTTAGTATTTCTGGGAGATTGTTTGTGTCTTCCTTAGTGAAGACTAGAACCAAAGACTCATTTAACTGTTCTTCCATTTCTTTGTTTCCCATTATAAATTCACCTGCCTCTGATTATAAGGGGCCTGCAGTACATTTGTCTTCACAAATTAAGTTTGCAAAAGGTGCAAAAGATCTGTACAAAATGTAGTGTTTAAGAAGGAACTGCAGATGCTTGAAAAATCGAAAGTAGACAACAAAAGCTGGAGAACCTCAGCGGGTGAGGCAGCATCTATGGAGAAAAGGAGTAGGCGACATTTTGAGTTGAGACCCTTCTTCAGACACAAAAGGAAGAGTTGCTGGCTTTACAGCGCCAGAGACCCGCGCTCGATCCTGACTATGGGCGCTGTCTGTACGGAGTTTGTACCTTCTCCCCTTGAACAGTGTGGGTTTTCTTCGGGATCTCCGGTTTCCCCTCACACTCCAAAGAGGTTTGTAGATTAATTAGCCTGGTATAATTGGAAATTGACCCTAGTTTGTGTAGGATAGCGTTGGAGTGCAGGGATTGCTGGTCGGCGGGAATACGATGGGCCAAAGGGCCTGTTTCCCTTCTGTATGTCAAATCTAAACTAAACTAAACCAAAGTGTTTCTCATTGTATCTCGGTACACGGGATGATAATAAACCAATTCTAATTCAAAATCTCAGTGCCAAATATTTCTTGAAGGGACCTTAATACAAGTGAACAACACAAACCTTTTATATTTTTCCACCAGGGAACAACACAGTGATCCTTATCCCAGGTAATTATGCTTAATTTATTATCATATTGAAATGTTTTAAAATGTTGTTTACTACCTTTAAATTGTTAAGACTTAATTTTTCAATTGGGTTAAAAAAAATGTAAGTCATCTAGTGATTTTGCTTGCTATCATAACGCAGTGGTACATTTGATCCCCTAAAACAGGTCATTCACACCACCTAGTGCTCAATGCATGATATTGCAACGATAATCAAATCATCCAACAACATAACTGCTATGATTTTGTTCTTTGCAGAATCCAGCCAAAGGTTCAACAGCAAAAAGTTATTGGTTAGTATTCAGTAATTAAAGATATAACTGAATGCAATGTTTGGAATGTATTGTTTTAAAATATATGTAGAATAGTTAATATTCATGTTTTTTTTTAATTAACAGGAGTTGGCTATTTGCCTCTTGAGCTGATTCTGTCATTCAATTAGTTCACAACCGATCCCAGCTACCTTTAGTGGATAGATCTGGATTTGCACCATGCTTTGTGTGAGGAAGTGTTAGCTGAAATATCGCAGAACTAATACGATGCTCCCTGCGTTATATCCTCCCAGAAAAGGGAAACAATTTCTATCTGCCTCAAGAAATAGTTTCATTATCTTGAGCACCACCATTTAGTTATTACTGGATAGACTAGAATCAACCATAATAACGATGCTATGTCTGTGTAGCACTTCCTTGTAATTTAGCTTCTTTACTGCCACATTAGTTTAATAGAGCTATACTGCACTCGGTCTGAGATTTTGGCCCAAAAGTGAATAGTACGTTGATGGAGATTTAACTTAATCTTTATTTAATTGTCATCAACCTGTTTATTCCACCCCTTTGCAATAAAAGCCAATAATCATTATACTTTTTAATTACTTTCTGCACCCATACCTTGGTGTCTGTAATTCCGTAGATAGACCCTTGAACCTCTCCAATTGACCAGTTTCTAGAACTATTAATGCCACTTTGCATCTATCTATGCTACTAACTCTATTACCTAACCTGCAGTATCAGTGAAACTTGATTAAAAGCTAATTTTATTAGAAAAAAACTCTCATTCTTTGAAGCAAGCTATTTAAAAATATAATGAAAAGTTGAATTCACACTGGAGATATTTTGGGGCAACACCACCAATTAGAATATAGATCAATTATCCAAGTTGGTAAGAAGTTAAAATGTTGAAGGGCATCCAGTTGAATCTTCACTGATTAAGAGTGGTAGGAAGTAGACATAGTCATCACATTTAAAAAGTACTTGGATATGCACTGATATTTCAAAAGACAAAACACAATGAGTTTATTTTCCTACAGTTGCCCTGCTGCAGCATGGCTCTTTTTGACCATCACAGACTCAGTGAGAGGCAGAATGGCCTCCCTCTAGAAATCTATCCTGATGATGTGCAGCAAAATATTCAAGCCCTTATTGTATAATAGACCACTGTTGTACAATACAATCTAGCTCTAAAGCCCGCCATGTCCCATTTTAATTATTATATATCCCATATATTTATATTTTGCTATAACCAAATCTTCTGTTTTAAAAGTCTGCAGTTCCACACAAAAATGCCATTTTTTGCTCTCTAAATGTGCACATGTTTGGAGCTCCCTTGAGAGCATGAGCAAAATTGCAGAATTTCTGCACACTTGCTCCCTGCTGACGAGATCTCTGCACTGCAATACTGGAGCCTGGTGACAAAACACAGGTTCCCAGTGCTCACACTGGGAGATCAATCAGTCGATCCTGAAATAAATGTGCTGGTGCAATCAGTGGGCCGGGCCACACCTATGGAAAGAATAGACAGACGTCAGACCTCAAATCCAATCCAAAACATTGTCGGTCCATTCCCACCACAGATGCTGCCTGTCCCACTGAGTTCATCCAGCACTTTGTATTTTGCTCAAGATTCCAGCATCTGCAGGTCCATTTGTCTCTGTTCTTCCTGAGCTGGGTCTAACGTTGCAGAGGATTATTAAACCCATGTATTAGAATATTGATGAATGCATGCAAAGGTGAAAGGCAAGGGTGTAAGGTAACTTTTTCTAATGAGTTAATTTGGATCTTTTGTTTGCTAGTGACTATTTTTTTTAAAATTAGACCATGTTTATTATAATGGTTAATTTGTATAATTGTTTGCATGGCCTATATGTTTGTGGATGTTTAGGGATATTCGCAAACATTAAATCTCTGACAACTTCTAACACCTGGAGTGCATCTTGACCCTTCCTTGAGTGCGTCCGATAGTGCAAATTCTTCCAGGGAACTTGTTCTAACCTGACTGAAGCTTGTGGAGGGTTATAATTATTACCTTGAAACAGGTCTGACCTTACTCAGGGGACTGGCTAGGCCGCTCTTGGAATATTGTGTGCAGTTCTGATCACTGCACTATGGATGTGGTAGCGCTAGAAAGTGTGCAGAAGACGTTCACCAGGATATCATGTGGAATGGAGGGTTTTAGTTACGTGGAAAGATCGGATAGATTGGGTTGGTTCTCACTGAAGTGTAGCAGGCTGAGGGGTGACTTTATTGAGCATCATGTAATTTTGAGAGCCATAAAAAGGCTACATGATCGCAGTCTTTTTCCAAGGGTCGGGGAGTCTAAAACGAGACGACAAAGGTATAAGATGAGAAGGAAAATATTTAGGGCAGATTTGTGAGGCAACAGAGGATGGTGTCACACACAGAGGGTGATGGGGGGGCTGGAAAAAAGGTGCAAGATGTGGTGGCACAGGCAGGTAATATGGGAGCTATTAAAAAGCATTTAGATAGGCACATGTATAGGAGAGTAATAGAGGGTTATAGGCAAAATTCAGGAAAAAAGCATTAGCGTAGACTAGCATTTTGGATGGCATGGACTAGTTGAACCGATGGACCTGTTTCTGTGCTGTACAACTCTGTGACTTTGGAGGAACCTGTACTACGGGACTCAATCGAGGAAGGGTAAAGAGGTAAGTTGCTTGGTGGAGAATTTAGGCCAATATTTCCCTTGCCTTCTTAAGTCAGGGTGCATATAATAATGCTTAAAGGTTTATTTACAATTTCTTTTCAATTAGGTAAATGAAGTCTTAAAGCAAAGTTGCTGACTGGATGTTAATCAAGCCAACACTCGTTACGAAAAACAATCATAGTTTTAGACAAAGTCAAGATGGAAATAAATATAAACCTTATTTTACTGTCTTTTACCAATCATATCTAATGTGTCTTATGATTATTATTAACATTTACACATTTGTGCTCAGCAAACTGCATTAATTAATAAACATAAAAATCATAATTATGCAGAAATCACAATGTGCCATTTCATCCAATGAATGTGCCACAAAAATAATTATTTCTCAAAGTGTGATGGGCTTTCATCAGTAAATTATCATATGTATTAAGTATTATAACCTCATGGTTTATGTGCTATGTGAAAAACATATTATAATTATATGTGCATTATTACTGAAATAAGGGGTGTATTTACAAGGTAGTTTTTCACCAAAGTAACCTATTCACAGATTTAGTGGTTTGTGTAAGTTATCTGAAATTAAAAATGGAATAGATGCTTTTACCTTTGTTATTCTGTGCCATATAAATATTAGAGTCTATGTATTAACTTTTTGAGTTTAGCACTGAGCAGAAACTCAACTTGTGCTGATGATATTAGTAGCATCAACTCAATGAACACTATATGGATTTAAAAGCTTAACAAATGCTACAATGTGAACATTTTGCAGCAAACTACTGAGAAGTAAAACGTTGCAAAAATGTTTTTGCACATTAGGGATGTGTTTTTTGGCGACTCTGTAAGAACAGATAAAAGATAATTGCTTTTTTAATGATAAACATATGTGTATCATGGTACCTATAACTCACAGGTACAAACTTGTTTTGCATATGCAAAACAGTCTGTCTTTATTCAATTCTTGTGAAATATATATTTTACCTTGTTCCATGATAAATCATTACTCTATTCAAAAGCTGTCTTCACTTGACAGGCATAGTCAATTTTGAGTAAATTTTAAACGGAAGGGTTCGAAAAATATACATTTAGCTGTTGTTATTTCACATTTACCTTCATTACCTTATGTTTCTACACTTATTAAAGCAGAAACATAAAGGATTATGAATGTGGTGACTGGCTCCTTCAATTGTAGGTATTGAAAACTATAATTTAATCTAAATTGAAATATGTAGGCTATCCCAGTGCTGCAGTAAGAACCTAAGACATAAAATGAGACATCATTTAAACTATGGAAATGCTGCATAAAGATAAAATTAGCAATATAGTTCGACAACAGCAGATACATATACATGCAGTTGTAAGTGTCTACAATCTCTCATTATCTCTCATGTTGCATGAGGTGCACATTCCACTTGACTGAGCTGACCATTCTTTTGTCAGAAAATACCAACCAGTTACCTGAAGGTATCGACCCGAAACGCCATGCATTCCACCTCTCCAGACATGCTACCTGTCCCGCTGAATTACTCCAGCTTTTTGTGTCTACCTCAGTTTAGTTCGGTTCAGGTTAGTTTATTGTCATGTGTACCGAGGTACAGACTTGCATGCTAACCAGTCAGCAGAAAGACAATGCATGATTACAATCAGGCCATTTACAGTGCACAGATACATGATAAGGGAATAACGTTTAGTGCAAGGTAACGCCAGCAAAGTCCGATCAAGGATAGACTGAGGGTCATCAAAGAGGTCGATAGTAGTTCAGCGCTGCTCTCTGGTTGTGGTAGGATGATTCAATTGCCTGATACCTTTTGCTTGATGGGAGAGAGGAGACGAGGGAATGGCGATGGTATGACTTATCCTCGATTATGCTGTTGGCCTTGCCGAGGCAGCCTAAGGTATAATTAGAAACCTGACTTTCACGCTTTATACAAATTAAACTTTAATGGGTAAAAATCTTTAATGGGAATTGCAGATGATGGTTCACGCAGGAAAGACCCAAAACGCTGAAGTAACTCACGACCCAAAACGACCCAAAACGTCACCTATCCATGTTCTCCAGGGATGTTGCCTGACCCGTTGAGTTACTCCAGCATTTTGTGCCTAAACGTTAGGAATAGGAATACTTTATTGTCACAAGTGACTAGACACAATTAAATTCTTTGCTTGCACACACAATGTATATATATAGCGGCCACCTATGGCGCTGACAAAGTTACAAAGCACGCTGGCTCCCCCTTTTGCCCCCCCCCTCCATGTCCCCCCCAGCAGTTCCCCCATGTCGAGTCCCCATTGTCCTTTGTTCTCCCCCCACCGCCCTCACAACGGTCACCCCACGCCGGGTCCTCCATTGTTCTTTACCTGGGGTTTGCAACCTTCATTCTTTAATATTTGTTTAACATTTTCCAATTTTGCAGATGACATAACATTTGAACTGTGAGCATGATAATAGATATGCAGAGTCTAGTGAAATGGCCGATGAAATTTCATCCTGAGAAATGCTGGGTGGTTTAGAAGAATGAGAAGAGTAAAATGAATGAGAGAAAACAATTCTAGTGGATGTGCAACCGAGGGATCTGGATTGCATGTACATAGTTCACTGAACATGGCAAAGCAGTGGGCGAAAGTGGTTCGATCCTAGGCTTATTTCATGAAGTACAGTGGACATGGCCAAGGAAGGCATTATAAGCCTAAGTAGATAGTGAACCATGTGATTGTTCCTCATCTTAACAGAAAGACAGAAAGAAAGAAAGAAAGAAAGAAAGAAAGAAAGAAAGAAAGACAGAAAGAAAGAAAGAAAGAAAGAAAGACAGAAAGAAAGAAAGACAGAAAGAAAGAAAGACAGAAAGAAAGACAGAAAGAAAGAAAAAGACAGAAAGAAAGAAAGAAAGAAAGAAAGAAAGAAAGAAAGAAAGAAAGAAAGAAAGAAAGAAAGAAAGAAAGAAAGAAAGAAAGAAAGAAAGAAAGAAAGAAAGAAAGAAAGAAAGAAAGAAAGAAAGAAAGAAAGAAAGAAAGAAAGAAAGAAAGAAAGAAAAGAAAGAAAGAAAGAAAGAAAGAAAGAAATTATAAATAAATAAATTATAAATAAATAAATAAATAGATAAATGGGCAGACAAATAAATAAATAAATAAATAAATAAATAGATAGGCAGACAGATGAATAAATAATAAACAAATAAATAAATAGATAGATAAATAAATAGATAGATAAAAAAGATTAAATGATAAATAAATTAATACGATTTTATGCACCGGATTAATGCAATACCTTTATGGAAAACCTTAAGGTATAAGTTGGTATGTTGAATGAAGAGTATGTTTTTTTGTGGTAAAATGGAACAAAGCAAACCAACACATCCTAAATTCTACAATGACTTAACGGAGGGAGCAAAAGAAAAAGAGTGACATTTTCACTTAGCCACATGTTCAGCAACTGCATTCATTTTCGAAATATGGTTACACAATGGAGATTCTGTAAAGGCAAGGGATCACTTGAAGTTTTGCAATCAGCGACCAATTTATTACGGCGAGCATCTTGCCAACCTGGTGCGAGATAGAAGTAAAATAAAGGCCAGATTTGGTACGGATGACTGAATCAGGTCAAACCATTACAACTGAATTCAAAATGCTGAATCCAACATGGTGAGCTTTAAATACTTAATCTCTGCACCTTGCACAGTAGTCACATTGACCAATCACACATATTGTAAAATCTAATCCACAATGATCTTGGGAAACATTAAAAAATATATATAAATAGTGGAAAATGTTACTGTTAGAATTGCCAAAACTGCTAATTTGTAGGTTTAAGTTCAAAATTCAAAGTTTCTTAAAGATATTGTCACATTTTAGCACTGCTATGTGTAGTTCAGATAACTCACCACGAAATAAGGCTGTTACATTAGTTTCGTTTAGTTTCGAGGTAGATAGTGGAAACAGGCTCTTTGGCCCACGTCAACCAACGATCACTGGTACACTAGTTCTAAACTGTGCACTATGGACAATTTAGGCAGAAGCCAAATTACCTGCAAACCTGCACCACTTTGGAATGTGGGAGGAAAACGGAGCACGGAGCAACGAAATCCCACAAGGTCACAGGGAGAACGTACAATTCCGTACAGACAACATCCGCAGTCAGGATGGAACCCGGGTCTCTGTCGCGTAAAGCAGCAATGTTACCTCTGTGCCACCGTGATGTCCACATTACCGATGTTGATTTAGTACTGAAAATAGGAGTAGGCTTCTAACTGATCCATTCCTGACACATATTCAGTGCCCACATTCAAACTTATTTTTGATCTACTGCTTTGTAAAATGAGCTCTCGCGCAAGGCATTCTTTAAACAAACATTCACAGACTGCCATGAGGCTTAACGTATACACAGCTATAGCTACATTTATTGTATAATCTGCTTCTGCATTTCAGTTTACATTAACCGCTAAAATACCCGATGATATAATTGATTAATTATAATCAATGGTTAATTTGTATGCCATTAGTTTCCAGATTTGAATTCTCAGATTGGAGAAGGTTGGGTGAAAATTTTCTTCATCAACAGGTATCATTCTCTAAACGCAGAACAACTGACTGTAGTTTTCATGGACATCTCCAACCTATCAGTAATTGTCCAAGGTCCCCATCTGCTTTAAAAGGATATCCATAATACCAATGCCCAAGAGGAAACAGGATGACATGCCTCAATGCAAACCAATGGGTGGGACCCACGTCCATTGTGATGAAGTACTTTGAAAGGCTGGTTCAGACATAAATCTCACTCCTGCCTCAGTAATGACAAAGGCCTATTGGTTCTCCTGGTTGTTAACCATTTTAAGTCTTCCCATTTCCATATTGACATTTCTGTCCTGGGCCTCTTCTGTTGCCAAAGTGAGGCCACACACAAACCTGAGCAACAGCACCTCATATTTTGCTTGGGTAGCTCACCCAGCAGTGTGAATATTGACTTCTCTAATTTTAGGTAACTTCTACAAACACTCCTTTCCCGCCTCCCCTCACTTTACTCACCCCTCCCCCACAACTCCCCTTGACTCCCTTTCTTCACTGAGATAGGTTAATCAGTAACACAGTTTACAATGATGTATCCCTCTTGGGATCACACTGTCCCTCGCCAACAATCTGCCTATCATGGAACCTCTCTTCCTTGAGGTCATCTGTTGCTGGCCCTGATTTGTCCTGGTCTTTCCTTGCTTCCAGTGCCCTTCCCCCCACAATTAGTCTGAAGAAACGTCCCAACCATTTTTTCCAGAGATACTGCCTATCCTGTTTATTTTCACCAGCATATTGTGTCTATTGTTAGCAATGACCTTGTTGCCTGTTGCCACAACAGACCAATGGCAGATGTGATCTCGCTGCTTCTGTACTCTGCATTGGCCCAGTTGGACAAAGATAACATGTATTTTAGGCTAGTTTTCAGTGACAGACATAAAAAGCTGGAGTAACTCAGCGGGACAGGCAGCATCTCTGGAGAGAAAGAATGGGTGATGTTTCGGGTCAAGACCCTTGAAGGGTCTGAAGAAGGGTCTCGACACGAAACGTCACCCATTCCTTCTCTCGAGAGATGCTGCCTGTCCCGCTGAGTTACTCCAGCTTTTTGTGTCTATCTTCGGTTTAAACCGGCATCTGCAGTTCCTTCCTACTCGTGTTTTTCAGTGACTGCAGATTATCCCTTCCGAACTCATGGTCAAATTCAGGGAACTGGATTCAAGGATCCACCCTATGCAACTGGATCCTTGACTTCCTCATCGGCAGACCTCAATCAGTAAAACCCCTGTCTCACAGTGCGAGTTGGCCCACGAGTGACCCCGAGTTTTCACTCGTGGTGGTCACGTACGATGAACGTAGCGGCAACGTCGGAACTCGCGCGTTCAACTTGTCCACTCGTGGCGCTAACGGCAGGTACTCGGGAAACTTGTTAACTCGTGAAAAAAATCAAACATGTTTGATTTTTTCACCGAGTCAAATTAACTGTTCAAGTTAAAAATGGAAACATTTAAACTCGTTGCAGTAACGTAATGGCCCGTGCGTTTACCTTAGTGTCTCGTGAGTCTATCGTGAAATCTGAAAGGGACTGAACCAAAGATTGTCACAAAATGCTGGAGTAATTACATGTGGCTATTCAATATGATCATCGCTGATCATCCAACTCAGTATCCTGTACCTGCCCTCTCTCCATACCCCCTGATCCCTTTAGCCACAAGGGCCACATCAAACCCCCTCTAAAATATAGCCAATGAACTGGCTTCAACTACCTTCTGTGGTAGAGAATTCCACAGATTCACCACTCTCACAATTGCAGTATATATAATATATATATGTATTTGTATTATAATATGTATATACATATTATATATATAATAGTAAGATTAAACGAGAACTCACCTGTTCGAAGTTTGATCGTTATTTTACGAGGAGTTACGATGAGGGATTACGTGAAGAACCCGCCTCACGCTGGTAACGGCATACTTCAAAGCAACGGCATGAAAAACACAGAACACCAAAGCCGGAGTAACATAGTAAGGCTCATAAAAAGACTTAGAACCACCATTTGATCATTTATTTTACGAGGGTGGGAGCGGAGGGCACGTAATCCCTCATCGTAACTCCTCGTAAAATAACGATCAAACTTCGAACAGGTGAGTTCTCGTTTAATCTTACTATTTTACTTCGGAGTCACGTGAGTGACTACGTGAAGAGTTTTAAAGCTTTCTGTGTTTTTTATGTCGTAGAATTAATCCGTACGACAATCCGGCTAAGTAAACACATACATGAGAAAGCACACAAATGTTAGATCTTTTCACAATCAAGTTTTTTAATGGCTGAAAGACCATATAATACCCTCCTTATATTTGAGGGAAAAAATGATTATAAGTGACAAAAAATATCAGTGACTACACAACTGATTATAGCAATTAATAGCAAACAAAGCAGGTGATTATAGTGCTCCCAACACCGCGTGTCCAAAGCTTGTCATAGTGTGAACAGGTTTGTTGTAGAACTTTGAAAAAGTTTCTTCTTTACTCCACCCTGCGATTTTTAAAAATATGCTCAAGAGGTACGTCCCGCCCCTTCGTCGCGGACGTAGCTGCCGCCCTGGTGGAGTGAGATTTGAAGACATCAGTGTCTATTCCCGCTAAAACCAACACCTGTTTCAACCATTTTGAGATAGTTTGAACTGAAGCTTTTGTGTGTGGCTTTTTGTGCGTAAGCAGCAATGTCTTTTCGTTTCCTCGAAAAGTGTCCGTCACTTTAATACATTGGTTCAAATGTCTAACCACACACAAAGCAAGCTCAATATGAAAAGCTTGAAAGGTTACCTTTGTTCCAGATCTCCCTGGTCTACTTTGTTTGATCAGATCGTAAACATAGAATACAACGTTATCTGTAGTCACATGCATACAGTCTAAACGCAACATTTGTAAAGTTTGCACTCTTTGGGCTGAGACCAGTGACATTAACATGACCAATTTCAATGTTAACCTATCCAATGACAACCCTTCAATTGGCGTCCATTCTCTAAGTAGAGCAAGTACTATGCTCACATCCCAAATCTCTGTATATCTAGGTTTTGGCGGATTCATGTGAAAAATTCCTTTCATGAATCGTGATATTAATGGATGCGACCCAATTGATTTTTCACCAGTCATAAGTCCTAAATAGGACGACAAGGCACTGCGTGCAGTGTTAATGGCACTGTAACTTAAATGTTGGCCAAAGCGCAAATTGGCAAGGAATTCCAAAACATGAGTAACATTCACATAATCCTCAGAAATATTTTGACTGTGTGCAAATTCTTCCTATTTCTTAATATGTGTCATATATTGTTTCTGTGTGCTATCTCGTCATGATGTGCCAATAACTGTCAAGTTTGGTCCGACAATCCCAGTTCCTGTAGTGGTCTGGTCAAAACCTGCAGATTAACAAATTCATATATGCATATAATGGATAATCTTCATTTGTTACTGGATTAGTCAAGATATCACTACAGTTAAGAATCTGCATATACGGTTCTTTAATCATATTCAGCATAACTGGGAACCAAGGTTGAGTTGGCCAATTTGGCCCTACCAACAATCCGGAAGCTGAATCTTGCTCTATTTTCTTCAAGCATCTCTGGATCAGAGCAAATGGTGGAAAAGCATAAAAAGAACATTTTTCCCCAGTGTAATAGAAATGCATCTACTGCAACTGCGTCCGGATCGTGTTCCCAAGACACATAATGAGGCAAATGATGATTAAGCCTGGATGCAAAATCAATTTCTGGCAACCCAAATCGTCGAACAATATTCTTAAATATTGGTGGCTTAAACATCCATTTCGTATTATCTTTAAAAATCCTGGACCTTTCATCTGCTACCACATTGTCTTTACCTGGAGTATAGCTTACTGCAATCCATATCTGCCGACCAATATACCATTGCCATATCTCATTGACCAGACAATCACATGATACTGATCCAACTCTCCCCATATGATTAATGTAAACCACAGCTGTTTTATTGTGTAATTGTATTAACACATGCAGACCTTGTTTAGCACAACAATATGCTTTAAGCCCATAAAAGGCCCCCAATAACTCCCAATAGTTAATACCATACTCTTGGAGAAACACTTGTTCTTCAGTTTTCCATCTACCTCCACAACTGGAGGATAAATCTGTGGCCCCCCATCCGAGAGCACTAGCATCTGTATGTAAAACCATTTCAGGCTGTTTAATCATAATATTTATTTAGCAGCTTGTGGGACATTTTCCTTTTTTAACCCACCATTGTAAATTCCAATACAGCTTCTTTTGTTAATTACATAGGCCTGTCAAATGGCCTGCCTTCTCTTTGAGAGCTTGTATCTTGTACCTTCGAAGATATCAATAAATGTAATGAACCAAATTCTAATGCAGGAAAATGCTGCTAGCAGTTCACCAATGGTTGTCACCATTTCTCGGATGGAAGGATAAGGTTTTGAATGAGATAATGACAAGTTACCAAAATATCATCGACTTTAACTGTTGGTAAAGGTATTAACATAGTCACTGAGTTAATTACAAACCCCAAAAGTAAATTGTTTGTGCTGGCTGCAGCTGGGGCTTAATTAGATAATTAAGAACCTTAGCTTACCACAAAGCTTTAGTAACTGAAACTGAGTCCTCAGCTGACTCCTGATAATCACTAATGACCAGAATGTCATTGAGATAAGCCATAATGATGTGCATTTTGTGCTCTAATTGGGCTAAACTGGTTTCAACAGTTTCGTAAAGAGTAAAAAGCTGAACTCAGTCCATTTGGCAAAGCTTAACTGCCATAATTGTCACAACCAATTAAAATTTAAGTATCACCCGAAACCTGATACATAGGTACAGAATAATAGGCGTCTTTTCATCAATCTTAGCCATATAACAACCTGCTGAATTAAATATTTTGCAGTATTCCATGACTCCATTTGAACATGTTTGTATTCTACAAACTTATTTAGACCTGTAAGGTCCAGAATACTTCTGCAACCATCATCTGTAATGCCTTCTAACATTAAAGACAAATTTATGCTCGTGTTCAAAATCTTTTCCATTACCCCTTTTCCAGATAATTAGGCAATGTGGACATAAAACTCTGCTTTTTCAATGCAGAAACACGAAAACATAAGCAGGTTTATTCTGTACAGGAGGATTAACCTCTTGTTTTTAAAAGTAATAGTAGTTAATGAAACTGCTCGTAATATACTGATCAAAAATAATAGTAAGCCAGTTTTAATAAACTTTTTGTAATCTCCCTCTAACTGGAGATTAATCCGCAGTTTCTTTAAGCAGGGAACACGTCTTTAATTCCTCTGCATATGAGCGTGGTGGTCTCCTTATCCCCTGAATTCGGGTAAGTATTTGGTTGTGCAATACAATAAAACTTCCTTGACATATTTCTGCCTCTATTTCCAATATCAAATCCCCTTCTGGGCGAAAATACCTTTTCGTCCAAAGACGAAGGTTTCATGCAGCTAAAATATTTTAGCTTTTCATCCAATTTCAATAAGTTAGGCAGATTATTCCAAACAGATAACCAAGAGCTTAAACACCACTTGCTCGACACAGGTATGCAACCTTGGGTGAAAAATGGGCCAAATAGCCATTTATTTTATACAAAAGTTCATAGAAAAAATTGCACAATAGCGTCTTTATTTTATGTTTTCCTTTCATCTGCCCAAAAGCCATAATAGCAGCAGAGTAATTTGTGAGGATTTTTAAACCTCACTATTTGACGCTCTCATATTTGGAGTCATGAATGCCCATATTAACGGATAAACCGTAGGCTCTTCCAATGAGGCACAATTTCCTGTGCTGTGCAATTTTAATATTTCAATCATCACAGAATCATGAAGTTGGTGAGATACCATATACATAATGTAGGTAGCTAGGTTTTTCCATAGCCTCACCACTTCCTTTAGATATAGCAAAACTTTTGCTATCTCAGGCACACCTGGCCTCACTTTTATTTTTATTTTATTTGTAGTGTGCATTCATAATTCACATCACCACTTGCAGGGTCTGTCTTTTGCAGCCCTGATCCACTTGGAATTATATCCAAAGAGACTTCCTCCACCCTATCCAGGGTCAGAGTTTTTATTTTTCAATTTGGCACATAGCCATATTTTGTATATTCAAGCCCCTCAGGGTCTTTTTTGGGGAACTGTTTGGGTACTGTGACCCTGGTCTTTAGTACATTCAAGTCCCTCAGAGTCTTTTTTGGGGAACTGTTTGGGTACTGTGACCCTAGTCTCTTTTTATATTATGGAGTACTTTCTCCATATCGCGAATTTTATTAACTTTTTTAAAAAATACAGTCTTTCTGATTTTTAAAATATCCTGCCAAAATTGTGGAGCATTTAAACCTTTCTACCGTATTTTAAACGGTACCAGTATCGGAACCGGCCCCGTAATTAATCTCTCGTCCCGATCGCTGGGTATTCCCCTGGGACGTTCTTTTTAAAAACTCCGTTATTTTAACAGAGTATATCTGTTTAATTTAAACTTTTAGTTAGTTTTTTAAAACCTTTAAAATCCTGGTTTCCACCAGGCACGGAGTTTTCTAGTCCTAAAAAGTTTTTCAACAGCACTTACCTGCCGGTTCCGAACCTACCGCTGTCGAGGAGCTGCTCCTTACTGCAACTCCTGCTTCTGCCGTCAGCGTCGACGTAATGCCGTTGCCGGCGTGGGGCGGGTTCTTCACGTAGTCACTCACGTGACTCCGAAGTAAAATAGTAAGATTAAACGAGAACTCACCTGTTCGAAGTTTGATCGTTATTTTACGAGGAGTTACGATGAGGGATTACGTGAAGAACCCGCCCCACGCCGGCAACGGCATACTTCAAAGCAACGGCATGAAAAACACAGAACACCAAAGCCGGAGTAACATAGTAAGGCTCATAAAAAGACTTAGAACCACCATTTGATCATTTATTTTACGAGGGTGGGAGCGGAGGGCACGTAATCCCTCATCGTAACTCCTCGTAAAATAACGATCAAACTTCGAACAGGTGAGTTCTCGTTTAATCTTACTATTTTACTTCGGAGTCACGTGAGTGACTACGTGAAGAGTTTTAAAGCTTTCTGTGTTTTTTATGTCGTAGAATTAATCCGTACGACAATCCGGCTAAGTAAACACATACATGAGAAAGCACACAAATGTTAGATCTTTTCACAATCAAGTTTTTTAATGGCTGAAAGACCATATAATACCCTCCTTATATTTGAGGGAAAAAATGATTATAAGTGACAAAAAAATATCAGTGACTACACAACTGATTATAGCAATTAATAGCAAACAAAGCAGGTGATTATAGTGCTCCCAACACCGCGTGTCCAAAGCTTGTCATAGTGTGAACAGGTTTGTTGTAGAACTTTGAAAAAGTTTCTTCTTTACTCCACCCTGCGATTTTTAAAAATATGCTCAAGAGGTACGTCCCGCCCCTTCGTCGCGGACGTAGCTGCCGCCCTGGTGGAGTGAGATTTGAAGACATCAGTGTCTATTCCCGCTAAAACCAACACCTGTTTCAACCATTTTGAGATAGTTTGAACTGAAGCTTTTGTGTGTGGCTTTTTGTGCGTAAGCAGCAATGTCTTTTCGTTTCCTCGAAAAGTGTCCGTCACTTTAATACATTGGTTCAAATGTCTAACCACACACAAAGCAAGCTCAATATGAAAAGCTTGAAAGGTTACCTTTGTTCCAGATCTCCCTGGTCTACTTTGTTTGATCAGATCGTAAACATAGAATACAACGTTATCTGTAGTCACATGCATACAGTCTAAACGCAACATTTGTAAAGTTTGCACTCTTTGGGCTGAGACCAGTGACATTAACATGACCAATTTCAATGTTAACCTATCCAATGACAACCCTTCAATTGGCGTCCATTCTCTAAGTAGAGCAAGTACTATGCTCACATCCCAAATCTCTGTATATCTAGGTTTTGGCGGATTCATGTGAAAAAATTCCTTTCATGAATCGTGATATTAATGGATGCGACCCAATTGATTTTTCACCAGTCATAAGTCCTAAATAGGACGACAAGGCACTGCGTGCAGTGTTAATGGCACTGTAACTTAAATGTTGGCCAAAGCGCAAATTGGCAAGGAATTCCAAAACATGAGTAACATTCACATAATCCTCAGAAATATTTTGACTGTGTGCAAATTCTTCCTATTTCTTAATATGTGTCATATATTGTTTCTGTGTGCTATCTCGTCATGATGTGCCAATAACTGTCAAGTTTGGTCCGACAATCCCAGTTCCTGTAGTGGTCTGGTCAAAACCTGCAGATTAACAAATTCATATATGCATATAATGGATAATCTTCATTTGTTACTGGATTAGTCAAGATATCACTACAGTTAAGAATCTGCATATACGGTTCTTTAATCATATTCAGCATAACTGGGAACCAAGGTTGAGTTGGCCAATTTGGCCCTACCAACAATCCGGAAGCTGAATCTTGCTCTATTTTCTTCAAGCATCTCTGGATCAGAGCAAATGGTGGAAAAGCATAAAAGAACATTTTTCCCCAGTGTAATAGAAATGCATCTACTGCAACTGCGTCCGGATCGTGTTCCCAAGACACATAATGAGGCAAATGATGATTAAGCCTGGATGCAAAATCAATTTCTGGCAACCCAAATCGTCGAACAATATTCTTAAATATTGGTGGCTTAAACATCCATTTCGTATTATCTTTAAAAATCCTGGACCTTTCATCTGCTACCACATTGTCTTTACCTGGAGTATAGCTTACTGCAATCCATATCTGCCGACCAATATACCATTGCCATATCTCATTGACCAGACAATCACATGATACTGATCCAACTCTCCCCATATGATTAATGTAAACCACAGCTGTTTTATTGTGTAATTGTATTAACACATGCAGACCTTGTTTAGCACAACAATATGCTTTAAGCCCATAAAAGGCCCCCAATAACTCCCAATAGTTAATACCATACTCTTGGAGAAACACTTGTTCTTCAGTTTTCCATCTACCTCCACAACTGGAGGATAAATCTGTGGCCCCCCATCCGAGAGCACTAGCATCTGTATGTAAAACCATTTCAGGCTGTTTAATCATAATATTTATTTAGCAGCTTGTGGGACATTTTCCTTTTTTAACCCACCATTGTAAATTCCAATACAGCTTCTTTTGTTAATTACATAGGCCTGTCAAATGGCCTGCCTTCTCTTTGAGAGCTTGTATCTTGTACCTTCGAAGATATCAATAAATGTAATGAACCAAATTCTAATGCAGGAAAATGCTGCTAGCAGTTCACCAATGGTTGTCACCATTTCTCGGATGGAAGGATAAGGTTTTGAATGAGATAATGACAAGTTACCAAAATATCATCGACTTTAACTGTTGGTAAAGGTATTAACATAGTCACTGAGTTAATTACAAACCCCAAAAGTAAATTGTTTGTGCTGGCTGCAGCTGGGGCTTAATTAGATAATTAAGAACCTTAGCTTACCACAAAGCTTTAGTAACTGAAACTGAGTCCTCAGCTGACTCCTGATAATCACTAATGACCAGAATGTCATTGAGATAAGCCATAATGATGTGCATTTTGTGCTCTAATTGGGCTAAACTGGTTTCAAACAGTTTCGTAAAGAGTAAAAAGCTGAACTCAGTCCATTTGGCAAAGCTTAACTGCCATAATTGTCACAACCAATTAAAATTTAAGTATCACCGAAACCTGATACATAGGTACAGAATAATAGGCGTCTTTTCATCAATCTTAGCCATATAACAACCTGCTGAATTAAATATTTTGCAGTATTCCATGACTCCATTTGAACATGTTTGTATTCTACAAACTTATTTAGACCTGTAAGGTCCAGAATACTTCTGCAACCATCATCTGTAATGCCTTCTAACATTAAAGACAAATTTATGCTCGTGTTCAAAATCTTTTCCATTACCCCTTTTCCAGATAATTAGGCAATGTGGACATAAAACTCTGCTTTTTCAATGCAGAAACACGAAAACATAAGCAGGTTTATTCTGTACAGGAGGATTAACCTCTTGTTTTTAAAAGTAATAGTAGTTAATGAAACTGCTCGTAATATACTGATCAAAAATAATAGTAAGCCAGTTTTAATAAACTTTTTGTAATCTCCCTCTAACTGGAGATTAATCCGCAGTTTCTTTAAGCAGGGAACACGTCTTTAATTCCTCTGCATATGAGCGTGGTGGTCTCCTTATCCCCTGAATTCGGGTAAGTATTTGGTTGTGCAATACAATAAAACTTCCTTGACATATTTCTGCCTCTATTTCCAATATCAAATCCCCTTCTGGGCGAAAATACCTTTTCGTCCAAAGACGAAGGTTTCATGCAGCTAAAATATTTTAGCTTTTCATCCAATTTCAATAAGTTAGGCAGATTATTCCAAACAGATAACCAAGAGCTTAAACACCACTTGCTCGACACAGGTATGCAACCTTGGGTGAAAAATGGGCCAAATAGCCATTTATTTTATACAAAAGTTCATAGAAAAAATTGCACAATAGCGTCTTTATTTTATGTTTTCCTTTCATCTGCCCAAAAGCCATAATAGCAGCAGAGTAATTTGTGAGGATTTTTAAACCTCACTATTTGACGCTCTCATATTTGGAGTCATGAATGCCCATATTAACGGATAAACCGTAGGCTCTTCCAATGAGGCACAATTTCCTGTGCTGTGCAATTTTAATATTTCAATCATCACAGAATCATGAAGTTGGTGAGATACCATATACATAATGTAGGTAGCTAGGTTTTTCCATAGCCTCACCACTTCCTTTAGATATAGCAAAACTTTTGCTATCTCAGGCACACCTGGCCTCACTTTTATTTTTATTTTATTTGTAGTGTGCATTCATAATTCACATCACCACTTGCAGGGTCTGTCTTTTGCAGCCCTGATCCACTTGGAATTATATCCAAAGAGACTTCCTCCACCCTATCCAGGGTCAGAGTTTTTATTTTTCAATTTGGCACATAGCCATATTTTGTATATTCAAGCCCCTCAGGGTCTTTTTTGGGGAACTGTTTGGGTACTGTGACCCTGGTCTTTAGTACATTCAAGTCCCTCAGAGTCTTTTTTGGGGAACTGTTTGGGTACTGTGACCCTAGTCTCTTTTTATATTATGGAGTACTTTCTCCATATCGCGAATTTTATTAACTTTTTTAAAAATACAGTCTTTCTGATTTTTAAAATATCCTGCCAAAATTGTGGAGCATTTAAACCTTTCTACCGTATTTTAAACGGTACCAGTATCGGAACCGGCCCCGTAATTAATCTCTCGTCCCGATCGCTGGGTATTCCCCTGGGACGTTCTTTTTAAAAACTCCGTTATTTTAACAGAGTATATCTGTTTAATTTAAACTTTTAGTTAGTTTTTAAAACCTTTAAAATCCTGGTTTCCACCAGGCACGGAGTTTTCTAGTCCTAAAAAGTTTTTCAACAGCACTTACCTGCCGGTTCCGAACCTACCGCTGTCGAGGAGCTGCTCCTTACTGCAGCTCCTGCTTCTGCCGTCAGCGTCGACGTAATGCCGTTACCAGCGTGAGGCGGGTTCTTCACGTAGTCACTCACGTGACTCCGAAGTAAAATATATATTTCAATTCCAACCCCGAAGCAATTGAGAGGCGATTTCTTGGGGCCATGTAATTTAACGTGTGTCTTTGCTTTTAAAAGTGAAGCTGTTTAATTGTTTACGCTGCGCTGTGTTTCGTGTTGGGGAGAGTGCTGCTGTTACAATGCTTTTGATTCTATACTGCCCTTCCCCTTCCACAGAAAAATGCCTAAATTTGTCTTTGTGCCCGCTCTCCTAGGAGCAATCCAAACCAGGGGAACAATGAACCCTCAGAGGCTTCGCGTTCCTTGCTCCTATATATGGACCTCGCTCGCTCGCAACTGTATGAGCGCTCGATCAACCAGGCATCGGCCAACACGGAGGCCTGATTACTGAAAACAAAGTCAACTTGTACCAGACCTCATCATCTTCCTTCCGCCCACCTGTAACCACGGCACCACACTTTCAACAGAAACCTTAATATTTAAAGAATATATTATGGGACATTGGATTGTTTGAAGAAGGGTCCCGAGCAGAAACGCCACATATGTGTGTGTGTGTGTGTGTGTGTGTGTGTGTGTGTGTGTGTGTGTGTGTGTGTGTGTGTGTGTGTGTGTGTGTGTGTGTGTGTGTGTGTGTGTGTGTGTGTGTGTGTGTGTGTGTATGTCTGCTGTCGGGTCCCGGCGGCCGCTCAAAGTCAGTCATCCGAGCTGCTTCCTTCCTCGGAAGTGGCGGCCAGTTCTGCTGTCCGTGCCCGGAGCGCTGCGGCTGCCACCCAAGCTAATTCACTCCCCGGCCACAATAAAACCATATAGCAATGACAGCACGGTAAACAGGCCATCTCTGCCCTTTTACTCCGTGCTGAACACTACTCACCTAGTCCCATCTACCTGCACTCAGACCGGAGCGTGGCAAGTGGGTTACTGACCCCAATCCCCTCCTTCACAACGCCAGACTCCCCAAATACTATGAACTGAGCTCTCCCCCCACCCCGGGAAATACAGTATATAAAAACATAAAGCACCAAGAAATGCACTTACCACGTTATTGGTTGGTGGAGGGTGCGCATTTTCCCTTTGTAGGTCATATCAATAGATGCGGCCGCGCTGAAATAACTCAAAGCCACAGGATGGAGATGTATTTTAACATAGTTGCTTTATTAAAACATACCTTCATTCACGGTTGGCTCAAGAGTAACGGGAGAGAACTTGGTAACTCGGGAGAGGAAGTTGGAGCATCGCAGCAATGACATACCCGTGGGAACTCGGTTAAACACTTGATCATAAACTTGAAGTCTGGTACGCAACCACGAGTCTTTCACTCGGGGTACCTCGTGGGTCAACTCCCACCGTGAGACAGGGCCATAAGGATCGGCAACAACACCTCCTCCTCACTGAAAATCAGTAGAGGGACACCTCAGGGCAGTGCACTCAGTCTCCACCTCAACTCCCTTTATTCTCATGATTGTATAGCTACACACATCTCCTATGCCTTCTTTATACTCACTGACCTTTGGATGAATAACGGGCATGACGAGTGAGCCAGTGCCACCATTTCATCAGGTTGGAGGAGATTCGACATGATACTCACTACTGTATCGAACTTCTACAGGTGTTTGATGCAGAGCATATGGAGCCTGGATTGGTAATTCATGAAGGAAAGAGGCTGCGGAAAATAGTAGACAATGCCTGGTCCATCTCTGTTACTCACCTCCCTTCCATCGAAAGGATCTACAGGATGTACTGCTCAAGGAGGCAGATATCTTCAAAGCCCTACACCACCCTGCCCTGCTGCCTTCTCACTGCCACTGGTGAGAAGGTGGTACAGGAGCTCGAGAACCATTATTTCCAGATTCAACCATCAACCTATCTTCTTCCTATCAACCATCAGGTTCTTGAACCATCCTAACCAACCCTACCTTACCCCAGCACCAAACTACTATCCCTTCATGTAAGGCCAAGGATGGGCTGGTCGGCAACATTCCCTGACAGACATCTCGCTGTGCCGGAAGACCAACATATTTTGGGCAAAGAGTGTCTTTCACTGGTTAATCCATCACTGGCTGCCATGGAGTTCCCTGTTATCAATGAGCAGGAATTTAGCCCAACTTCAAAGATGTGAAGAAAATTTTAGGCTCCAAACCAGACGTATCAATCCCCTTAGCACACCGCCAACTGCTGCTCTTCAATGTCCCAAATGACAACCAGTCTTCATAGTGTTACCATAAATGGACAATAGAATGGCCACAATCAGCCAAACTGTTATCTAATTTTAGTTTAGTTTAAGAAGGGACACAAAATGCTGGAGTAACTCAGCGGGACAGGCAGCGTCTCTGGATAGAAAAAATGTGTGACATTTTGGGTCGAGACCCTTCTTCAGACTCTTTAGTTCAGTTCAGTTTATTTTATTGTCATGTGTATTGAGGTACAGTGAGAAGCTTTTGTTGCATGCTGACCAGTCAGTGGAAAGACAATACATGATTACCATCGAACCATTTACAGTGCACTGATACTTGATAAGGGAATAATGTTTAGTGCAAGTTAACGCCAGTGAAGTCCGATCATAGATAGTCCGAGGGTCACCAATGAGATGTAAAGTAGTTCAGGACCATTCTCGTTTGCTTTAATCACAGATCAGGCAGTGGACTCGCTTGGGTTAGTGTATGGCCAATCACTGACGAATTGTCCTCCAAAAGCAGCCAATCACGCTCGCGCTCCGGCAACCAACCTGGCGAGGGATCATTTGTTTTCAGGCCGTTGATTGGCCAGTTGCCATCCATGCGCGGTGGGAAATCTCTCCGCGTAACTGTGCGTGTCTTTCCGCGGTAATGATCGAACGCATCAGCTCCAGTCAGAACAGAGACTAGGGGGAGCACCCGAACCAACCAGTGCTGTCTAACGTACGTACAGCTTATGAGTTCATGGGCCAGAGGAGTCGAACTTGGCCATTCGAGCCAGAGTCTACGCTGCCATTCAATCATGGCTGATGCATCTTTCCCTCTCAACCCCATTCTCCTCCCTTCTTCCTGTGTCCTTTGACACCCATACTAATCAAGAACCTGTCAATCTCTGCTTTAAAAATACCCAGACGGCCTCCACAGCCATCTGCAGCAATGATTTCCACAGATTCACCAACCTCTGACTAAATACATTTTTCCTCATCTCGTTTCTGAAGGACCTTTTTTGCTGAGGCTGTGCCCTTTGGTCCTAGACTCTCCCACTAGTGGATACATCTTCTCCACAACCACTCTATCCATTCCTTTCACTATTCGGTAACTTTCAATGAGGTTACCCCTCGTCCTTCTAAACTCCAGCGAGTAAATGCCCAGAGTTGTCAAACATTCATCATACATTAACCCAATCATCCCTGGGATCATTCTTGTAAACCTCCTCCGGACCCTCTCCAATGATAATGTACTCCTCAGGTACAGGGGCCAAAACTGATCACAATATCCCAAAAGCCGCCTGACCAGTGCCTTATAAAGCCTCACCATTGCATCCCTGCTTTTATATCCTAGTCTTCTCAAAATGAATGCTAGTATTGCATTTGCCATCTTACTACCAATTCAACTTGCAAATTAACCTTTTGGAAAGTCCACACCTGCATTCCCAAATCCCTTTTCACCTCCGATTTCTGAATCCTCTCCCTATTTAGAAAATAGTCTTGCCTTTATTCCTACTACCAAAATGCATGACTTTGCTATGCTGTATTCCATCTGCCACTTCCTTGCCCATTCTGTCCAAGTCCTCCTGCAGGCTCCCTGCTTCCTCTACACTACCTGGCCTTGCATATCATCTGCAAACTTAGCCGCAAAGTCATCAATTCCATCATCCAAATCAATGAATATACAACGTGAAAAGTAGCGGACCCAACATGACCTGAACGTCACTAGTTACTGGCAACCAACCGGAAATAGCCCCCTTAATTCCTACAGGTGCCTTCTGCCACTCACTGAAACCTTCCTTGCTAGTATCTTCCCTCTAATACCATGGGCTCTCATCTTCTTTAGCAGTCTCATCTGTGGCACCTTAGCATCAACTTTCAAGAGTCAAGAGTGGTTTATTGTCATATGTCCCACATAGAATAATGAAATTCTTACGCTGCAGCATGTCAGAACATGTAAACATAGTTCACTGTAAACAATATCATAAACAAAAGTTCAGTATGTGTTTTACACATACTCACAAATACACACACACACACACACACATATATATATATATATATACATACCTTAACACAAACACACATAGTAGTGCAATAATAATAATAGTCTATTGTAGTTCAGAGCTTATTTGAGGTAGTAGTGTTTAATAGCATGATGGCTGAAGGGAAGAAGCTGTTCCTGAACCTGGACGTTACAGCTTTCAGGCTCCTGTACCTTCCCGAAGGCAAGAGTGAAATGAGTGTATGGCCAGGGTGGTGGGGGTCTCTGATGATGCTGGCTGCCATTTTGAGGCAGCGACTTCGGTAAATCCCTTCAATGGTGGGGAGGTCAGTCCCAGTGATGGATTGGGCAGTGGTCACAACTTTTCGCAATCGATTTCACCCCTGGGCGATCAAGATGCTGAACCAGGCCTTGATGCTACCAGCCCATATACTTTCTACTGTACACCTGTAGAACTTCAAGAGAATCATCGCTGACGTGCCAACTTGATTGGGATTGAAATTTAAAACAAAAATCTTTAATGCGAGAGCAAATAAAACCCTCCAAATTGCTGGAGGAACTCAGCGTGTGGAGCAGCATCTAAGAGACTGTGCAGCAGTACTTTGCCACCACAGATGCTGCTGGACTCCCTGAGTTCTTCTAGCAATTAGTTTATTTTTTGCTCCAGATCTTCTTGTTCCCCAGCATCTGCAGTCCCTTGTGTCTCCCGAATGCGAGCGTTTTTTTTGAAACGTATGTTTAACGCATGATTTATGTATATATATATATATATAAACACGATTCAGAATCCAACCGACGGTCACAAATACTTAACGCATGTTGCCAGGGCTATTTCTAGTCAGATCTTTCCTTTCATCTTTTATATTTTCTACCTTGATTGTACTTGTTTCCAGTTAGTGAAATTTAACAAACTTTTAGCCTACCTCCCGCCCTGCGAAATCTGCCAACTCCACCTAAAATTATGTGAGGTTGATTAACATTAAAAAGGATTTCTGCGATGCTTCTTTGAAGCAGAAACGGAACACATATTTATGTCCTGGATGTGCAAAGTGTTGCAAGGAGTTTCACAGAAGCGGTATGAAGAGAATATTTCCACTTTATTAATGCTAAATATTCCCGTCCTCGCTACGTGCAACCTGGATTTTGCATTCTGCAACAAAGGGGTATAATTACTGTAAAGGAAGCTGCAAACCAGAGATCACAGCGGTCTATGATCTTCGCTGTAAACGATCATGATTGGGCTCCCTGACTTTGTTTTTTTTCCCCATTCCAACGTGACTTCCAGCCTGACGCCTTCATAGAAAAACATAGAAAATAGGTGCAGGAGGAGGCCATTCGGCCCTTCGAGCCAGCACCGCTTCCTGGGGGGATTTATGGCGTCCAGATCATCAAGATAACATAGAACAAAGGATAACGTAGAACTAATGTCCCGAAGATAGACTCTACATGCTGGGATAACTCAACGGGGCAGGTAGCATCTCTGGCGAGAATTAATGGGTGACGTTTCGAGTCGAGACCCTTCAGTCTGAAGAAGGGTCACCCATTCCTTCTCTCCAGAGATGCTGCCTGACCTGTTGAGTTGCTCCAGCATTTAGTGTCTATCTTCGGTGTATATTTAACAAGCATCTGCAGTTCCTTCCTACACATAGAACTCATGTAAATCGGTCATCGATGGTCGGTCTAAATAGTATTTTAATGAATTACCACCAAAATAACAAATTACAATCCTTAGCAAATAAAATATTCTTAGGATCAAGAAGATCGTACATCCATTTGAGTTACTTCATTCAACAAGATTTAACATCTCCAGTGCCTTTTCTGGTAACAATGGTTCATTGATTATATGTTTTACCGCGCCCAGGATTTGCAAGTTTAGCAATAGACATAAAACGAACATAAATTGCTGTCACATTTCAATAATTCAGATAGTTTCACTGTCATTAGAGCTGTAAATCTGAAGCTATATTAATTGGTTGGCTGAATTTTTGTCTGCTAAACTTTAAATACAAAGGAACCGGGCTTTTCCAATCTTAATAACTGGTATATTGTTAAAACACACACGCCACATCTCGAACACACACAGGAAGTTGTGCAATTTTATATCCAGTGGCGTAGATTTGATAGCAATGTTTGTTTTTTACATTTCAATGAAAATCAAATCTTTTAATCGCCAATAGAAGTTAAAAAAAACCCACAAGAAGAATTGTTAGTACAAGTAAAAACAAACCTGGCATTCTAGAAATGCAGCACTGCTATCGAAAAAGTATTGCATCTTGGACTAGTTTCCATACCTTGTAATTTACAGATCAAATCTTACAATATGAAATATATTGGAAAACCAGCCTGTCAATCCTTAAACCAACAAAGTAAAACGCACAAATATCACGAGGCAAAAACAAAACCACTCACGCTCTAAGAGCTAGACCACGATCATAATATATTCATAATATACATTTTACCAGAAAACACAACTCGTTCAAATGTTTGGTTCTGTTTTCATCAGACCAATGAATTTAACTTGTAAATGTGTATCCAAGACGATTTAAAAAATACTGAAATGTTGGATTGAAAATATAAAACGACAAAAAAACAAGATCCGTCGTAACACAAAGCCTGCTCTGTTAAGCAGCGTTGTACAAACGTCTCTTCAGAAGTCCAAGCTGAAAGAAATCTAAACCAGTTCAATGTAATTCAGCCGAAGACATGTCGCAGAGCTCCTTCCCCGTGCTCGCCGAGTTCTGGCAAAATTGAAAGCTGGGGGACTTGTAGAAATGGCACGAAACGGCTGTAGCTCTTTGCACTTTTTCGTAATCTTATACTGAGCGCCTGTGGGTAGGCTCAGTCACAGTGACGTGACTAGAATCACATTCAGTATAAAAAAGCATTGCAGTGAACTGGTGTCGCCCACAGAAACGTTTGCACATCGCTAGTATTTAAAGGTTATACCTTCATTCTCCTAAATTTCACAAAATTCGTAGGTGGTAGATATTCACTTTAAATTTACCAAGTTAATGTTGGTTCATTTCTAAAAGCAGTCTGCTCTATTTTCGGTGTAAACTAGCATCAGTAGTTCCCTTCTACACATAAACCGTTCCTACATTTCGCTATGAAAGCAGGACTTTCATTCGCACATCACAGTACTACCAAACTTAATAAACAATTGATTCAAAAGCCATCGTTTTAAAAGTAAAACAAAAATGTTACTTTCAAGGATGAAAATCTTCCAAAGTGAGGAAAATCGGGAATTAAAAACAGTCAGGTTCACGGGCTTAGTTTAATAGAACATTATTGTTGTAACCTGGTCCAGTTGGAGTCGATATCTCTAAAAGTACTGACGTTCTGTTTTACAGTCAGGGCTAATTTCACTTGTGCAAGTCGCTTTACTTGACATAGCTGAGATTTCTATTTTTTATCCCGTGAATTCATTGAGAAATTATATGTTCCAGATTGTTAAAGGCCATTTACATAGACCGCCCAGAGACCATGCCATCCACCAACACCTACACAGCAGCCACTTTACAAATCACACAAGGCTGCCTGAAAATGGGTTTTGACCCGAAACTTCATCCATTCCTTCTCTCCAGATATGCTGCCTGTCCCGTTTAGTTACTCCAGCTTTTTACATCTATCTTAGGTTTAAACCAGCATCTGCATTTCCTTCCTACGCATTCTATTTAAATGTTACATGCAATAAAGATATTCCCAATATTGGTTTTCAACTCACCCTTTAACAATTTCAAAAATTAGCTTTCCTAATTAAACTTGTGCAGTTATATTTACAATGATATTCCCTTTGATACTTTGCTAGAGTCATACAGCGTAGAAACAGGCCCTTCGGCCCAACTTGCCCACACCAGCCAACGTGTCCCACCTACACCAGTCTCACCAACCTGCGATCGGCCCATATCCCTCCAAAACTGTCCTATCCATGTACCTGTCTAACTGTTTCTTAAACCTTGGGATAGTCCCAACCTCAACTATCTCTTCTTGCAGCTCGGTCCATACACCCACCACCCTTAGTGTGAAGTTATCATTGTTGTCATTGCTACTAGTGAATGAATGGATACTTCATTGTCACATGTGACAAGTCACAGTGAACTTTGTTTAGCATATCCAAGGTATGCAAAGAGCCACCACATAAAGGGCATCGACAACTTGACATTTGATGCATCATTTCTCTTCAAATCTTGATAATGAATTCCCCTGGAGTGGAAATAGAAATAAAGAAAAGCTACAGTTGGTGCAAATCTGAAATGAAAACAGAAAATGATGGAATCACTCACAGGTCAGTTGAAAAAGCTAAAATTGGATTAAAGTATCAGATTGTGGGGTCTGGAACATGGCACCAGGAGTGGTGATGGAGGCAGACACAATAGTGGCACGGAAAAAAAAAATGTTTTGGATAGGCACCAGACTCTGCGGAGACTAGAGAGACATGGATCACGTGGAGTCAGAGAAGATTAGTTTATCTTGGCATCATGTTTGGAACAACTATTGTGGGCTGAAGGGCCTGTTCTTGGGCGGTATTGTTCTATTCACAGAAAATGCTTTGTTCCTCATTTCACAGTTGCAGCAAGTTCTGTCATTCTCTCTCTCTCTCTCTCTTTCTCTCTCTCTCTCTCTCTCTCTCTCTCTCTCTCTCTCTCTCTCTCTCTCTCTCTCTCTCTCTCTCTCTCTCTCTCTCTCTCTCTCTCTCTCTCTCTCTCTCCTCTCAATGTTCTTTCTTCAGGCTGTCCCATGTGGTCTTGGGTGACTTGCTTCCTCTCCAGTTCTCTAGGTTGCGAGGGGACATATCAGGCCAATGTGCAGACCATAGACTCCCCCATTAATGGAGTGGGTTATGGATATGGGCAGTCAATGGAGATGTTATAGACAATAGACAATTGACAATAGGTGCAGGAGTATGGGATTCGGCCCTTCGAGCCAGCACCGCCATTCACTGTGATCATGGCTGATCATCCACAATCAGTACCCCGTTCCTGCCTTCTCCCCATATCCCTTGACTCTGCTATCTTCAAGAGCTCTATCTAACTCTCTCTTGAAAGCATCCAGAGAATCGGCCTCCACTGCCTTCTGAGGCAGAGAATTCTACAGATTCACAATTCTCTGGGAGACAAAGTTTTTCCTAATTTCCGTTCTAAATGGCCTTGTTCTTAAACTGTGGCCTTTAGTTCTGGACTCCCCCAACATAAAGTATAAAGTATAAAGTTTTCCTTTATTTCCAATGCATACCTTGCAGTCATGAGAGAAAATAAAATAACACAATAGAACACACAATTAACAGTTTAACATCCACCACAGTGAGTCTACCAGGCACCTCCTCACTGTGATGGAAGGCCAAAGTCTTAAAGTCCTTGTCTCTTCCTTCCTTGTTCTCCCTCTGCGTTGAGGCGATCCAGGCTTTCGATGTTGGGTCCCCCGCCGGGTGATGGTAAGTCCCTTGGCCGAATCCGAGCTCCGCGAACGGGCCGGTTCAAACTCTGCAGCACGGGGCAGACGAAGCTGCCACCCTCCAGTCCAGCGGACGAAGCTGTTGTTGCGGGAGCTCCGCAGAATCGCTCACCAACCTGGGACCTGCGAGCTCTGTGCGAGCTCCCGATGTTGTCGTCCACTGGGTGCGCGGCCGAAGCCTCCGAGGCTCCGAAGTCCGGCCGCCGCAGCGCCACCTCAGCCCCGAAGTCGGCCAGCTTCGCGATGGTGAGTCCTGGCTCTGCCCCCGGAGCCTCGAGGTCGGTCCCAGTTGGAGGCCGCCAACTCCGTGATTATGCCTCAGCGCAGACGGACACGGAGACAGGGATACGACAAAGAAAAGGACGCACCACCAAACAAGTCCCCCCCCACACATACACAAATAAAAATAAAATAAAACATCCGTCCAACAGGGCAAAAGAAAACAAAAAAAGGAAAAGACAGACGGACTGCAGGCGAGCCGCAGCTGCATGGTCCGTCCAACAGGGCAAAAGAAAACAAAAAAAGGAAAAGACAGACGGACTGCAGGCGAGCCGCAGCTGCATGGCAGCGCCGCCACTTCCGGGACATGTTTCCTGCCTCTAGCATGTCCAATCCCTTACTAATCTTATATGTTTCAATAAGATCCCCTCTCATCCTTCTAAATTTCAGTGTGCACAAGCCCAGTTGCTCCATTCTTTTAACATATGACAGTCCTGCCATCCCGGGAATTAACCTCGTGAACCTACGCTGCACTTAGCAAGAATGTCCTTCCTCAAAATTGGAGAGGTGTGTGTGAGTGCATGTGTGAGTGTATATGTGTGTGTGTATGTGTGTGAGTGTGTGAATGTGTGTGTGTGTATGTATGTGTGTATTAGTGAGTGTGTGTGTGTGTGAGTGTGTGTGAGTTATGTGTGTGTGTGTGAGTGTATGTGTGTGTGTAGTGTGTGTGAGTGTGTGTGTGTGTGTGAATGTGAGTGTGTGGGAGTGTATGCATGAGTGTGTGTGAGTGAGTAAATGTGTGAATGAGTGTGTGTATATGTGTGAGTGTGAGTGGATGTGTGTGTGTGTGTGTGTGAGTGGATGTGTGTGTGTGAGTGTGTGTGTGTGTGAGTGAATGTGTGTGAGGTGGAGGGTGTGTGTGTGTGTGCGCGTGTGCACGCGTGTGTGTGAGTCTGTCTGTGTGTGTGTGTGTATATTGGAATTGGTGGAGGGGGAATATTGCATTGGAGGACCAGCCCTCCCGTGTGAAGCTGGGACCCAATGGGTCCGACTTAGTCTAGTTAAGGGCAATACTCTCACTGTCAATACAAGATTAGTTTCACTCTCTGAAACAATAAGCTGAAATGTTTGAAATGAAATAAATAAAAGTACTACTTCGATTCTATGATATATCCAATTTCTCTATAACTTATCATTCAAAGATGTTACTAGTTTAGTGCAGTTGTATGAAGAGAGAATGGGGCAAAAGATGCAGTTACGGAAATATTAGCTGCAGGAATGGAAGAGATATTAATAGGAAATAAGTCTGACCAGTCGCTGCAGAGCTGTAAAGGGAGAAAGATAAAATCAATGATGGGAAGAAATGACACGTGGCTCTCAGGAACAAGTGGCTGAATTTTGAATAGCTGAGCAGAAATGTAAGGGTTGGTGCTGGAGGACTAAGGTCTTTTTGAATCTGCGGTTTTACATATTATAAAATGGTATCAGGAAATTAAATGTGACGTGTTGTCTTGCACACATCGCTACGGCCATGAGAGGAACCGACGACATCGTGTTGAACAAGGCCAATCCCGACTTCATTGATCCAGTGCCTTCAGGAACCCTGGCCTTAAAGTGAGAACATTAGAAAAACTGATCTCCTTAGGCCAAGATCAGACTAAATATTTTCAGAGACTTTAAAGTTGCAAGATGGTGTCAGAACCTAGCGATTCTTTGCATGCTGTCTACAATTATTCACTCTTTTACTTGTGTAGATTTGTACTGATGGTATGAGTTGACTGGATAGCACGCAGAACACGGCACATGTGACAATAACAAACCAAACTAAACCAAAATGTTGGGACATTGTGTTAAAGTACTGGAAATATGAAAGTGTAAAAGCATATTGGTGAATAAAAAAATAGCTAATACATAGGTTATGCAGACATTGAATTTTTATTTTTTTTAAACCAGAATTAATTTAGAAAATCAGCATCGAGTGAAAATAAAGCTTTTAAGTTTGATTTGGGAGAGTTTGGAAAGGCTATTATGATCTAAGTACATCTTGGATAGAACTAATGCCCATCACTGTAGTGATAAAACGTTTTCCTTGTGGGTGTGGCTTACATCTGTGGGGAATAAAAAAAGGCAAAAATATTTATGAAGTCTGGGATATCCTATTTCCACAAATTGAGAACTATGATTTAGTTTAATTTGTGAATATTTTGCATTGTTATCTTATTGAAATAGTGTGTCAATGTTCGCTTATTTAATACCAAGCAAGCTTCTCTGCACGGCCATTGATATTCCTAGTTTACTAATTAGTTTTAGCGAGTTCCAAATAAAGTTTCAAACCATCTAAATTAATGCCATTCCTGAAGTGAATCTTCTTTTAATTTCCTTTCAACGTTTAAGAAATTGCTGGTGTTTTCAGTACTGTTTCATTGGTTTTAAGGATTGCAAAAAGAAAAAAAGCCTTTTTCTGGATGAACTGAATGACTGATTTTAGAAGTATTAATGGATTTATGTGAACTAATGAGTGAAAAATACATATTCACCAGTATTTCTTAGATCATTTAACATGCTTTATTTCAGCATTCAAAATAATTAAAAACATCTCAAATTATTATACATATACAAAACAGGTACATATCCATGTACTTGCCCCAGAAATGTCTGCCTCTTTTTCCCCCTCTGGAGTAGAAAAAAAAGACGTATTGCTAAAAAAAAGCATGAGAAGGGCATTGAGATGATGGAACAGGAATGGCAGGGGAGAAAGGGATCCACATGCTTAACTTTGAAAAGGACAGGCAGTTTACGGTGTTCTGTTTTGTACATAAAAGCTTTCTCCTAGTGTAGACAAACACTTCTAAATAGCACCTCATATGGAACGGAAATTCACTGTCTTCCTTAACAGTAAGGAATGTATCTCAGCACCAGCCAAAGGATCTTATCCTTGATGTATTGAAGGATTAATAGAACCTAAGCTTAAATAGCACCTTTCTTTTTATACATTATTTTGTTAAAGCTTGATTCACTGGCTTGTTGATATTACAGGTAACATTTGTGTGAGGTAGCCCTAAAAGATTTGTATTAGTAGATGCAAGGATGTTTTTTTTTTTTTTTAATCTTCTGCACTACAAAAAAGGAAAGAACAGATTGTGATGGTTTCTTGCCACATGTAGAAGGACAATAACAAACTTTTGACATTTTTTCAAATTTATTTTGCCACCTGAAAAAGGTACATACAATCTTTCAGTTTTTCTCTGCAGTGGTATATGGCAAAATGTCACCTGCAGTGATCTCTGAACTCCAAGGGGAAGCTTACACCTGACAAGTATGTTTTTCCTGTTGCCATAGAAACGGAGAACATAAAAAAGTGTCCTTGTAGTTGTCCCACCCGTCTTCAGGCCCGAAGTTTAAGCAAGTGGACCGTGGCTGTCGAATGATTTTAGGATTCAATGCATAGAAAGTTTAGAGATGACTGCAAGTAAATTTCAAGTCCGTTTTACAAGAAGCAGACTGGGCCAATGTCAACACCAAATTCTTGATCAGCGCCACCAACGTCCATAGGTGCAATGTCAATAATAGGCAGTCGTGATGTTTTCGTTGTTTTGTATTCAATGACTGTTCTACCCCAATCGCCAGTATGTGTCTGTTGGGTTAAAAGAAAATCAAGAATCATCAATAATTCCTGGAATCACACGTCAACTGCTATTGAGTACAGAAACGAGGAGAAATTTGGAAACTGCTATGTTTTGCTCAATGGATTATCTGCCACCTAGAAGATGTGTAAGGTTTTCATCCCACTGAACTTGCCTGCTTTTCGTCCCAAATTGTACTGATGATGAACGTGAATATCTTCCCCTGAAGGTATTATGTACCTTACCTAAGTAGCTCTGCTATATTTGCATATGTGTATATATATATATATATATCATGGAAATTCAATAACTTAAAGATTAAATATATAGCTATTTATAAAATAATAAAGATTTCATGAAGATTGGGATGCACTTTTCCTGATATATTAATTCTCTGATGTTAGAGGAGAAATTATCATGTTCCTCGATGATTCTACGGCCTTCGAGGTGCTGTTAATAGTGTTGACGGGAACTCACCGTGCATCCATCCTCAGTAACGCTGTATGTGAATCGACTGTTGCCTTCTGCTCTGATTTCAATCTCATTGGAACCTTGGAGCAAGACGGCCTTCTTCAGATTACCAGCTTCTTCATCCATGTAGGCAATGCTGTTCTTACAGTGGTATGTGATGTTCTGTGTTGCCTCGGAAGACATCAAGCGCAGGAAGGTAATCTGGATTGCGACATCGCTGGCAAGAACGCCATCATCACCACCATAACCAAACTAAAATCCGGAAAGAATAAAGCCATTATTTCTTACAATTTGTGAAAAATTTGTTAAAAATATCGAAGCATAATTCCAAACAATAAAAAGGTTTAAATTACCTTTGCTAAAAAAAAATTCATTTTAATTTACCATCCCATTATTAATAATATAAACTTAGACATAATTAAATTTTATAAGTAATTATTGTAAGAGTTAAAACATAATGTTTGTTCAGGTAGAAAAAGGGAGCTGCAGATATTGGTTAATACACAAAAGGACACAAGATGCTGGAGTAACTGAACAGGTCAGCCAGCATCACTGGAGAACATGGATCTCAAAACGAAACGTCAACTCTCCATATTCGCCAGATATGTTGCCTGACTTGCTGAGTTACTCTTGCACATTTGTTCATACCTGGAAGCCACCATCCATGTTCTCGCCAAACCAGACATGTTTCTTCTCCTTTGGATTCTTGGTTGTGTACCAGTTCTTTTGTGGGATGGACTGTGGGCTTGAATAGACGCATGTCTCGCCAGTCTCCATGTTACAATAGACACGAATGGCATCCAGGATGCACCCTTGGTTTGGATCAATCCAGTAATCTCCTGTATGAGAAATCAAAAGTGTGAATAAACTACTGCTAATGATTCATCCAGACAAGCTTCTGTTATGATGCGGAATATTACAACATTCTGACAAGGCGAAAAGATAGCTTCAACCCAACTTTTTCTTGGCAGCTTAATTTTACATTACGCAAAATAACAATTCTTCCTCTAGATTATAGCTTTGTATTTGGCTTGAGGATGTAATCATCTCGACATTCGAATCTACCCTGTGGATAAATGCAGCCACAGCTGTGTAGAGAGTGGATCAGGTCTATATCTCGACTTACCGCTCTTCCAATCTGCGTGGCACATCTTCAGGTCCCGGCAAGTGCGAGCTGGGTTCTTCCTGGTACCTTCGGGGCTGCGGATGCTCTCGATTTGCTGGGTAAGGGACTTCAGGGTGGTGTCGACTTGAATGTCACGGTCTGCAACGGCGCCAGCATCATCTGCTCTGAAGTAACGGAGTGGGTCTGGGCCTTTCTCTATTTGTGGGGCTGCAAATTGGAAGTCAAATCCTCCATGAGATGGACCAGGTGGGCCGGGAATACCAGGAGGTCCAGGGGGGCCCTGCAGGGGTGGTTAAGATTTAGTTGAGAAAACATCCCCCGGAGAAGATCAGGTTCATAATTAGCTGTAATGGCATTTGTCGACTTATTACTTACAACAGGGCCAATTTCACCAGTGCGACCACGAGGTCCAGGAGGACCAATTGGACCAGGCATGCCACTTGCACCATCTTTACCAGAAGAACCTGAAGGCCCAGCTGGACCCTAGAAGAAAGGAAAACATAATAGAAGGTGAAACTTGTGATCATTTTTCCAGATGTTCCCCAAAGTTAAAGGAATCAGTGAATCTGTAGAAAGGTTATGCATTTAGTTTAGTTTAGAGATAGAGCACAGAAACAGGTGCTTTTCCCCACCGAGTCCGTGCTGACCAGCGATCCCCTTACACTAACATTAACCCACGCACACTAGGGACAATTTACAATTATACCAAAGCCAATTAGCCTACAAGCATGTATATCTTTGGAGTGTGGGAGGAATCCGGAGCACCCGGAGAAATCCCACGCAGGTCCCGGATAAAACGTACAAACTGCGTACAGACAGCGCCCGTAGTCAGGATCAAACCCGGGTTTCTGGCACTGTAAGGCAGCAACTCTACTGCTGCAACCCCCACGCCACCATTCCAAATTGCATAGTTTTAGATAATTTGTTTTATTGAATGTAACATTATTTAATGACTGCCTCATATTATTACCAATATACAACAATGGAGAGTATACTTACACGTGGACCAGAAGCACCAGAGGGACCAGATTGACCTTGTTCACCAGGAGGACCCTGTTGGGTGAAGTAAAATATTTAAGCATGGTGAATGATATTATGCAGAAGTAAAGTATTTGTAGAGTTTTTTTTCTCTTGAAAGTAGTTAACTCACGGGTGGTCCAGGAAGACCTTGAGCACCTGGGAAACCTCTGTGTCCCTTAATGCCTCTTGCGCCATTCTCACCGGATTCACCTCTATCACCACGTGGACCAGTTAAGCCCTATTTAAAAATAAGTTCCATTTAGTTACCGATATCTGAATAATAATCGATACCGATCATTAGCAATTCTGGAAATCGAAGTAAGTTGGGTTGGGTTTAGTTGAGTTTTCGACCTGCACTCTTTCTACGTCAAACTTAAACCTTTTCAGACAAAGACAATTATGCATTCGGTTCAGTTAATTTATTTTTGTATTTCCACTAATTAAACTAAGAAAACAAATTAATAAGCATTTGAGTTCCTTAAATTGTCTTTTTGCATTTACGTTAAATTTATATCAATGCATCTGCAAAGGTTGTTTGCTATGAGTGACCCTGAAGGAGTTTAAACTCCACTAAGTTGAACAATCTGAAGCACATTGTTAAAAAGCAAATGGTACTTACATTTGCACCACGTGGACCCATTGGACCAGAGGGACCTGCAGGGCCAGCGGCACCCTGAAAAACAAATCAAATTGTTTAGTTTTCAGTGCATTTGAAATAGTGCAGTTTTGACTAACCACATTAGGTGGTTAAACTTAATTTTAATCTTTGATATGTTATATTCTTAGTTTAGTTGAGAGATACATCATGGACACAGGCCTTGCGGCCCACCATGACTGTGTCGACCTGTGATCCCCGCACACTAACACTATCCCATACACACACTAGGAATAATTGACAATTCTACCAAAGCCAGCTAACCTACAAACCTGTTGGTCTTTGGAGTGTGGGAGGAAACCGAAGATCTCAGAGAAAACCCATGCAAGTCATGGGGAGAACGTGCAAACTCCGTACAGGCAGCCCCCGTAGTCAGGATCGAATCCAGGTCTCCGGCACTGTAAGGCAGCAACTCTACCACTGTGCCACGGAGCCGCCATAGTGTGCGGGGATCGAACCCGAGTCTCTGACGCTGTAAGGCAGCAACTCTACCGCTGCGCCACTGTGCTGCCCATGTTATATATTACAACATTCAATAAACATTTGGACAGGTACATGGATACGATAGGTTAAGAGAGATATGGCCCAAACACAGGCAAGTGGGACTAATGGAGATGGGGCATGTTCGTCGACTTGGGAAAGTTGAGTGAAGGGCCAGTTTCTATGCTGCATGGTTCTATGACTCTGGTGAAAAGGATTACAATTTTGGAGTTCAAATACTAGAAGGCAGACTAGAAGAAACAAAAGGTATAATTACAGACTAGAAGAAACAAAAGGTATAATTACAGGCTCTCCACGATCGCCGGTCTTTCCACTGGGACCAACTGGGCCGGGAGCACCAGGGGCACCAGGAGCGCCAGAAGCACCAGTGGCACCAGCTTCACCACGATCACCCTGAAAATGAGTAGAGTCCGTTTTTAAACCATCACTTAAAAACAATTAACTGGTCAGATTAGCAATATTTGGAAGCCTGAATTGGAGGAAAGCTACAGACCTTGGCGCCAACAGCACCATCACGACCAGGTGCACCTTCTGCTCCAGGAGAACCCTGTAGGAGATAAGAATGAAAATATAAATAACCTAGAGCTTTGAGATTAAAACATATCACTTTTATTCCTTTCGCCAACATTTTTAATTTACATTTGAGTTTGTAGACTGCATTGTTGGTGCAAGGACATTTAATTTCACAACAAGATGTCACTATGGTCTAGTTATATCACCCAGGATACAGCTTATATCAAGAGCCAGGGCCATCACAATGCCAGGGTGAAAATGGAATGAGATTCCCAAGAGAAAGTGACCTTACTCCATGATACAGAATGCGATGGGTTCAATATCTTATAGACACTACATATATCTAATGTCCAGAGGCACTTTCTCTTCCCTGTCCCTTGTGAAAATGCACAAGTCATTGTGGACAAGTGCAGCCATCTTTTTCTGGTATTAGCGTTACAGTTTTAAAGATTACACCTGAAGATTCTTTCGGCCCTCTGTGGAACTTGCAGGTGAAAGTGTAAATGCAACTTCATGCACTCCCAATTAGAATCTTTCTAGAAGATGCATTTCTAGAAGCTGAACAGCTGATGCAAGGATTTGCTTGATTAAGTTTTTAATCATATTGACCCTAAGTAGTCCTATTTTATCTGTGTACATTTAAGATAAGTTTTCAAAAAAATTGATATTGGGAGGTTGCAAACAAGGAATAAGTGTATGCAAAGTTGCTAATGTGCAAAAGCAAGTGTTTGAGCGTTACATTATAGAACCGATTTAATCCAATTTTCCAAGGGGTTTGCTTGGGTTGCGTTCATACCTCACGACCAGCTTCACCAGATGGGCCAGCGAGACCAGGAGGACCCATTGGTCCAGGAGGACCACGCTCACCAGGTGCACCAACTGGACCTTGCTTGCCAGCCTCACCCTAGGTACAATGGAGAAGGATAAAGACTTTTGTTAGGAGAAGATGTAATGCAATGTTGAAAGATGACATAACGCAAGGCAGAAAATTAATATCAAGCATATTCATTGTCAAGAAAATCAGTCTGGACTTAAAAGTATATTCAACAGGAAACATCCTTAAAGACAGGTCTGAATGTTTACACGCTTTCTGTAGATTCCATTATGAAGCTAATTTTTGTAGGGTGCTCAAAAGTTTATGCGCGATGTAATTTATGGCAAAGGCTGCAATCCACATGAAGAATTTTACAGAACAAAATGAAAAGTACAATGCTTGCATTTGTAAATTAGCGTAAATACAATACAACTACAACTTACAGTTTGTCCTTGGGGACCCATGTTACCACGTTCGCCTCTCATTCCTGTGAGACCTAGAACTCCACGGGTACCAGAAAGACCCTGGGGTCCGGGCAGACCAGGAGCACCCTATGAAGCAAAAACATTTAATTGGAGAACGTGAGTAACAATAAAGATATATTTGCTTAATTTTTTAAACAACTTATTCACCGTATATATTTTGCTCTTGATATCATTAAGTGCCAATCATTTAAGCATCTGAATAGTGAAAGCATTTCTCCAATTTGCATTAAATATTATATGATGGATAGATATCCTATCCTCAGTCTGATGAAGGGTCTCAACCCAATATGTCACTCATGCCTTCTCTCTTTGGAGATTTTGCTCATCCTGCCTGACAATCCAGCATTTTGTGTCTATCTTCAGTTTAAACCAGCATCTGCAGTTCCTTCCTACATATAGGTACCCTATACATCATTTTGATGCATTGAATACAACAATTTACGTAGTTTTAAGGGATTTAAAAGCTTAAGCTCTTAACTATACAAAATGCAATTTAGCAGATGTCCAGTTTTCCTGTTTCTGGATTATGATAGAGTGGGAAGATTTATGGAAGAGTACCACCCAGCCACTTGCTGTTCAGTTAAAATTTTCTCTTATAGACTCATGATACTTTGACTTAATATGTTTTTTCATTTTCAAATGTTAGTCATGATCGGATTTTTTAAGTGACTGTTTAATGTAGGACAAAAGCTGACTTGGAGAGACACAAAGGACTGCAGATACTGGAATGTTAAGCAACACACAATGTATGGGAGGAATTCTGTGGGTCAGGTTAGCATCTGTGGAGGGAAGTTGCTGGATGATATTTTAGGTCAGGATTCTTCTTCAGACTGATTGTAGTAAGGAGAAGGAAGCTGGTGAAAGGTGAGAGAGTGATAAAGCCTGCCTAGTGACGGGTAGATACAAGGAGAAGGGGGGTCTGATAGGCAGATGGGTGTGGTAAAGGCTAAAGGTGAAAAGGAGACAAAATGGAGTCAGATGAGGAAAGGGGGAGTGAAATGCAAAGGGGGGGGGGAGGTGTGGGTGAAAGGAGACAGGATGGAGGGAAAAAAAGGGAAATGGGAGACGAATGTACAAAGGAGGGGAAAGGTGCAGGGTGACTTGATGGTGGGTTGGAGATGGTGGGAAAATGGGAATGCATCGGGGTGGGGGTGGGGGACATGGGAAAGGATGAGGGGGTATTACTTGAAAATAGATAATTCAATGTTCATACAATTGGGTTGTAAACTACTCCAGCTGAATAGGAGGTGCTGTTCCTCCAGTTTGCGTGTGTCCTCTCTCTGGCAATGGAGGATGCCAAGGACAGAAAGGTCATAGTGGGGAGTTAAAATGGTCAGCAATCGCGTAAATCCAGCAGGACTTGGCGGACAGAGGGCAAGTGTTTGGTGAAGCAGCTGCCTAGAAAGATAAGTGAGTATACGGTAAGCATTGATTAGGATGTGGATGTTTGAGGACACTTACAGAAGGACCATCAGAACCAGGAGCACCCTTCTCGCCAGCAGGGCCAGCGGGTCCAGCAATACCGGGCTCACCAGGACGGCCAACAGCACCAGTTTCACCACGAATACCTTTAGCGCCTTCTTTACCGGGAGGTCCAGGGAGACCAGTGGGACCAGCATTTCCCTACGGATAAACACAACAGGTAAATCACTCGCATCTCAATTTGTCACTTAACCTTAATGATGATAAATAAACAATTCAGAAAATATCCTTGCACTGCCAAAGTTTCAATGGTGCTTTGTTGTCACATTTGCAAAGTGCAAACGCAGTGACATAATTTTAATTGTGACAAACAGTCCTGTAGAGTATTGCCATACCAAACCCATTTAATACATTTAATATTGTTATGGCAAGAACAGTACATTGATCCTGTGCTGCACTATTCCATGTTCTAATATTTGGAATGATAACATTTGGTACCATTTTATATAATTAGATAAATACTGTAGTTTACAATATTTATTGAGTGAATGATACCGCATGGAAATAGGCCCATTAGCCCGCCGAGTCCATACTGACCATCGATCAACCGTTTGCATTTGTTCTATGTTATCCCACTTATAAGTGCACTCCCTACACATGAGGGACATTTACAGAGGCCAACAACCTACAAGCCCTCATGTCTCTAAGATGTGGGAGGAAACCGGAGCACCCAGAGGAAACCAATGCAGTCACAGGGAGAATGTGCAAACTCCACACAGTCAGCACCTGAAGTCCAGCACTGTGAGGCAGCAGTGTGAGGCAGCACGGTACCAGCCTTTTTAATTGATAGGATAGGTTCAGGACTAAGCTACTGTAGAAGGGGCATGTTGGTAGGTGTGGGCATGTTGGTAGGTGTGGGCCCGTTTCCAAACTGTATGTCTTATATCTATGCCTCTATGATAAATACCCTTGTTGATTTGGATGTAAAATCTGAATATTAAGATAAATTAGCATCTGTACTTACACTAGGACCGGGTGGACCAACTCTTCCAACTCCACCGGGGAAACCAGTAGCACCCTAAAACACAGCAAGTAATAATCACACAATTATTATATTTAATATGAAAATTCACTTAACTGTACTTTTACCTCCAAATGTCATTACTGTATCAATGTTTAGATTTTAGGATATTAAGGGAATAAAGGGAGGTGGGGTTTGAGCAGGAAAGTGATTAATCATTGTCTTATTGAAGGGTAGAGTCGGCCTTTTACTAAAGGTAAACAACATTTATGAGTGAATGATTTTATCAATAGTCCCAAAATGTTTACAAAGTTCTGTGTTATAATAGACATTTATTAAATGCAATTAGCACTGATTATATTTCATTTATAAAAGTAGCTTCAAATTAGTACTTTAATTCAAATGTCATTATATCCTGGTCTTAGTTTACACTGCTAAATGAAGTTCTAATATCTTATCTCAAAGAGCATGAGTTTTGGAAGGGGTGGGGAGGAAACATTCTTGGATTGGTAGGACTAAAACCAGAAGCGAGTATTGATACCAGTTGAACTGTGGATTCCACGTTTTGGTTCTACTCACCTCAATAACTGACCCTTGCTTGGATGTAGTGTCAGTGCCCATATCACTCAATCATTTTTCCCTGTTTGATAGCATCAGATATTCTATTTTATGTCAATTGAATTGAATTATAGTGGTGGAAATGAATACAATATTGCACCTGCTTACCCTGGTGCAGCTACATACAAAGCTGCAGCCACATACAATGTTACAGCTATAATAATCTTGCAGTTATAATAGTCTTGTATTTATAATAGTCTTGAAGTTAAATACTATGTTGCAGCTAAATACTATCTTGCAGATAAATACAGTGTTGCACCTGAATCCAAACTTGCAGCTACATGAATGGCTAAGGATGAATTTATGGGCTGAAATTTTTCCCTCTGTGGCCAAGATACGGAACTGAAATTAATAGCCGATTCAAATCAGTCTACTGGAATTTGAAATTCAAATGTGTACCAACATTATTGGAACATTATGCTATTGCACTGGTCCTGATTTCAATAATTACAGAGTTCAAAATAGAAACTTACAGGTGAGCCTGCGGCACCACGAGCACCTTTAGCACCAGTAGCACCAGTAGGACCCTGCGGAAGCAGAAAGGAAGAGATGGGTTTGTATTAGATAAATTGAGATTGAAGGAAATCGGGTTTCCTTTTTAACAGTGTTTTATTTTGAAAGTTTTTGTGTCAGAGATGTTTACTTACGGGAGGACCAGCGATTCCAACAGCACCAGTGGGGCCAGCAGGACCAGCTTCACCCTTTGCACCAGTATCACCAGCTTCACCTTTAGCACCAGGTTGCCCATCAGCACCCTGCAATGATTAAAAAGAATCAACAATAGGCCATGATCACCTCATAGAAGATTACCAACAACTATTTTCAACGACAGAATAAATCTTGAGTCAATTCTATTATTTTTCCTATCATGCTCCTAGGGGGCTAGGTAACAGTTAAGGAATTATATGACATCTGCTGCACTAAATAGAAGCCAAAATACCAACATTACTTTGATGTAGTCTGACACAGTATAAGTCCCAAGAAATTCATCTGAACTACCCCAGAACAACAAGCAGTTTCAACACTTATATAAGTGAGTTAATGTCAGTAATTAATAGGTTATGAACTTGAGATCAGGAGATGGGAGGAAAAGTTGTACTAATGTGGTGAGACCCTACAATGCCCTCTGCTCTTGAAGAAAGTAGTGTTAACAAAGGAACCCACCAGAACTTGTTACAAAATTGCTTGGTGCGAATTAATTTCATGATCATATTTAAACTCTTTTGAGACAATGTTAGGTCTGTTCCTCGTGGCTGTTAAAACTGAAAAAACGGTGCAGATGAAATTCTGTCCCCTAGTAATTCTTGCAAAATCTTTGTCAAATACCTTTTTAGAATTAAATTGCATTTATTAATGTTTCGATCAGAATCACCAACTATTTACAACTTTTAATATAATAAGGTAATAAACTTACAGGGGGACCAGCAAATCCAGCAGGGCCAGGGGCACCAGGCTCACCACGATCTCCCTAAAGAGCAAAGTAAAAGGTTAACTACATATATCATCCAGTGATACACTGTTATACTGTATGTTCTAAAGGAGATTTAGCATTAGAAGCTGAATAGACTTAACATTTACCATAGATTAAACTTCAAGAATAAAAAGATAAAACTGGGCTTCAAAATTACATTTAAAAAGATAGTTAGACAGGCATGTACATAAGAAAGATCGATATGAGCCAAATGCAGGCAAATGCTCAGGCAGGAGGCACTTTGATCAACATGGACAACTTGGGCAAAAGGGCCTATTTCTGTGCTGTATGACTGTGCATTTGCGGAGGTTACAAATTATACATGTTTTCCCTTTAATTTTGCCATTCCCACCAATTACATATGATACCCATCAATGGTTTGGGAGTCTTGGGAACAATAAATTACCTTTAAATTGAAAAATAATTTCCAACATAGCAGGTCACACTGCTTTTGAAAAGATGCCTTTCTGCTGAAAGGGCTGCAGAGAAGATTTATATGGGTGTTGCCAGGATTTGTGGGCGTGAGCATTAGGGAGAGCCTGGGCAGATTAGGACTTTTTTTTTGGTGCTGGAGGCTGAGGGGTGACCTTATAGAGGTGTATTTGGCATGGCTAAATTGGACTAGCTTGGATTGGGCATCTTAGTAGCATGGATGAGTTGGGTTGAAGGCCCTGTTTCCATGCTCCACACCTCTATGACTTAAAAAATGTAATTAATTGTCGTGGTATATCAATAGAAGCTGCACATTAGATGCAGGTTCTCAAATTTGTTTCTACTTATTTCAATGGAACCGAGGTTTGGGAGTGAAGTTATGATGTGAAACCATGACCATATTGTACAATAAGTGCAAGCAACTAGGGAAAGATAATGTTCGAGTTAATGAGCATTGGGATTAAGTTCTACTTACAGTTGAACCACGAGCGCCTACAGGTCCAGAAGGTCCAGGAGGACCAGCTTCACCCTGTCACCAAAGAAAATAACAATGAGATGGTTACCACACAATAGAACCTAACTTCAAAAGGCACTTGAAGTTGACATTCCTCAAGTGCCAACAATTCACATTGTATACCTGAATAGTGTCATTTGGTTGGAATTAAAAAAGTGTTGTTGGTTGTTTAGTGATCAGTGGAAATAAATATATTCTGTGTAGGTGAAATGTGTCAATGTATTTATTGCTTGTCCTTGAAGTGATGCCATGCTGAAGATACATAGTGTCTGCTATTAACTTGGCAATGTTTTGAAGGGTATTTTGTTATAGATGAATAACATTCAAATGTCATACCTTCTCACCAACGACACCAGCATGTCCAGGTGGTCCAATTGGTCCAGTCATACCCTAAGAATAATAACATTTAAATTAGTATGCCAGTTGTCAGTGACTTGTGAATATTTTAACATTGCAAAAAACATCATAGACTCCAAGTATAATGAAACTTGCTGGAACCGAGGAATAAGTTAAATTCATAGATCTCAAGCTCTGAGCAGGATATAATGTTTAGTGATTACAGAATGGTGTTATAGTCCTGACTCTCCATTCTGGCAACTTCCTGCAAATGCTCATGCTTAGGATGAACGAGAAAAATAAATAAATTCAAGGAATACTTACTCTCATTCCATCTTTGCCTGGGGCACCATCAGCTCCCTTTACACCAGATTCACCCTATTACAGAAGGAAGAGCAGAAGAAAGTTATTACTTTTAAGCACAGGAGCACAATTTATGTGATAACAGTGCATGTTTGCAACTGTGCGAAAATGTGATCAAATGCTGATGAGCAGTCAAGATAAGAATACTCACTCTTGCACCTTTGAGACCAGGAAGACCACTAGCACCTCGTTCACCGGGCATACCCTGCAGACCTGGAGCACCTTGGCCACCTGGAGCACCTGGTGGGCCAGCATCACCCTGAAAGAAACCAGGAAGTGTTCATGCAACATCATTGGCTCAATGTGATTAAATGAAAAGTTTTCCCAAGTTAATTCAAAACTTTCAAAATTAAAATAAAGATATTTCTGTACATAGTGGTGCCGCACTAATGATTCTTTTTGCATATTTTGAGTTCATATTCAAAATATGCAAAAAGGATTTTCAAAAGCTCTATTGGGAGAATGCTTCAAATATTCCCTTTATGTTGAAAGTATACTTCCATCTGACGTTAAAGGGGCCATATGTAGCACAAACATGCCTGAGTTAGGAAGATATGTGGGGAAGGTTTTTCTTTTACACAGAGGTGGTGAGTGCCTGGACTATGCTGCCGTGGTTGTGGACGAGGCAAATATAGGCAAATAAAGCAATTTAAGAGGCTTTTAAAAAATATATATGTATATGCAGGGAATGAATCATGTGAAGGCAGAGAAGATCACCTTATTTTGTCATCATGTTCAAAGCAGACATTGAGGGCCTGTTCTTGTGCTGTAGTTTTCTATGCTCTGTATTATGTATCTTCCATCTCAAATATGAATTACGTTTAAATTTGCATTGCGTTTAAAGGCGGTTTAAATTTTTCACTGAGTGATATTTTGCTTGCATCTTCAAACCTAAAGTCACTGTTCCTGTTGTTTCTAGGGTACAGTCACCACCAATCCTTTCCATATCTCTCCCAGTTCATAAGCTGAATGTATCTCCCCCTGCTCTACATGTTACATCTACCACCCAAGAGTGCAAACCAAACCTTTCACGTAAATCTTGCAAATTGTGTCCCATACAGCTGAGCTTTATTTTCAATCTTCCCCAGTCTATGTTTGTTCCTCCCATTATCTTGCTCAGTGTAACATGCAGTCGACTTCCTTCCCCAAATATGTTAATCCCAAATCTACATTTGCTCTTTTTTATAAACTCCTGAGAGTAAAACGGCCATTTTTACCGGGAAAGTAGATGAGAAATCTATAGAGTACGTTTCTGGAACGGTAAATCCAACATGTTATTTATCTGTAAAGGCTATTGCTTATTTCTGGCTGAATTCACTTCCTTTTTATGCATGTTCAAAGATGTACCTTAGCACCCTCGCTACCGGAAGAGCCAGGAGATCCGCGAGCACCAGTTGGGCCCATGGCACCAGGACTACCACGTTCACCAGTGAAACCTCTCTCGCCCTAAACAGAATGGGATTCAGACATTAGAGAACATCACAGAGGTAAAATTCATACTATGCTTTGCAATGGGAGCTTATCTTAAGAAACTTACTCTTGGACCAGTACTGCCTGGGGGGCCGACATCACCGGGAATACCCTGTCATAAAAAAAACAAAGGAAAAGTTATTAAAATAAAGAAAACATCCTCACATGTCATAAAACAGCAGTGTGATTACAGAACAGACCTACATCAAATCTTTTTGTTATCATCAGGTTGATTAGTAAGGGCTTCAAAGGTTGCAAGGAGAAGGTAGGAGAATGAGGTTGAAAGGGAAAAATAGATCAGCTATGAATGGTAGAGCAGACTCAATGGGCCGAATGTTCTAATTCTGCTCCCATGTCTCAGGTTAGTGTACAATTGCACCATTACAAAACTGTAACAATCTCAGCAAACTGTGGCATCTTCTTGGTGTAAAAAATTACATTCTTAAAATAAATAGTTTTATTAATTTCCCTGCAATTTTCCCAAAAGAGGAAAACATTTGTTAATAGTTTTCCATAAATATACAGATTCTCTAGTAACCAGAGAAGCTGTTTGAGAAAGTTATAAAGAAAAGGGCATAGATATGTCCCCTACAGAGGAACAAATGAGTTCTGTCAAATTAAACTAACAGCATTAATGTGGTCCAAGTTAATTTAATAGTTTCCATACGTGGTATAAGACTACATAAAATTTAAGATTCCTTATGATCTGTCGTCAATGTTTCTATAAGTTTAAGAGGCATCAAAAATATCTGTGGACTATACAAACAGTGACTGCCGAAATGCTACCAAATTTACTCAAATACATGTTGCTGTCAAGGTACAAACCTGTTCACCACTCTTTCCGTGTTCACCTGCAGCACCAGGAGGACCAGGCAGACCCTAGAGAAAGGAAATCAAGATGTTATGTGTGAATAATTAAGTAAACCAATGCATTGATCATTAGAAAAATCATCTTACATTCTCTTAAATTCTTAGTATGATTTAATCTTTATACCTGGAAACCAGGTGCTCCTGTGATGCCTTGTTCACCTCTCTCTCCTGCGGGGCCCTGTGTAAAAATGTTACAGGTTACAAGTTGCAGATTCTGTCTCTATATAATAGTTTATTCATTCCCTGCCTTGTTAACAAAAGTGACTGGGTACCCATGCGTTGCAAGATAAACACCCAATATATATAATTCTGACAAACAGAAACAGTTAATGTATAATTTATTTGGAAACTTTTAGTTTAATCCAAACGATTGTAAAGCAGAGAATAGGGGCAATATTATTCTCAGTGCTTTCTAAGCCATTCACGTAAATACTGGGGTTGTCGCTTTTTATCATATTAAATATTATTCTTTTAATTGATTAGATGTTTTCACATTTTACTTACAGCAGGTCCAGTTGCACCGGGAGCGCCAATGTCACCATCTTTGCCAGGAAGACCCTAAAATTTGAAAAAAAGATTTATATCATTATACCTGTCCATGATGACCAAATGTTGCCAACTAAAGTTTTGATACCGGAATGTTGGATTCCCAATGTATTTCTGCTAATACTTACCACCAAACCTGCAGGGCCAACGATACCTCTCTCGCCAGTTTTACCAGACTCACCCTAGAGGACAAAGAATATGATTCAACAAAAGGCTCACAAGGATAATGCAAACTTTTCATTTTCTTGACATAACCTGTTACCATTGACTCCAACTTCACAGGTTTACTGTATATGCAATTGCTTCCACTCTAAATAGTCTGGTTTATTTTACTTTGCTACTGTTTCTTTGAAAAACAACCACAATTCATGAGGCTACAAATCACTGCTTCTGATAATGGTGGGCAGGGATAAGCACCAAATGCTCATTAACTCCCCACATATTTTAACAGAAGGGTTGTCGTTAAGAAATTACAGATCTCAGTCTGCTGAAGTTGGTTTAGTTCCTCTCGCAGTACCCATATCATGTTCAGAGTTAGAAAAGGGGCTGACACTAGGTACGTCTATTGATACTAGGCATGTCTTAAAGTCAGGGGATAGGGGGAGAAGGCAGGAACGGCGTATTGATTGAGGATGATCAGCCATGATCACATTGAATGGCGGTGCTGGCTCGAGGGGGCTACTCCTGCACCTCTTGTCATTATCAACCCAATTGTGTTGTAATTGTCTATGGAGCTGATTCACTACAATGCTGAGAACTGTATTCTACACTGTATCCTCGCCTTTGCTCCATCTACTTTACTTGAGTTTGACTTGATTGTATCTGTGTATGGTATATCTGTTCTGTTTGGATAGCATGCAAAACAAAGCTCCTCACTGCACCTCGAAGTACATGACAATAATAAACCTAAACCTTTGAAGGTGTACCTATCAACAGTGGATTGCTTTCTGCCAAACCTGCTGCATCAGATTCTAATACATCTTTCACAAGTTCTGTTGCCATTCACTCTGATTTTCATACTTACAGCAGCACCCTTGGGACCAGGGAATCCCATCACACCAGGTTGACCTCTTTGACCAATAGCACCGGCTGGTCCAGGACGTCCATCTTGACCAGCTGGACCCTGTTACGGTTGAGAGTAAGGTTGAATGTTGAGTTAACGTTGAGTGTAAGTTGACAAATCCCAACTGCCATGAACATGATGCAACAGGCAGAGATTTCCTCAGTGGAAATACATACAACATCTATATTTAGTGCTTATGCGATGCAAATTAAGTTTAAAATACAATGTCAATTATTTTTTGTTTAGTTTAATTTAGAGATTTACAGAGAGTTGAAATGTTATTTCTGTTTTCTGTGCCTAATGAAAAATTAGTATGGATTCTGTATTCAGCTTAAAACAAGTTTCACAGAACATTAATACTTACAGAAGGACCGGGTTTGCCATCAGCACCAGGACTGCCAGGGCTACCAGTCAGACCCTAAAACACAAATAGCAATTAATATGGCACTTTTACACATCTAACTTGTCAGACAATGAACTACAGCTATGGAAGACTAATGGGATATTAAATAATATATCTGGATTTAAAGCCAGACTAATGTCTCCCACTCTTCAAATCATCTTATAACCTTATTTGTCAACCCTGAACAGAAGCAAACACTTTAACATGCAAACAAATAGGATACTAGATTTTCATTTAAGTTAATAAAACCGAATAACACATTGAATAGGGATATATTTCAATCACACTATCAGCTTCCAAACCAAGGTCAAATACAGTGTAACCTTCTCTGTTATACAATCTCAAAGACCAAATGTGCATCTTTTAACAGATATTACCAATCTTCTTTTGAAATGCTTAATAAATTTTGTGTTTCATTCCCTTGCAGTGCATTCAATGGCTTGTGCCAAATACATTAAGGTAACTTGATGAAACATGCAATGTTTCTGTATGCAAAAAAATGCGAGTTGTTCCTCAATTTGCCAATTTTAACAACTTTTGAATCGGTTTTGTCTGCAATTTTGAAGAAATTATCGACGATACATATCTTTTTTTACAAATAAACTACAAATAGTCTAGATAATGTTCTTAGTATGTGTAAGCTATGTAAAGGAAGCCATCATTCCAAGGATAGCACCGTGGGATTGGCCACAGAGTGATGGTTTCTGGTACATTGCTTGTACAATCAGCTCTGTAGCTGAGCTTCAGGTGAGACTCACCCTTGTGCCAGGAAGACCAGGCTCACCGGTTCGACCAGATTCACCAGTAGCACCTTTGGGACCAGCAGGTCCAGGACTGCCTCGTTCACCTGGGATACCCTAGAATAGAAAGCAAGCATTATTAGAGTTCAAAGGAACAAAGCAAAACCAAGATCAAAAGAGAAGAGCCTGAGTAACAGTTACATACCTTGGCACCAACAAGACCCTCGGGACCAGGGAAACCACGATTTCCAGCGGATCCCTACAAAGCAATGAAAGACAATTGAAGCAAGATCGTTCAGAGCGGGGAAATATTTGATGCTAATTTTATGAATGAAAGCAATATACAACGTACACGTTCTCCGGGGCTACCAGGGAGACCCTGAATGCCAGGCTCACCACGACTACCTCTCTTGCCTTCCTCTCCGGATGGGCCAGGTGCACCTTGAGGACCAGCAATACCCTAGAAAATAATACGTAATCAATGGTCAGGCCACTGGAGCAAACCATCTCTCTATGTTGCAGAATTTGATCACATTCCTAATTAAAACTTCAGTACCAATAAGTGCAGAAAGCACATGATGTACACTTACACTGTCGCCTTTTGCGCCAGCTTCACCCTTGGCACCAGGAGCACCAGAATCACCCTGAATTACAAAGAGAAGGGCAAATGTCAGGAGGTCACATATGATGCACCCTCATTTAATGATAATTGATTACATTCGGACTTGAGCTCAGAAATGCAGCAGAGAATTTCTATCGTCCTGCCCTGCACCTCATAAACAATTTACAGAACTTCCAAAGAAGGGATTCCATTGTTTCCAGCTTTGTCCATAATTAAATTGCTTGAATTACAGTAGGGAAACAATCTAAAAATATCCGGTTCCTTTTCGCTATTAGAAGCTGCATTCAACAATGTGCATTGATCAGTGGCGTGAAGATTAAATAAAAAACCTAGTATTACTTTGTATTTTCAAAAAGAATATTTGATACTATGTCTCTATGTGCTATCTTATTGATAAAATGACAATTGTCAGAATGGATGTTGTTCATATTCCTTTTCTATATACAAGAGATAAATTGCAGCTATATTAGATCTGTAAGGCCGCTTTTGATGTTAACACATATTAGAAGATTTTAGTGTCAGTGTCTGATTGGAAATGTTGTGAAAAGTATCATCCCAGGAAATCCCAGAACAATAAGAACCTAATAGGATGAGTCCAAACTCCCTCACACTACCCTGGGTAACTCAATATTTACAATGGTGCAAACATTCATTCAGAAGCGATCCAGAAGCGACTTACATTGTTACCCTTAGGGCCAGTAGCTCCGACAGCACCTTGTGGGCCACTTGGTCCTCTTGGGCCAGGGAAACCAGGAGCACCAGAAATGCCAGGAGCACCCTAGTACCCAAAGAGACAAACAGTCAGTCCATGTCATTCTAAGTCACTGGAGAGAAATCCAGTTTGCCAACACATCAATGCTTTAAAATATGCTAGGGAGCTTTAAAAAGTGCATTACTGTACAAATCTTGCTATTAATCTGCGTAAGGAGTTGACAGTAAAAAATGATCAAAGAGATAGATACGTGGTTTAGAGTGGTACGCAAATTAAATAAAGTGATGTAGGATATTCACAACAGAATCTTGGCAGCGGAAGGTCTGGCTGCTAATAGTCGACTAAAACTGAGACTGAGAAAATAGCGCTATTGCAGATAGAAGATGGTAGGGGTGGAAGTGGCAGGGAGAGATGAAGTCACAAAGGGATTGAAGAACAAAGATGAAAGTTCCATACAGGCTAATGCAGTAAATTCAAGGACAATGGATAAATGGTGCTGGATGTGAGTAAGGACTCAGGCACTAACATTTTTGGTATCCTTGATTTTATGGAAGATTAAAGATTCGATACAGCCAGAAGTGCATCGCAAAAGTCGAGACTGGAAATAACAGACTGGAGATGGTGGGGTTCAGCAGAAGATGATCTGTGGAAAGGGAAGTTAGATGCTGCCACAGAGGTGGAGATAGGAAATAACACTATGATTGAACCTCCTCTAATGTTAAGTATCGTACCATCGTGGCAATCTAGTTCAGCTTTGGACAAATGTTAGGGAATAGGATGGCTGGAGAATGGCACAAATTGTTGGACAGCACTTGATTTTAGAGGTAAATTGTATAATTAATGTTATACTCACAACTCCACCTTTGGCACCAGGAGCACCATCACTACCAGCGCTGCCCTGAAAAAGGTAAAAACAAAGATTGCATGAAGGAGTACATTAGCAACGTAAGCATTATGGACATTATTTTGCACTGTTTGCCACTTCTTGGATTTTTGATCTAGATACTTACAGGAGCACCAGTTGGGCCAGCAGGTCCGGGGTTTCCAGCTTCACCACGAGCACCTGTAGCACCATCAGCACCACGACTACCAGCAGGGCCTGCTTCACCCTAAACCAGAGCAACAAATGTGAGGTTATCCACTTTGGTGGCAAAAACAGGAAGGTAATTATTTGAATGGTGACCGATTAGGAAAAGGGGAGATGCAGCGAGACCTGGGTGTCATGGTACACAAGTCATTGAAAGTAGGCATGCAGGTGCAGCAGGCTGTGAAGAAAGCGAATGGTATGTTGGCATTCATAGCAAAAGGATTTGAGTACAAGAGCAGGGAGGTTCTACTGCAGTTGTACAGGGTCTTGGTGAGGCCACACCTGGAGTATTGCGTACAGTTTTGGTCTCCTAATCTGAGGAAAGACATTCTTGCCATAGAGGGAGTACAGAGAAGGTTCACCAGACTGATTCCTGGGATGGCACGACTTCCATATGAAGAAAGACTGGATAGACTCGGCTTGTACTCGCTGGAATTTAGAAGATTGAGGGGTGATCTCATAGCGAAAATTCTTAAGGGGTTGGACAGGCTAGATGCAGGAAGATTGTTCCCAATGTTGGGGAAATCCAGGACAAGGGGTCACAGTTTAAGGATAAGGGGGAAGTCTTTTAGGACCGAGATGAGAAAATCGTTTTTTCACACAGAGAGTGGTGAATCTGAGGAATTCTCTGCCACAGAAGGTAGTTGAGGCCAGTTCATTGGCCATATTTAAGAGGGAGTTGGATGTGGCCCTTGTGGCTGAAGGGAACAGGGGGTATGGAGAGAAGGCAGGTACAGGATACTGAGTTGGATGATCAGCCATGATCACATTGAATGGCGGTGCAGGCTCGAAGGGCCGAATGGCCTGCTCCTGCACCTAATTTCTATGTTTCTATGTTTCTAACAATGGCATTTTAACTCAACATGAGGTTTCTCCCATCTTCAGTGTTACAATGGTAAACAGCACTGACAGGATTAGATGCTGTGCTAAAGTAGCAATTGGCATCTGGTTTTGTCCTTTGAGGCTGGCAAGGCAGGATATTTCTCAAAGGTAAATATCTCTAATAAGAGTTAGGCAAAATAAAAGCATGTGTTAGAAAAGTGTCAGGGTGCAGAGAGATCATTTACAATCTTGGGTTTAGGTATCCATAGACAGCTCCCCAGTTCAGGCCAGAAAAATAGCAAACATTGCATTTACTTGAGAGTATGAGACAATCGATGAAAAACAAAATGGGGCATTTTTCTTTCAGAAATATTCTTGTTAAATTATGAATTGATGTACTGCTACACAATTCCAAGATAATCTTACTATAAAATATATTAACTACATTGTTATGTACCTATGAACTTATTCAATGTCCAAAACCAGCTTGCTATGCACAAATGAAGAACTTGCTCCTTTATTACAATAGAGCAGATGGCATTCACTTTCAGATTGCCATGCTGCTGGTTCCCAACATCTAGTCTTCTCAGATGGATGTGGCAAATGTACCATTGAAATTGAAGTTTGGATACTCAGCCTAGCATGGATTTTGTGATGAGCCTATGCAACCCCAGATGAATTTCTCCCACCAGACTTGAATGCTTTCATGAATTCAACAGAGGTGGGATTTTGTTTTAAAGTCAATAGAACCCTCTTTGTGCAAAAAACAAGTAGATGTCCTTGGACGATCAAATCTAGCAGCAAACACCAAAGCACATGTTGGATTCCCCACTTCCGTATGATTGAAAAAAATGACTCAGTCATGACAGCATCGTCATGATGCCATGCAAACTTGAGTAAATAAGAGTATGTGTCAGGCTGCAGAGGGATCATTTTCAGAGTTTGGTTTATGTGTCAATTGGGCCTCAGAGGTAGCAAAGGTTGTTGTCAAATGGTGGTGTTCCCGGAATGCAAACCTACCTTAGCACCAGGAGCACCAGGGAAGCCAGGGGGACCAGAAGGACCAACAGCACCCTGAAAAACAAGATTTTTGATCATGTTCCATCCAGGTTAAAAAAAAAGTTACAGAGAGCATAAGAACAGCAGAAAGGATGGTTTCAGATACTTACAGGTGGACCAGCTGCTCCACTTGCACCATCATTACCACGAGCACCCTGGAATAATGAAAGGAAGATTCATTTGTTACATTGTTTCCAAACAGTTCAGAGTGGAGAGGCAGAAATTTTCAAGTAGCTAAAATGTTAAGGCAAATCGTATAGATTATGTGATGAATTTACAGGTAAATTGAATACTCACAGCAGGGCCAGTAGCTCCAGGACGACCTCTCTCTCCAGCGATACCACGTGGACCCTGTTCATGGTAAAACATGGCGTTATTTCTATGTCATTTAGTACATATTAGAAATGTAAAATCCTTTTGGTTAATGATTTGATACAAAATGTTTCACAACTCTTTGGAGCAATGATGATCAACTTTGATGATCAACAATGATGATCAACTTAGAATGTACTGCCTTTGAATTTCTATACGATTATCTTAATCTTTTGTTAAGTTTCAGCTGATCAACAAATCCTGACCAAGGAAAAAGGTGCATGATGGCAGGTTTTAACCACTTGCAGAGTTTTGCTGAATTGACAAAGAATCTCATAGAAATATTGCACACAGTTCTCAATCTCCTCTTTTATAATCTAGTCCAGATTACTTGATAGGAATATTGCAGACTTTAATCTTGTTTGTTTTATGAAGCAAAATTTATATCACACTGGGCAATATTGTACCATTTTTTGCACACAGTATTAGGTCACCCTAGTAGGTGGTTTACCATACAAATAAATGTTAATTTTCACTCATATTCTAACATCCAACAAATGATGTGAAGTCAGGAAAATGCACAACTTGCTTACCATTGCACCAGGAGCTCCATTTTCTCCAGGGGAACCAGTCTCACCCTATTGTAAATGGGATAAAAATCAATTAATCAGCTGAATTGTTACAATGCAATAGTACATGTGGTATTTACAGTTAGAAAGGAAAACAATAGATCAATGAAAACATTGATCTTTGAGTGGGAACATTACCTTGGGGCCAGCAGGTCCAGAGTCACCCTTGGCACCATCCAAACCATTGAAACCCTGCAGACAAAGGGCAAAGTGATGAGAAATAAAGCTTGTGACATTCTTGCCAATTAATTTATCGTTCTGAATGTAAAACACATTTCTCAAGCATTCCAAAAACAAGTACTTTTCACTATAGTTTGTTTAAGTTGCAAGGTTGGACTCACTCTGTGTCCTTTGATTCCTGGCAATCCAGGGGTTCCAGGGAAACCACGAGCACCCTATAAATTCCACAAAAGTTTGGTGAAATGAGCTGAGTGTTGCATTATTTAAAAAAAATTGAATCTGTTAATGTACAGGTAATATTTTTTTGTTCAACTATTTTTCTCAATGAAGAAACATGATTGCAAAGTAAGCATGGCTAGTGTCTCTCATTTCAAATTAAACACGTGACAGTGGGAGGGGGGCATGCATTATGTATCGTGGGGAAGGTTCAATGAGTATCAACAGCGAATCTCTTACCTGAGGACCAGGAGAACCGCGGTCACCGGGGCGACCAGCCTTGCCGTGTTCACCCTGTTGAGGGAAAAACCAGTGCAACCATTGTTAAAACGCAGAAGAAATTAAAGCAGAGCATTGTAAGTGAAAGAGAGACAAACGTCTGATAGATATGGACGTGGCTTTATGAATTAAAGCATTATCTAGTATGTGTAATGATCAGAGTTAAACTTAATTGTATCAATGTCAATAATGGATTACAGTTCAACAAAACATTTTAAGATTTGATTCTATGTTCAAAATCATGTGTGCTATTATTGATAAAATATTACTTATTTATGCGGTTTGTCTAATACCGTAAGGACAGTTGACGTGCACGTGCGTAAAGAACTTTGGCAGACAAGTTGAGCCACTTACATCATCACCATTCTTGCCGGGAGGACCAGCAGGACCACGTGGACCCATTGGACCCTGAAAAGGTTAAAAATATTCCATTAAGAAGATTGAAACACATTAACCAAAAGCAGGATGTGTGTTACAGATAGTCAGAGTCAAAAGCAATCACTTTAATAATTCGATAGGCAATGAAAGTAGAAGAGACTGCAGTTGCTGGAACTTGGGAGAAAAAACAGCATGTTGGAAAAACTCAGCGGGTCAAGTAGCATGTGTGGAGGAAAGATATGTCGAGATTTTGCCTCGGGTAAATGATGTCTGAAAGCATACATTTGTTTAGGTAAATGTATATAAGAGAACATTTTTTATTGAATACTTACAGGTGCACCTGCTTCACCAGTTTCGCCTTGGTGTCCTTGGAAACCTTGAGGGCCCTAAAGAGTAAACATAGTAAAAATACATTTTTAAACATCACCCTTTTGATATAATCAAAATCTGTGTTCTTTTCAATAAAGTTCAACACCCCAAAATGTATCCTAGGTTGGTAATACTAAACCTAGCAGTGGCTGAGTTTTACATTTTACTTCCAAATTTCAGTTTGATCTAAGTGAGAGGGGCAAAGTGTCAAGGAGATGTGCAGGGCAAGTTTTATTTTACACACAGAAAGTAGAGGGTGGCTGGATGGCACGGCAGGAGAGATGGTGGAGGAAGACATGATAGTGGTATTTAAAATGCTCTAAGATAGGCACGTGAATATGCATGGAATGGAAGGGTATAGCTCAGGTGTCGGCAGAAAATGTGAGCTTATCTTGGCATGTTGTATTTTTCACATAGACATTGTGGGCTGAAGGCCCTGTCCCTGTGCTGTACTGCCCTGTGTTCTATGAACACTATGGAAATGAATTTCAGAAGAAGATAACAATGCAGGTTTGCAACTGTACAATATGGGGAATGTAATCATCAGGGATAGAGGGTAGCATTTTACAGCATACATGTAGATAGCAATGTTTTTAACATTCACTTTATTAAGTGTTAAAGGCATCTTGGGAGTTTGATAGCAAGCAATATTTGAGGAACGTTACTGTTTTGCATACTTACAGGTGAGCCAGCTGGGCCGGGAGCTCCTCTGGGACCCATTGGACCCTGGAGGAATAAAGCAAACATTGCATTATTCACACAACTGCACTTCTTACTTTCTATTGTGAAGAAAATCGCAAAGTTAACCAAACCAAAGACATACCCATCACAATCATCCTCTGTGATCAAAAGTCTAAGCATCTGACTATTTAAAATATCTTATTTATATCTCTGTTACTATTATTTTAACTTTCAACTTTCATTTCAATGATAGTTTTGTGTATTTTAGTCTCAGTAAATGTCATTTAGTTTTTGCTTTGAGAAAGTTAAAACTGCATAAAAGGTTATGTGGGGGAATGTGACCTTTGATCTTTGACACAAAATACACATGTGAGTATTAGAAACCAAGTAGAGATCACATCTTCCATTCATTTTGATTGAAGTCAATAGAAGAGAATGCAGGGAGGTACTGTAAGTGTGACTAGTGGCGAACAGATGAACAGCCATCTAGTGCGAGCAATCGAAGGGAAACGTTGTCCCCATTTACTTAATTAAATATTTTTGAGCAATCGAAAAGAAATATTTCCCCTATTTACTTAATCGATAAAATATTGTGTTTAGTTTGACGTTCATTGGAGGCTCTCACCATAGGACCAGGCATTGGAATTCCACCAGATGTTTTCTCACTGTATCCACCTTCATAGCCACCGCTCATTTGTGGGAGGAAGTTCTGAAAGAGAGCAGAGCCAACTTAGCTGCTTGGCACCTGTCAAATATATTGCAAATCATTCAAAGGTACTTGGTTTAGGTCGCAACTCGCCATGGAGAGAGTTACTTACTCCGCCAGCTGTTCCAGGAAGGCCAGGTGGACCGGGTGGGCCATCTCTGCCGGGGGTTCCTGGAATTCCATCTCTTCCTGGTAATCCTGGAAGTCCCTAAAATACAAAGGTAAATATGCTTGTCTTTAAAGATCAAAATGGTGTGTACATGAATCCATCTTTGCTGCATTTACTAGTTGGGCAACACTCTTTGTCACTTGCTATTCACTTTCCTTTTCATGTGTTCCCAGTTTTTAAATCCATTCCAACTTTGAAGGAATGAGGGAATGTAGGAACCGGCAGAGGCCATTCATCCCTTCAAGCCTGTGCTATCATTCACTTAGATCATTGCAGGTTGGTATCTTCAATCTATCTAAGTTATTGGCTCTGGATCCCTCAAGGTCATGCCTGGCATATATCTATCATGTGTTGTTTTCAATGATCTTGATCTCCTAACTTCAATAGATTTTTACTCAACACCACTAATCTTTGACTGAAAAGGCGACTCCTGACAATACCCCAAAATGTCTTGGCTCTAATTTTGAAATTCTGCTTTCTGTCCCCTGACTCTCTCTGCTGGATGCTTCTTTCCATGTATTGTATCAATATCCTCAATATTTCTAATGCAGCAAAATAGGCAAATTTATGAAGAAACACTCATATATTTACCCTGTCTCCCTTAGGGCCTGGTTCTCCCTTAGGGCCTTCAGGTCCCTGGAAACAAAAAGTACAATAATAATTAATATTTATAATAACATAATACATATTAAGAGATTGCATTCTAGTTTCTTAATTTTGTAGTTGAGTTCAGAACAAGGTTTATCCTTACCTGGATTCTTGGGCCAGTAGGATACTGAAAAATAACAACAAGTAGGTCAAGGAGTGAACATTTAGTTATAGGGAAGTTAAGTAAATTATTTTCAGGTAATTCAGAATTGAAAATGTTATGCACTTACTGTTGTTCCATCTTCTGTTGTGAAGAAAAGAAGAATTTGATTACTTAATAAATTGTTCATTGTGCATAATTGATAATATTACAGCTATATATTGGGAATTAACAGATTTATTTAGTAGTTATATATTAGAGAAGGAAAGCGTTTGTCAGGAGAATTGTTACTTAATTGGTTCTGAGATTCCGTCCTGGTTTAAATTTAGTATGACATCACGGTTGAATCATTGAATGATGTCATTTTATATATCCAAATTAAAACATCCAGGTCCCTAAAACAAATCCTCCTTCTAAATCACGATCGAAAGAAAACTCACGTTCTTACCACAAAATAAAACGTGTTGTTTACTCCCCTTTTGCATGCAAGTGAAAGTACTACAGTTCTGGATTAAACTGGAAACATTCAACATCACTTTAAAACGTTTCTACTAATTTAATAAAGGGCGCACATAATCAATGCACTGGTTCTTTCTTTGCTTTAGTTTTACAAAGTCGACTTCGAAAGATGCCAACCCTGCAGAATGAATTTTAATTCCATCGCTTCATTTCCCACCGTTATCACTCGGCTGATGTTTGGACTTTATAATGATAACAGTACATTTTGGAATTGTGCGGGCCGGGTTAAAAGAGTCGAGAGAGAGAGAGAGAGAGAGAGAGAGAGAGAGAGTTGGCACTAAAGTGCCTCAAAGCAATGGATCGGAGCCGCTGCCGCTGGCCAAACAAGCAAGCGTGAGAGAGGCGAGTCACACTTACGTCCGTGTTCGGGGCAGATAGCGCAGCATTCTCCGAAGGGGATTTCAGCATTGGGGCAATCGTTGATCTCGTCGCACATTATTTCGTCGCACAGGACCTGGCCACCATCGCAGACGCAGATCTTGCAAGGCTCGGGTTTCCAGATGTCCTTATCGCTGTACGTTTGTCCATCCTTTATGCAGCCCTTTTCGTTGGCTACGAAACAAACACGGGCTCTGAGTAAAGCTGTCGCTGTGCGCCCTCAGATGCGCTAAAGTTCAACATCAAACCCCCCTCCCGTCTTCTGCATTGACATCTCTCGGAAAACTAATAACAAGTGAACTCAATTCAAAAGAAAGAGGACATAATGCAAAAAAATCTATATACTGCAATAAAAAAAATCAGCACACACTTTTTTTTAGAGATTCCAATGTGTCTATTTGTGAATCAAGTTTGCAACCAACAAATCTCGATGCATGTTTTCAAATGTAGGTTTTTTTTAATCTGACATTTTGAGGTGTCAACTACTTCATTTCACTAACGTGCACTTATTTTATATTCTACTCAGTGTATTTCATTAATAATAGCATCCAAGTGAAGTCCAGAGCAGCTATGATTCAACAGGTGGCGCTTTAGCTCCATGTATGAATTGCCATTAGTACCAAATAGTCATTCCTTCCTGCAGTAAACAGCACTGAAGTGTAACTCAAAACCCGTCGCAATCAATTGAATGATGAGATCTGACTTGAAACGTTGACCTGCTTTCGGAATGATTGGATGCTGGTTTTACGGGGTGGGTTTTGTGGCGAGGCGGTGGCGGGGATTTCAGTTCAGTTTAGTTTATTCAATTCAATAAAAGTTTGAGATCCTAAACGAGTGACAGTGATAATGTCGACTGCAGGTGGCGGTGTTGAGCCGTGGTCCAGAACCACAGCCCCCAGCTGAGGGAACCGAGACATTGGTACGCGAACATCTGGAATACCGCTAGACCGGAGATTGTAATCTTTTCCTTTACACAGTTAGTCTCTTGGCATGAATGTTTAATATGGAGACTTTGGAAGTTGCCATTTGCAAGCAAGTTATACCACGCACACATTTAGCATTTGCAGCTGGATTTAGAACATCTTCGTGATACATATAATCTGGACTCTCAGTCCTCTTGTTTTTGTATCTGTTTTGTGTTCCCTCCAAACATCTTCTCAATAGATCCTAACGCAAAAAAAAAGTTGCTATTTTCTTTACGTTCGTGGAGCTCAACTTGTGCCAACTTCGCCACAAAGGATTTGTCCCACATTCCGTAAAAACGACACACCCACTCCGGGCGAGACAACTATCTCTGCCAGATGTCTACAATGCCCCTCAATCCTCCGTCCCCTTTTAGCGCAGATGAAAGGGCAAACGCAATTACTTGGAATATCTAACAATCACGAATTTGTTTTTATTTATTTTTACAGCCAAGGGATAAGTTGATGTTCCATAAATGAAAATGCATTCTAGTAAGTGATTCCCCACCACAATCGCGATTTATCTTGGAAGTTATCGGTGACTGACAAAACTTGACTGTTTGAAACTGATACTAGAAGATATTTAAACTTCGCGTCCACACACATGTCCACCGCACTCTGCAGACCCTTTCTCCCCATCGGAAACAATCATAAACGCCAACGCGCTTCAACCTCCAAGATTGCAAACTCTCAACACGCGAAGGCAGGTAATTTTTTTCTTTGGGGGTGGGGGGAGGTGTAAAGGGATAAGAAAGAAAGCAGCCACAAAAGGAAGAGGCAGCAAGACTCACCATCATCTTCTGCTTGACATCTTCCAACGACTAAAGTTGCTGCAAGCAACAGCAAAGTCCGAGTATCCACAAAGCTGAACATGTCTCTTATTCAGACATGTAGACTCTTTGGGGTAAAAAAGGATTCTGTGTTAGCGGCCGAACATACAATTTCAGATGTAATTCCAAGCTTCAGCACCGTGCCCCAGCAGAAACTTCCTACTGTTCCGTTAGCAGACTGACGGCCCTTTTATGCGTGCCCTGGATTTGGAGGTGTCGGCGGGTGGGTGCCGCCCACCGCTGGAAAGACTCGGAGTCCCCGCCCGCGGGAGGGTCCACGCGTGCATCCCATCCACTGACATTTACATAGATATGTTCATGGCCAGTACATGACACTTGCATTCTTCCAATCAGGGGGAAAGAGGCAATTCTGGATGGTGGACTGAACCGCCATGTGGCGATTGGACCAACGCATGGACTCCACACACCCTCCCCATGAATTCAATTTGATGGACCATAATTATATATATAAATATATATGGAAAAAAAAACACGTTGAAGCCTATTCTTATGGAAGGAAAGGCGCTTTGCAGCGGTTTTTGGCTTAATTTCAGCGGGGTACCGATGAGTAGAGAGACACGTCGAAGCCTGACTGGGTCACAGAGGGGGGAAGGAAAGATTGGAAACAGTTCAAGTGTGGGAATGGCTTTGATTTAACTCACACAGCGCACACGTAACCATTTTATTGATATGCCAACTCATCAGTTTTTTTTTGTTAAAAAACATTTTTTTAACAACGGCAACTTTAAATAAGAGGATAAAACATTCTCACCGGGAAAGTGTTGGAAGACAAAATCCCCAAGAAATTAAATAAAATGCATTAATCGTTGAAATATAAACTAGCATTTGAAGAGCTTCCTGCTAAATTTCTCATCAATAAATCACCCATTGCATTCAAAATGGGAAATTATGTGGATTTCATTTCTCATTATCGAATATTAATTAATTTGCAAAAGTGTGAAAACCCCAGAGTTAGGAAGTTGATACCCGCGGATGGCACTTGCTGCAGGTACTTGTTCCAACTCCATTGGACTGAACACATCGCGGATAGAGAACCGAAGGGATCGAACGATGCGTTGCGTTGGTTGCATGGAAATCGGAAATCTTTTGCTCTTTAATCGACAATGGAAACCGGCGAGGTTGCATTGCATTCGTTATGTGCAGCAACCTGGTTTTTAGTATACACCTGCTTGAATAATTATCGCTATCCCTGATGGTCAGCCCCCAAACCTCCACGAAGATGATCTGTTGAGCGGGGGAGGGGATGGGTGGTGGCGGAATATCTGCAAAAAGAGGGATCCCGTCACCAGAATTCTCTCCCTGGTGTAGGCAGCGGCTCAAAGTTAAAGTTACCCCGATTAACAATAGGTCCTAGCAACCCCCTCAATATTTAATGTATCTGCAACTCTCCCAACTGAGGTAGCTCGCCCATCAGCCTGGAACAGCGGTCTGATTAGACTTTCTCTACAAAATCTCAAAGAACAGTATAATTTCTCAGAGACCGCCTCAATGTTCTGGTAGTTGGGTCTCTACGGAGGCAACGATTCAAGGTCCAGAAGATAGGCACAAAAAGCTGGAGTAACCCAGCATAGTTTCTCAAGATGTTGGCATCGGAGCCCTCGACTTGGCTGTTCGGTCGTTTAAAAATGACCATAAGGGATCCGGGGTAGGAAATATCAGTCAGACCAGACCCCGAGGAGGTGTCTCAGGGAGAGACATGGACTTGAAAACCTCATTGCGGGCTGCAAGCTATCACAACCCCCCCAAAATGGAACAGATTCGCAAAAGGCTCAGAAGTTTAACTGTGTTCTAATGGTGTATTATTTTTGTAATTGATTAGATTGCAGTGCTTTGAAACATACGAATATCACGCTAATATTCCTACGTTATTCACCAACACTGATCATCTGGAAGTGTTGCAGGGCTAAACCCTTTAAACCCCGTTCACCGTTGGTGGTACTCCTGATACAAATTCACTTGGCAATTGAAACTAAACCCCACACTCCACCTTCTCCCCCCCCCCCCCCCCCCCATATGAATTTATCTCTCAGTCCTTCTCCCTAGCTCCGCCCGATAGGGTTCAAAAGATAACACACCCAGCCCTCGACCCCTTAAACCCCTTAAACCCTGTGATCTCGACCTGAAAACTCTCGTCCACCCAGCTGTCCATACGCAATGATGGGCTAGGCACTGGTGCGTGGCAGACATGCGAACCGCCGCGGGGAAGGTTTGATCAACTCAATGAAGATGCTTTCGTTTAATGGTCGAAATTTTGTTCAAAATAATTAAGGGTGGAAAATAATTGTGAAAAAAACCAACAACGATTGCAAGGCGTGCTTCCATTAAATTAGTTTAAATCGTAATGGTGCGTCCACAGCTAAGAACAGAACAAAAACGATTGTAGACTATTTTTTAAATCTTTGTAGGTTTAAGATTTCTTCCTAACAAGAAACAAAAAAAAAAAAGAGTGTTCAATCCACTCCATGAAATTAAAGAATGAAGTTTCTGATAGCGGGTAGACATTGGGACATCTGCGCCGCGTTAAACTCGCTTACATCAACACTCTTGCAGCTGCAGATGGGACGAATTAGTTAACATGTTTTTGGGTTTTTAGAATAGGGAAGGAATGCAAAACTGTATGGGTTGGCATTTTGTCCACGAACGATGGAGCGAGGGAAAAAAGATCGCTCTAAATTAAGTTGTTCGTTTTCTTGGACGAGTACAAATCAAAACCAAGATTTAAACAAAAAAAATTACAATAATGGATACACGCCGGAGTTATTGGGCATTAAAGGGGGCAGCTGAGCTGACGGGGGGCGGAGATAGTGTTCCATGGTATCGTCCTGTGTCTAGGAGCTTGAGAAAGACGGTGCCCCTTGCCCATTATTACAATGCGCTCGCGTCTCAGCTCACCAGCACCACTCCATGTGAAGCTGGCCAGAAATAGCGCCTATCATTTCCTCGGGTGTTCGTCAAAGCAGTTTCACAAGCACTGTTTATTCTCTGCCTCAGAAGACAGTGGAGGCCAATTCTCTGGATGCTTTCAATATCGAGCTTTTAAAGATAGCGGAGTCAAGGGATATGGTGAGAAAGCAGGAATGGGGTACTGATTGTGAATGATCAACCATGATCACTTTGAATAGCGGTGCTGGTTCAAAGGGCCGAATTGTCTATTGTGTATTGTCTATTAATTGCTCAATGCATCTCAGAATACACACTGCCAAGTATCATAATTGGATTCAGAGGAGAATGATACTTTAAAAATCCACGAGGGTGCTTTTTTTGAAAGTTGGTTCGATTGACAGATCGCAGTCCTCCTTGTGAAAGATAAATGTCGATCACTTTCTGCTAGTTAACTAGTGAACGCGGGTTCCCCCCAAGTGTCATAGATGCATCCCTCCCCACACTCCTCTGTGTACCGTAGTTCTGTTCTCGCTCCTCCTCCCCCCAGATGGACTGGAAAAGACTTCCCCCTGTCCTCACCTTTCACTCAATCAGCCTTAGCATCCAGCACAACATCCTCAATCCTCTTACATTCCCACCACATTCAACGTGATCCCACCATCAGTCACATCTTTGCATCCCCATCACTTGTCGCCTTCTGCAGAGGCAGCTCGCTCACAACTCCTTGGTTCATTCATCCCTTCCCAACCAAACCACCCCATCACCAAGTACTTTTCCCTGAAACTACATGAGATATAAGTTCATGTTATCAATGATAGGTGCAGAATTAGGCCATTCGGCCCATCAAGTCTACTGCACCATTCAATCATGGCTGATCTATCTTTCCTTCTTAACCACATTCTCTTGCCTTCTTCGCATAACCCCCGACATCAGCACTAATCAATACTCTATCTATCTCTGCCTTAAAAACATCAATTGACGGCCTCCACAGCCTTCTGTGGCAAAGGAAGTCCACAGATTCACCACACTCTGATTAAGAAATTCCTCCTCATCTTCCTAATGGAACGTCCTTTAATCCTGAGGTTATGACCTCTAGTTCTAGACTTTCCCACCAGTGGAATCATCCTCTCCACATCCACTCTATCCAAGCCTTTCACTATTCGGTACGTTTCCCCCTTCAATCTTCTAAACTCCAGCGAGTACAGGCCCAATGCTGTCAAATGCTCATCATATGTTAACCCACTAATTCCTGGGATCATTCTTGTAAACCTCCTCTGGACCCTCTCCAGAGCCAGCACACCCTTTCTCATATATGGTGCCAGAATTACTCACAATACTCCAAATGCAGCCTGACCAGTGTCTTTTGGAGCCTCAGCATTACATCCCTGTTTTTTGTATTCTCGCCCCATTTTTCCCCTTCCTCCTCTCCTTCCACTTACATTCCTTCCTCTGCCTTCACCATTCTCACCTCTTCTATTCACAACTCACACTTTTAGTCTTTTTATCTCTCGCCCCCACCAAAATCAGTCTGACGAGTCACCTAGCAATATAATCCGGAGATGCTGCTTGACCCACTGAGTTACTCCAGCATCTTGTGTCTTTTTTTGGAAACTAGCACCTGCAGTTCCTTGTATCTCGTGAAAATATTATACTTATATAATATGGAATTTTTAGTCATGCACTAAAGTATTTATTTTTTAAAGTTCTATTTGCAGTATTCCACAATCATAAGCGTATGTTCCAGTCTATGTAAAGAACTGTATATATAAAGTATAATTAAACCTTGCTTTCTGTTTTCTTGTATATTGTCAGTGAGAATTTTTGATTCAATTGCTGCCTAGCTTCTAAACACCAGGGAACTTGTTGAGCTAAATTCTCTAGATACATAGAAAAGGGTAAGTTCTTCTAGCCAGCGAGGATTGAATATCGTTGGATTCGTTAGTTGTAGATTTTAATCTATTACTAGACCAAGTGCAGACCCGTTGGGTCTGTTCCTCCAAAGCCCATGCAGCGTCACACGCACTAACCACCCCCACACACACATGCTAACTACCCCCCCTTGATATTATATTAATATTATTAAGAGAGGGAGGGGGGTAGACAGTGACGGCAGAGAGAGAATGGGCAGAGAGAAAGAGCAGAGAGAGAATGGAGAGAGACAGAGAGAGAGGGGCAGAGACAGAAGGGCAAAAGACAAAGGGAGAGGGGGGTGGAGGTGAGGAGGAGAGGGAGGGTGGGGAGAGACAGAGGGGAGGAGGGAAAAGGGGGCTGAGAGGGGCGGGTAGCGGAGGGGTTTAGGGGAGGGAGGGCGGGGGGGAGAGGGAGGGGGGAGAGAGAGTGAGAGAGAGGGGGGGAGAGAGGGGGGGAGAGAGGGGGGGAGAGAGAGGGGAGGGAGAGAGAGAGGGGGACAGAGAGGGGGAGAGAGGGGAGGAGGAGAGGGGGGGAGGAGAGGGGGGGGGAGGAGAGGGGGGAGAGAGGGGGAGGTGGAGAATGGGGTGGAGAATGGGGGGGAGAAGGGGGGGCAAGAAGGGAGGGGGAGAAGGGAGGGTGGAAGAATGGAGGGAGGAGAGGGGTAGGGCCACCCAGCAGCCGTCGGCCTCAGAGTGAGCCTCAGCTCCGTGGCCTCGCATCCTCAGCGCATCCTCTCTGTACCCCCGGAGCCAGCCGGTTATCTCCGGGTTGTCACAGAGGACCGATTCCCGAACGCTTGAGATCCCGAGTACAGGGAGAGGGGGGGGGGGGGGGGGGGGTGAAGTGGGCAGGTGGGCGTGGTCCCGAGTGAGCCTGCAAGCCGCCAGCGTGACAGAGCCAGGCCGGGGGGGGGGGGGGGGGGGGGGCAGTGGAGGAGCTCCGGGTGGCAGCAGCCATTATCGTCGCGTGGTTCACGCGATGAGAAGGTGGCCCTGGCGGCCATTTCTCCCTCTGGATCTTTGGTCCGCAGCACAGCGGGAGGCGAAAAAATGACTGGGGGGTGGGGGGGTGGGGGAAGGGTGGATGAAAGTGCGCCTGCGCGTTGAGAGCATCCGCGAGCAAGGGCATTGTGACGTCCGCAGCTGGGTAGCGGGCTGATTTTAGCAAAACAGTAAGTTTTGTGAAGAATTTTATTGAAAATATGTAGAGATACAGTAAATGACCAAATTTAATGAGGAGTGGATATCTAAATTCATGTTAAATCCCTATCGAAATTGTAAAAATCTCAGCGTTTTTGCGTCTGGTTTTCAAGGACATACGTTTCAAAGGCAAAATGCTGTACATCTACACACCCACACACACACACACACACACACACACACACACACACACACACACAGTTTAAAAAGTATATAGATGTTCAAATCAAATCACATCTCAACCTTCTAAACTCCAAATGATACGGGGCCATTGTATTCATTCTCTATTCCAAAGAATTAATCTATTGATTATATGTTGTATTGCCTCCAAAATATATTTCAATTTTTCTTCACCTCTTCCATTCCACCTATAACCCTCAATCTGACTTTACATTTCATTCCGCTTATCTCCTTATCTGACACCCTTTTGCCTTCTGTACACATCTGCCAACCAAGCCCCTCTCCCCTTATCTGTACCCTTGTCAGGACTTGTCCTGCCTCCATGCCTTGTCCAGCTTTCTCCCCTTAATACAATCAGTCTGAAGAATGGTTCCAACACAAAATTTCACTTACCCATTCCCTCCACAGATGCCGCTTGTCCCGCTGAGTTCCTCCAGCAATTTGTGTTCCAGCATCTGCTGTTCCTTGTGTCTAGTTTAGTTTAGTTTAGAGATACAGCATGGAAACAAGCCCTTCGGCCTACCGAGTCCGCACCGACCAGCGATCCCTGCACATTAACACTATCCTACATGCACACTAGGGACAATTTACATTTACACCAAGCCAATTAACCTACAAACCTGTGTGTCTTTGGAGTGTGGGAGGAAACCGAAGATCTCGGAAAAAACCCACGCAGGTCACAGGGAGAATGTACACACTCTGTGCAGACAGCACTGAACTGACACCAACAGGACTGAACCTGAGCCCTGGATCTCTGGCGATGTAAGGCAACAACTCTACCACTGTGCCATTGTACCACTGTCTCTATATCAATTGCCTTCCTTTTCGCTTGCTGTATCTGAATGTTTCTTTTTCTTCTATTATGACCACTCTTTCTCCGATGATGTTCACTGTAAAGTTATTAATGTCTATCTCATTGGACAACATTAGATTTATAATAACAAATGCCCAATTTGATTTTTAATATAAGGAGGGATTTCTTTAGCCAGAGGGTGGTGAATCTGTGAAAATCATCGCTACGGGTGGCAGTGGAGTCCAATTCTTGGGGTATTTTTAGTGGAAATTGGCATATTCTTGATTTGTAAGGTGTCAAATGGAGAAGCAGGAGAATGGGGGTGAGAGGGAAAGATACTGTAGACCAGCCACAATTGAATGCCAGACCTAACGGCCCAGTTCTGCTCCTATGATTTATGAACTTATGAACTTGTTCGTGCATCCATCTCAGGTGAAGATCAAATCATGGGGGATACTAACAATGAGCAAGCAAACAAAGAGATATCGAGAAGTCTGAAGAAGGGTTTCGGCCCGAAAAGTTGCCTATCTCCTTCGCTCCTTAGATGCTGCTGCACCCGCTGAGTTTCTCCAGCTTTTTGTGTACCCAAAGAGATATCAAGATTGCAAAGGAACAGGAAACCGAGGAGATTAAAGGTAAGGAGAATTAATGGAATAATTTTCAAGCGTGACTGGTAACCCTAACCAGCTTACTGTTTTTCAGGTATTAAGGCTCGGAAGTGGATCAAGTTTATCCCAAATACCTGCACAACACAGGATTCTGCTCTCTATGGGCCGAGATACTATAAATGTTGACTGTTGCTAGAAGATCATCAATTCATTGAAGGATGAATTTGGTTTTGCCTGAAACGTACTGCCCATCGTGTAATGGCAGAATAGTCCAAGCTGCCACGCCGTGTGTGGAAGCATGCACTGACATTCAGTGCAGAGGTTTTAGACTTTAGACTTTAGAGATACAGCGTGTAAACAGACCCTTCTGCCCCCAAGTCCGCATCGACCAGCTACCCCCTAACACTAGCACTACCTTACACACACAGGACAATTTTTACAATTTTACCAAAGCCAATTAACCTTCAAAACCCCTATGTCTTTGGAGTGTGGGAGGTAACTGGAGCACCTGGAGAAAACCCACGTGGTCACAGAGAGAATGTACAAACTCCAACAGATGGCACTCGTTGTCAGGATCGCACTATTGCACTATCATCGTTTGTTTTTTGTGTGTACGTACGTGTGCGTGTGCATGAATATATACATATATATATATGATCTATATATACGTGTATTTGTGAGTTTGTGTACAGTGCATTCAGAAAGTATTCAGACCCCTTCACTTTTTTCACATTTTATTACCTTACAGCCTTATTTTAAAATGGATAAAATTCTTTTTTTCGATTAACAATCTACACACAATACCCCAGAATGAAGAAGCAAAAACAGGTGTTTAGAAATGTTTGCAAAGTAATTAAAAATAAATAACGGAAATATCACATTTACATAAGAATTCAGATCCTTTGTTATGACACTCAAATTTGAGCTTAGGTTCTTCCAGTTTCCATTGATTATCCTTGAGATGTTTCTACAACTTGATTGGAGTCCACCAGTGGTAAATTAAATTGAGTGGACATGATTTGGAAAGGCGCACACCTGTCTATATAAGGTCCCACAGTTGACAGTGCATGTCAGAACAAAAACCAAGCCATGAAGATGAAGGAATTGTCCATAGACTGCCGAGACAGGATTGTGTCGAGACACAGATCTGGGGAAGGGTATAAAACAATTTCTGCAGCATTGCACGTCCTGAAGAGCCTCCGTCATTCTTATATGTAAGAACTTTGGAACCACCAGGATTCTTCATAGAGTTGGTTGCCCGGCCAAACTGAGCAATCGGGGTAGAAAGGCATTGGTCAGTTAATTAGATAAATCTGGAATTAGCAGAAAAATATATACGGTGATCATTGCACTAATGAATTGCTACAAAAACCTAACCGCTTTATTACTGCCCTTGAGGAAACAAAAACTCTATGGCCATTATCTGTCTGCCGTTCATGAGCCCACAGATCCACTGTAATGTGATTGACTCCTTAATGCCTTTTGAACTGATCGTGCTGGCTATTTATTAGATACTATTCACGGTTAATTAGGAATGGTCAATAAATGTTGGCCTTGTCAAAGCATTTGCCCACATCAAATTAATAAACAAAAACAAATTCATGTAAAGTAATTTATATAGAAAACACATGATGATCAAACCATGCGATGCTAACAGTGAGCGAGAAAGCAAGGACCAGAGGACATACACAGAAATTGCATGAGGAACAGGGAACTGAGGAGATTCCATATATGGGAACTAATGGAATAGGTTTTTGATTAGTAAGGGCATCAGAAGTTATGGGGAGAAGGCAGGAGAATGGTGCTGAGAGAGAAAAATAGATCAGCCATGATCGAATGGCAGAGCATACTCGATGGGCCCAATGGCCTAATTCTACTCATGTCTTCTGGAAATAATTTTCAAGCATGAGGAGAAGAGCTATCCATCATTTTGTTTTTCTGATGTTTAAGAATCAGATTGAGTGAGAAATGTTATTGAAGTGGGAAATAATAGCATAGACATGCATAGATTAGAGACCTGACAATAGGAATCTCCAACACTTGGAAGAAAGAAGAAAATGAAAGGATTTTCAGGTTTGGTAATTGCAAAATATCAGAGTTCACTGGATTGCTAATCTCTTACAAAGTCCATTGAGGAGTGTAGCCTTATGCACACGGAACTCGAGGTGCTCAAATAAAGCGTGTGTGTTTATTCAAAAGCTCTCAAAGACTTGCTGGATCTTCCTTTATAAATTGCTGTAAGTAGGAGAACAGAAAGGTACATGGCACAACCTTTAAAAAAGTTGACATCAATCACAACCAATATTGAATGTACTCCATATATAAAAAATAAAATGCTACGGCATATTTATAGTCTCTATAAATGTAATCGAGTTTCATACTTCTACACGACCCATGATCTGCAAAGTGGTGCAGATTGATTGATTTAATTGATTGATTGAAGCATGGAAAGCAGCCTGTGGCCGATGGAGTCCATGCTGACCACCTGTTCACGCTACTTCTATGTTATACCACTTTTGTATTCACTCCCTACACATTTGGGACAATTTACAGCAGCAAGTTAACCTACAAACCTGCACGTCTTTGTGATGTGGGAGCACCCGGAGGAAACTCACGCATTCACATGGACAACACGCAAACTCCACACAGGCAGCACCTGAGATAAAGATCAAACCTGGGTCTCTGGTACTGTGAGGCAACAGCTCTACCAGCAGTATCACTGTACCACTAATGTGTAGGTGTCATGTATCTACCCACAGTCTTAATACACATGCTTTATCATGCAGAGTGACCCTCATACTGTATCTACAACTTGTGCTGTGATGCTTTCCCTGTTTAATTGCTTCTCAACCGTGTCCCTTTAAAATTGGTAAGAAGCTTTTAGATAGGCACATGGATATGCAGAGCGTAGAGGGATATGGATCGTACAGGCAGAGGAGATTAGTATAATTTGGCAATAGACCATAGGTGCACTCCCTCAATAGCAAGAATGTCCTTCCTCAGATTAGGGGCCCAAAACTGCACACAACACTCCAGGCGTGATCTCACTAGGGCCCTGTACAACTGCAGAAGGACCTCTTTGCTCCTATAGTCAACTACTCTTGTTATGAAGGCCAACATGTCATTCGCTTTCTTCACTGCCTGCTGTACCTACATGCTTACTTTCATTGACTGATAAACAATGACCCCCTGTTCAGGATGGAGAGCATGGACATTGTGGGCTGAAGGGCCTGTTCCTGCGCTGTCCTTTTTCATGTGAATTCAAAGCGGACAAGTTAGTGTTCTCTGTTCATTAACATTTTAGAGAATAATCCTATTATGGACTCTGACATTGCTTAATATATTATACCGAAAACGGTATGCTGATCTTTCATAATGACATTTATTACTGTTTTATCATTGCAAACCAATCTTTTTCTTCCCCATTTGAAGCTGGGCAATATGGAGAATTGTATTCACTGTACGTTATAAACAGTTGTCAAATTGCACTGAATCAAGGTCAAGTTACAACATTATTGTCATTTGCACAGGTACGGGGAGGTACAGGTATAGTTAAAACAATCTTGCATACCACAGCATCGTAGGCGCTTAGAGTTTGACCAAACACAAAATCATTTTGCTGGGCGTAACATGGTAGAGACCCAATTCACTGATGACTTCTGCTCCTGTCGGCACCCCATTGATACATAGTCATGGAGTCATTTAACACGGAAACAGGCTATTCGAACCGCTGAGTCATACAATCACCAACCACCCACTTATCCACTAGGGGCGCCACATTGATGGCAGTCTCTGCCCTCAGTTTGTCTGTTTTCTTATCTTTTTTTAAATTTTTAGTCAGTTTTAAAAGTTTGTGTTGGAGATTTCGTCAGCTTTTCTATGCGGGGGAGGGGGGTAGGCTAAGGGGAAAACTGTTTCCCAATCACTTCCTGGCGAGGATGCGACAATTCTCCGAGTCGCGCCCTCGCCCCCCTCCTAGCGGCCTACCACCTGGATTGGAGTGGCCTTTCCTGCCGGGGACCCGAGCCAGAGCTTCAGCAGCGGTGGAAATGTCACTGTACCAATTGGTACATATGACAAATAAATGTATCTTGTATCTTATATTTTGTATCTTATCCTAAACTCATTTTATTGGCTTCCCATTAAATCTCCCCAGACTCTACCACTCACCTACACACGAGAGGCAATTTACAGGATGATAAACCAGTCACTCTGCACTTCTTTTGGGACGTGGGAGGAATCTGAAGCATCTGGAGAAAACCCAACTAGTCACAATGAGAGCATGCAAACTCCACACAGTCTGTACCCGAGTTTAGGATTATATCCTGGCCTCTGGCGCTGTGAGGCAGCAGCCCTACAAGCTGTGTCTGGACTCTAAATAAACTTTGAGATAAGTGTATCGTTTATCATTTACTGTACTAATTGGAGTCACATAATAACCGCAGCAAAGACAAATCGTTTTTGGCGTTTGGCACCAACACTGAGTACTAATCAATCTGCCAGTGAATTAGTAGTTTAGTTTTATGCTCAAGTAATAAAGTTATTGGATTATAACCAGTATTAAAGCAATCATTTTAAAAGGGTGAAGTTTGTAAATATTAATGTTGACAGTGATTGAACTTTTGTCTAACCAAAATACATATTATTTTTACATAAGTGCTTTGTTTGTATGGACTGAAACTAGTGCCGACTACATCATGTATGTACATTACTGCATATCACTGCATCTGAAACTGAGAAAGGCTCAACGAATCAGCCCATTATACTTGCACCGATTCTGCCTTCCTCTGTCCCCACTTTGAAGACAATTTTTTGCTTGTATATATCAATTTCTGTTTAGGAAGATACAATTAAATCTGGACATTTCAGATCACTGTGAAAGATGTTTTCTCTTCCCATAGGTGCTTTTATGACCATCTTCAGAGTGTTTCATTTGCTTGCTGATGATACTGAATCCATCCAACCCGACATAATTTTAACATTTTAATAAATCAATCAATTCCAGCTTCCCTAGATTTGCACAGAACTGATCTCATTCAGTCCTACTCTCGTACAAAGAGAATCTCTTCAACCCAGATTCAGGAACAACGTCTTCCCCGCCAATATCAGACCAGTTCCGAAGCTACGGCGTAGTCCCGATCTTTCAGCCTACCTCATTGCAGACACTATATCATACTGTAACATTATACTCTACACTCTGGTATTTTTCTCCTTGTCCTACCTGTTGTATTTGTAAATGGTGTGATTATACTTCTTCTTGCATATGGCGTGCACAGCCTAAAGTTGCAGGACAACTTGTTCTATTTGATCTTACTTGATTGTGCATGCCAGGTTGATTGCATTCGTCGAAACAGGGCGGACCAGGTGAAGGTAGCAATCTCCCACCCCGTGTGATTATACTCATGTTTGGTATGATTTGATTTGACTGGATAACACGCAAACAAAATATTTTCACGGTACCTCAATATTCATGAAGATACGAAACCCATAACAATACCAATGGCAATACTCTTCTTTTCTCTTTTATTTCATATGGCATTTATTGAGTTTTAGAAGTCACTATTTCATATTTATGATCCTGGGTTTTGGTTTCCACCATAAGTGGAAACATCTCTCTTTTTATGCTACCAAACTATTTCATAAGTTCTGTTTAACACAAAAGCTTCAGGTCATCCCACCACTTTTCTTTTCAAGAGACAAGAACCATAATCTGATCTCTCTTCCCTGTTGGTTACTAGCTTTGATTCTGTTCATATAGATATATGATGAAAAGTGATAATGCAGATCAAGTCTTTGCCGTTAGGTAGATCAACCAACATCTAAAAGTGAAAGACTGGTTAACACCGCTGATTGCACGCTCCCAGTGGGAATGATGCCTTTGGGGTGGCACGGAGGCGCAGCAGTAGAGTTGCTGCCTTATAGCAACAGAGACTCGGGTTCAATCCTGAATATTGATGCGATCTGTATGGAGTTTGCATGTTCTGACCGAATGGGTTTTCCCCTGGTGCTCTGGTCTCCTCTCACACTCCAAAGATGCATAGGTTATATATCGCTTGGGCAGCTTACAGCCCAGTGGTATGAATATTGATTTCTCCAGCTTCAGTTAGCCCCAGAATTCCTTTTCTCTCTATCCCTCCACATCCAAGTCGCACATGCTTCTTGTTTTCACCCAACTAACAGCAAACAATGGCCTGTTTCCTTTATCATCATCACTTTTTGCATATCTTTCATTCATGTTCTTTATCTTTCCACATCTCTACATCTCTCACCATCTATATCTCTCATTTCCCTTATCCCTAATCAGTCTGAAGAAGGGTCTCGACCTGAAATGTCACCCATTCCTTCTCTCCAGAAATACTGCCTGTCTCGCTGAGTTACTCCAGTTTTATGTGTCTATCTACAGGTGAACTTGGCTCAGTAAAAATTGTAAATTGTCCCTAGTGTGTAGGATAGAGCTAGTGTGTGGGATTGCAGGTTGATGTGGGCTTGGTGGGCCAAAGGGCCTGTTTCTGTGCCATACCACTCAAGTTAACTAACTAAACAAAGGATTGCGAACGATAGAAAATACATTGTAGTCTCAAATTTCAGCTCTTCCTTCCTCTAGACAGCAGTCCGCCAGTTTAGTCTTAACATCTAAAATATGACCATCTGTAAAATAAATACATTGGCTGAAGTGACGGAAGGAAAGTATTTAATCTTGAAGGTCCAGAAAGATTTCAGGAACATTCAGTGGGCAACTAGGTAGCAAATGCAACTTGATCAGGTTAAGTGAGAAAAAAATTACTTTAGAGAAAATAAGGAATGAGAGAGCAAATTCAAAGCTTTTATAAAGTTCTAGGGCTGTGGGTATTGATGGCCATTAGTATCCGCCATTAACAACTGAGTAGCATTCAAGGAAAGAGAAATATTAATCAGCCCTCTCTCCGCTCTACATTTCAATCCTCCTCTTCTCTTCCTATGTGATATCCTTTTGCCTTCATCCATCTGTCGATAAAACCCCTCTCACCTGTATCCGCTATGAATATTGATTTCACTAACTTCAAGTAACCCTTGAAACCCTCTCTCTCCATCCTTCCCCCACCCATCGCACCAGCTTCAAAGCCGTCACGTTGCGTCTCATTATCTGTACTCGTTCTCACCTAGCACACAGCAAACAGGGTCTCGACCCGAAACGTCGCCTATCTCCTTCGCTCCTTAGATGCTGCTGCACCCGCTGAGTTTCTCCAGCTTTTTGTGTAACCCACACAGCAAACAATGTCCTGTTTCCTTTATCATCGTTACTTTTTTTTGCATATCTTTCATTCATTTGTTCTATATCTCTCTACATCACCGTCTATGTCTCTCGTTTCCCGGTCCCCTGACCCGCAGTCTGAAGAAGGGTCTCGATCCGAAACGTCACCTATTCCTTTTTTCCAGAGATGCTGTCTGACCCGCTGAGTTACTCCAGCTTTCTGTGTGCATATGTCCACTTTTCACTTGCCAGGATATTCCTCACCTCCATCTCTCTTCGCCAGCTATCTCTCCCCTACTCCATCAGTCCTGATCCAAAAAGTCGTTCGTCCATAAAGTATAAAGTATAAAGTATAAAGTATCCTTTATTGTCATTCAAACTTGTTAGTTTGAACAAAATTAAATACCTTGCAGTCATAACAGAGAATAAAATAACAGAACACACAATGAACACAGTTTAACATCCACCACAGTGAGTCTACCAGGCACCTCCTCACTGTGATAGAAGGCAAAAGTCTTAAAGTCCTTGTCTCTTCTTTCCTTGTTCTCCCTCTGCGTTGAGGCGATCCAGGTTTTCCATGTTGGGCCCCCCCACCGGGTGATGGTAAGTCCTGTGACCGAAGCCAAATTCCGCGAACGGGCTGGTTCAAACCCGGGGTGGACGAAACTGCCACCCTCCAGTCCAGCGGACGAAGCTGTTGTTGCCGGGAGCTCCGGAGAATCGGTCACCAACCTGGGACCTGCGAGTGCCCGATGTTGTCGTCCACTGGGCCCGCAGCCGAAGCCTCCGAGTCGGGCCGCCGCCGCCGCCGCGCCATCACAGCCCCGAAGTCCGCCAGCTTCGCGATGGTGAGGCCACAGGCTCTGCCTCCGGAGCCCCGAGGTCGGTTCCAGTTGGAGACCGCCAACTCTGCAATTAGGCCTCAGCGCAGCCGGAGACGGAGACAACAGGGGATACAACAAAGAAAAGGTCGCATCCCCCCAAAGGAAGAGACTAAAACAAGTTTCCCCCGACCCCCCCCCACACAACTAAAAATAAACTAAAACATACGTCCAACAAGACAAGAAAACCAAAAGAAACAAAAAGACAGGCGGACTGCAGGCGAGCCGCAGCTGCTTGGGCAGCGCCGCCACAGATACTACCTGACCCGCTGAGTTCCTCCAACACACTGTGTTTGGCTTGAGAAAAATTAACCATGTTGGCGTGGGACTGAGTCATTTAAAGAAACTATTAATACAGTTTGTTTCCTCCCAAAAAGAAATAATGAACTGCCTGTATTTCTTTTACCATAAATCACAATGTTTTGGAAAAAACTGCAGATGCTGGTTTAAATCGAAGATACTGCAGATACAATCGAAGGTCGACCCGAAACATCACCCATTCCTTCTCTCCAGAGATGCTGCCTGTCCCGCTGAGTTACTCCAGCATTTTGTGTCTAACCCCAATGTTTTGCTTTCTTTCACTAATTTGATTTTTATTTCCACGTTATTTTTGAGGCAGTTTGATAAATTATACGTTTAGTTTAGAAATGCAGCATGGAAACAGGCCCTTCGGCCCACTAAGTCCATATCAACCATCTATCACCCGTTCACACTAATTCTGTCATCCCACATTCTATCCATGCACTACACAGTGGGGGGCAATTTTACTGAGGGCTATTCACCCACATACTGGCAAGTTGGGATGTGGGAGGAAACCAAAGTACCCAGAAGAAGCCCACAAGGTCACAGAGAGAACGTGCAAACTCCACACAGACAGTAACCAAGGTCAGGATTGGACCATGAATTGCCCTTACTTAATTGGTCTTGAGAAGAAGGGTGTGAGCCATGTTTTTGAATCGCTGTGCTCTATGCCCTGAAGGTACTCCTTGAATGAAGCTGGACCTTCAGGTTCATGTTCTACTGTTCAAACCTAGTGATGATGAAGAAACAGCTAAACATTTCCACATCAAGGCGATGAGTGTCATGGATGTGGAGTTCGCATGCCTTTACTATGCTGATTTTTTTTCAGAGGTGGAACTTGCAGAAAAAGTTTTATAAATAGTAGCAAAACTGAATAAATAACATTGAATACGACAAAGCTCTGATGATGTGCTGTCTGTAGTTCTGAGAATCAGTAAAATCAATGGGAGCATATGGCAGGATAATGTTAGTATTGGGAAAAACACAAGAAAATCCTTGAGATTTTTAAACCATTTTTAATTATATTAGAAAATGCTATACTGAGAGGTAATGGAGATAATTATTAAAAATGGGGAGTCGGAGCTTCAAAATCACCTTCTAAATAAGAAAACCAACCTTCACATGTTCAATAAGATTTAGTCATATAGCATCGAATGCTGGTTATCTAAATGGCACTGGGGAGATTGCTGTTGTGTAAACTGTGTGACTCTGTTTCAGAAGAGGACAATTCTAATATATCAGCTGGATCTTTGCGATTCTAGTTTTTCTGTGTATTTTCCTTCGTCTTTAGTTATATTTTAAGTAAGATTTTCACACATTTTTGCTCTTTGAAAACACCTCTTGTTATGAATGGTGACTTCAAAATGTGTCAATGTGCAACATACAAAGCAGTTTAATCTCATTTCACATTTTATTAGTGCATACAAAATACAAAATGTTAACATTCTTGTTACAAATGCAGATTCCTTTGTCTCCATAAGCAGCATAATACTTGCAGGAGAGGGTTAACATAGCGTAGATTTTTTTTTTGTGCATTCCTGCAACTTGACATCTACGTGGCACTCTGTAAATAAAAAACACATGGAGCTAACTCAGTCCAGTGAAAAGCTGTAACATTTGTTTAAAAATTTGGTTCAATTGTAAAGCCAAGCAGACTCAAAGTATTGGCATTAATCACAATGAGTGGTCTTGAAAGCTTTCAGTCAATAATAAGAGGCAGTGAAATTACCATGAACTAGATATGCGATCGATAGAGAGAGATAGCATGGAAACAGGCCCTTCAGCCCACCTCGTCCATGCTGACCATCAACCACCCATTGACACTGATCCTGCACTAAACTGTATTGTCTGAAGAAGGGTCCCGACCTGAGGCAATCACCTATCCTTTTTCTCCAGAGATTCTGCCTGACCCGCTGATTAATGCATCTTGTGTCTATATAACTATATTCTCACTGTATTGTTATCAATTACCTCAGATTCTTCCACTCACCTACATAAAAGTGGCAATTTACAGATGCCATTAACCTGCCAACTCCACACGTCCTTGTGCAGCACAGTGTCAACCTTCCGAGCATTACACAGCCATTGGAGTGACCAATGTGATAACAGGAAAAAAGGCATGACGTAATCCGTAGTGTGCCATTCAAACCACTGCTAGTGATGTTAATGCAGCAAAAAAAAGCCTTGTACATCGTTTCAGTGTCCCAAACCAGATCATTCTGATACAAAAGCCTACACAGTCCTTTTCTCATCCCAATCACGTATGGTATGCTTACCTTCATAAAAAACAACATTGACTATGAGAGTCAGGAGGTCATGTTGCATCTTTATAGTACTTTAGTTAGGGGAGGGTGTGGAGGTTCTGGAGAAAGTGCAGAAGAGGTTTACCAGAAAGCTGCCTGGATTTGAGGGTATCAGCTATAAGGAAAGGGTAGACACAAAATGCTGGAGTAACTCAACGGGACTGGCAGCATCTCTGGAGAGAAGGAATGGGTAATGTTTCGGGTCGAGACCCTTCATCATTTAAGGAGAGGTTGGACAAACTTGGATGTTTTCTCTGGAGCATTGGAGGCTGAGGGAAGGCCTGATAGAAGTATCACAAACGATGAGAGGCATTAATAGGGTAGACAGTCAGAACTTTTATCTCAAGGTGGAACAGTGAAAAACTAGAGGGTCTAGCTTTAAGGTGCAAGGGGCAAGTTTCATGAGATGTGAAGGGCATATTTTACACAGAGGATGGTGGGAGCCTGAAATGTGCTGCCAGGGGTGGTGAAGGAGGCATATATGATAGTGGCATTTAAGTGTCTTTTAGATGGACACATGGATATTCAGGAACTGGAGGGATATTAATCCCATGGCGTCGGATGAGATGACTTTAACTTGGCATTATGTTCAGTATGGACATTGTGGGCCAAAGGGCCTGTTCCTGTGCTGTACTGTTCTATGTTCTATGTTCTAGGTTCATCACCATTCATGAATCATTACTGGCAACTCAAACCAGGAAGCAGCGCATTGAACTTACAGTGATGCCTTCTCCACCTTCCCCACACTTTGTGGCTCATGTGTTCTAATGAGCAAGTTAAATTCCCCATGGATAGAATGTTAATATTGATTCATGTTTCACCATTAACAATTAGACAACAGAATAAGATATCAGTTTATTAAATTTATCAGCCAGAATGGTCTAGCTGAATATTCCCAGAATTTATCGTTTTGTTTTTAGAAACTCCAGTGCATTGATTGGGACAATTGATAAACAAGAATGAATGAAGTACAGAGTCTGATGTTATCTTTGCTGGTTGTAGCGCTGAGGGCACTGGATGCTTGTTCTTCATGCTCTCTGCCGCCAACATCTGCGACTTGTTCATTGTCTGGCCTAGGTGTAATCCTCTGGCCAGTGAGTGGTCACTGCATGGAGAGACTCCTACATCTGGAAGTCCTTGACTCTTTAGTTTATTAATGCCACATGTACCAAGACATAGTAATAAAAAAATGTTTTAAGTGCTATCTAGTCAAATCATACTATAAATGTCTGCAATTACACACAAGTTAAAGAGTGAAACACAAAAGGACACAAAGTGCTGGAGTGACGCAGCAGGTCAGGCAGCATTTCTGGTGAACATGGATGGATAACGTTTCGGGTCCTTTTGTGTATTAACCAGCATCTGCAGTTCCTTGTTTCTAAAAGAGTGTAAGTAGATCCTCCTCTGGCATAGCATACAAAGAATCGCCATCTTGTACTTTCAAGGCTCAAATCTCTGAAACGTCCGATCTGGGCCTAAGGAGATGTTTAATTAATTATTTTCCCTCTCTAATGTCCGGTGTGCTGGCAGCACTGGATGAACAATGTAGGGGTTGGTCTGGCCCAGCGCAAAGCTGTTGTTTCCTGACACCACTACTCTGTGCAGGTACTGCAGGCTGCACTTGATCCAGTCAGTCACCCACCCGGCTGCAGGGGAACCTCACCACTGCCGAACATCCAACACATAGGCTGGCTATCTTTGAAATAATGTCCTGTGCATGTACAAGTCTTAGAAAATGGTCTCCTGATTAATCAGGCATGCATTGTCCTACGGGACAAAATGTTCAACAATAGCTCTACAAAAACTCGTGTGAATTCACAATACACCGAATAAATGAGGTAAAAGTGGTTAACTGTTTCGAAGAATCGTATCGGAGGTTTCATGGGGGGGTTGGCCTCTTTCTGTCCAGTTAAGGGCCTGTCCCACCAGCATGCGTTTGCATGTGTCTAGCGCGACCAAACGTGGTCGCTTAAGGGGTACGGCCTCGCGGGGCCGGTCCCAATTCGAACCGCGGAGGCGTATGGAGTTGTGCGGGCTGGTCCCGACATCATACTCACCAATCAACTGGGCAGGAGGCGGGCCGACTGAATTTGGAAGTCGCATGGGGTCCAAATGTGACGTCATTACGCAACGGCACGCCGGGCGGTGACGTCATTGCTCAACGTCACACGCTGGGCGTACGCCATCAAGACGCTGCATATGACATCAAGACACTGCGTACGATGTCTGGACGTTGCATACAATGATGATACGCTGCGTATGTCCTCAATGCGGCTGCGGGACAACAGGCCGTTGGCGTGCAGAATTTTTGGACAGTGTCAGTTTTTCGGAGCCCCGCGCGATGTCGAGACCAGCCCCACACAATTCCATACGCCTCCGCCAATCGAAGTGGGACCGGCCCCGTGAGGCCTTACGCTTCAAGCGACCACGTTAGGTCGCGCTAGCCGCATGCAATCGCATGCTGGTGGGACAGGCCCTGAGACTCTGTGCAGGATCTGAACTTTGAGGTTGTATACTTGAGGCCATCATTGGTGATACTGCTGGATTCTAATTCAGTAAAACAAAATGGCAACATACAAGAGAACAGCTTCATGAAATTAGTGACTATTTGAATGTTTTTAAAGAAGCAGAGAAGAACAGTTACATATTGAGCACGTGTTATGAGCACAAGATTTCTTCCTGATGGATAGATCTGCTTCACTAATCCCCAGCTACTGTGACGATACTGTCACAGTAAATGCAGGTAAATTCGTACCCAAAGCATCAAATTCTTCAATGAGCAAAATCATTCCATCACTCTGCTTGGGGATTGTTTTGTCCGAAATGGTACACTTGTTGGATACATTTCAGACCTCCATGATTAAGAAGAAAGGTAACACAGGGCACATTAAACTGTATTGTGTAATTAGATGAACTAACTTGAAGAAAATCAGCAATATAAAACCAGACTGTCCAGCTATTTTTACGGGGGGTTGTTATGTTTGCTTCACTAAAAGGAAGACCTGTTAAACACATATTTTTCATGACAATGATGCTATACATTTAAGAGACTCTTTAGACCATAATTTCTAAGGTAATTATGGCAATATACTAAAATCTGGACCTGCTGTCAGTCTGGACACAATATCTCATTAAAAATTGCTTAACTGCTTAGTTTCTATTATTTTGATTGATTAAAAGTATTACTACAGTTCACAGTTCAGGTGCAAAAAATATATTTTGTTCTACACAAAATTACTGAGTTGAACCATGTTTTGTTTTTGCCGTTGGTTCCATTGAGAAAATTGAGGCTGAGGGAAGTATATAAAATCATGAGAGGCATAAATAGGGTAGACAGTCAGAACCTTTTTTTTCCTCCAGGGTGGAAATGCAAAAGACGAGAGGGCATAGCTTAAAATGCCATTCCATAAAATATTTAGTTTTGATAGGATGCAAATCTTTGAACTTGAAATGCATCTGTACAAGAAAGTCTTCTATTCTAGTAATCTGTGGGAAATTAAATTAAGTGTGTTGGAAGGAACTGGAGATGCTGGTTTACACTAAAAGACGCAAAATGTAGCATTTATTCAAGGGGGTCAGGCAGCATCTCTGGAGAAAAGGAATAGGTGACGTTTCGGGTCGAGACTCTTCTTCAAACTCCTGAAGAAAGGTCTCAACCCAAAACGTCACATTCCTTTTCTCCAGAGATGCTGCCTGACCCTCTGAGTTACTCCAGCGTTTTGTGTCTATCTTGGGAATTAGATCAATTCTTCTTAATTTAGTGTAGTTTAGAGATACAGCATGGAAACAGTCCCTTCGGCCCACCAAGTCCGCACCGACCAGCGATCCCCGCACATTCACACCGTCGTACACACACTAGGGACAATTTTTACCAAGCCAATCAGCCTCCAAACCTGTACGTCTTTGGAGTGCGGGAGGAAACTGATGATCTCGGAGAAAATCCACATGGTCATGAGGAGAACGTACAAACTCTGTACAGACAGCGCCCGCAGTCAGGATCGAACTGGGTCTCTGGCGCTGCGAGCGTTGTAAGCTATCATTTCTACTGCTGCGCCACTGTGCTGCCCATGGAAGGATCTTGATAGATGTTACATTAGCAGCAGTGCCCAAATGCAGAGAAGGGCAGCCCTAATATTCCTAACAATCTGGCTGAAGAACGCATGGGAATTAATAGGCAAGGTGCGTTTATTAGCGACAGCTATTATCATCACAATAAGGCATTGGGAAATACTCTCAGTTAGCCCATAAATTATGGGGACAATAATGTAATGTCCAGGTTATAAAAGTCTAATAAGTAAACTAGTAGTCACTACCTCCTGTGACCTTTCAATTTCTTTATTTCACTGAAATTCATCTTATACTGATAACGATGAAGAAGGAGGCCATTCATTCCATTGTGTCCATGCTGCCTTCCAGTGGAATAGTACAGTAAACTTATTAAATACATTTTCCCTCCTCTTTTCCCGCAGTAATTTATATCTTACCACTTACCCATCAGATCCCAATTGTATCGTAGTTTTCCATTTACCTACAAAAAGGGATCATTAGGATGTGGGCAGGAATTTAAGCCCGCATTAGAGACAGCAAGCAAAATTAGCATGGGGGGAGATAAGGATTGAACCCATGTCCCTGGAGCTCTGATGCAGCAACGTTAGCCGTTGTGCCATGGTGCAACCATTGGTTACCTTGTTGATTATGTTCATTAAACACCAATGTGCGAAAGAAAACTATTAACTAGCTGTGGGGATACAAGGAACTGCAGATGGTGGAATCTTGAGCGAAATGCAAAGTGCTGGAGAAACTCAGCGGGTCAGTTAGCATCTGTGGAGGGAATGGACTGTTGATGATTAGGATCAGGACTGAATGTCAATGTCCATTCCCTCCGCAGATGCAGTCTGACCCAGTGAATTCCTGCAGCACTTTGTGTTTTTTTAACAGGGATAGAAACATAGAAACATAGAAAATAGGTGCAGGAGTAGGCCTTTCGGCCCTTCGAGCCTGCACCGCCATTCAATTTGATCATGGCTGATCATCCAACTCAGTATCCTGTACCTGCCTTCTCTCCATACCCCCTGATCCCTTTAGCCACAAGGGCCACATCTAACTCCCTCTTAAATATAGCCAATGAACTGGCCTCAACTACCTTCTGTGGCAGATAATTCCACAGACTCACCACTCTCTGTGTGAAAAATGTTTTCCTCATCTCAGTCCTAAAGGAATTCCCCCTTATCCTTAGACTGTGACCCCTTGTTCTGGACCTCCCCAACATCGGGAACAATCTTCCTGCATCTAGCCTATCCAACCCCTTAAGAATTTTATAAGTTTCTATAAGATCCCCCCTCAGTCTTCTACATTCTAGCGAGTACAAGCCAAGTCTATCCAGTCTTTCCTCATATGAAAGTCCTGACATCCCAGGAATCAGTTTGGTGAACCTTCTCTGTACCCCTTCTATGGCAAGAATGTCTTTTCTCAGATTTGGAGACCAAAACTGTACGCAATACTCCAGGTGTGGTCTCACCAAAACCCTGTACAACTGCAGTAGAACCTCCCTGCTCCTATACTCAAATCCTTTCGCTATGAATGCTAACATACCATTTGCTTTCTTCACTGCCTGCTGCACCTGCATGCCTACTTTCAATGATTGGTGTACCATGGCACCCAGGTCTGGTTGCATCTCCCCTTTTCCTAATTTGCCACCATTAAGATAATAGTCTACCCTCCTGTTTTTGCCACCAAAGTGGATAACCTCACATTTATCCACATTATACTGCATCTGCCAGGCATTTGCCCACTCACCCAGCCTATCCAAGTCACCTTGCAGCCTCCTAGCATCCTCCTCACACCTAACACTACCTCCCAGCTTAGTGTCATCCGCAAACTTGGAGATGTTGCCTTCAATTCCCTCGTCCAAATCATTAATATATATTGTAAATAGCTGGGGTCCCAGCACTGAGCCTTGCGGTACCCCACTAGTCACTGCCTGCCATTCAGAAAAGGACCCGTTTACTCCTACCCTTTGTTTCCTGTCTGCCAGCCAGTTCTCTATCCACATCAATACTGAACCCCCAATACCGTGTGCTTTAAGTTTGTATACTAATCTCTTATGTGGGACGTTGTCGAAGGCCTTCTGAAAGTCTAGATATAACACATCGACTGGTTCTCCCTTATCTACTCTGCTAGTTACTTCCTCAAAAAATTCTATAAGATTCGTCAGACATGATTTACCTTTCGTAAATCCATGCTGACTTTGTCTAATAATTTCACCACTTTCCAAATATACTGCTATCCCATCTTTAATAACTGACTCTAGCAGTTTCCCTACTACCGATGTTAGACTAACTGGTCTGTAATTCCCCGTTTTCTCTCGCCCTCCTTTTTTAAAAAGTGGGGTTACATTAGCTACCCTCCAATCCTCAGGAACTACTCCAGAATCTAAGGAGTTTTGAAAAATTGTCACTATTTCATCCACTATTTCTGTGGCTACTTCCTTGAGTACTCTAGGATGCAGACTATCTGGCCCTGGGGATTTATCGGCCTTTAATCCATTCAATTTACCCAACACCACTTCTCGGCTAACCTGGATTTCACTCAGTTCCTCCACCTTATTTGACCCCCTGCTATTTCCGGCAGATTATTTATGTCTTCCTTAGTGAAGACTGAACCAAAGTAGTTATTCAATTGTTCCCCATGATCAATTCACCTGTTTCTGACTGCAAGGGACCTACATTTGTTTTAACTAATCTCCTTCTCTTCACATATCTATAAAAACATTTGCAGTCAGTTTTTATGTTCCCTGCCCGTTTTCTTTCATAATCTATTTTCCCTTTCCTAATTAAGCCCTTTGTCCTCCTCTGCTGAACTCTGAATTTCTCCCTGTCCTCTGGTAGGCTGCTTTTTCTGGCTAATTTGTATGCTTCATCTTTTGTTTTTATACTATCCCTGATTTCCCTTGTTATCCATGGATGCACTACCTGCCCTGATTTATTCTTTTGCCAAACTGGGATGGACAATTGTTGTAGTTTATCCATGCAGTCTTTAAATACCTTCCATTGCACATCCACTGTCAACCCTTTAAGAATCACTTGCCAGTCTATCTTGGCCAATTCACTTCTCATACCTTCAAGGTTACCTTTGTTTAAGTTCAGAACCCTTGTTTCTGATTTAATTATGTCACTCTCCATCCTAATGAAGAACTCAACCATATTATGGTCACTCTTGCCCAAGGGGCCCTGCACAACAAGACTGCTAACTAACCCTTCCTCATTACTCAATACCCAGTCTAGAATAACCTGCTCTCTCGTTGGTTCCTCTACATGTTGGTTTAGAAAACTATCCTGCATACATTCCAAGAAATCCTCTTCCTCAGCACCCCTGCCCATTTGATTCACCCAATCTATATGTAGATTGAAGTCACCCATCATAACTGTTTTACCCTTGCTGCACGCATTTCTAATTTCCTGTTTGATGCCATCCCCAACTCCGCTACTACTGTTAGGTGGCCTGTACACAACACCCACTAGTGTTTTCTGCCCCTTAGAATTTCGCAGCTCTACCCATATCGATTCCACATCCTCCAAGCTAATGTCCTTCCTTTCTATTGCATTAATCTCCTCTCTCACCAGCAACGCTACCCCACCTCCCTTTCCTTTCTGTCTATCCCTCCTGAATATTGAATATCCCTGGATGTTCAGCTCCCAGCCTTGGTCCCCCTGGAGCCATGTCTCCGTGATTTCAATTATAGCATAGTCATCAATAGCTATCTGCACATTCAACTCGTCCACCTTATTACGAATGCTCCTCGCATTGAGACACAAAGCCTTCAGGCTTGTTTTTACAACACTCTTCCTCCTTATACAATTATGTTGACAAGTGGTCCCTTTTGATTTTTGCCCTGGAAACCCACCACCTCTTATTCTCTGTTTATTATTTTTTTCTTCTTTCCCCCCTACATGTTGGGTCTGAGTGCTTCCCTTCTCTGCCTCCTGCCTCAGACCCTGTCTACTGGCTTTCTCTATTTGAGTCCCTCCCCCCAACTGTTCTAGTTTAAAGTCCCCCCGGTAGCCTTTGCAAATTTCCCTGCCACGATACTGGTCCCCCTCGGGTTCAAGTGCAACCCGTCCTTTTTATACAGGTCACTCCTTCCCCAAAAGAGGTTCCATTGATCTAGAAACTTGAATCCCTGCCCTCTGCACCAGTCCTTCATCCAGGCATTTATCCTCCACCTTGCTCCATTCCTACTCTCACTGTCACGTGGCACAGGAAGTAATCCTGAGATTGTTATGTTAGTGGTTCTTTTCCTTAACTATTGGCCCTTGGGCGTCATTTGCGCGTCACGCAGATGGCGCGCAAATATTTTGTACATCCCAAAATCCGGGGGCGCCGCACGTGACCGCCTATGACACCACGCAACATGCGCATGTAATGCCCACCATGCGCGCAACTTGCGTCGTGATGCGTAAATGATGTAGCATAAATGATGCGCAAATGACGCCCAAGTGGGTTAGGCCCTTTAAGGTATGTCCATTTATTCTGAGACTATGCCCTCTGGTCCTCGGCTCTCCCACTAGTGGAAACATCCTCTGCACATCCACCCTATCCAGGCCTTCCAGATAGGCTTGGATTTGGCCCAGGTCCCAGGTGTTGTGAGGCAGCAATGTTAATGTTTTGTGCCACCATGCCAACTTTAGGATGACTTCATGTGTATAACTTAAAATCAAATTTCTTATCTCCATCAATGATGAAGTGGCCATTGCAGACAATATCTATGGGGTCAGCCAAATTGAAACATGGTTGAAATTCCTGATTATTATTTAGGGAAGGTCTTTGCTACTTTTTGTTTGGTGGGGAGGCCACAAGCTTTCCAATCCTCGCTCTGGTTGATAACATCCTTCAGACAAACATCGTGCTGCCTGGATGTACTTCAGTGCAGTTCAACCTCAGCCACTCATCTTCTATCAGCAATGGTTCCAGTCGAGAACGTTTGCTTTGAAGAACCCAATCATAGTGAGAGGTTAGCTGCAAGTAAGTAGAAGATTGTGGAGATTAATAGTAAGATTAAACGAGAATTTACCAAGTTTGAAGTTTGATCGTTATTTTATGAGGAGTTACGATGAGGGATTATGTGAAGAAGTCCCGCCTGGAGCATGATCGGCATACTTCAAAGCAGCGGCATGAAAAACACAGAACCAATAGCCAGAGTAAGATAGTAAGGCTAAACATGGACTAGAACTACCAGATGATCATTTATTTTATGAGGGTTGGGAGCGGAGGGCACATAATCCCTCATCGTAACTCATAAAATAACGATTAAACTTCAAACTTGGTAAGTTCTCGTTTAATCTTATTATTTTACTTCGGAGTCACGTGAGTGACTACATGAAGATTTTGTAGCTCTGTGTTTTTTATGTCGTAGATTCATTCCATACGACACTCTGGCTCAGTCAACACAGTAGTGAGTAAATAATACATCTTTTAAACATTTCTTCAGTTTATGTAATAAGTCTTTTCATTATAAAAGAATGAAAGTAATAACCCTTCTATCGTAGGGGAAGATTTATAACCAAAAATATAAATCGATAATATAAAACAAAGCACAATCAAAGAGAACCCAACACTGCGTGTCCAACCCTGACACCGTGAGAACTGGTTTCTCGTAAACTTTGAAAAGTTTCTTTTACATCAAAAGTTTCTTTTACATCAGCCTCTAATTTTTTGATCGAGTGGCCCGTCCTGTGCCTTTGCCATGGATGTACCTACCTCCCTGGTGGAGTGATTTTTAACATCTGAATGTCTACTCCTGCGGAGTCCCAAAACCTGTTTTAACCATCTAGAATGTAACTATCTGGAACCATCAGTTTGTACTGATACTTTTATGTGGTTTTTGTGTGTAATAAATAGCGCTGTCTCACCACACGGAGACTCTTGCCTACTTCAACCTATTGAGTCAATGCTTAACCACACACAATTTTTGGTCGACAGGATATGCTTTAAAATTTACATTGGTTCCAGCTCCTCCTAGTCTGCTTTGTTTGGCTAAGTCATAAACATATACGACAATGTTATCTGTAGCCACATGCATACAGTCTAACGTAACATTAGCAACGTTTGCACTCTTTGTGCTGATACTAAAGCCATGAGTATCATTACTTCAAATGTTAACTTCCGAAACAGTGATAGAATTGGAGCCCATTGCCTAAGCAAAGTAAGAACTATGCTGACCTCCCAAACTTCTGTATTTCTACTTTGGGCCGATTTTAATATATATTCCTTTCCCATATCGGGATATTAACTGATGAGACCCGGTAGATTCATGGTCAGCAATTTGTACTAAATAGGACGATAACGCACTATGAGCTATATTAATGGCCCTATCGCTTAGGTGCTGATCAAAAATGCAATCCAGCAAGGAACTCCAATATATCTGATATGTTAGCAGTATGATAAAATATCTTTGACTGTCTACCAAAGACTTCCAATTTCTTTATATAAACAAAATATTGTTTTTAATGCTATTTCTCCAAACTGCAGTTATAACATTCATGGTCCTATCCGACAGTCCAAGCTCTTGTAATGGTCTGGTCAGAACCTGCAGATTACAAATTCATATCATATGATCATGCCATTGATGAATTTCTGCAACAAATTACTGCAGCTAGGAATCGTCATAAATGGTTCAATTATCATTCTAAACATCAATGAGAACCATGACTGTGTCCGATATGGGCCACCAAACCGCTCGTGGCAGAGTCTTGCTATATTTTCATCAGACATGCCTAATCAGTCAGAAAAGAACATACCCCCCCCCCCCCCCCCCCCCCCCCCCCCCCCCCCAAATGTAGTGAGAATGCATCCACAGCTACTGCTCCTGGGTTGGGTTCCCATGAGACGTATTTTGGCAATTAGTGATTTAATCTAGACGCAAATAGATCAATGTCAGGTAATCCATACCACTGACAATGTTTTCCAACTTGTGGATTTAATATCCATTCTGTATAGTCTTTAAATTTTCGTGATCTGTTGTCTGCCACAATATTGTCTCTCCCTGAGATAGATAGCTGAAAGCCAAATATTCTTAAAGATACACCAATGCCACATCTGGTTAACCAGATAATCACATGATAATGATCTTACTCGACCCATGTGATTGATATATGCCACAGATGTGGTATTGTCTACTTGTAATTGGACATGCAAATCTTTCATAGTAGAACAATAAGCTTTTAATCCATAAAAGCTCCTACAACTCCAAATAATTAATACCAAATGTTTGGAGAAATAAGCTTCTTGGACAATCCATCCGCCACCCCTGGTGTTATTGTCCATAGCCCCCTAGATAACGGACGATCAGATATTAACCTGATAAGAACAGATATTACACTTATCTTAGCCCAAAAAACCGAGAAGCTAGCCACCATCCGAGAATACTTGCTTCAGTTTACAATGACTGCTGTCTGCTGAGCTAATATGTTTTTAAGCAGCTTGTGGAACATTCTCAATCCACCACTGTAATTCTGATAAAGCTTCCTTTGGCAATTGCATAGGCCCGTCAAAATGGCCTGCACACTCTTCTAGTGCTTGTGTTTTTGCCCTTTGGAGCTTTTTTGGTAATGCAGTGGACCAACTCCACTGCAGAAATAGTGTTACTAATTTACCTAAGCTCCTTCTCAGATGGAGGGATAAGGCTTGTCACAAGGCAACAACACACATTTGTAATATTGACACTTTGTCTCTTGGTAAATTTACCGAACATGGTACTGAATCACTCACAAACCCCAAATAGTAAATTGTTGGGGATGGCTGAAGCTTAGATTTTGTTGGATGGATCAGGACCCTAGACTTTCAACAGGCTTGTAGTTGCTGCACTAATTTTTCAGCTGACTCCTAATCAGCATTGCCAATTAAAAATGTCATCAAGATAAACCATGACCATGTGTCCTTATCAGTGCAAGTGCTGGTTTCAACCATTGTGTGAACAGTCTAGAAGCTGAGCTTAATCCATTAGATAATGCCTTAAATTGCCATAGCTGACCAATTTAATTAATTTTCAAGTACCTGTGAACATGATGATAAATTGGTACTAAATCATACGCATCCTTCAAATCTATAGTAACCAATTACAACTTGTTGATAACAACTGCCTTGCAGTGTTGAAGGTGTCCATTTTGAAATGTTTTATATTGGACAAATGTATTAAAGTGTGTGATGTCTAGAATGACTCTTCAACCACCATCTTTCTTCTGCCTGCGGAATTATTTGATACAAATTGTTGTGGATGCTTACTCCATTTTTTCCCCATTACACTTTCCCTAATATAAATTTCTTACCTCTTCTTTATTTGAGATTTTTCACGTGCAGAAACATAAACTAAGATTAGGTTTATTCTGTACAGGTGGATCAACTCCTTCTACAAATTTTATTGTAAATCCTTACACAGTATCTAATATAAACCGATCAGCTGTTATGCAATATCATTTATCATAACACACCTGTAATCTACCACCAATCGGAGGTTCAACAAAAGCTTCCTCTGTGATAGAATAAAGTTTTTGTACCTCTCTAAATACATGTGATGGCCTTCTTCCCCAACAATATGGGTTAACATAAGGCTGTGCTGGATGAAAATACTTCCTCACCATAGTCCTGCCTCTGTTTGATCCATATATCAAATCCCCTTCACATTGGACCAGCCAATTTTGCAAAGGTTTTATGAGGCTGATAGTCTTTGCCTCTTTATCAATGTCTTTGATTTGTTTTTAGGCAGGTTTACTCCGTAATAACCAGGAGTTTGAACATAGCTTGATCTGTATTGACCTGCAAATCTAAAGTGCAAAATGGTCCGAATGGCAATTTTCTCTCATACCATTGAGCTCAACATATGAGCTATAAAACAATGCCACTTGTCTTTTTTAAATTTTGGTCATTGCACAATCTTTCACTTGCTTCCCATAAGCAGTGATGCCACCCGCAAACTTGAAATTCTTTGGAATCGTATTCCCTGTGCCTCCACACTATTGAAGCCTTAATCGGATTCACCATTTGCACCCTAGTAAAGCACAAGTGTTTTCATATAAATCTGCTGTTTCAACCATAACAGCCTCCTGAAGCTGGTGAGAAACCAATTAATGTTGGCCACCATGGTTACCTTCCATGGACTCACCGCTTCCTTCAGCTATCGTACTTTGTACCCATTAAGTACACCTGGATTTATACTTGTGCTGCGATGGGTACTTATGACCAAAAACACCACTTTCAGGGTCAGTTTTTTTACTGCCCTGGTACTCCTGAGACCTGCTCAAGGAGACTACCTCCAGCCCAATCTGAGGTTCATATTCCCACAGTGGTAAAAGCACCATATACTTGCATATGGAAACCCCTCAGGGCCTGCCTGGGAATATTCTGGGTTTTTTAGACCCTTGGTTGAAAAATAATCTGGAGTATTTCTCCATTTAATTTATTCTGAGCCATAAGGCTTTCTTGTCTGGAGGCCATTCCTTATTAGAATCATGTAAAACCACGGCCTCTCAGACTTCTTTATTTTCCTCCCCACTGGAGATTCTTCCCGTGGCTTTTGGTTTGTGGAGCAACTAACTGCTCCCTACGGTTAATTTTAACGGCCACCGGTATCGGAACCAGCTCTGCACTAATCTGCTGTCCCGATCACTGAGCTTCTACCCGGGACACATTTTAACCTCCGTTTTTCCTCCGGAGTTTTTTCTCTTTTACTTTCAACTCCTGCTGGCTCTGCACGCCAGCACCACGGAGTTTGAAACACGCCCTGTAAATAATTCAATCCACTTACCTGCGGGCCTGTTCCTTACCGCTGGTGGAGCTGCGCTCTGCAGCTCTTTGCCTACCGACAGCATCGACGTAATGCCGATCATGCGCCAGGCGGGACTTCTTCATGTAGTCACTCACGTGACTCCAAAGTAAAACAGCAGTTTCTTGCGGTTAATATACACCAGTCACAGCCTATGGTTTGTATCATGTGTGCATTGGACACTCATACATCAATGGTAGCCCATCAAATTAGTGCAGGTCTCCAAAGCAGCAATGCTTTAACATGTATTTGCTCTTCCTTATATGTGTACTGATTCAAATGAGTTTGAGAGGGAACTTCTCTTTGTAAAATCCTTCAAACACAACTTTCCTTTTTCCCCAGTTTCCATGCTGTCTGACTCGATGACTCTGTGAGTCGAATTTGCTCCAATTAGTTTAGAGTTTAGATTAGTTCTGCATGGAAACTGCTTGGAAACAGACTATTGTGCCTGCCGAATCCACAACGACTTGTTCACACTAGTTTGAAGTTATCCCTCTATCTCATCCATCCCCTACACAATAAAGGACAATTCATTGATGCCAATTAACTGGCAAACCCACACATCTTTTAGATGTGGGAGGAAACCAGATAACCCAAAGGAAGCTAAACACAGTCACAGGGAGAACGTGCAAACTGCACACAGACAATAGAAGTTGCAGTTGTCAATAGAATGTGAAAACCTAAGAGATAGGAGCAAGAGTAGTTCATTCTGCTTCTTGTCACTGATCTGTCATTCAATAAGATTGTAGTTGGTCATTCACCTCAACATTAAGGAACACAATTTGCATTACATGGGCCACATAGGTTACAGTGCGATGAGGTAAACTTGTTTAAATCTCTGCTTTGAAGGCAACTACAGATTCTTCTGCACGACTCTCCATAATGCACGGTTCGTCAGGAAGGTAACGGTTGTGTTATAGCAGAACTATTTGGTATTAGCTGCATATTCTTTGATTCCTTTAATATCCAAAATTCCACCTGATCTTTGTCTTGAATTACTCAGTAACTGAGGCTTCACTGCCTTCTAGAAAGGCGGATTCCAAGGATTCACTCTTCATTGGATGTAGAAATTGCTACACATTTCACAGCAGAAAATTGACCTCATTGTGTTGAAAAAAGTTTAAAAAGGGAGACGGTGTCTTAACTTGGGAAAGTACGCATGCAAAGATGAAAACAAGTAAAGTTGCCATGACATAGTTGACCCATAAATTGGAAAGATCACTCTGGCATCACTTTGTGTCAGAACAAAAAACAAACCAACATTTCCAGCACCACTATGACAGTGGAAGAAGGTCATGCACTGGAAAAGCCAGAATGTTAAAGGATTCTCGGAGAGTTCAATGAGTTTGATGTAATTTGAGATTTTACTGTACAAGAAAGAATGCAGTGTGAGCGCAAGGTCGATGGTGAGCCTTCCATCATATGAAAATATGGGAAGTAGTTAAAGGCGTCAGTCGTTGGCGTAATTCAGAAAATGGGAACATATCCCAACTCATAACATCTGCCATGTGTGGTATCACATACAGGAGTAGAACTTGCTGGTCACTTCCCAGAAAACAGGACAGCTTTCAAAGCAGGATGTCCAGTGTCTGCCCTGGATCCGTCTTACTGGTCATCAGTATCAGGCTCCCTCTAGAAATAAATATCAAGGCTAGGAAGCAAGAATTCTCTTCTGCTTTGCCCCCAACTCTCTAACACTATGTTTAGGTTTAGATATTGTAGAGGATTTCCTGCTTCCTGGGAGCTGCGTCGCCAACATTCGCCCAGTCAGGACATTGGGAAAAGTAGGGTTTTGGCATGTCCACTTCCAGTCCTAGTCCTGCAGCAGCCAAGGAGTCTAAACACCTTCTGTCTAGTAGGCATTAGTTTGCTCTATATCTCCCCATATGGTATATTTTTACAATTTAATGCTTCAGGCAACTGTTATTACACAGACCATGATCCTTCTATTCGATGAGACTTCCCGTTAAAACATCTGTATATATAAGATAGACACAAAATGCTGGAGTAACTCAGCGGGACAGGCAGCACCTCTGGAGAGAAGGAATGGGTGACGTTTTTGGTCAAGATCTGTCTTCACACTGAGAATCAGGGGAGAGGGAGTCTAGAAATATGGAAGAGTAAGGTGTGAAAATGACAGATCAAAGCAGACGATGAGAAGGAAATGTAGAATGGTTCATTGTTAGTTGAGGGGAAGGTGGGAAGGAGGCATACAATCAGTAAAATTAATCAGAAAGTGAAACTAATTGGAGAACTTGGGTGAGGGAGGGACGGAAAGAGAAGGAAAGCAAGGGTTACGAAGTTATATACATTATACAAAATACGTTATATACAATATACATTTCAGGATTTTTAACAATACACCGTGATATGTTCAATACTTGTAGGTATTAATACCTTAAATAAAAAGTACTGCTGCAAAGTTTAATGCCTCAACTTGTTACCTGCTACTGTTTCTTGATCAGTATCATGCTGAATCGACTAAGAACCTGTCTACCTATGTGGCACTATTGGCAAAATTTAGAACACCTTAATTTTGTTCACCATTAAAGATTAATACAGTTTTGCAGACATCCCTGCTGCATGTCTCGAAAGCAACTTTGGTATAAATCTGCCAAAGTAACAAAATGGGGACTTTGTATGTGCGTATCAAAAGAAAAAAATGGCTCTATGATTTAGTAGTCCTGATGCGGTGACTGGCATTCATTGCCACAGATGGTCTGTGGAGGCCAAGTCAATGGATATTTTTTAGACAGAAATTGGTAGATTCTTGATTTGTGCAGGTGTCAAAGGTTATGTGGGAAGGCAGGAGAATGGGGTTGAGAGGGAAAGATAGATCAGCCATGTTTGAATAGTGGAGTGAACTTGATGGGCCGAATGGCCTAATTCTGCACCAAGAACTTATGAATTTATGAAGTTATTAATGAAAGAAAAAGACAATGAGCACAATGATAAATGTGGGATTGCGCAGCTCCACTAGGAAAAGAATTATTGCTAAAAAAGATGCAGCACTTATCTTGGTTAGAGAAACATGTTACTTTAACAGGGCTGAATCTCTTTGTCAGAACCCAGAAGTGAAAGAGTCATAGAACAACACGGAAACAGGCCCTTTGGCCCAACCTGTCCATGCCAACCAAGACGCCCCACCTAAGCGAGCCCTATTTGCTCATACTTGGCCCATATCCCTGTAAACCTTTCCTATCCATGTATCTGTCCAAATGTATTTTAAATGTTGTTATTGTCCCTGCCTCAACTACCTCCTCTCACAGCTCGTTCCATATGCCCACCACTCACTGAGTGAAAAAAATCGTAATTGTTTCTCTATACACAGATGCCGCCTGACATGTTGAGTGTTTCCAACATTTTATGCGATGTTATCATTTCCAATTTCCAGCACCTGCAGTTTTTCGTTTTCCAAACATCATGTCGAAGTTGCATTCCATGACCCATTTGTAAAATCTTATATCACAATAGCTACATAGTGTTTGAAAGTTCACATCCAGATACTTGTGCAGATACCAACTCTGAAGCTGTTTTGATATAACAGGATTGGAATGCAGAAATAATGTACTGAAGCTTGCATTTTGCAATGAAGCAATCTCGAAATCTTATCAGGTTGAAATTCCAGAAGTGATTAAAATACTCAAGGGGATTTTCCCAAATTTTAAGTTGACCATGACACTTGGACTTGTCTGTGTGTGTTTTGCTTTCATACATTGCTTCATTAACACAAGTCATGCCATGATAATATAAACACCATTTGTTACTACACACCGCTACACTTTCTGTGTGTACTTAGGCATTCTATATTTTCACATTCCAAATCAGAACGTGAATATCAGTGTTTATTTTATAAACTGGGTGGTGTATTTTTCTTATTAAATATCACATTTCTGAAGTGCATTAACAGTACCAGGTATATGCTAATGCCTAGAAATTGCACTGCACCGATTTTTGACGAGCTAAAACTTTCATATATTTCTTGAAAGATGCAGCAGGGAAACAGGCCCCTCGGCCCATCAAGCCCACACCAACCACTGATCGTCCGTTCACACCAGTTCTAAGTTATCCCACTTTTGCACCTACTCCCTACCCACAAGGGGCAATTAACAGAGGCTGATTAACCTACAAGCCCACAAGTCTTTGGGATGTGGGAGGAAAGCAAAGCGCCCAGAGGAAACCCAGAGGAAATTCACGGGGGGAAGGTGCAAACTCCATACAGACAATACCTGAGGTCAGAATCGAACCCAGGTGTCTGGAGGTGTGAGGCAGCAGCTCTACCAGCTGCGTCATTGTGTGTCCGCATTATATCAGGTGCCCTGAAATAGGAGTGAAAAGGAATCATCTTCATACTTTAGAACGATCTATGATGACTAAGATTGTGCAGGTTCATAAGTTATGGTACAGAATTAGGCCATTCGGCCCATCAAGTCTACTCCGCCATTCAATCATGGCTGATCTATCTTTCCCTCTCAAATCCATTCTACTGTCGTCTCCTCATAACCCCCGACACCCGTACTAATTAACAATCAAGAAACAAGGCTGCAAAAGTTATCATATATAACTCAGTTTTAGAGGTTACAGAGAAAACAAAACAATTTAGAAGATTATATGAGCCATCAGCTAACAAAAGATTAAATTGTTTAATAGATGAGATATTCAATAGACTGGTCAAATAGTCAGTGGAATAACTTACCAACCATTTGTCATATTTAGTTATAAGAAAGTCCTATCAACTTACAACTTAATGAATGGCTGATTGTGGAAGCTTCACCACATATCGGATATGGTTCTACAGTTCAACTTAAGGATCAAGTAATCCTTTGAAAGGGAATACACTATGGCTGTCCAATATCCCATGCTATTTTACTTCTTTAAAACTTTTAAAACTTTAAATCTTGTTTGTGCAAGTCAGACAGAAAAAAAAATCAGATGATTATCTTGTTTTTATTTTTATTATATTAGTTGAGGGGTGATATTTGCTGGAGCACCTTAGCTATAGACGTTGGTGTGAGATTATCTCTTCTGCTTAGTTTCATCGGATTTGAGAGGACATCTACAGCAGAAAAACAACCCCCTCTGTGCAGCACTCCGCCTGGCTGGACCAAGTCTTCAAGCCATGGAGTGGTACTTAAACGTTCATAGTCTCCTGACTCATTGGCAATAATGCTACCAATGGATAGAAAAGGTTTAGAGGGATGTGGGCCAAATGTGGGCAGGTGGGACCAGTGTAGATGAGGCACCGTGTTCAGTATGGGCAAGTCGGGTCCAAGTGCCTGTTTCCATGCTACATGACTCTATGACTCTATAACGTTGACAGCTTATGTGCATCAGAAAAGAGTGTAAATATGCAATGTCAGTAAAAGAACAACTATCTAGCATTGTGTTCTTACTTCAACCAGAACTCACTAATATACACTACAATTGTTATATGTTAGTGAATGACTTAAAGGGAATATGCAGTCACAAAATGCAGCTTGTGTGAACATGCAGAACCTCTGGCTTATTTATCATAAATGTAATTTCTAATACTCAGTGCACAGTATATAGGAAAATATACAGCTATTTTATTTCTATATATTACAAACATATTTTTTAAATGTCATTAGAAATATCAACAACTTTCTTTTACAAATCTGTACAGTTTTTAAATGATTGGTAGATGTTCTTTGATTGGGAGGAACTATCAGTAAACATAGGTTCATTTGTTCATAGGTGATATGACTCGAATTAGGCCATTTGGTCCATCAAGTATACTCCGCCATTCATTCTATCCTTTCTTCCTAACCCCATTCTCCTGCCTTCTCCCCATAACCTCTGACAGTTGTACTAATCAAGAATCGTTGTACTAATCAAGAATCTATCTATCTCTGGCTTAAAAATATCCATTGACTTGGCCTCCACAGCCTTCTGCAGCAAAGAATTCCACGGATTCTCCACCCTAAAGAAATTCCTCCTCATCTCCTGACTAAAGGAACATAATTTAATTCTGAGACTATGCTCAACATGACCTTGACCTTGGGGAAAACTAGGCACCTAACTGAAGTTCAACCTAACTTTGCCGTCTTAAAAAAAATGACACCGCTAACATAATGATGCTATTGAACAATGAGTAGGATCTGAAGTGTTAAAGAAGGAACTGCAGATGCTTGAGTATCGAGCGTACACAAAAGGCTGGAGAAACTCAGCGGGTGCAGCAGCATCTGAGGAGCGAAGGAGATAGGCGACGTTTCGGGTTGAGACCCTTCTTCCTAGTAGGATCTGAAGATGTTTTTAATGCACTCATTTTATTAGCTCACCTCAAACTGGTTCCTGGCAGTCCCACAGATCCAGGCAGCATTTCTTCCTCGTTTGTTTTTTGTTTCCATCTAGTTGCGTCTTTGGGGTTATTGGCCTATTTTATCGCAGATGGCCTTTTCTTATAATATTTGCTTCATGCTGATCGCCAGCCATATACAGTAGGGCCTTTTTTAAAATAATTCCCTGTTAGACTCAATGTCTGCACACCTCTAACGCAAGTTCAAAGGCAGACAATAAAGCAACTCAGGTATAATGTACCTTGTTAAACTGGGCTGTAAAAAACACGTGGTGACTTCAGCTTCTGTATTGCAGATGTTTGTAAACTACACGTTATGTCGTTAATGTGTAATTATTATGAGAGGCATGGTTTAACTAAGCAGCAGTATCTACTTGGCAGCAGGTGTTTCCACAACTTCAAAAGCAGCTTGATGAACAATAAAGATGCTTGTATTTCAACCTGTGTGAGTTTGTGCTCTTTACAATGATGAAAATAGGTTTTTTTTTAATTGCTATTCTACCTTACAAAAACACACTATTTCAACTAGAGAGAAAATTAGACTAATCCCATTTCTGGAGTACTTCATTTTGAACAAAGTATTCCAATTTCTTAAAAGTTAACATAGAAATGTGTAATATGGGCAAGTTGATTAAGGCAGCATCAAAAGTCACACGTAGTAAAGATGTGACAAACTCTTTCAATAGCCTTCCAATTTGGTGCAAATACAAGTTTGGAGTATTGTGAGAAATTTGCAGTATTGTCAGCAGTTTGGGGTCCCATATCTGAGGAAGGATGTGCTGGCATTGGAGAGGGTCCAGAGGAGGCTTACACGGATTATCCCGCAGATGACTGGGTTAACATACGATGAGTGTTTGCCGGCACTGGGCCTGTACTCACTGGAGTTTTCAAAGGGAGGGAGGGGAATCTCTTGGAACCTATCGAATAGTGAAAGGCCTGGAGAGAGTGGATATGGAGAGGATGTTTTCACTAGTGGGAGAGTCTAGAGGGCATAGCCTCAGAATAAAAGAAGGATGAGGAGGAATTTGTTTAGAATTTGTGGAATTCATTACCACAAAAAGTGGTGGAGGCCAGGTCATTGGATATTTTTCAGACAGAAATTGACAGATACTTGATTGGTAAGGGTGTCAAGGGTTATGAGGAGATGGAAGGAGAATGGGGTTAAGAGGAAAAGATTGATCAGCCATTTTTGAAAGGTGGAGTAAACTCGATGGGCCAAATGGCCCACTTCTGCTCCTACGATTTATGAACTTATGAAAGCCAGATGAAGAAATATGCAAATGATCTTTCCTGCTATTGGATTAGATTAGTGTAGGATCCGTGTAAATACTTGGTCGATGGTCAATGTGGACTAGGTGGGCCAAAGGGCCTATTTCCACGCTGTATCTTTCTATCAATTAATACCTCAGCTAAGCCTTAAACTTCTAATATCCACGCTACGAGGTTTTTGTTAAATCAAATCTGAAGAAAACTGGTCATCAATTAACCAAAAACAAAGACTTAGACCATAACTGAGGTTATTTCCTTAATAATCAATTTCTTCTGCTCTGATAATCTCTACATTTCTGATAATTAATATTTCATAGAATTGCACTGGAGAGGAGTCATTTTGGGCCACTATTCTTGGTTTATTTAAGAGTTATTCGAAACGTCTTCGAGCCTTGCTCTTTCCCCATGCGATACCGAATACCTTACTACTGTTTTCTCTTTTGGTGGTGGATTTCACCTTCATCTGAATGTAGAAGGTCTTTTCATCTTTTCCTTGATGTTTTTACACAATTATTTCTTGTAAAATCCATTTCCATCAGTTGAATTTCAAGCTTTGGGCAGCAGGAAATGTAACATAATCAAGTTGAAATCATTTTGCATTTGACAAGAGCTCCTTAACTTTGAAATGCATTTCAAGTCATACATCATATAAATGAAGAGAAATCGGGACCAATTTTTACTAAAGGACAACAATTGACGAGTAACCTTCTCCATTTAAATGTAAACAATTTAGAAGCAATGTCTATGAAACTTAAAATAAGCCATTAAATTATCCTGGCCAAATGTTATATGTTTAAGGAGATTACAGGGTTACAGTATATTTTGAGAGGATGATAGTGAAACTAAAGAGAGATAGTGTGGTTAAGAAATTGCAGTTAAAATTGCTACTGTCTTTGCAATGGGTACTAATGTGTAACTACCCATTAAATCAGACAGAAAGAGGTGGAATGTTACAGAATTGTTTGCGTGATGCTAATTTTGCAATAGCTATCCATATTATAATGAGAACAGTTTAATGCAAAATGTCAGGATTATTATATTTTAACAGTAATAACAACCCAAAACCAAAGGTATCCAATTATGCTTTGGGACAACATAATTGAAATATTTAAAGTTTAATTGCCCTTTTTGTTATTTTCGCAGTATCACCCAATTTACTCTGGAAATGTAGGAACTATGCATTTATCTTTGTCCAATTTTGAATAAATATTGTTTCTCTTCTGGTCGTTAAGCAATGAAATAAAAATAAAGTCATATTATTGTGTCGTAAAGTCATCAGTTGTCAGCGCAGTGTATTCTGCCTCCAAACTGCAGTCAATTTCAAAATTTACTGTGAGAACCTTGATTTAGAGATGATGAGATCAACTTAAGGAAATATGAATGAGCTACATTTTCTTTTACATTTATGGTTCTAGTCCAGTTTCCAGTGAATAAGTTTCAATTCTTTACTAACAATTTGCAATTCGAACAAAAACAATGTCTTCTTTTTATACTGTTCTAAATAATAATGCATAATTTCAACAAGAATATCATGGTGCAACTGTACAAGTCATTGGTGAGACCCTACGGGGAGGATTATGCACAGTTCTGGTTGTCCAGCTATGGAAATTATGTCATGAAGCTGGAAAGGGGTACAGAAAAGATTCCTTAGGATGATACTGGGTTTTTGAGGCTTGTCTTAGGCCAATGGTTCTTAACCTTTTCGGCACCAGTACGCGCATATGTGCACAAAATACTGTAAGTGGTATGTACCTTTGTTAGGTTCCTAAACATGAGATCAACAAATTGATATGTTATTTGTGTCCCCTTCATGACCCCCAGATTAAGAACCACTGACTTAGGCTGCAGAGGCTAGGACTTTTATCTCAACTCTAGTAGGAGGTTAAGGGATAAACATTGAAGTTACACTACGTAGCTGGATAATGCATGTGTGTTGAATAGCACAGGTTGAGAATGCAGGTCTTGACAGGACAGCTTCTATTGGTTTTGTTAAAGTGTTGGTCAATATCTGAGGCCCTGTCGGAAAGTCCACCATTAAAGTATGGATTTAACTCTAATGCTCCAACATGTTCCAGAAAAAAGGTTAGTTGGTTAGTTGGTTAGTTGGTTAGTTGGTTAGTTGGTTTCGCTTATTGTTATGTGTGTCAAGGTATTGCTGCGTGCTATCTAGTTAGCATAAAGAATATACTTAATTAGAATCAAACCATCGACAGCGTGCAGATGCATGATAAAGGGAATAATATTTAGCGCAAGATAATGTTCAGTAAAGTTCAATTAAAGATAGTCTGAAAATCTCCATTGAGGTAGGTGATAGGTCAGGACCACTCTCTAGTTGGTGAGAGGATGGTTCAGTTGCTTGATAACAGTTGGAAAGAAACTGTCCGTGAATCTGGAGGTGTGCGCTTTCAAACCTCTGTACCTCTTGCTTGATGGGAGAGGGGAGAAGAGGAAGTGTCCGGATGAGACTCGTCCTTGATATTGCTGGTGGCCTTGCTGAGGCAGCGAGAAGTGTAGATGGAGTCAATGGACGGGAGGTTGGTTTGCGTGATGGTCTGGGCTATGTCCACAATTCGCTGTATTTTCTTTCAGTCTTGGATGGAGCTGTTATCAAACTATGGTGTGATGCATCCTGATAAAATGCTTTCTACAAAGAATCTGCAGAAGCTGGTGAGAGTTGATGGGGACATGCCGAACTTCCCAAGCTTCACGGGAAGCAAAGGCATTGGTGTTCTTTCTTCACCATTGCTTCAAAATGACTATTATTTGCATGCATGTTACAATAAGGTACCCAAGCATGCAACAGGGATTTGGGATGTACGCGCCTACATCTGTCTCAATTCATAATTACATCAGCTGATTCACACACCCTGTAGTTCCTGCTGTGCTCCGCCACTTTAAATGGTCCCATCTTGGAGGTAAACCAAACAGGGATGTCAGAGATTCCCGGGTGACTTCTGAAATTGGACGTGGCTGTTGTGCCGAACCATCCAGCAATTGCTCAGGTCATGCATCAATCTGCCGTGTTTACCAAAAATCTTCCATCCACCATAAACTCAAAAATTAAATGGGAAGTTTATGGCGCAGCTTGAACATTCTGGAACCTTCTGGGTAGTGCCTGCATTTTCCCACATTAAATGTCTAATTTTAGCCAGACCACACTTGGGAGGGACTGAAAAAGACATCAGAGGGTTGCCCACAGAGAGAAAACAGCAGAGGGAACGTACTCGGTACATTCCTGCAATCATCTTATTCAGTTAACGACTGGCCCTTTAACACAATCCATCATAGGGAGAGCAGCTGATCGCAATCCCACAACACATTTCCTGCTTCTCTGCTCCCTCCGTCAGGGAGACTTGGGCAGAAGGGACAGCCTAAAGTGCAGCAGAATATCTCAGAACATTTTAATTCCACAGTGGTTACAGATTTCCTGCCACTAAGGTGGGCAAACTGGAGCCATTGAGTCAACTTTGGCTCCAACTAACATTTTCATTGGCTTATGAACCCAAAATGAATATTGAGGAATTGGCTTGATTTCAGTGCAGTGTGGTCGCTGAAAATATGATCCACTTCAGCTTGAAACCAAAAGCATTCTACAGCATTTCAATGATCTTTCTGACACCACAATGGCCATCGGGAGCAGAGGATTTCTAAAAGAGGAATGGCATTTTAAAATTACAAACAACAAGCCAATCCAACAATGGATCATTTCAAACTCCAATCAAAGCTGTAATGTTATGCTTCACTCATCTGAAAATACTTTAAGGTTTGGCTGCATGGTTGCCAATTAATGAAACCCGTTGCCTGAATTGTTACCTGCTTGGCTCCAGTACTGATTTACATTACCCAATGCAAGTTTCTCTGAACATGCACTGTTCAGAGAAGAGTAGAATTTCCATGGAGGTACTCGTTTCTACCACTTCTGCAGGATTTCCTTTGCACTTCCATCTAAACCACATTCAAGGATGAGGTTAGGAAAACGGCTGACATTATCAAGGACCTTTCTCACCTTGGTCATTTCCACATCTACCCTCTCCTGTCGGGCAGAAAATGCAAAGCATGAAAGCATTGATCACCTATTCAAGGACAGCTTCTTTCCCGCTGTTATCAAATTACTGAAAATGGTCCTCCCACAACCCACAAAGTGTAATCCTGATCTTCCAACCTACCTTGAACTTTTTCTTTGTCACGGTAACAGTGGAACGCCGGAGGCTGCAAGAAGACTGACAGAAGTTTTTTTAATTATGGGAGGCATAGATAGGGTAGACAGTCAGAACTTCCCTCCCAGGATGGAAAAATCAAATACTAGAAGGCATAACTTCAATGTGAGAGGGGCAAAGTTTAAAGGAGATGTGTGGGGACAGTTTTTTACGCTGAAGGTGTTTAGTGCCTGGAACTCGCTGCCGGGGTTGGTGGTTGAGGCAGATATGACAGTGGCATTTGAGAGGTTTTTGGATAGGCATATGGATAAGCAGGGAATGGCGGGATGTGGATTATGTGCAGGTCCCACTGGAATTCCTGTTGTGCTCTGCCACTTTTCATGTTCTCATCTTGCAGACAAATGAAACAGGGAAGTCAGAGTTTCCCAGGTAACTCCTGAAATTGGACATGGCTGTTGTGCTGAACCACCTAACAGTTGCTCTTTTGCCTCTCCCTGACCACTTCCACCCATATCCCTCCCTCTGGCCTTACATTTCACTTCACTCCTCCTCTTCATTCCTGATCTGACACCCTTTTCTCTCCCTTTCACCTTTAGCCACTGTCACTTGCTCCACCCATCTATCAATCACTCCACCCCCAACCCCCCAGCCCCCCCCCCCCCCAGCCCTTCCACCCATCACCTGTATTCACCTACCACTCGCCAGGCTTTGCCCCATCCTACCTCTCTTTTCCAGCATTCTCTCCCCCAGCTACTCCAATCTGAAGAAGGGACCTAAACCGAAATGCCGTCGGTCCATTCCCTCCGCAGAGGCTGCCAGACCCTCTGAGCTCCTCCAGCATGTCGTTTTTGTAATATGGTCTACACTGCTCACACACGGGATTCCTTACACATCATGTGTATAAGGAAATACAGAACCCACTACCCCGATAAAAACCTGGTTCCATCCACTGTGCACTGCTATTTTAGTGAGTGTTTCCAGACTTTTTTTTTTTTTTTTTTTTTTTTTTTTTTTTGCGATGTCTTTGTTCTTTAGTGTTAAATGTATGTGTGAGTTATCGGCACAAGCAACGCTCATCTCTCTCTGCAATGTTGGTTTCATTACCACCACAGGGCGTGACTGGGCAGGCAGAGCTGAGAACAGCCAGCAGACTATACTCATCCACCTGTTTACCAAGAGGAACATGTTTGTGAAGAGCTTTGTACGATTAACATCAAAGCATGCGGTTCTCAGCTTTATCTGAGGCAACTTTGAAAGAAAACGTATGTGTGCTGTTTACTAAATGATCTTGAGCAACAACTATAAACACTAGGAGAGTTTCATCCAGATGAAGCCAAGGAGAGAATGGCTATGTGGAGAACAGCAGAGACAGGGCCTTCATACTGGTGCTACTAAAGGGTTATACCAGCTGTGTTTTCTTAATCCTGAAATCCAAACAACCCGAAGGACAAATGATTCCGACAAACGTGGCAAGATTTTGAAAGTTCTGCACAACTATTCCATGTGAATAGCCGGTTTTGATTAAAAGCCACCCTTTGTTTACTTAAACTGATTTATTTTTGATATATATATATATTTTTTTTAAATGTAGATATTATTAGAGAAGATAGAGTGGATGTGGAGAGGATGTTTCCACTAGTGGGAGAGTCTAAGACCAGAGGGCCCAGACATCAAAATAAAAGGATCTGCCTTTAGAATGGGGGTGTGGAGACATTTCTTTGGTCAGAGGGTGGTGAATCTGTGAAATTCATTGCCACGGACAGCTTAGTTTTTTTAGTTTAGTTTAGTTTAGTTTAGAGATACAGCGCCCTTCGGCCCACCGGGTCTGCGCCGACCAACGATCCCCGCAGATTAACACTATCCTACACACTAGCGACAATTTTTAACATTTACCAAGCCAATTTACCTACATATTTGTACGTCTTTGGAGTGTGGGAGGAAAATGAAGATCTCGGAGAAAACCCACACCGGTCGCGTGGAGAACGTACAAACTCCGTACAGACAGCACCCACAGTCAGGATCGAACCCGGGACTCCGGAGCTGCAAGCGCTGTAAGGCAGCAACTCCACCCCTGCGCCACAGTGCCGCCCATCTTTAGTTTCGAGAAACGGCATGGAAACAGACCCTTCAGCCCATCGATACCGCACCGAGCAGCACTATCCTACACATATTAGCACTATCCTACGCAATAGGGACAATTTTATATTCATACCAAGCCAATCAACCGAAAAACCTGTACGTCTTTGGACTGTGGGAGGAAACCGAAGATCTCGGAGAAAACGTATGCGGTCACGGGGAGCACGTACAAACTCCGTAAAGACAGCACCCGTAGTTGGGATCGAACCCGGGTCTCTGGCGCTGTAAGCACCGTAAGGCAGCAGCTCCACTGCTGCGCCACCGTGCCGCTGTGGAGGCCAAGTCAATGGGTATTTTTAAAGCGGAGATTGACAGGTTCCTGATCAGTAAGGGTGTCAAAAGTTATGAGAAGAAGGCAGGAGAATGGAGCTAAGAGGGATAGATAGATCAGCCATTATTGAATGGCAGAGTAAACTCGATGGGCTGAATGGTCTAAATGTGCTCCTATTACATGAACATGAAAATAACTGTTTGTGTCACTCAGCCTGAATCGTGGCACTTAAGCTTGAGTTCAAGACGTGCTGCCTATGACATTTCGCCAGAACTGCCAGTGATATTTCCTTGAACCGACTAGATATCTGTCTGATACCTGACCCTAACTCAGCCCCAGAGCTGATCACCAAACTCTGCCACTGCTACTTGCATGATTGTTGAGTCTACTCTCCCACCAACTCTGTTGTCCCGCCAACGGGAGGTTCCTTGAGTACTGACAGACTCTGGTCATCTTTACATCATAAGTCCTAACCCCACAATCCTTCAAAATGATCGAACTTGGCAAAAAATGGCATATTCCTGTTCAGGGTCTATCAAGAAATAGATTTATGAGGCTGGATGTGGGGTCAGGGCTTGCAAGAGAAGGTGAGGATGGGTTGGGGGTTGAGCAGTAATCAGGATGATTGCCTCAATTGGCTGTGGTGGGTCAACAAGTAGTCACAGGGAGGTAGTATGAGTTCAGTCTAGTTGGGGATACTTAGTCAGTGGCCAGCGAGTATTAGTAATTAATGGGTGTGCTACAAGACCCAATTTCTTGTTAAATTTCTGTTTAGATTTGAGCTGCATTTTTTATCATAGGATGATGGAGGGTCTCGACCTGAAACGTCACCTATTCCTTTTCTCCACAGATGCTGCCTGACCCACTGAGTTACTCCCACTGTAAGCCAACTGTAAGCCAACATCTGCAGTTCCTTCTTACACATCATAGGATATAATTTGGTCATAGTGATATCAGACTTTATTCGTGGGATGGGGGGGATGGGGGAGGGGAGGTAGGAGGGAGTGTAGGGGGACGGGCACTACCAGTCTCAGATCCAGTTTATACAATGACCCTTGTCTCTTGCAACTGATCGAGGCACTGCTGGAGAAAAATCATATCCACTGATGTCTACATATTACCTTCCCTTTGTGATAGATTAGAATGAACTGCCGTGCATTATTCAGGAAGAGTGTAGTACAACCATGCCTAACACCTGAAAGATGTTTCTTTTTAACAAGTGATGTTATCACTTATCATTAGGGTTTCATTGTGCATCCCTGTGTCTGATCAGCTGCACTGGATTAGAGGTGCAAAGCAAGCCTGGGCCTATGTATTCTTCTAGCTATCTATTGATCACGGAACTGGAAAAAGCATAGCAGCAAATATTCTTACTAATACCTCAATGCAGCTCCCTCTAGAAAGAGGTGAGACATTCTATCACACAGACCGACTGTTTCTATGCACTTTGTATTAATTGGGGTTTCTCTCGTTTATTATATTGTTTACAAAGTACTATGTTTACATAGTCTGTTGTGCTGAGGTAAGGCAATACTTTACTGAACTATATGCAAAAAAATAATTCCACTGTAGGTATGTACATATGACAATAAAAAACCTTTGAACCATTGACCCATTGAACAATTGAACTCCATTGACCATGGGATTGAGATCATTCAATCTCCAGGCCAATCCCAACCATACAGTCACACACTCCAGATAGGTTCTGAACTACATAGTCTTGGGGGTATTTTGCACCAATATTGTTTGTTTGTTTTTTATTTGTATATATGTCTGTATGTGTGTGTGTGTGTGTGTGTGTGTGTGTGTGTGTGTGTGTGTGTGTGTGTGTGTGTATATATATATATATATATATATATATATATATATATATATATATATATATATATATATATATATATATATATACACACACACACACACATATACATACACACTCTGAACTTATTTTTCTCTTGTTTATTATATTGTTTACAAAGTACTATGTTTACTCTCTTGTTTATTATATTGTTTACAAAGTACTATGTTTACATAGTCTGTTGTGCATGTAAGAATTCCATTGTTCGCTCTGGGACATATGACAATGAAACACTCTTGACATATCTCTTCCCAGGATGTGAAACTTTGTGGAGTTACTCTCTGAAGAATACCCATTTTAGAATATATTTAAAGAAGCTAACTATTCAAATTATGTTCTTTATGTCACTTCTTAATTCATATTTCAGATACAATTAAAGTTGAATTTGCAACAAAGGGACACAAATTGCTGGAATAACCCAGCGGGTCAGGCAGCATCTCTGGAGAGCATGGATAGGTGACGTTTGGGGTTGGAACCCTTTCTTTTGTGTAAACCAGTATCTGCAGTTCCTTGTAAGTTCCTTGTATAGTTAGGCACTATATGTTCTTATTACCCATAGCTAATTAAACAAGAAAATACATTTACCAAAAATTAGATGAACTCAAAATATTTTGAAGAAATATCCAAAATATAATTTTGTTTGCTGTTCTCCTTTTTTCCAAAAATAATTTTCCATGTTCAACATAAATAAAATTAATTAATTATTGCTGTGCTCTACATCTTATGCTTTACTCAACAAAATAATGAGAACATAAGAAGTTAGAACATGTGTGAGAAAGGGAAACAATCAGCGGGGAAATAAATATCGGGAAGGGCGCAAACACCAAGGCCTCGTCTCATTCTTAATGCTGATTGCAATGTTCGACCCAGGCCATTGCTAATGGTGCCATGTCTGCTCTGGCCAGGAATGGGAGGTTGGGGGTATGGGGGGGAGGGTGTTGGTGGAGTGGTAATTTGTCTAGGTTGGATGTGTTCCATTCTTCATGGAAGGATCTCCAACAACCTTACAATCTTCAGAGAACGTTCATCTACATATGGGATAGGGGACATTTGCTAAATCAAAGGGGTGGCACAGTGGCTCAGTTGGTAGAGCTGCTGCCTCAGAGCATCAGAGACCCTGGTTCGATCCTGACCTTGGGTGCTGTCTGCGTGGAATTTGCCCTTCTCCCTGTGAACGCGTGGGTTTCCTCTGGATGCTCCGGTTTCTTCCCACATCCCAAAAAGGCGCGTGTTTGTAGGTCACTCTAAATTGTATAGGGAGTGGATGAGAAATATATTCATCATGATTTTTAGTCTATCGATCACGATAAGTTTATATCTGGTGAAAGCCTGCTGATATGTGCACAATGCTGCTTTCTTCTTGGCAATTTGCCATTGGACAATAGACGCTAATCTGCAGCAGTCCAACGTGGCATTTCGATCCAGTGGGAATCACAAAGTTAATGAATGAAATAAATCACAGCTTCCCTACAGCATCTGGGCATTGGCAAATTAAAGGAGTAGGAAAAACAATGTAAAGATCATGGATTGAGAAAGACTTAGATTAACCTCGCAACACAGTGGGCATTGCCCAAACAAGCATCGTGTGAAGTTTAGCTTTAAGGCATAAAGAGAAAGAATGAAGGGAACACAAAGAACAATCAAATTGTCGAGAAATATGTCATTGAACATGAAAGGTGAGGCAGAAGACAGTGCAAAGGCAAATTCACAACTGACAGGGTCAGAAATCGAATCAGGCAAAGCAGCTAAACTAATTTCACTCCCCCTTAACTAGCAATGCCTTTTAAAGCGTTAAGTTTCCTTATTTATCTTAAACAGCCCAATTTTCCCAATAACTCAGCTCTTATTAATCGCAGCAAAGAAACTGGAACACAACTGTTCCAATTTTACACCATCTTGGACAAAATGGATGTTCTTATTTCATACAAATTTTAAAAGAATAATAATATCTGACGGAACGTCAATATTGAATTTAATTTGCTCTTTTATATATAGTGTGTTATTTCAGAAGTTATGGGAACAGATTTAGGCCATTCGGCCCATCAAGTCTACTCCGCCATTTAATCAATGCTGATCTATCTTTCCCTCTCAACCCCATTCTCCTACCTTCTGCCCATAATCCCTGACACTCGCACTAATCATGATTTCAGGGAATGTTTTGGTAATTTGGATCAAGGGAGAACCATTGAAAACACCCACCCGATGGGATGTGAGGATATTTTAACCCAAGTTTGTTAATATATTTCACCTACGTCAATAGTTGACTGACCAATTACTGAAGGCTTTTAACAGATGTTAATGAATTCACAGGTCACCCTGTTGTTTTAAGTTCTTACTCAATTTATATAGATTCTTGATTAGTACGGGTGTCAGGGATTATGGGGAGAAGGCCGGAGAATGGGGTTAAAAGGGAAATATAGATCAGCCACGAGTGAATGGTGGAGTAGACTTGATGGGTCGAATAGCCTAATTCTGCTGCTAACACTTGTGAACTTATGAACATTAACATTTTGGAAAAAGAGTCTTATCAGTTCTTCCAGCATTCTGTGTTTTAAAACATATTCTCATGATTTTAATCCCCTGATGTCTCCTTGAGATTGATATACATAGGATTTTTCAGTACTGCGGATCTACTCGTGGACAACTGCCTGTAGCAACAAAAATGTTCAAAACCACTGATGCATATTAGTTCCAAACAAAACAAAAGCAGCCTAAAAAAACTTGGAAGCAACAACTGAGCTCTTATGACTGATAGCACACTTCAAAACCCTTCTATTATTAGGGAAAGAAATTACTCGGGTATCAAAGTCTTACTAGGTGTAAAATAAGTTAGTGCATCAATGCAGGCCGAGGGAAGTGAAAAAGGTCCCGGGCAGCTGTATTTACAGCACAGAGATAAACATGGTTTGATGGTTGAACGCCACAGAAATGACAAGGGAAGTCCTCATTCTCCCCCAGGCCATTGATGATGTGTAGTACCCGTCCCCAACATGCAGAGATGTCAAGGCTGGAGAATGAAACTGCAAAGATTTTTAATAGAAGTGAAGGTGGGTGACGTGATCATTTCAACAACCCACATAGATTTTTGAAGAAAAGCAGCAACAGCCTTCTGAGGCAGATACAATAGTGGCATTTAAGAGGCCCTTCAATAGGCACATCGCTATGCAGAGAATGGAGGGATATGGATCATGTGGAGGTAGATGGGATTATTTTATCTCAGCATCTGGTTCGGCATAGATATTGTGGGCCGAAGGGCTTGTTCCAGTGCTGTACTGTTCTGTGTTCTACGAGATAATTCACTTGAGTGACACCTTCTGCTTCCACTTCCTCCCTAACTTCCTTCAGACATAAGCCTGAAGCTTTATTTTTGTTTTTTCTGGCTTTCCTTCTCAGCCCTTCTCTCCACCTGTCCATCATACTAACCTGCTGTATTTTTGATAGCAGTCCCCACTCGACATCCATTCCTGATTTCCACGTGAGTTTGCACAACACCTGGCGCCCTGTCCTCAGGTGAAGGAACCATGATTTTTAAAACAACCTTCCTTAAAACAATCACATCCTGACTATCATTCCAAACTGCCTCTCTGCTTCAAGTCTACCGTTCAAGACCTTTCCAAAGGCCTTCCACAGTTCCAAAGCCCTTAAAAGATGTCACTTCCCAGTCTTTCCTGCAGCTCCTATCTTAAATATCTTGTATCAAGGTTCCACCTCTGTTATTGAGTCAAGATACCTTGATTTGACTTGAGTGGGAGAAGTGATGGGGGGAGGGGTTGTTAGATGGTTACTTAGCTAAAATTGGGTAATTCAATGTTCGTACCATTAGGTTACAAGCTGCCCAAATCCTTTTATCCCTTCTCTACTCTGTGTCCCACCTGGATGTGCACCCATTTCTCCTTTTCCCGTTCTATTCCACCCGTTCCACATACATTCCGTCCTCTGGCTTCACATTTTGCATGTCTTCTATCCTTATCACTTTATTTCACATGTTTTATCTTTTCATCCCATGCCTATGTCCTACCATTTGGCAAACAGAAACCCCCCTCACCTGTATCTACCTATCACTTACCAGGCATTGTCCCACCTCATTTCTCATCCAACTTTCGCCCCCTTTTACAAACAGTTCAAAGAAGAGTCCCAACCAGAATCCGTTTTTCCATGGTCTCCAGAGGCGATGCCAGACTGGTTGAGTTAATCCAACATTTTTTGTGTCTTATTTCCTATATGACTTTGCATATTAAGCTATACCTCCTGATTGTCTTCTGTTTTGTTGCAAACTTTGTTAAATTAACTAACTATCATTCTCCAACCCTTCTCTTCTCCCATCCATCTCAATGGCACTCACTTGATTCCCTATTCAAATATATCCAGAGCATTTTCTGCAATGTGTTCACTTCATTCATCTACAGTGCCACCTCAGCAAATCCCATGAGATCCAGCTCGTGTTCTTTTATTTTCCTCATTTGTCTTGGTCTATTTGCTCAAACCATACCTGATCTGTTGTACTTTCTGCAGAGATGTGCATAGGAATTTACATTTGCCATATTTCGGAAGGCCACATGCACACATTCTTCATGTCTCTGTATGAAGGTGCACCCACATGTGGGTGGTATGATGGCGAAGCGGTAGAGCTACTGCCTTACAGCGCCAGAGACTCAGGTTCGATCCTGACCTCGGGTTCTTGTTTGTACGGAGTTTGTATGTTCTCCCTCTGACCGCGTGGGTTTTCTCCAAGGTATTCGGTTTCCTTCCACACTCCACACTGTTGCTCAGCAGCCAAAAATCTGTAGCCTCCCTTTGATCTGGTATTTTGTTGGTTCACATGCTTGATCAATGGTGTTTTATCATTAATGTTTTATTATTATTAATGTTTAGTGTTTTCTGACTCATTCGTAACTGTCACTGTATGTCATGTTGTTACTTGTGGGCGGAGCACCAAGGCAAACTCCTTGTACGTGAATACTTGGCCAATAAACTTACTTACTTACTCAAAGACATACAGGTTTGTAGGTTAATTGGCTTGGTATAAATGTAAATTGTCTCTCGTGTGTTTAGGATGGTGTTAATGTGCAGGGATCGCTGGTTGGTGCAGATTCAGTGGCCGACGGGCTTGTTTCCATGCTGTATAAACTAAATTAAACACACCCTTAACCTTATATAGTGTATAATTTGGGATAATTATTGAAAGGGAGTATTGCACACTCTATCTTGACTCTCTCCTCCATTTCATCTCCTGCATTTTTGAACGCACTCTGACTTAATGTTGTTACCAGATGCTATACCTACGCAAGTTATCTCCTAAATTAATCACAAGGAGTCATCTAAATCTTAGCATGAACTGAAGGTCAAAGTCACAACTTGCTCCTTATTCCTCACAGTCTTTTCAGCCTTAAGCCGATGGATAAAGTGCACACCAATTGCGCATTGAAACAGAAAATATGTGAGCCCCACACAGTCAGGCACTGAAGAAAGTTTGTCTTGTATCTGTGATAATAATGATATCAAATGCTCTCAAATCATGTTGGCTGAATATGAAAGCACTATGATGAGAGGGAGCCAGAGAATGAGTAACCCAAAATAAATGTTGTCACTTTAATTCCTTGTGTCATTAGTTTAGTTTAGTTTAGGGATGCAGCGTGAACACAGGCCCTTTGGCCCAAAGGGTCCGCAACGACCAGCAAACCCCGCATGTTAACACTGCCCTGCACACACTAAGGATAATTTTTACATTTATACCAAGCCAATTAACCTACAAACCCGTACATTATCGGAGTGTAGAAGGAAACCGGAGATCCTGAGAAAATCCACGCAGGCCACGGGGAGAACCTACAAACTCCGTACAGACAAGCATCCATAGTCAGGCTCGAACCCGGATATCTGGCACTGTAGGGTTGTATCTCTACTGCTACGCTACCATGCCGCCCTAAACTTGTGAACTAAAGATCCCTGCTACCTGCTTTGACAGAGAGCATTTGCTTAAGGAATCATTCCTTAATGAAAAAACAGATGCTTTTTGTTCAAATGTGATTTACTTTTTTTCAGATAATTTTAAAATTTTCCTCATCTTTCAATATTGCCTAACTTTGTGTGCGCAAAGAAAACTTACAGTGTAAAATAGTTGCCTTGCATTGAGGCTATGACTAACTCATGAGCAGGCCGTAGGTTTTATTCAGTGTCTGTGCTGAATAAATAAAACAAACAATGTATTTTGCAGCATCTTGTATTTTGCTTGGGCAGCTTACAACCCAGTGGTATGAATATTGATTTCTCTAACTTCAAGAAACCCTTGCATCCCTCCCTCTTCATCCCTCCCCCACCCAAGTTGTACCCGCTTCAAATCCGTCTTATTGGGTGTCATTGTCTATACTCGATTTCACCTAGGCCACAGCTAACAATGGCCTGTTTGCTTTATCACCGTTACTTTTTTGTATATCTTTCGTTGATTTGTTCTATATCTCTCTACATCACCATCTATATCTCTCGTTTCCCTTTCCCCAGACTTTAGGTCTCAAGGGGGTCTCGACCTGAAACGTCATCTAGTCCTTTTCTCCAGAGATGCTGTCTGACATGCTGAGTTACTCCAGCTTTTTGTGTCTATCGTCAACGTTTTTTGCCTCATTCATTGATTGGAATGCAAAGCAGGGAAACACGCCACTCAGCCCACCTAGTCCACGTTGACCATCAATCATCCATTCAAACTAGGTCTATGCTATCCCACTTACTCATCCACCATACAAATTACGATCAATTTACAGTGACCAATTAACCTACAAACCGACCATGCCTTTGGAATGTGGAAGGAAACCAGAGCAGCTGGAGGAAACCCACATTGTCACAAGATCATTCAAATCCGCACAGTCACCGGAATCAAACTCAGTCTCCGGCCTTGTGAGGCAGCAGCACTAACAGCACGATAAAGCCCCTGTCCCATTTTCATGACCTAATTTGCGACCTCTAACAACCTTAAACGACCTAAAATAAAATCAAGGTCATGGTAACCTACAACCTCCTACGATCTTCCACGACTATATCTACGACCTCCTACGAACGACTATATCTACAACCTCCTACGACTACGTTAAGGACCTCCCACGACTATGTTGAAGACCTCCCACGACTATGAAGAAGACATCCTTCGATCTCCTTCGACTATGTTGAAGACTGGCTCCGACCATATACTATTTACTGCTGTATGCAGTAGCCCTTTTGTTTCAGCAGCCTTTTAAGAAAGGCAGAAGGGGACGCACAAGAAGAGGTCTCAATGAGTGAATGGAGATGTTGTGATGGACTGTCCCAGTACACCAGATGACTGGAAGAGAGTGGCACTGGGCTTTGAAAAAAGATGGAACTTTAAGTACACATGTGAGGCAGTGGATGGCAAGCATGCCATTCTTGTCAATGTCCCTGTAACCCTCATTTTCCTTTTCGTACAGGATGGCATTCTGCTGGAACCATTCCTCAAAGTCCCCCTCCTGCTGCCTGGTGAAGGTGTAGGGCATAACCTTCCTCCAGCCCTCCCTCACCACCAATGGGGCATCTGCCTCTGAAGCTGTGTCAGACACAGGAGAAAGGGCTGCTTTGCTGCCTTCAAATGAGGCAGTGAAGGATGGGGTGGTGGTGGTGGGGACATATAGTACCACCCTGGTCTCCTCCAGGGGTCTCTCATGCAGGGCTACCTCCTCCTGCACTATCACCTCCTGTGACATCACCTCCTGCCACTCCTACTCTTGGGTGGGCAACGCCTGCGTGGCAGGTTTTTTTAGGGTTGTGCCCTCTCCCTGCACTGCTGCCTTTTTGGTGCCATGTCTAAAACACCAAGTCTCCTCTCCAAAAAACTCTCCCGCTATGAATGAACATGCCTTGGAGTGACAGAGGTGACGTTCTTCTGTTTAAATTACCTTTTTTCTCATACTGATCTTTTTTTCACCCCAGAGCTATTACCTTCGACCACCTCCAACCACCTCCGACTACCTACGACTTCCATCATGGCCTAATACGACCCACCTACGACCCACCTACAAGTAAAAAGTATCGATTTTTTCCATGCCGACCTTTTTGTTACTCGTGAACATTTTTTATCAGGCTAGAAATAACGCCGCGACCTACTTGATGCCACGAGTACCTACGACTAGCATCCCGACTTGCTAGACCTACCTATGACCTCCTACGACCTCCTATGACCTCGTGGCGACTATGCTGCGAGTATGAGTGAAGGGCAAACTCGGCAGAGGTCATGAATTAGGTCGTGAAAGTGGGACAGGGGCTTTACATTGTAAAATGTGTGTGCTTTGGAGCTATTATACATTGCGAAAAAAACAAGCAATGTCTATATTAATTACCACCTCAAGCAGTGCCATATCATCTTTTCTGAAGAAGGGTCTCGACCCGAAATTGTTTTCTTTGCTCCATAGATGCTGCCTCACCCGCTGAGTTTCTCCGGCATTTTTGCCTACCTTTTCCAGCATCCGCAGTTCCTTCTTAAACATATTTTTAAATATGTTTACTTATTTATATTACCCCGCGCAGGCCCAATCCAACAGCTGAACAACTGCGCCACCGACGACCAGAACGCTGACTGAAGATCGGAACGCGCCCCGGTAGGCCCAACTCGCCCCACAGGCCTCCCAGGGGACTGCAGTGAAGCTGGGCGACGAGGTCTGGCTGGGCTGAAGGAGCCTCAGCGATGGTGGTGATGGGAGCCTTGGCGATGACAGCGGGAGACTCGGTGGTGGCAGCGGGTGCCTCAGCGGTAGCGGGAGCCTCGGCAGCAGTGGGAGCCTCGGCAGCAGTGGGAGCCTCGGCGGCAGCAGGGGGCTTGTCGTCAACGTGGGCCTCAGCGGCAATGGGAGCTTCGGTGGCGGTGGGGCTTCGCGGTCGATGAGCGTGAGTGGGGACGAGGAAGACAATCAGGACCTGGTGTGAGGGGCCGCCATGAAGAACATTGGGGACCCGATGTGGGGGACCGCAGTGAGGAACGGTGGGAGAGCAAAGGGGGACCCGGTATGGAGGAGTGGGGGGGGGGGGGGCACTCAAGCTTAGAATCCTCTGCCCAGGGGATAAGTCTGTGTTTGTTTTTTTTTGGTTCTTCATTTGTTCCGGTGAAGTCGCTGTGCATACGGCAGCCAGCCAACTTGTCTTTTTCTTTTTGTTCTCACTTTTAATTTCAAGTTTTTGTGTACCTTGTGTGTTGTGACTGTTGGCAGACCAATTTCCGTCTGGGGATGAATACAGTTTTATCGTATCGTATCGTATAATTATGTGCATGGTTTAAAACACTGCCAGAGTAGTACTACGATCATTTAATAATCAGCCAACCAATGATTGTGTACAGATTCTCTAAAGAAGGGCCCCGCATATTCAGACCACTACTAGGATGGACTTTTGTTGCTGAAATAAGCTCATAAGTGACAAGAGCAGGATTATGATATTCGGCCCATCAATCATGGCTGATCTATCTATCCTTCTTAACCACATTTTCCTGCCATCTTCCCATAACACCCGTACTAATCAAGAATCTGCCTTAAAAATATCCATTGACTTGGCCTCCACAGGTTTCTGTGGCAATGAATTCCACCGATTCACCACACTCTGACTAAAGAAATTCCTCCTCATCTCCTTCCAAAAGGAACATCCTTTAATTTTGAGGTTGTGCCATCTGGTACTAGACTTCCCCACAAATGGAAAATCAGCCATGATCACATTGAATGGTGGTGTTGCCTCGAAGGGCCAAATGGCCTAATCATGCACCTATTGTCTATTGTCTAACTTCTCCAATCCACTCGATCCAGGCCTTTCACTATTCAATAAATATCAATGAGGTCCCTGGTCATCCTTCTAAACTCCAGCGAGTAGTGGCTCAGCACCGTCAAATGCTCCACACATGTTAACTCACTCATTCTCGTAAAGCTCCTCTGGACCCTCTCCACCGCCAGTACAGAATGATCTACTCCTAACCACATCACATTCCACAGTCCATATCTCTGAAAATACTCAGTGTGAAAACCTTCAGACTTACAGTGTACTCTTCTATTCTAAAAAGAACGTACTGACAGAGACTAAACAGCCACGTCTGTAGCTGAGGAATAAGATGATCTTTGCCCATTGAACTAAAAAAAAATGCCAGAGTGTTTGTATTACTAGCCCCAGTATTACTATTTAATTATTTTTGTCAAATAGTCATGTTAACTTCATGCAAACGCAGACAGTGAACATCAGCTTATGATTTGACATGTTATTTTATCATTTTGCAAAATGTTGAATCTGCGCCATGTCAGATCTCAGTTACTGATTTAAGCCCGAAGAAATGCAAGAGACAACCCTGAAAAACTATCCCAAACCGTGGTATCAACCTCGAAAATGTCTCAATGAACACTACACAATTTACCAAAGAGATCATTACTTTATTAAAACTTAACACAAAACACTTAAAGTAACTCATGTGAATAATTCATATACTGCCCTGAGTTTATTCATAGATCCAAGCAGAAGTACCATGATCACGCTGTCGTGAGCTTAAAATGAATGCATGGTTCAGCCTTGTATTGCAATCGAACAGGACCTACACCTTACTTTTTTAGTTTAGTTTATTATCGTTACGTGTATTGAGGTACAGTGAAAAGTTGTTTTTGCGTGGTATCCAGTCAGCAGAAAAACAATACGATTACAATAGAGCCATTTACATGATAAGGGGATAATGTTTAGAGCAAGGTAAAGCCAGCAAAGTCTGATCAAGGATAGTCCGAGGGTCGCCAAAAAGGTAGATAGTAGTTCAGCACTGCTCTCTGGTTGTGGTAGGATGATTCAGTTGCCCTATAACAGCTGGGAAGAAAATGTTCCTGAATCTGGAGGTGTGCGTTTTCACACTTCCACACATTTTGCCTGATGGGAGAGGGGTAAAGAGGGAGTGGCCAGGGTGCGACTCCGCTTGAATATGCTGCTGGCCTTGCTGAGGAAAGGTATTAGTGCTCTCTCAGTATTTACCAAATACACAATCATTCTCTGCTAGCTTATCATGAGTTTATTCTAGTTTTCACTGCATAATGAAGGAAAGATTGAACACACATGTACAGCAGGAACAAGATACTCCTGAAAAAAAAAAGCCATATTAGAGCAAAAAAAAAAGCTTGGCAACGCACAGCTGGGTGATTGGTTACAGCTGGGTGCAAGTCTTGCACAGGAAAGCTGAAAGGAAACGCTATACCATTGGATGCAGAATGAGGCAGAGGAACAAAGCCTCATGAATTCCTCCAAAAATCTTTTTGGTCATTTATTCAGTTAATTCTTAAGTTCTTGATTCTACCTCGTTCGAAAATGAACCAAGCAAAATTCTCAATCAGGTTGGGACTGTTTCCAGCATATCTTGCCATCGCAGTCTTTTTCGGACAAGATGTAGCATCGCCAACCGTGCCGTAACTATCGCATGTGACTGCTTTCTATTCAATTAATAAAAGATCCCACAAAATGAAGCACAAAGAAGAAAAATATTAATGCATTTCAAGTTATCTTACTGGCAGCTGTTTCACCCTCTTAAAAAAAGACTAGGCAGAAAGAAAAACTGGGAAGGAAGTCAAGGAATTGACAAAATTGCTGTTGCATATACATAGGAATTTCCTTAACCCTTTGACTACTGGACCAACCATTCACCTCCAAAAAGTATACGTATGAAAAATATTAAATAAATATTTTAGGTGCAAAAGATGTGTAGAAATCCTTTTTACTGATTAAATCAAACGCACCAGGGAAATGCAAATAACTGCAGATGCTGGAATCTGGTGAAAAACACAAAGTGCTGGAGAAACGCAACAGATCATGCAGCATCTGTGGAAGGAATCAGTCTGAAGATTTGTCCTGACCCAAAAAGTCGCCTATCTATTCCTTCCACAGATGTTGCTTGACCTGCTGAGTTACTGCAACACTTTAGATTTTACGAAATGTCCCAAATATATTGTAAATGACAGGCTGGTGATGACTGGTTTATAACTCAGCTCTTAAAGGGTTCCTGTAATGACCATTTATTTGTTTGAGGAATAACACGTTGGGTAATTTTGTGCATCGTTTATAGGCCAGTTTGATTTAATGTGTATAGTGCCTCAACTTTATATTTAAATAATTGTGCATCGCAATTAAAGTCTGGAATCACTCAAAGTAAGACGCAAGCTTCTTTCCAAGGCACACAGTCCTAACATATGGATGCCACATATGGTGCATTGCAGAAAGCCAAGTTTAAAATGTTTCCAGGCTGAAAATGGGCATTTTGAGAATTTTATAAACTTAACTCCCTCAGTCTTACTATTAGTTGCTATCTGTCCCGTCAAATCCATGATAACAGCAAAGTGCATACAGTGTTTGGGGTTTAATAAACGTGTTTCCACTGTTGGGCAGAATATTTAAACCTGTCAGTCTCATGTTAATCAAATTAAGTATCAGTCCAAGAGCCTAGTGCCAGCCCTGTATTTTCCAGCGATTTGCTAATACTCAGAGATCAATATTTTCATTGAGTCAAGAACTTTACTTGGTTACATATGAGGATATTCCGATCACTTTGCTAGTTGCAACACAAGCAAAGTTATTTCAGCTGCTCAAGGCGATAGAGATTAAAGTTAAGGGCTTTCATTAGAACATAGAACAGTACAGCACAGAGACAAACCCTTCGGCCCACAATGAACACATTGGCAAGATTAACCAATCTCATCTGCCTGCACTTGATCCACATCCCTCAATTCCCTGCATATCCATGTGCTAATCTAAAAGCCTTTAAAATGCCATTATCTTATCTGCCCCCTCCATCGCCTACCCTGGCAGAATGTTTCAGGCATCCACCGCTCACTGTGTAAAAAACCTGCGCCACACACCTCCATTCATACTATAGGAGATACTAGACTAAGTGGGACCCGTTGGGTCCCATGTTCACACGGGAGGGCTGGTCCCCCAACGCAATATTCCACCTCTCCACCAAGTCCAACATTGGTGGTCAAAGGGGGATGGTGCTTTCTGGAGCACTAGTATGGGTGTTGTGGGCTGAAGGAACTGGTTTCCAGAGAGCTAGTATGGGAATTGTGGGCCAAATGGATTATTGTGGTGGCAGTTCAGTCACTCAGGCCTGATGTGCTGACAGCTCACTCACGGTTGCTGGACTGGCAGTTGATTCATGGCTATTTCTTGAAATTCCATTTCAAGTAGGGTGCAAGGCTACCAAATGCAAGTGCAGTTTCATACCATTGAAGCAGGGTGCAAGACAACCAAATTCAAGTGTAGTTTCATACCATTTCAAGCAGGGTGCAAGGCCACCAAATTCAAGTGCAGTTCCTGACCACTTCAAGCAGGGTGCAAGGCAACAAAATTCAAGTGCAGTTTCACACCACTTCAAGCAGGGTGCAAGCCATCAAATTCAAGTGCAGTTTCATGCCATTTCAAGCAGTGCAAGGCCACCAAATTCATGTGCAGTTTCATACCATTTCAAGCAGGGTGAAACCACCATAAAACCACACAAAACACCACATAAACACTACACTCACAGTTCAGTAGACATTCAGTGTGTTCAGTTGATTCGCAGCTCAGACAGAGTCATGACCTCTCCCTGCCCCATCTTGCAGATACTGGGCCACACCCACACTTCCTGGTTTATAATCCCTTCCCCTCCCCCTCCCACAGGAAGGAGCGTGACTTTCATGGAATGATTGACAGGAGAGAGATTCTCAACATTTTTTAAACACTAATAACACTTTTATTTTTCATTGATGGGAAGAATCCTTTGCACCTGATGAGCGGAGGGGGACTGAGTAAGATGGCCAAAAATCACAGCTGTAAGTGGTGGCATTTAATCTAAAATCAATATACAGTGCAAACAAGTTTCCACCACCAACAGCCATTTGCAGTGCTTCACTTCAAACCAACCACCACCAACAGCCATTTGCAGTGCTTCACTTCAAACCAACCACCAACAGCCATTTTCATTTTCAAACCACATTAAGGGCACTCAAGGTCAGTAAAACCACACTCACAGTTTAGTAGACAAGACTTCCGGTGGCGCTATGGAGTAGGCAGACTCACGCCATTTAGCTCCGAAAAAACTGTAGAAAAAAACGGGGGAAAAAATCGAGACTTACCTGCTCAACATCGCAACCGACTGACTGCAGCAAGCCTGTGACGTCATCAGGCTCGCGACGAAACCGACGGTATGTTTCCACAACGTACCCCTCCCCCCAAATCGGAAAAAAAAACGGTAGGGCCAGGGAAGTAGGCCCAACCGAAGCCTCGGCCTCAGTTTTAACAGCATCCCAAGAAGAGATCTCAAGAGAAAAAAAGTCAGATGTGGAAGAACTAAGAAGTTTCCTTGCCTCAGAAATTTCAAAAATAATGGCAGAATTTAAAAAAACTCAAAAATGATTTTAAAGATGAATTGAAAACTTTTAAAAAAGAAATTAAAGAAGAAATTAAAGAAGAAATTAAGAAAGATATTGCTGTTTTCGTACAGAAACAATTGGACTCCTGGAAGATGATCATGGAAGAAAATCTAAATAAAAAGATTGATGAGGTAAATGTTAAACTCAATCTGATGGAATCAGTATTTAATTCGAAGCTGGAGCCCATCTCTCAGGCACTAGAACAACAACAACAATCCGTAATCGAACTAGAGGGAATTGCTGAAACATGCTCTGAAACTACAAGCAAGCTTCTCTCCGAGAACAAGCGTTTATCGGACTTATTGCATAAAATAACCGAAAAATGCATTGACTTGGAGACGCCAGAACCTAAGAATTATCGGTGTCCGGGAAGGAAGAGAGGGGAACCAGGACCCTCGTGAATTTGCTGCAGATCTACTGAAGAAAGTTTTAAATCTGGATAAAGCACCTTTACTGGCTCGGGCACAGAGAGCACTGAGACGCCGTCCAGGGGCGGATGCCCCTCCAAGACAACTGATAGTGAAGGTGCAATATGACCATGTCTTGGATGACATGATGAAGAAAATTGTTCGCAGCAGAAATCTTGATTTTGAAGGAGACAAGATCAGCATATTTCGAGACTACCCGGCGGAGGTTGCCAAGAAAAGAGCATTGTTTACAGACCCAAGAAGAATACTTAAGAACGTTAATAACCTGAGATATGGACTGATGTACCCTGCAACATTGAGAATCACCTACGACCACAAAGGATACTTCTTTACTAACCACACAGAGGCTTTTAAATTTGCAAAGAAGATTGAGGCCACTGAAAAGATTGAAATTAGCGAGGACGAGAATGAAAAAGAGGACAATGAGGATTAATACTTAACATTAAATATACGCGATAATATTGGATTCGGTACCTTATTGAGAAGAAACTGAACTTTAAATTACTATACTTAAGGATTGTTATGAATTTAGAATGAAATTGATCATCGTTATATAATATTTTATATTATTGTATTAACTATTATTAATCATAATAATTAATCATTATCAATTATAGTTAATTGGATTAATTCAGAATTAGTTAAAAGGATGAACCATAAGATGATTAAAATAGAAGATGAAGGTTTAACCCTAGATATTGATACTATTTAGACTAATCATGGACTAATACTTTAGTTATATGAAACTAATATTTTATTAACTTTGAGATTAATAATTATTCCATTATTGGAATATATCTATTACTCCCTCCCCCCGCATAATGTTTTTCTTTACTGAATTTGAATTTTTCCTTCAAGGAAAGAACGGAGCTAGTAACATTTTATTTACCAAAAGCTACGGAAGTCTTTAGATGCCTAGCCACATTAGGATGGCTATCACTAACTATACTAACTATAGATGTAGTATTTTTCTTTCTTTCACACTTCACTAACATAATAACCACTTATCTTTTCTATTTTGTAGTATGTTATAATCAGTATAATCTTTATTTAGAATGGAATTATAATTGTTATTCAAGGAGATATGACCGAGAAGAAAACCTACAAGATCTGAAATGCATCTATCTGAGATCCAGGTGTAAGGTATGGTTTAACATGCTGAATCATCTACTCCATTATAGACCACCCTAATCATGATGCAAGATGTAAAAGTGAACACTGGGGGTGTAGGAATTACATTTTGCAGTTGGAATGTTAAGGGAATTAATGAACCCATTAAGAGAGGCAAAGTATTAACTCACCTAAAATCGCTCAAAACAGACATAATTTTCCTCCAAGAGACTCACCTTAAAAAGGAAGCGCAATACAGATTGAAAACAAAATGGATTGCCCAAACGTATCATTCCTCATTCACACATAAATCTAGAGGAGTTGCAATTCTAATTCGTAAAGTTATACCTTTTAAACATATATCAACTACAGAAGATACTGATGGTAGATATATCTAAGTAGTAGGCGAATTATATTCAAAAAAAGTGACTCTCCTTAATATATATGGACCCAATTTTGATAGTCCACGGTTTTTCAAGAGAATACTGAATATTATTCCGGAATGTACACAAAATAATTTAATAATTGGTGGAGATTTAAATTGTACACTGGATCCATATTTCGACAGATCATCAACTCAGAGAAAGTCAAAATCTCAGTCAAGTGAATTTTTAAACTCATATATAAATAATACCAATATTAAGGATATCTGGAGAATTGAAAACCCATCCGGAAGGGAATACTCATTTTACTCATCTATGCATAAAACATATTCAAGGATTGATTATTTCTCTTATAGATTATTTCTCTACCACACTCACAGTTTAGTAGACATGTGTTCAGTGTTATTCAAAGCTCAGACTAAGAGACGTGACCCTCTCGCTCCCCCATTTTGCAGAGATTGACTGAGATACTCAACACATCCAGGTTTTATGGTCCCTCCGGAAGGGGCATGGCTTCAGGAGGGAAAATCTCAACGTTTTTTAAACACTAATAACTCTTTATTTTTCATCGATGGGAAAAATCCTCTTGTCCTGCACAGCAGAGGGTGACTCTGAGTGAGATGGCCAAAAATCACAGCCGTAAGTGGCAACGTTTTTCTAAAATCAATATACAGAACAACAGGAAGTGGCCAAGATCAGACTTTTAGTAATATAGACATTGCCTTAAGATCAGTCTTTGTACTGTGAGCAATCAAAGGATTCACATGCACGTATTTCATTTTTATTTATGAGTTTAGTGAGAGCATAATTCAATGAAAATAAAAGGCGGCATCATGGTGGCACAGCAGTAGAGGTTGCTGCCTTACAGCACTTGCAATGCCACAGGCCCGGGTTTGATCCTGACGATGGGTGATGTCTGTACGAAGTTTGTTAATTCTCCCCGTGACCGTGTGGGTTTTCTTTGAGATCTTCGGTTTCCTCCCACACTCCAAAGATGTACCGGTTTGTAGGTTAAATGGCTTGGTATAAGTCTAAACTGTCCCTAGAGTGTGTAAGGTAATGTTAATGTGCGGGGATCACTGGTTGGTGTGGACTCGGTTGGCCTGTTTCCATGCTGTATCCCTAAACTAAACTAAACTCCTGTGTCAGAATGATGAACTGTGATATGAATGTACCAATATAATAGGTTTTACATATTTGCAAGTGACATTATGCTACTCTAGAGAAAGACTGGATGGTAGCAACTAACTAGACACGAATGGAAATAAATATTCCTGATAAATATATTACAATGAAATTAAAGTTGAATTTCTTCTTCAAAGATAATGTGGCCTGTTCTGAATGTGTCAGAATAAACAGGTAACAACTAATCCACAAACAATGTTCATTCCTATTACCTTTAATTTCCATGTTACCAGATATCAGGAGCGATATAAAATAGATTTCCAATTGTTTCATGTTGTTATAGAGTCTAAACTTTTCCCACAGAGGCCCAGGAGCCGTTGGTGAGGGAGGTGCGACGTCCGAGCGGTAATCTTAAACCCTGAGCGCGGGGCTTTGTTTTTACAGAGGCCCAGGAGCCGTTGGTGAGGGAGGAACTGAAATCCGTAACGTTCCATTCAATTAACTGGGCTTGAGGAAACCGCTGATTGGTGGACTTGAGTACGCAGCTGATTGGCCGTCAGATTCCAGCAGTTTGTAGTGTACTGTACTTTGTATTTTGTATTGTATTTTTGTATTGTATATTGTATTTTGTGTTGTATCTAGGGTAAGGGAAGTATGAGTGCCAGGGCAGCTTACTGTTCTGGATGTCAGATGTGGGAGGTCATGGAGTCGGGTAGCCCTCCAGAAGTCCACATCTGCGCCAGGTGTGTCGAGATGGGGCTCCTAAAAGAGTGTGTTAGGAACCTGGAGCAGCAGCTCGATGACCTCCGTCTGGTCAGGGAGAGTGAGGAGGTCATAGAGAGGAGTTACAGGGAGGTAGTCTCTCCAAAACCACAGGAGGCAGACAAGTGGGTCACTGTTAGGAGAGGCAAGAGGCAAGAGGCAGAGGCGGGCGCTAGAGAGTACACCAGTGGCTGTACACCTTGTAAATAAGTACTCCTGTTTGAGTGCTGTTCAGGGGGACAGCCTACCTGGGGGTAGCAACAGCGACCTGGCCTACGGTACAGACACCGGCCCTGTTGCTCAGAAGGGTAAGGAAAAGAAGAGGAGGGCATTAGTAATAGGGGACTCTATATTTAGGGGGTCAGATTGGCGATTCTGTGGACGAAGTCCGGAGACCCGGATGGTAGTTTGCCTCCCTGGGTCCGGGATGTGTCTGAACATGTCCAAGATATCCTGAAAAGGGAGGGAGAGGAGCCTGAGGTTGTGGTACATATTGGTACCAATGACATAGGTAAAAAAAAGAGAAGAGATCCTGAAAGGAGAATTTATGGAGTTAGGAAGACCATTAAGAAAGGAGATGAGGAGGCGAATTTCTTTATTCAGAGGGTGGTGAATCTGTGGAATGCATTGCCACCGATGGCTGTAGAAGCCTAATGATTTGGTACTTTAAAAGCGGAGTTGTGCAGATTCTTGATAAGTAAGGGTGTGGAAGGTTATGGGGAGAGGCAGGAGAATGGGGTTGCGAGGGAAAGATGGATCATCCATGACTCCATGACTCCATGGTGGAATAGGCATGCGGTAGTTTATGTAGATCGCAATAGGGATAAAAGAAAAGGCCGGTATCCTGCTTGGGTGCTGTGCCTTAAAAATACCAAATAACTTGGCCTCCACAGCCGTCAGTGGCAATGAATTCCACAGGTTCACCACCCTATGACTAATGAAATTCCTCCTCGTCTCCTTTCTAAAGGTAATCCTTTTATTCTGAGGCTATGGCGTCTGCTCCTTGACTCTCCCACTAGTAGAAATATCCTCTCCACATCCACTTTATCCAGGCCTTTCACTATTTGGTAAGTTTCAATGAGGTCCTTCCTCATCCTTCTCATTAATGGAATATTTTGATATGGGAGTTTTTCCAGTTTTGTACTTGAGGATGTTTTCCAAAACGATATTTTATAAACCTGTGTCACAGATTACAGAAACATTATTCACCTACATTATGCTGCATCTCTAAACTAAACAAAAAACTAAACTAAACTAAACTAATCTAAACTCCCTTGTCAATTCCCTCCCGCTCCACCCCTTCCCCGGGCACTTTCCCTTGCAACCGCAAGAGATGCTACACTTGTCGCTTTACCTCCCCCCTCCACTCCATTCAAGGACCCAAGCAGTCGTTCCAGGTCCGACAGAGGTTCACCTGCACCTCCTTCAACCTCATCTATTGCATCCGCTGCTCTAGATGCCAGTTGATCTATATCGGTGAGACCAAGCGGAGGCTTGGCGATCGTTTCGCCGAACACCTTCGCTCGGTCCGCATTAACCAACCCGACCTCCCGGTGGCTCAGCACTTCAATTCCCCCTCTCATTCCGTATCCGACCTCTCTGTACTGGGCCTCCTCCATGGCCAGAGTGAGCAACACCGCAAATTGGAGGAATAGCACCTCATATTCCGCTTGGGGAGTCTACATCCTCTTGGCATGAACATCAAATTCTCTCAATTTTGTTAACCCTTGCAGTCTCCTCCCCTTCCTACCTCTCCCTCAGCCCTGGGGCTCCTCCTCCTCCTCCTTTTTCCTTTCTTCCCCCCGCCTCCCCCCACCCTCCATCAGTCTGAAGAAGGGTTTCGGCCCGAAACGTTGCCTATCTCCTTCGCTCCATAGATGCTGCTGCACTCGTTGAATTTCTCCAGCATTTTGTGTACCCTAAACTAAGCTAAACTCGTCTAAATTAAACAAATGGGTTTACGTTTTTTCAACATATTATATTGGACTTGACTTTTAGTGAAAGGTAAAACTTAAAGATTGTTCTGTTTCTAACCTTGGAAACCTTGGACCCAGCTTCCATTGTGGGAAAACCAATATTATTTCTTAGAATAGGCAGGTCATTTTATTTTTCAACCTTATGCGTTGAAACACGTTTGCCCAACTTAGGAATGAGGAACCCCATCTGGATCTTGTTACATTTCTGTCAACGTTGAAAATTTCTAACTTGAAGTCATGATGTTAAAACCTCAACTCAGCACAATGGATACTGTACATGGTATGATTCCAAATTGCTGGTCATTTTTTCCTCTGGCTTTCAGTGAATTGATTGAAATAAACAGATTGGAAGCAGGTCCTTCAGCCCACAGAATCCACACCGACCATTGATCACACAATTAAACGTTATCCCACTTTCATATTCTCATGTAAACATTAGGGCAATATACAGAGGCCAATTAACTGCCAACGCACGCACGTCTTTGGGATGCGGGAGGAAACCGGTGCACCGGTAAAAAACCCATGCAGTCACAGGCCGAATGTATAAACTCCACACAGACAGCACCTGAGGTCAGGATTGTAACTGAGTCTTTGGTGCTGCAAGGCACCAGCTCCACCAGTTAAGCCACTGTGCCACCCTGTGCTAACTTTATTTTCTCATTCCCGCAATTATATGTGAGCAAGGAACAATGGTAGTGTCCTGCATGGTACATTAAACAACAAAAAAGAGAAGGTAAGAAAAGATAAAATGATGAACAAAATATTTTCTGCCCAATAAGCAATATTGTATTTTCATGAGCCACCCTGCACTTGATCCAAATAAAGGGGGTTATTACTTGAAATTGAAAAATTCAATGTTCATGCCATTGGGTGGTAAGCTATCCAAGCAGAATATGTGGTGCTGTTCTCCAGTTTGTGTGTGGACTTAGTTTGGCAATGTAGGAGACCAAGGACTGAATATGGGGATGGGAAAAGGAGTTAAAATGATTCAGCATTTTAGAATCATGTGTAAAATGTAGAATCATGCAGAATCATAGAATTGTTATGGTGCTGGAAAAATTAGAATTTCTTTGGTGGCTGTTTATTTGTTTTCACTTTGCAAGCCCTATTTCATTCCTTGCACAAATAACCAGGCTGCGCTTATTTCCTTCCAAAGATACATTTAAATAAAAACCTAATTCAAATGTAGAGATTCAGAAAGGGGAGGCTCAAAATGCCAAGTACATTGTGGCCACATCCTGCAATGTAGAAAACCATAAAAACTATACCAGTATTACTACACAGGCACAGAAAAAGATATTTCATTATGCTTTGGTACGATTATAGGGTGGATATTCTTAGCATGACATCGGTTGATCATACACTGCTCCCTGATTGATACAATATTATGTACTGGTATATATAGTAAACTTACTGGAACCTTATACCTTATTGAATCTTTAAGAGATATATTCCGAAATAGAAAGCTGAGAAAATTGTTGAATAATGGCTTTAGCAATATTGAAGTATGAAGAAAGAAAATTAATGAAACTATAGTAATCTTACTAGAACTGTACACCTTACTGCATCTTTGTAAGGTTCATCCAAAATAGATATATTCTGAAATAAAAAGCTAAGAAAATTGTTTTATTATGGCATTAGCAACATTGAAGTGTGATGAAAGGAAATGAATAGACATCATTTTATTCACTCCAAATTCCAACAGTTGCAACATATTTTTGTGCGCACTATGGCATGGAGGGAAATTGCTTAAACTGGTGCCTTCTTTGACTCAGTTGGGATCTCTTACCTTGAAGTTAAAAGGTTTATGGGCTCACCCCAAAATACATGTATGTTGACGTTTCTGTGTGGTGTTGAGTGAATCCTGCTCTATCTTTATGAATTAGTTGCAACTTGTGTTAACACAAACACATTTCAAGTTGAAGGGTAGGACTTGGGAAGTAAGGGTGTAAGGTTTGGTGGTTCCAAATTATAGCAGAGTTTCACAGGGAGTAAGTTGAGAATAGGAGAGGACATGAGGAAGAATGAATCTTGGTACAATCATTCATTCCCAAAGACATGTCCTAAGGAGAAAAACACTGACATTTTCCACCATTTATATGCCCTTCCATTTCCTTCTGTAACTATGACTCAACATTCTTTACCCATGAAGGACTGGGAGTCCCAACTCTTGCTGCAACATAATGTTCCCTACATCCCTTAACTGATGGAGACACCCCCCTCCTATAAGATGTCGGACTTTACCATTAAGAATAGATACCTGTTGGTTTTTTGTGCCCTCCCAATTGTCAATATGTCAAACTGGCCGCTGCTGGTTTAATAAAAATGAGGACAGGCTGCAAACATGAGATGAAATCCATGCCAATCCCTTGAAACTGCCAAACAATTAATGCTGTTTTCAAATTTATCCTCCAAATGACTCAGCCACTGAGCTTATTCACATTGTTTCGGATTGGACCGCTCAACTTGCCCATGCTGATTAAGATGTCCCATCTACACCAATCCCACAGTCCAGACATATGCACACCCAGGAACTTGAGGTTGTTGACTCTCTCGACCGCCAACTGCACATAATAGTGAAGAGAACCTGATGTGTACCTGATAGATATAACCCGCAACAATGTAATTTATTCAAATTTTGATGTTAAATGCTCAGCGTTTCATTTTGGAGTCCTATGTCAATAATGTGCTGTTACAACAAAGTTATAATCTTCCAACAAGTCAACATACCTTGTTCAAGTATCCATACTGGAGACAAATGATTTTAAAGGCATATTGAGTAACTGATTCGACTGTCCACAGTTTTGCTCTGAATGTGAATTGTCTCCCTCCTATTCTAGGTCTGCTGCCACTATAGTTGACTCATGATAGGCCAACTGTGCTTGTTGACACAAATTCTTGTGAAACACTCAAATTCACTAGAAATGATGCATGTTGGATTTAGAGTATTGTGTTCAGTTTTGGTCACCATGTTGTCAGAAAGATGTAATCAAGCTTGAAAGGGTTCAGAGAAGATTTATCAGGATGTTGCCAGGACTCGTGGGACTGATCTATAGGGAGAGGTAGAGCTGGCTGGAGGTTTATTCCTCGGAGCACAGGAGGATGAGGGGTGATCTTATAGAGGTGTACAAAATCATGAGAGGAATAGATCGGGTTAACCAAAGTAGTGGAATCGAGAACCAGAGGACGTGGGTTTAAGGTGAGGGGGGAAGATTTAGAAGGAATCAGAGGGGTAACCTGTTTACACAAAAGTTGGTGGATGTATGGAACAAGCTGCCGGAGGAGGTAGTTGAGGCATGTACTATTGCAATGTTTAAAAACCATTTAGACAGGTACATGGATTGGGTAGGTTTAGTGGGATATGGGCCAAAAGCAGGCAGGTGGGACTAGTGTAGATGGGGCACGTTGGTTGGTGTGGACAAGTGGGGTGGAATGGCCTGTTTCACCACTGTATGATTCTATGACTCTCGTTACAATTCTTTCACAATCCTATAACACCATTCAAAATTGCTATTCGTTGGTCGCTCAAACAGTTCTCTAATGTTCTTGTTTTATTTGTCCTTGATTCACTCATATTGGGATCAAATTTTATCCAAATACACCCTGGTAACCCAGTCATTCTATGGATTTTATCAGTTGCAGAGAAATTATTTGGCATCTAACTTAACTGTAGCAGTGTAGGAAAGAACAGCAGATGCTGGTTTAAACCGTAGATAGACACAAAATGCTGGAGTAACTCAGCGGGACAGGCAGCATCTCTGGAGAGAAGGAATGTACCCCTAGCTGCAGCAATGTCAGGATATATTTCACGGAACCCATCTGCTGAAAACCATCAAAACCTACTATCTCGGCAGACATCTGCCTCGGGCTCAGTTAAAACATCCTTGTTTGTTTTATCTATCCACTTTTTCTGCTTCTGTCAGCCTCCCCATGTTCAGTCTGTTCCTTGTTCTCTGCTTATTATCATTTGCCATTGAGTCAAATCAAATTATTTTAATTCTGTTCTCACTCTGTGGTGTTTGTTCATCTAATTCAATCAGTTCATTAAACCTTTTGTTTTATTCTAAGTCCTGCTAGATCTAACTTTGCTATGCAACTTTTCAGACTGAACAGATATGCAGGTGCAAGGAAAAACAGTGCCCGACCATGTTGTGATGTTTACCACTAGCATGCATTTGTGAATTGCGCTCATTGGTTCAATGCTATGAAAATGTTCATTGAACATAGAACATGGTAGCGCAGTGGTAGAGTTGGAGCCTTACAGCCCTTGAGACCAGTGTTCGATCCTGACTACGGGTGCTGTCTGTACAGAGTTTATATGTTCTCCCTGTGACATGCGTGGGTTTTCTCCAAGATTTTCGGTTTCCCCCCCACACTCCAAAGACGTACTGGTTTGTAGGTTAATTTGCTTGGTAAAATTGCAAATTGTCTCTAGTGTGTGGAGGATAGTATTAATCATAATCATAATAATCATAATCATAATCATACTTTATTAGCCAAGTATGTTTTGCAACATACGAGGAATTGCGGGAATGTGCGGGAATCGCTGGGCAGTGCGGACTTGGTGGACTGAAGGGCCTGTTTCCGCGCTGTACTTCTAAACTAAACTGAACTAAACTAAACTAAACTAAGCTAAGCTTAAAGGGGCAGTCCCACTGCGGCGACCTTTCAGCAACTGTCTTCGACCTTCAAGCTCAAGGGCACTCGCCTGAAAAACCTCGAGCTGGATCAACCGTCAGCGATGAAACCGTGAGCTGGATCGACCGACCGCGCGCGTGCGCGCACACACACACACACGCACGAACGCGCACACACACACGCACGAACGCACACACACACACACACACGCACGAACGCACACACACACGCACGAACGCACACACACACCCACACACTGCAAAGGTGGGAGCCAAGGAAAGCGGGGGAGTGCTGCCTTCAATTCACACCCGCGATGAACACAGAAAGGTAAAATACAGCTGCACAGTGTACGGTAAGTTGTTTAGAGAGCGCGGGGGGGGGAGAGGGGGGGGGGGGGTGGGGGAGAGAAGGAGGGGAGAGAAGTGGGAGTGAGAGAAATGGGGGGGAGAGAAGTGGGGGGGGAGAGAAGTGAGGGGGAGAGAAGTGGGAGGGAGAGAAGTGGGGGGGGGGGGGGGAGAGAAGTGAGGGGGGAGAAGTGGGGGGGGAGAAACTTTTAAGAAGTCAGACAACGGTCAATAGAGTTTAGTGGGCATTTTACTTTACCAGTCGTTTTTTCTTGGTCCTGAAAACTTCAATGAGCCAATTAAAATGCTCATTTTAATTGGCTCATTGATTAGCGAAGGAGATTGCTTACAGCTGCCCTCGACTGCCTGTAACTACTTAGCGACCCCACTCCACTGCACTACGAGTTCAAAAGAGCCAAGCCGACCATGCTGGACATGCCGGACTGCCCCTAAACTCTAATCATCCTTTCATCTCTGTCCCATTGATTGATCCAAATTGTTTCCCTTTCGCTTCCTTCTTAACTTCAGTAAAGCAAGTATTATTGATAGCCCTGGCCTCACCAGTAGTTTCTGCAGCACATTTGTTCAATATCAGGGGAAAGTCACAAAATGTTACAACAATGACATCTTAAACTTGGTCTCAGACCACTTACAGGATTCTGGAGAAAAGAGCAATTAGAGTATGTTTCAATGATTCCATGCCCTCTTCAATTTTTAGCAATGCAAAGTTACGACAAAGAAGGAGGCTAATTGAACCGTTGTGTTCTGTAAAAATGTTGGCAAATCTAACTAGTTAATCCTATTTCATCTCGTTGGCACCACCATCCATTTTTTTTTTAATATAATATTTTTATTAGAAGTAATGACATATTAAGAAGAAATAATATACGATCAAAGAAAAATAAAATATTATCGTTACATACATTCTTAATATTTTTAAAATTTACAGTCAATCTTATTTATACTTCTATTTTTTTTATTTTATAACAGCAGGAAATAGAGATAGGTAATAAAGAGAAAGAGATATAAAAAAGAGATAAATAAATTGAGTGGAGTATTAAACAAGATATTCTTCATTGGATATATATTCATGATCTATTGTATATAATTCTTCGTCTATTCCTTCATTCAGGCTTCAGTCATGGCCTCGAACCGGACCATCTTAACCCTCCATCCATTTTAAATATGCCATTTGGTATCCAATGGCTCAATGGCCGTTATGTGGTGGGAAAGATACTCAGATAGAAAGAAGAGGACATGGCCCCAGAAGGAAGTTTAAAATGTTCATAACTTTCCACGTGTAGCTTTGGGACCAGGATTGATTTTCCACAGAAAAATGTTAGTTTCAATGAAAATTAGAGTTTTATAGAGATAGAGAAGGTGGAAATGGCCCTTCTACCCACCTTGTCCATGCCGACCAAGTTGGCGTGCCGAACTGGTCCCAATTGCCTGCATTTGATCCATATCATTGAGAATCAGAGAATAATGCAAGAATTGTGATCTTCTTATTTGGTCCTCTGTGTATGGGGCACACTGACGCATGGGTGAGCTCAGATGTGTGAAGGGACAAGTCCCAATGTACAATATATGACCGATACCACAACCTGAATTTTAGTCATGGAGTTTCACAGCACAGGAACAGGCTCTTCAGCCCACCGCATCCAGGATGGTCGTTTTGTCCACCTACACTGATATCAGGTATCCACATCCTTATACACCTATTTAAATATCAAATTTAACTGCATCTTAAACATAACTGATTTTGCCACCGCTTGTGTCAACATTTATGATAATAATTAACAGGCAGCAATTTATTGTGGTTATGTGGCTGCATAACAGTCAATGCCCAATTTAGGGAGGCGTTGACTTTTCAAACCTGATAGATCTATGATGATGTGAAAGATATTTTAACAGAAACCTTAGAGTGAACAAGAATCAAGGCCATATCATGCTAAGTATCCAGTGTTGACTTTGCAAACCTCTAATCAAAATCTCGATAAGCTGAGACGCATAGACACAAAATCTATGGTGATCCCAATGGAAGAACACTTTTGTTGTTCATTGTTTTGTATTTCATCAAATATTATAACCATGAGAAGATTTGGCATGCCCAGGAAGATTCTCTCGAACGTCAACAGTTGCACTGTAGAAAGAGTTTTGATGGGATGCATCTTAGGCATATGTGGCAACTGCTCTGCTCTAGACCATGTGAACCTGTGGAGAGTGGAGTTCAGCACAGGCTTGTCACTTCGACCACCCCGATGTGGGGGCTTCGATCGCCGGCTGCGGGAGCTTCGATCACCCCGACTGCGGATGGTTCAACTGTCCCGACCACGGGAGAATAAAAGAGGAAGAAGCTTCGATTTTATTGCCTTCCATCTCAGTGAGGAACTTGGGGAATCCACTGTGGTGGATGTTTATGTTAACTTTTATGTAGTTGTGTGTCTTGTTGCTTGTTGTATGGCTGTATGGTAATTTGAATTAATTGGTACACGTGACAATAAACTGACCTTGAAACCTTGAAACCTTGACCTGAAACATCACCTATTCCTTTTCCCCAGAGATGCTGACTGGCTCGCTGAGTTACTCCAGCTTTATGTGTCTATCTTCAGTTTAAACCAGCATCTGCAGTTCCTTCCTACACAACTCTTCAATCTTTCTGTCTCTCAACTTCTGTTTGTTTCATCTCTGGCCTTTATCTAACCATCTGCTATCAAAAGCTCTCTCGCCAGTGTTCACCTATTTTACTTCGGAGTCACGTGAGTGACTTCGTGAAGACCCCGCCAGCATGCATGCGCAGCATATCGTCGCGCGCATTTGCATCGGCAGGCTGGGGGGAAGTACGCTCTCTCCTCCGGCTCCTTCATAAAGGCCAGCAGGTAAGTACTTACCTTCACTCCACAGGATGGACAAGGGCAAGAGGAAGGCGACGCTCTCTAGGAGCCGTGCTGCATCGACCAGCCAACCGCCCTTGTCCCCGGAGCTGCAAGCACCACCGGCAGCTTCAGGATGTGTGGGGGCAAGAATGCGGAAGTCGGGCGCTCCCGCTCATCGCCAGCGACTTCACCCCGAGTTCCAGTAGACCCGAGGGGGCTGGGCCGGGGGACAGCTGCACTACAGGGGAGCCCTACAGCTGTGCTCCATCACGTACCACTGCCAGGGAGATCTGCCGTAGAGCAGTCTGGCAGATCTACTGCTGCGTCGAGCAGGCCTGCAGGAGCAGGTGCCGTCAGGCTGCGGTCAAGGGCGGAGGTGGCAGCAGTAGACGGTCGGTCAGCTCAGCTCTGGGAGCGGCCGACCATGCGCCTCCACGCCAATTGTGGAGCTAAGCCTGCACGGACTCCGGGGAGCCAGGTTCCGGGGGGCCGGCGCCGATCCAACTCACCTGCCTTCGTATCAGACAGGTGGGCCGCCACAGTCTGGAAGAAGACAGACTAGCGGAGAGTCCGTGCGGGAGTCGTATGAGCCTACTCGGGCGGTAGGCCACGACGACCTGCCATTGGACCCTAGACTGCACCTTACAAAGGTGTGGTCCGAAGGTGGAAGCCCCAGTGATTTTGCAGGGCCTGGGGAAGTCGGCTTGTCCGCTGCACATAGCAGGGATGGTCGAATAGAGCGGTTGGAGCTCTTAGTGGAACAACCCCTCCAGCGGGACCGGGACTGGGAAGAGCGGGACTCACAGGCATCCACAAGCCGTGCAAGGAGTCCTCTCAGTATCTCGTCGTCACCAGCCAGAAGTGGTAGCAGTTGCCCAGCCACTGTGTTTGAAGACGACCCGGGACAGCCAGTGACCGCTGAGCCAGAGCATGAGGAGGATATGCTGGACGTGGTGGGCAAGTTTGCCACAACCACACAAACAAGGGAACCCCTGCACCACAAACTGGCGGGCACCATTGATTACCTGACTACTCACCAACTCCACAGTCAGGTACTCAATGATAATATGGAGAAAATAAAACCGCCCGAGAACTGCATCAACCTCAGTGTGCCCTTGGTTAATGCCCAGATCTGGGGACACTTGAGTGGCCACCAGGATGCAGGATGTCCGCCTCCAGCGTATCTTAAAGGTCCTCTCCACGGGCATAACGGCGTTTTTCTAGGACCCTTGACAGGGATAATGTGTCCAGTGAACAACAAGATGCCCTGGCACTCCTATGCAACGCCCAGTATGAGATCAACTGCCTGCGTAAGAGCTCCATAAAGCCCACACTCAACCCCAAATTCGCGGGGTGTGCCGTCCATCAACCGCTCCACCGCCTCATCAGTTGTTTGGAGATCTGTCCAACAAGTGAAGGAACTAGACGACGAGGCCAAAACAGCTGGCCTCATGAAACCTCCTACGGCCAGACTTCACCCATACCACCGGCAACAGCCACACACCAACTGGAAACTGCGACTGCTGGACAGGACACAAAGGACCTATCCACCTCCACTTCCCCAAACACAACGACCTTTTTTAGGACAAGGCCAACAGCGGCCTGCATGGAAGATGCGGCCGCCATCCCGTCAACCTCCACAACGTCCACCCAAAACGCCATACGTGAGGAACCGTCGTTAACCATGGAGGTAAGGGGGCCTGGTTCCTCTCACGCCGTAGCATCCCCTCCTGCACAAATTGGTGGGCGATTGCGGGCTTTTTTGGAAATATGGAACACTGTCACTACAGATGAGTTTATTTTACAAAGTGTTCAAGGCTATGTTATAGAATTTATTGGTGGTATAAATCCCCCTACCCAGCATTCGCCTCATAGGAAATTTACACTATCCCAAAAAGAGGTGGAGGCAGGACATGCTGAAATTATACGGCTAGCAGCAAAAGGGGTAATTGGCAAGACAACGCATGAACCTATTGAGTTTGTGTCCAACATTTTCACCAGAATTAAAAAAGATGGGGGATGTCGGATTGTAATAGACCTAACTGAGCTGAACACTTTTGTACAATATACCCACTTCAAAATGGATACTTTGAAACAGCCAAGCAGATGCTTTACCCAGGGTATTTTATGGCATGTATCGATTTAAAAGATGCATACTATACGGTGCCCATCTCTGAAGCTCACAGGGAATTTCTAAAGTTTGTCTGGAAGGATCAATTATGGGAATACAAGGCATTGCCCAAAGGAATCACCACAGCCCCTAGGCTGTTTACAAAATTAGTAAAACCTATATTGGCTCTTCTCCGACAACAAAATTATATGGTTATGGCATATTTGGATGATATCCTTATAGTGGGTCAGACCCTCCAATTGGCTACACGGGCAGTGGCTGCAACTAAGGTTCTCTTCGAGAAGCTGGGATTTGTAATCCATCCAGACAAGTCAAAATTGCACCCGGTACGGGTTATGGATTATTTGGGGTTCAGCCTAGACACCAACTTAATGATGATTACCATCCCAACCAATAAAGCTACTGCTATAAAAGAAGAGTGCCACAGTCTTCCTTGTGCCAGGGTACCGACCATTCGGCAAACGGCAAAAGTAATAGGGAAATTGGTAGCTACATTCCCAGCTGCACAATTTGGACCGCTACACTACCGAAATGTACAAAGAACAAAGATCAAACATTTAAAAGCAAATGCTGGGCACTTTGATCGTCCAATCCGATTACCACCAAAGACTAAAACCGAGCTACAATGGTGGGTTGACAATATTAGTGAGTGTCGTAGACCCATCATAGTAAGCAACCCAGACGTCGTGCTACAAACTGACGCAAGCGCACAAGGCTGGGGAGCAACTGATACGATGTCCAGTTGTGGTGGCAGATGGAATTCTCGTGAGTCTACCTTCCTGGAGTCACATGGGATAAATTATATAGAAATGCTGGGGGCATTTCATGGACTGCGGGCTTACTGTACAAACTCACGGGATTTACATGTCCGCCTCCAAATAGATAACACTACAGTGGTGGCTTACATCAATCATATGGGTGGTATCAGGTCGCTATCTTGTGATGAATTGGCAAACACAATTTGGCACTAGTGCATTGAAAGGAATATTTGGATTACAGCGACCTATTTGCCTGGGAAGCTTAATACAGTGGCGGACACCAGGTCACGAGTATTCAATGACAACATCGAGTGGATGTTGAACCCCCAAATGTTTGGAGACATTATAGCTCACTATGGGACACCAGATATTGACCTTTTTGCGTCCAGGTTGAACCATCAGATACCAACGTATGTGTCTTGGGAACCAGACCCTGAGTCAATAGCAATGGATGCGTTTTCTATCCATTGGGGGGAAATGGTTTTGCTACGCATTTCCCCCATTTTGCCTCATCAGTTGGGTATTGCAGAAAATTAAACTGGACTCTGCAACTGGCATATTGATCATTCCCGACTGGCCTACACAGCCATGGTACCCGATGGTCGTTAAAATTTTAAAACAGCCATGGATTTCGATTGGAAAACACCCCAAATTGATTACTCACCCCATTACGGGGGATAGTCATCCATGCCATGGTCACCTATACTTGTTGGCCTGCAGGTTCTGAAAAGACCACTCATCAAGGCGGGCATCTCACCACGAGCCATGGAACTCATCTCAGCATCATGCTGAGAATCAACTCGGAAGCAGTACCTCACGCAGATCAGGAAGTGGGAGGCATTCTGTGCTCATACCAACAAGACTTCCAACACGGCAACTATCCCTGATGTCCTGGAATTCCTAGCTGGCCTCCATTTCGATGCTGGCCTTAGCTACAGTGCCATCAACAGCGCCAGGAGTGCGCTGTCCTCATACCTGGATATAGGTATAGGCTCCAACCACCTGGTGTCTAAACTCATGAGGGGAGTGTTCAACACCAACCCTCCGTGACCCAGATATACTTTCACGTGGGATGTGGGGATCGTGCTGACCCTATTGAGGAGCTGGGCTCCAATGAATGAGCTACCAGTGAAACAGCTCACCCTCAAGGTGGTGATGCTGATGGAACTGACTACAGCCCAACAAGTCCAGACATTACAAAAACTGCGACTGGACAGCATGGTGGCCACCCCTGGTCAAGTAAATTTCTTTGTCCAAGATTTATTGAAGCAGCACAGGCCAGGGGCGCATGGAATGCTGTTGGAGTTTCGGGCGTACCCTGTAGATGCCACTCTCTGCATAGTCACCCATCTCCACCACTATATCGGGATTACAGGATCCATCAGGATGAAGGAACAGGGGCGCCTCATCAGCCACAAACCTCCGCATCATCGGGTGACTGTACAGACTATCGCCAGGTGGCTCAGGGTGGTGCTGGATGCAGCAGGAGTTGCTACTAACATTTTTAAATCTCATTCCACTAGGGCTGCATCCACATCAGCGGCGAGGGCCATGGAGGTGCCCATGGACCACATCCTCGCCACCGCGGACTCGGCCAGTGAAGAAACCTTTCAACGGTTCTACAATAAGCCACTGGTCGCCCCTGCGACATTCGCAGAAGCTGTGCTGGGAACCGCTCTGTGAATGTCTGTCCCCGAATTAGGGGTTGTTTGTTTGTTTTATTTGATTAATAAATTGTATTACTTTTTCAGCCAGTTTCGACTGAACTGCATTAACAGCCTTCCTCCATCAGACTTGCGGTGAGGGATTTCGTGCCCCCCGCTCCCACCCTCTATCATAAGGTCAACTCGGAAGTTCTACGTTCTTCATCTTACTATTTTTAGTCATGGTGCGTTCTGTGATTCCACACCGCTCCTTTGAAGGATGCTGCGCATGCGTGCTGGCGGGGTCTTCACGAAATCCCTCACCCCGACTCCTCGTAAAATACAGATCAACCTTCAAACTTGATAAGTTCTCGTTTAATCTTACTATTATCAGTCTGAAGAAGGGTCTCGACCCGAAACATCGCCCATTCCTTCTCTCCAGAGATGCTGCCTCACCCACTCCAGTATTTTGTGTCTACCTTCGATTTAAACCATCATCTGTAGTTCTTTCTTACACATATTACCTGTCATGCATTCTCCTGTCCCTCAAGTCTTTCAGCTTTCTTTTGAGAGGCCTGACCTGAAACGGCAACTATCCATGCTCTCAATAGCATTTGACCCGCTGTGTTACTCCAGCCCTTTGTATCTTGGTTTGTTATGTTCTTTCTCTTTTCCTTTCACTTAGTCTGCAAGCTAGTTAACAATTTCTATTCTCTTTGCTCCTGACTGATTTTGCTAAGGTTACTCCTGATTTTTACAAATGTTTCTAAATAGCATTCTTTTCATCCAGTCATAAATGTCCAGCAAAATAAAAAAAAAGGATGGTTGAAATAATCAAGGTGATCATAAAATGGAAGAAAAACCCATTACTTCATTATATGCGTCAACCTCAGGTATATCTACAGATGAACATTTTCATAAAGGACAATGTGGTTCTCAGTCTGTTTCCACATCAAACATGAAACAGCTCTGTTGAGCCTTCCAGAATAAGCTATCACTGCAACTTATGGATAATTTGATGCTTTTCTTTAATTTTATTTCAGTGGCAGTTATGTTAACAGCATTTTCTCCATGCCATGTATAACTTCTCTTGATTATGAAAGCGGTAATGTAGAACGCAGTCTCAAGGAATGTCCAGACATTTAATTAAGCCTTTCTGCCAAACTTTCTTAAGTCTGGAAGGAACTGCATGTTCAATCTCCCTTCAACGGGGCTGTGCTGTGGATGCACATTTCATGCTGTGATCATAAATTATTTTTAGAAAAATAATTGAATATAAAGGCAATGTGAATAAGTACAATTGTGAGGTGAAGTTTATGACTAGCAAATTAAAAATAAGCTGTTTTGATTTCATTTGCCCATATCCAAAATTTACATAGGTGGAGTTAGTAGGGTAGACATCAAAATGCTTTGTTTAGAAGTATTTTCCACCATCGGTACCTCAATTTTAAACAGTGTTTCTGCTAAAGCCAGACACACACATACCAAAAAGACAGCTCTGACTCAGAACTCTCAGACCATTATGAAAACAAAACCCCCCAGGGTATTTAGCTGAGAGAAATGTTATGGAAAACATTACCAAAGCGACTACAGATAAAATGTGTGTTAGAATAAAGGTGACCTGAGTTACGGTGCTATTTGTACCTTTAGATTTTGCGGAGATTGAAGAGAAACAAATAAATGTTTGCGTAGGGCAGGGCAGCTGAGAAAAAAATAGTGCCATTTAGTTAAGCTGCTGTTTTCTTATCCGCTCTAAAGGATATTTTTTTGCATTACTTCTTCCTGAGTCTTTGCTACTTTGCACTGAACGAGCACTGCTTGCATCCAGTGCCAAGTCTGTGGGGCCACACTAACTGCATAGGGTTACTCCATGATGTTGACTCATAACAATGGAAAACTGGAGGCAAGGAAACAAAGTCTGTGGTGTAGATCATTGACACGTCTACAGTAAGAGCTCATCCCCCTCACTCAGAGCAGGGGCTGGGATATGCCTCGCCAAAACCACTGTAACAACTGTACTTCTCGTTCAAGAATGACATGCAGAATTAATGTTTTTTGTTTGAAGCGCATTCTTAAAGTGCTCTCGTATTTAATTTGACGGCACATTCATTGCAGTGTCTGGAAGAAAATGTTGTAGGGTGATTTGGAAGTTCAAGCAATGTACAGCACTGAAACAGATAGATAGTTGCAGGCTTTTGAAAAGCCTATAAAACTGCATAAGATACAATACTAAATGTGTAGGGTAATCAAAGGTAATTTGGAGTTATTTTAGATTTCTGTGATGTGTGATGCTTTCTTGTCACCGACTGCTTGTAGAATGCAATAATCACTAACTCATACACATACTGAAACAAGATTGAGTGTTTTATGTAGCTGTGTTAGTTTATAAATAATGCTGTCTGCAACAGACACACTCCATTCTTCTCAGTGTCTATGACTTTCATTCATTTGTTTCCTACTTATACGGGAAAACAATCATAATGCATCCTCATCCCCCCCCCCCCCCCCCACCCCCCCCCCAACCTTACCCCACCACCCACCGACCCACTTTGAACTGGATAAACTATTTGTGGGAGTGCTCATGGAAAGGCTGAGAGCACTGGGAGTTTTCCCGACGACTTGCTTCTCTTCAGCGATGCTGGGTTTGATTTATAAACATTTTCACTCTCACACGCCCTTTAGGAAGAACTGAAGTAAAGCTAATACGTGAAAGTAAGATGATTAATTCCAGACGCAGTCGGGTCAATCCTTAGCTCGCCAAAATCAACGTTAACGATCGGGTGAGGGGCTCAAAATGATGTCACTGGACTTGCCGTCCTGTTAGATCCAACATTTAGTTTGCTGCTACACCAAAGAGAATATAACAGAGCAATAATCTATAAACAACTTTTCTAAAGATCTCAAAACATCACAAACATTCCTCATTGAAGAATATCTTGGCTTTCATCCTAAGTTTTACTGGCCTACATTCCCTTGGTACACGTCTACAATTTAATTCATGTGTTGATTTTCATTTCATATTAATAACTTAACATTGCTCATTCTGCACCCAAAGCCCAGATCTTCATGGCATCCTCCTGTGACACCAGGACCACCCTTTCTCTCCAGTGGCCACGTTGAGTAATGGCCATCCACTTGCCCAAGGAGCTCCTCACTCACTCCATACGGGGGGGGGGGGGGGGCTTGCGGTCCACCAAACTAGGTTCTAGGTTCACTAGAACTGTGGATGATCCTGTGTTGATGGCTTTGGGGCTTCAGATTAAATGGTGAAGCAGCAAGCAAGACAAAAGTGAGCAGACCAGCTTTCAGGGAGAGACCTTTAAGGGAACATTATTTTCAGTGTTGAACAACTTATCAGCTGAAGCCACATTACAGAGCTGATAGTCACCTTGTGCAAATACAAGTTGTGTCTCTTACTTTAGTTTAGTTTAGTTTAGTTTAGAGATATCAGCGTGACAACAGGCCTTTTGGCCCACCAAGTCTGCGCTGACCAGTGATCCCTGCACACTAACACTATACTACACACACTAGGGACAATTTACAATTTTACCAAGCCAATTAGCCTACAAACCTGTACATCTTTGGAGTGTGGGAGGAAACCGGAGATCCCGGGGAAAACACACGCAGGTCATGGGGAGAATGTACAAACTCCGTACAGACAGCATCCATAGTCAGGATTGAACCCGTATCTCTGGCGCTGTAAGGCAGCAACTCTAACGCTACACCACCATGCTGTAGTATTGGGAAGATTGTCAATGGCTGCCAAGGTCACTAGTGCCTTGTACCTTTGTGAAGAATGAAGGATGATCTTATGTAAACATGTAAATATCATAGCAAAAGGGATTTGAGTATAGGAGCAGGGAGGTTCGGTCTTGTTGTACAGGGTCTTGGTGAGACCACACCTGGGGTATTGCGTACGGTTTTGGTCTCCTAATCTGAGGAAAGACATTCTTGCCATAGATGGAGTACAGAGAAGGTTCACCAAACTGATTCCTGGGATGTCAGGACTTTCATATGAAGAAAGACTGGATAGACTCGGCTTGTACTCGCTAGAATTTAGAGGATTGAGGGGGGATCTTATAGAAACTTACAAAATTCTTAAGGGGTTGGACAGGCTAGATGCAGGAAGATTGTTCCCGATGTTGGTGAAGTCCAGAACAAGGGGTCACAGTTTAACGATAAGGAGGAAATCTTTTAGGACCGAGATGAGAAAAACATTTTTCACACAGAGAGTGGCGAGTCTCTGGAATTCTCTGCCACAGAAGGTAGTTGAGGCCAGTTCATTGGCTGTATTTAAGAGGGAGTTAGATGTGGCCCTTGTGGCTAGAGGGATCAGGGGGTATGGAGAAAAGGCAGGTACGGGATACTGAGTTGGATGATCAGCCATGATCATATTGAATGGCGGTGCAGGCTCGAAGGGCCGAATGGCCTACTCCTGCACCTATTTTCTATGTTTCTATGTTTCCATGTCACATCATGAATGGGTGTGACCAGGTAGCTGTTGGGATTCTCCACTTTGTGGTAAAATCGAGAAAAAAGGGAGTGTAGTGACAAGATTAGGGGATAGTCATTTGAAAATGATGCCTAGGAACGTCTTCTAAAAGAGAGTTGTGAAGCTCTGGACTAATCTACCCCAGAGGGTTGTGGAGGATGGATCATTAGGGTTTTTTATGGAGAAAGCTGAGAAATAATTCAAACGCTCAGGAAACTGAGAGCTATGATGAACTGGCACAGAAGATGAAACACATTCTGGGATGATCAGCCATGATCATATTGAAAGGTGGGGCTGGTCTGAAGAGATGAGTTTCCCACCTGTATACTTATATTTTTATGAGACAGGCGTCCCCCAGAGCTGTGTGATACAGAATTTACCTCAGAATTTGAAAATTTCCCCCAAAAATATGAAATAAAAACAAAGTAGAAAACACTAACAGGACAGGTTGGAGCTATCTTGCTATTTTGTGGAAGGGTTCTCAACCAGAAACATTAACTCTGTTTCTCTTTCCACAGATGCTGCCTGACACGCTGAAGGATTCCAGCATTTTCTGTTTCTCTCTCAGTATCTCTGTTGTTTTTGTCAACAAAATAGAGAGAGTACAGAGGAGATTTACTAGAATGTTGCCAGGGTTCCAGCAACTATGTTACAGAGAAAGGTTGAACAAGTTAGGTCTTTATTCTTTGGAGCGCAGAAGGTTAAGGGGGGACTTGATTGAGGTCTTTAAAATGATGAAAGAGATAGACAGAGTTGACGTGGATAAGTTTTTCCCACTGAGGGTAGGGAAGATTCGAACAAGAGGGCATGACATGAGAATTAAGGGACAGAAGTTTAGGGGTAACGTGAGGGGGAACTTCTTTACTCAGAGGGTGGTGGCTGTGTGGAATGAGCTTCCAGCAGAAGTGGTGGAGGCAGGATCAATTTTAACATTTAAAAGTAAAGTGGATAGGTATATGGACGTGAAAGGAATGGAGGGGTATGGTCTGAGTGCAGGTAGATGGGACTAGGGGAAAACAAATGGTCGGCACGGACTGGAAGGGCCGAGAGGGCCTGTTTCCGTGCTGTAATTGTTATATGGTTATATGGTTATATTTGAAGTTCAACATTGCATCAGGACGGTTGTTGAGCAGCTCCATGTCAGGAAGGACATCTACATCTTCTTCCACATGGTCTGGCTTCACTCCTGTTACTGGTTCTGAGGTGCCTTAAATTTTACTTGCCTTAGTGGGATCAGATCGGCATCTTTGTGAATAGATAATGGTTCCAGTTCACGTTCACAAGTTATGAACCAGGAAAATGAGATTAGGAAGCAGAGATCACGCATGATTGAATGGGCCGATTGGCCTAATTCTATTCTTATAACTTGTGAACATCCAGCATGTTTAGAGTCAGTCAGGTCTTTGGTTGACATGTTAACTCTTTTCTATTACCACAGATGCTGCATGACCTGCTGAGTGTTTCCAACTTGATCTGTCTTGTCTTGATCTCTTTGTATGATTATCACACACTCTGCAAAGGGACTTCAGTGGATTTTCACAGCCCACGGTGAACATGGATCTCACAGGATCTTCAAGAGATGGCCCATAAGGCCATCTTTCTATTCATATCCTTACACGCTCAGACTGCGGACACTTCTGCAGCCCTCCTCCTGAATAGTTCGGGTTGTATAAGTATTTATATCGGTCTTGCCCAGCATCTGAGTGAAACATAAATGGAACAGGATGCAGCAATGACTGCACTCCGTCTCTGAACAAATGGCCAACATGGTGTGGAACGTGGACATCGGTGTTTCCCTTCTCCTGCTCAGAAGCAGACAGTTGCCTTGAAGCACACAATAAAAAATTATTATTTATTTCTATTCCATTAGAAAACTCTGGATTTGTTGAAGGAAGAGGATGTATCGGCGCATCCATGTCCCTTTTTCACGGAGCACAGAAGAATGAACTGGTTCAACACCGAAGATATGAAAAAAAACTGGAGTAACTCAGCAGGTCAGGCAACATCTCTGGAGAAAAGGAATAGGTGACATTTCAGGTCAAGACCCTTCTTCAGGCTGAGGTCAAGAGAGAGGGAAACCAAAAGTATGAAAAGATTCAGACCAAGTCAGAGACAACACTGATGACCAAGGAAAGGTCAACAGTTTGGCCCAATTGATCAAGATCCCATTGTAATCTAAGAGAACCTTTTTCACCGTCCAGTGTACCACTAATTTTAACATCATTACAAACTTACTAATCGTCCTACTTATCTTCACATCCAACTCAATAATAGAAATAACAAATCACAGTGGACCCAGCAGCGATCCTTGTGGCACACCACTCGTTGCAGGCCTCCAGTCTGAAAAACAATTCTCCACCACCAGCCTCTAACTCCTACCTTTAAGCTAACTTTGCATCCAATTGGCTATCTTGCCTGAATCTCATGTGATCTAACCATCTAGACTACCATACAGTACCTTCTCCTAGGCCTTGCTGAAGTCCATGTTGACAACGTCTACAGCAATGCCTTCATCAAGCTTCTGGGTCACATCTTCAAACAATTCAATCATATTTGTGAGACATCACATGAAATTGTATGACAATATTCTTCCTCACCATTTACCAAAATATCTATGACTCTGATTTCGGTATGACACACAGCAGCATTCGCAGGACCCCTTTGACTAAAATTTGGGGTAAATATAAAACCTCCAAAGGAAATATCTCAAATAAATTGAATTCTGAACGTACGGCATCATTTGTTCCAAACATGAGTCTATTGAACCTGAAGAAGGCTCTTGATCCGAAACATCACCCATTCCTTCTCTCCAAAGATGCTGTCTGTCCAACTGAGTTACTCCAGCTTTTTGTGTCTATCTTATGTCTAAAGTTTTGTTTGACTCCACTTAGTTCAATCTTCATACCACAGCCGAGGGTGGGGATGTATTGTGGTAGATTAGTCATCTCTCTGAGGTTCCATTTTCAAATCAATGTGAACACAAATGTCCAGCTTTTACTCATCATGCTACGGAATTAACTTTGGTCAATACGTTGAAGAGTTTGGTTAAGATTTATGGACAGACATTTGGCTTTGACCCACTAGCCTTACTTGCAAAGGAATTCCCTTCACGCACTCCACTAATGCAGGGAATGCTGAGGAAAACAGGAATATCATGGTATTGGTTGCAGGTTATGGGTTGAGCGTGATGGAGAGAGAAAGGAGGAAGAGCAGATCTGGGTATAATTAAGGGTCTGGTTCATGATTGGATGCAGAGGTGGTGGAGGGTCCTGCTTGGGTGAGGTTGATCAGTGCCTTACTGATAGACAATAGTTTGGGGGCAAATGGTCGTTGTTGAGGAACTGGGGAGAGCTGACTGGAGAGCTAAGATTTTACTTTAATATGTACTAGCTAAATTTTGTTTATTGGCACTTGTACCATTGTACAGTGAAAAGCTTGTTCCTGTAGGTAGGTCCAAGTGCCAGATTCCATTGGCTGGGATCTACCTATACTAAATAGACCTCACATGTGTGGGGGCTCCCTGCTTCATGAATGAGGCTTTGACTAGGTTGCATTGTATACAGCTCTGCTCACCCCATTATAGGAAGGATGTGGAGATTTTGGAGAAGGTGTAGAAATCGTTTGCCAGAATACTGCATGGATTAGAGGATATGAGCTAGAAGGAGAAGTTGGGCTAACTTGGATTGGTTTCTCTGGACCGTTTGAGGTTGAGGGGAGACCTGATTATATGCAAAATTATGAGAAACGTGGTAGGGAAGATAGGCAGAACTTTTTGCTGAGGGTCCAAATGTCAAAAGAGGCTGCAGAATTAAGGTCAGAGGGGAAAAGTTAAAAGAATATGTGTGGGGCACAGTGAGTGGTGGGTGCCTTAAACGTGCTGCCAGAGGAGGTTGCAGAAGCAGATACAACAGAGGCATTTAAGAGACTTTTGGATGGGCCCTTGGAAATGCAGGGTAATGAGGGATTTGGATCTTGTGCAGGGAGAATAAATTAACTTGGCACCATGTTCAGCACAGACATGGTGGACATTGAGGGCTGAAGGGCCTATTCCTGTGCCTTACTGTCCTATGTTCTATGTTCTATGTTCATGGCCCATCATGCAATTAAAATCATAGTACAGCTGTCCATCAGGCAATTATAAGATGGTATTTCCAAGTCAATGCCATTCGGTCCATAAAAAGTTACTTGAAATTAGAGCCACATCCTTCAACTAATTGTTAAAGAAGGAACTGCAGATGCTGGAGAATCGAGGGTACACAAAAAGCTGGAGAAACTCAGCGGGTGCAGCAGCATCTAAGGAGCGAAGGAGATAGGCGACGTTTCGGGTCGAGACCCTTCTTCGAGTCTGAAGAAGGGTCTCGACCCGAAACGTCGCCTATCTCCTTCGCTCCTTAGATGCTGCTGCACCCGCTGAGTTTCTCCAGCTTTTTGTGTACCCTCCTTCAACTAATTGATTGGTACAATGCTTGGTTCATTGACACGACATCTGTTGTCACTGTGTAACCCCATTTATCCTTTATGTTTATGATATTCTTGTGTGACAGGATTTTAGTTTAGTTTTTTAGTTTAGAGGTACAGCGCGAAAACAGGCCCTTCGTCCCACCGAGTCCGCACCGACCAGCGATCCCCGCACATTAACACTACCCTACATAAACTAGCGACAATTTACATTCATACCAAGCCAATTAACCTAAAAACCTATACCTCATTGGAGTGTGGGAGGAAACCGAAGGTCCTGGAGAAAACCCACGCAGGTCACGGGGAGAACGTGCAAACTCCGTACAGACAAGCACCTGTGGTCAGGATCAAACCCGGATCTCTGGAGCTGTAAGCATTGTAAGGCAGTAACTCTACTGCTGCGCCACCATGCTGTCTGTGTCCATTCGTTTGTGAAATATTGCAATCTGGAGAATGTTTCTTCCTTGGTACACAAAAAGCTGGAGAAACTCAGCGGGTGCAGTAGCATCTAAGGAGCGAAGGAGATAGGCGACGTTTCGGGTCGAGACCCTTCTTCAGAATGTTTCTTCCTTGACCATTTTGAGCACAGCACACAGTGAAATCATGCTGCTTCATATTACAAGGGAGACACAGGTTATGTAGACGGGTCTCGACCTGAAACGTCACCCATTCCTTCTCTCCAGAGATTCCGCCTGTTGTTACTCCAGCTTTTTGTGCCTATCTTTCTTTTATTAAATACTTTGCTCTACAAGCTGAATTATCTTCAAGCATTTTGTGTTTGAAACAATTGTTGCCTGTTTTCCATTTTACATTTTAAGATTACTTTGGTGCTAAAGTCAAGATGCACTTATTTCAAATGTGAAGAAGTTCATGCTAAGTTCTACAAATTTCCCCCAAAATGGGGTACTTTTGTTTTATATAATATGGCTTTCCAAAGTTATAACATGAGCACACTATGTAAGGCATGTAACATACGCCCACAAACTCCTAATGCCAGACCAATTTTAATTGAATCCAGATTGTTCAATTCAAATGCTACCTATGAAGTTACATTGAATAAATAAAATAGGGAGATACAAATTTCATGAAAATGATCACAGTCTGACCACACCTTGTTAAAAAATATATATTTTACATTTTTAAAGCAAAAGAAGGGATTATTACAATGGTGGCTCCACAATGTGTACATATTAAGAAATAAGTGCCTTTTGTTCTTTGTTCTTCAAGCAGATCTTTCAAGTTGAGAACACAGAGCCCATTACAAGGCAGCAGTCGTGAAGCATTTATGAAACTTTACGTATCCATTGTACAAGTCTGGCTGGGTTAGAAGGTATTAGTTATAAGGAGAGGCTGGACAAACTTGGGCTGTTTTCTCTGGAGCCTGACAGAAGTTTACAATATTATGAGAAGCATCAAAAGGATAGGTTGTCAGAATTGGGAGCATAGTTTTATGGTGAGAGGGCAAAGTTTAAAGGAGATGTGTGGTGCAGGGTTTTTTACACATAGGGTGGTGAATGTCTGGAACCTGCTGCCAGTGATGGCAGTGGAGGCACATGGATATGGATCAGGAGTCTCCAAACTATGACCCGTGGGCCACATCCGGCCTGCCACGAGATTTTATCCGGCGCGCAGCAAGCTCTTAACACATTCCGTGCGGCGGGCTACTTATCGGGTTCTGTGTTAGCGCGGGAACTTACACGTCAGCATCTTGTAGGCTATCAAGTTGTGGGAATAATGTTTAGTGCAACTACAGAGGTTGACTGTAGGAGGGGGAGGAGCACTAGGACACGAGTCAGGCACGTGCTGTGTGCATCACAGAGGTTGTGGGCCTGTTGCGGAGCCTGGAACTGTGGTGAGGAAACACTTTTTCTCACAGAGAGTGGTGAGTCTGTGGAATTATCTGCCTCAGAGGGCGGTGGAGGCCGGTTCTCTGGATGCTTTCAAGAGGGAGCTAGATAGGGCTCTTAAAGATAGCGGAGTCAGGGGACATGGGGAGAAGGCAGGAACGGGGTACTGATTGGGGATGATCAGCCATGATCACATTGAATGGCGGTGCTGGCTCGAAGGGCCAAACGGCCTACTCCTGCACCTATTGTCTATTGTCTATTGTCTGGACCGCTGGTGGCCAGTAGAGAGGCGAGGGTCAGCGAAGTCGCTGGTGGAGGTCCGTGGAGGGTTGGATTAGAGATACGGGCCCCGGGAAGACAGTGAAGGTCAGCGACAGCGGCCTGTGAGTGAGTGGGTGGGTGGGTGGGTGGGTGAGTGAGTGAGTGGTTGACATTTCTTTATTTTTTCCTATGGCCCGCAAAAATATATTAAGTGGCCCTCATGCTGAAAAGTTTGGAGGCCCCTGGTATGGATCATGTGCGGGCAGATGAGATTACTTAAGCTTCGCATCATGTTCGGCACAGACTTTGTGGGACAAAGTGCCTGGTCCTGTGCTGTACTTTCAATGGTCTTTATTAGATGTTGCCTCTGATTGGACTTTGCAGGGACGAGAAAGTGACTGTCCAAAAGAAACATTACCCATTTCACACCAACAGTTTAATTGCAATGACATGTTAGTGTGTTATAAAACCGGTAGGAAACGTCAGGAAACTGGGGTACTGCGTATCCAAGTACTGATATTTAGTACTTCTTCTTGCATATGGCGTGCACAGCCTAAAGTTGTAAGACAACTTGTTCTGTTTGATCTTCTGTTTGTGCACGTCAGGTTGATTGCATTTGTCGAACTACGGTGGACCACTTGAAGGTTGCAATCTCCCACCCCAATATTTAGTACTGATGATGAGTCAGTGTATCCACGGGGACGAGAAACAAAGCATGCACCTGCTTAAATTAAACAACCCTTCCCTACCTGATATGCCCCTGGGGATAGATGCCTCTGGGGAGTCAGCTAGTGAAATGAGACCGCTTACAATCACAGATAATCCTGGTGTCCCGGTTCTTGTCCTTGTGAGAAGTAGCGGGAGGTTCAATTGTGATTGTTGGTAAATTGAGAACAATCTTATCTCTGAATCTCTAAATAATATAGATTTGGGAGCTGAAGATTGTGTGGAGATGGGTATTGTGAGGATTGGATGGGATGTTGGGACCATTTTAGCCAAAGGGATAGTTGCCAGAATTGGACTGGGATCTTGCAGGCAGAGGATCTGCAGTCAGGGTAGCTTGGAGAGGGCATAGAGGAGATTCACTAGGATGTTACCTGGACAGGATGTCTTCAGTTCTGAGAGAGATTGGATAGACCAGGTTTTTTCCCCAGAGTGAACGGGGATAAGGGGTGATCTGACAGAGGAATATAAGGGGCAGGGTTAGGGGAGATAGAATATTTTTCCCATGAATAATGGTGTCAAAAACAAGAGGGCATATGTTTAAAGTGAGAGGGAGGAGAATTAAAGGAGATCTAAGTGGACGGTTATACACACAGAAAATGCTTGAGAAGTATATAGAGGGCAAACCATGTGATTTGGAGATAAGGCCTACGCTGCCCCTGAGAGAGAATAAAAGAGATATAAAGGAATAATTAGTCCAATATTGGGAGAGATGAATGCTTTGGGAGAGTTGTGTTGGGCAAGTTTGTAGTTTATCTTTTATTTAGATTGTATGTCCACCAAATTAAACTATAAAAATGTACCGTCAGGCCGGAGGTACAGAAGCCTGAAGTCCCATACCACCAGGTTCAGGACAACTATCCGGTTCTTGAACCAATCCTAATTTTACCTGAGCAACAGACTGCCTCTTCCATTACCATGGATTTTGCTTTTTATTTTCAATTTATATTTTGCACTAATGTCTTGTCATTTTGCACAGCTTTCTCTTTTTACTGTCATGCAGAATGTATGCATCATTTACGTATGGTTTATATTTTGTGTGTTGTCTGAGTCTGTGTGCTCGTGATGCTGCTGTAAGCAAGATTTTTGTTCTAACTGTGTCACATTCTTGGACATATTACAATAAACTCAACTTGACATTCTTGTTTTCTGCACATTGAGTCAGCTATATCCTCCTCCAGCAAGAAGGACTTTTTGAAATGTCAAAGCAAAATCATTCTCAAATAATTAACTTGTAATTTTTAAGAATGTCATAAAGATTTTTTGTTTTAAGATCTATCAGTGTTTTATATTGTTCATTGACAAGGGTTCTTTGGTACTTAATTGTACAGTGAAATTCCTGTTTTGCATACAATTTGGTAAAATATTACTGTACATAATTACAATTAGTACAATTGCTAAGTATAAGAGTGCAAGAATAGAAGATAAAATGGAAGCAATACACAAGAGTAAGTACGTTTCTGGTATCCTGGGATCCTGGGATCATTCACTGGGATTGCTCAGAATGCTCAGAGAATATCTGATGTGTGATGCCTGTGGCATTCAATTGTCAATAGTTTTGGGCCCCATATCCGAGGAGGGATGTGCTGGAGTTGGAGAGGGACCGGAGGAGGTTTACGAGAATGATCCTGGGGATGATTGGGTTAGCGTGTGATGAGCTTTTGACGGCACTGGACCTGCACTCGCTAGAAGGGGAATTTCTTGAAACTTACCGAATAGTGAAAGGCCTGAATAGTGTGGATGTGGAGAGGAAGTTTTCACCAATGGGAGAGTCGAGGACCAGAGGACAAAGCTGAAGAATAAAGGGGGATACGTTTAGAAAGGAGATGAGGAGGAATCTCTTCAGTCAGTGGATGGTGAATCTGTGGAATTCATTGCCACAGACATCTGCGGAGGGCAAAACATTGGGTAATTTTAAGGCAGAGATTGTCAGACTCTTGATTGGTAACACTGTCAAGGGTTATATGGAGAAAGCAGGAGAATGAGGATGAGCAGAAACGATAGATCATTCATGATTGAATAGCAGAGTAGACTCGGTGGGTAAATGGCCTACTTCTGCTCCTATGACCTATGAACTTATGATTTCCTGTCTCATGTGAATGAGGTAATATTTGGATGCCATAATTGGTCCTGGGAATGAATGTGCGAGAATTCCTCTTCTCTCCCAGTAATTTGTGTCATAATTCAATTAGTCCTACACTTCACACTACCTCAGCAAGGCCACCAGCATAATCAAGGACCAGTCTCGCTGAAGGATCATTGCCTCTTCTCCCCTCTCCTATCCGTCAAGAGATGCAAAAGTGTGAAAACGCATACCTTCAGATTCAGGGGCAGTTTCTTCCCAGTTGTTGTCAGGCAACTGAACTGCCCTCTCTTCAACTAGACCTGACCTCCCATCTACCTCATTGGGGACCTTTGAACTATACTTGAACTTCACCTTGCACTAAATGTCGTACCCTTTGTCCTCTACCTGTGCGCTGTGGACAGCTTGATTGTAATCATGTATAGTGTTTTTCTTTGACTGGAAAGCATGTAAACAAAAACCTTTCACTGTACCTTGACAAACAAAAATGCTGGAGAAACTCAGCAGGTGAGGCAGCATCTATGGAGCGAAAGAATAGGTAACGTTTTGGGTCGAGACCCTTCTTCATCACTGTACCTGTTACACAAGATAAATTTATTTTACAAGATATATTTATTTGTCACATGTGCCTGTGGGCACAGTGAAATGTGATCATCATACAGCCATACAATAAAATAAAGAACACAACACACGATAGAGTTCAACATAAAACATCCCCACACAGCAGAATCAAAAGTTTCCCACTGTGAGGGAAGGCACCAAAGTCAGTCACCTTCCTCTGATGTTCACCCGTGGTCGGGTAATAATAAACTGAACTAAACTCCGGCGATTCTCCAAGTTCTCTCGGGTATTTAGCTATGTTGCCGGCAGCATGCAGGAAGCAGTACCCAAATGACTGTAAGAACAGCTCCAAGAGATTCAGCACAGGAATGTTTACAAGGTTGTGATTATAAACAAGTTTGAATAGCTCATCCAGTGTTACTTTCAAGACTAATGACCCATCCTACCACTGAAAGGATGACCGATGCCTTGAACCATATCCCTCAAAGGAATTACTTCAGGAAACAGCAGAAGCTCCATGCCGATTTCAATTCTGGCCTTTCTTATTGCATATTTTGAACATACAGTATATATGATAGAAAAGTAAGAATGTTGTTGTTCTGTTGGAGCATAAACAATTAAACCATCTTGACTCTTGAAACAAATGTATTTCATTTATTTAATTTATTTAAGCCCTGTTACTGAAAATCCTTCATTGCTTTGTCTGAAGTAACAGGTCATCAATCACTGCAGTAGCACTGTATAAAAAAGTGTAATCATTTTAGTTTAGTTTAGAGATACAGCGCAAAACAGGCCCTTCAGCCCAACGGGTCCACGCCAACCAGCAATCCACACACACTAACATTATCCTACGCACACCAAGGACCACTTACATTTATACCAAGCCAATTATCCTACATCTTAGGAGTGTGGGATGAAACCGGAGCACCTGGAGAAAAACCACGCAGGTCATGGGGACAACATGAAAACTCCGTACAGACAAGCACCCACATTCAGGATCGAACCCTGGTCTCTGGTGCTGTAATGGTCTCTGGCAAATTGGTCCGTGAATGAGCACGACCCCCTTCCACCGCAGAGGACCACACCAAAAACCAACAAAAAACAGTGATGAGTGTCTGCAGCTCAAATGATCACCTGGTAAAATGATGTAATGTCTGCATTTGTTTCTCACTAAAAAATGCCTCCCAGGTTTTTTTTTAAATCAATCTGAACCATGCAGGCAAGGAAGGAACTCGTTTGTAGGATGTTAATGAAAATACAACTACTGCTGTTTGCAGTAGACCTTTTGCTTCAGCAGCCTTTTAAGAAAGGCAGAGGGGGAAGAGCAAGGGTGAAGAGGAAGCACAAGAAGAGGTCTCAATGGGTGAATGGAGATGATGTGATGGACTGTCCCAGTACACCAGATGACTGGAAGAGAGTGGCACTGGGGTTTGACTAAAGATGGAACTGTAAGCACACATGTGAGGCAGTGGATGGCAAGCATGCCATTCTTGTCCCTGTAACCCTCATTTTCCTTTTCGTACAGGATGGCATTCTGCTGGAACCATTCCTCAAGGTCCCCCTCCTGCTGCCTGGTGAAGGTGTAGGGCATAACCTTCCTCCAGCCCTCCCTCACCACCAAAGGGGCATCTGATGCTGAATCAGACACAGGAGAAAGGGCTGCTTTTCTGCCTTCAAATGAGGCAATGAAGGATGGGGTGGTGGTGGGGGACATATAGTACCACCCTGGTCTCCTCCTCCTCCAGGGGTCTGTCATGCAGGGCTACCTCCTCCTCCACTACCACCTCCTGTGGCATCACCTCCTGCCACTCCTCCTCCTGGCTGGGCAACGCCTGCGTGGCAGGTTTTTTTTAGGGTTGTGCCCTCCCCCTGCGCTGCTGCCTTTTTGGTGCCATCTCTAAAGCACCAAGTCTCCTATCCAAAAAACTCTCCAGCTATGAATGAACATGCCTTGGAGTGACAGAGGTGACATTCTGCTGTTTAAATAACCTTTTTTTTTCTACTGACCTTTTTTTCACACTGGAGCTATTACCTTCGACTATCTTCGACCACCTCCGACTACCTACGACTGGCTACGACTAGACCTACAACTATAAAAATATCGATTTTTCCCACGGCGACCTATTTTTAGTCGCGGCCAATTTTCAACATCTTGAAAAATTCGCCGCGACATAGCTGGTCTCGACTACGCGGAGACAACTTTCGACCATGAAGGAGAGTGACGTAAACCTCCTACGACCTCCTGGCGACTTTCCCGCAACTATGAAAAGCGGGCAAGGTCGCCAGAGGTCGCAGTGGAGATCGCCCAAGTGGGACAGGGGCTTAAGGCAGCAACTCTACCGCTGCGCCACCGTGCCACCCGTTATAACAAACTTTTGATAATCTTGTGTATCAATATTAAATGCATATAATATTTGAAGATATCTTGCTGCATTCAATGTCATTTTATTAGGTCGGCAGTCTTTTACATCAGATAGAATGGCAATAACCTCGACACAGCATTTCCATGGCTGCATAGAAATCTCACTCAGTGAATTTTAAAGTCTTGTCCTTTTATGGGCAAGACCCATTAAATAAGCTTATCAGTGGAATGCTGTTTAAAGCTATTACATTCTTATATTTTGTACCAACTATAATATTAAATAATAAAGAAACAACACTATGATTACAAACCATTTTTTTCAAGATTGTTATGTAGAAGCATGATTAGAAAAATATGAAGTATAATCTCCACTCTATATGGATCTGAAATCTTTCTTCAACTGTATTTAAAGTCTAGCAACTTGAGTTTCTTTATTAAATTCATAGCAGGAAATGTGATTGCTTTTATCTGTCCAGACCCTTCCCCTCCCCAGGCAAGCTTGACTCCAGTTCGTACACAAGAATGGATATTTCGCGACCCAAAGGAGATCTTTAGGTTAGGGAATCTGACCCAAAACGTCACCTGTCCATTCCTTTCACAGATGCTGCCTGCACCGAGTTCCTCCAGCACTTTGTGCCTTGTACAAGATGATAAGTGTTGCCACTGTGTAAAACTTTGGTTAGGCCACATTTGGAGTACTTTGTGCTGCTCTGGTCACCACTTGCAAGAAGAATGTGGAGGCGTCCGTGAGGGTACAGAAGATTTTGCCTGGATCGGAGGGTACTAGCTTTAGACTTTGGGGATACAGTGCGGAATAAAGGCCCTTTGGCCCACTGACTCCACGCCAAACAGTGATCACCCTGTACACTAACATACACACTGGGGACAATTTTACAACTTACTGAAGCCGATTAACCCACAAACCTGTACGTCTCTGGAGTGGGGGAGGAAACCGGAGCACCCGGAGAAAGCCCACGTGGTCACAGCGGGAATGTACAAACTCCGTACAGACAGCACCCCATTGTCAGGATCGAACCCGTGTCTCTGGCACTGCAAGGCAGCAACTCTACCATTGCGCACTGTGTTATAAGGTGAAGTTGGACAAACTGGGATTGTTTTTCTATGGAGTATCAGAGGGTGATAGAAGTTTATAAAATAATGAGAAGCATAAATAGGATAGAGAGAATCTATTTGCCAGGATGTCAAATGCTAGAGGACATAGCTTTAAAGGGAAAGGAGGAAAGTTTAAAGGTAATGTGCAGTACCAATAATTTACACGGAATGCAGGGAAGCTGGTAAAGCATCTATGATAGTGACATTTTAGATGCATTGAGACAAACATAATGGGAGAAGATATAAATCATGTGCCAATTGATGAGATTTGTTTAATTTGACATCTTGTTTGACACAGATATCTGATGGACTGTTGGACATTCAATGTCGTATCTATGTTCAACCTTCTTCGCTCGTCATCAAACATCACCGACCGTTTCCTCCACTTTCGAAGTAGTGTCAACTCACCGTGAAGAAAGATACAGTGAGGACAGTACATAGGGAGGGATCTCAACAATGTATTTTCTGGAGGAGCAGAGTAAAGTGGACAGATTTGAAAGGGAGGGTTAAGGAACTTGAGGAGATGGAAGTCATAATCAAGTCAGCTAACATCGTGCCCCAAAAAGGAAGAGGAGTGGTCAGCAGATTCGAAATAGGATTCAGTGAGCAGGTGCTAGAACCCATGTATATGATGAGTTGGCGAGGGCTCAAAGGAAAATCAGAAAGAATGCCTGAATAGTAAGCAAAACAAATCTTTACATTGCATCTCCACACTCGTGATAATAATAAACCAATATTAATACCATTAGTGGTAGGACCATGAAGATGATTAAAGGGAGGATTGATTCAGTGGTCGTAGGAATGAGGCAAGCGTAAGAACCTAGTGCAGAAAACATCCATGAATTCTATGCACAGGAATGCAGGAGAGAAGTTCAGGTTCTGCATGATGGCATTGCAGTGAGCGACTGCCTTACAACACCAGAGACCCGGGTTCGATCCAGACTATGGGTGCTTGTCCGCACGGAGTTTGTACATTCTCCCCGTGAGCAGCGTGGGTTTTCTCCGAGATTTTCGGTTTCCTCCCACACTCCAAAGACGTACAGGTGTGTAGGTTAATTGGCTTGGTATAAAAGTAAAGTTGTCCCTAGTGTGTGTGGGGCAGTGTTAATATGCGGGGATCAATGGTCGGCGCAGACTCGGTGGGCCGAAGGTTCCGTTTCCACACTGTATCTCTAAACTAAACTTTTTTTTTTTTTTTTTTAAATTTTTTTATTGTAGAAACAATATATACCGAGTACACTCTTATACGACAGTGAGAGTTGTATAATATACAAAATTATATAATATTGATTATCGATTATACTGTTTATGTTAATTGTAATAATTTATCCATTATACATTTCGTGGTTATTTATTTTATATAATTGGGAGTAGTATATGTAGTATATTCCTAAAATAAGCAATACACTCAGATTTCTCATATCATAGATATTCTTCTAATTACCAAATAGAAATCCCGGCTAATATAACTACGTAATACCCAATCTTAAACAAAGTTTTATGATATTCATAATGTTATCAAAATATTAATAATGTTTGTATTATTGTTAACTTTATATTTCATAATTATTGTATAGTTGAAAATACATAGTTTTATATAATTACAAGTTTAAGACATCTATAATCTTTTCATACGAACAAAAATAAGTGTGTACATATTAAAAATTTATATAATATGTTTCTATATTTTTTTCCTTAATTAAAGATAGGAAGATAGAGAAAGAGAATAGAAAATAGAAAAGAAAATGTGAAAAGTTTGATGGAGATTGAAGTATTACTAAATAATCCATTCTTGGAGATACATTCATGATTTATTATATGTATTTCTTCATCCATTCAGATATTCAGGCCTCAGTCAAGTCCCTGCGCCGAACCATTGTGACCCTGTAGATATTTTAATATAGGGAGACCATATCCCTTTGAAGAGATCTAACCTGTCCATAAGGACAAGTCTCAATCTCTCCAAGTGAAGTGTCTCCGTCATTTCTGTATTCCACATTTTAATTGTTGGGGATACAGGGCCTTTCCAAAATTTTAATATTAATTTTTTCCCAATTATTAAAGAATAGTCGATAAAAGTTCTTTGATTCCTTGTAATTATTTGTTCCGTTTCCGGTATTCCAAGTATGATTAACTTTGGGTCAGGAATCATAGTAATATTAATAACATTCGAGACTATCTTAAATATTTCATTCCAATATTCTAGAATCTTCGTACAATTAGTAAATGAATGTGACAAAGTTGCTTCTAAGATTTGACATTTATCACATATAGGTGATAGTTTTGGAAATATATTATGTAATTTAGATTTAGAATAATGTAATCTATGTAAAATTTTAAACTGTATAAGAACATGTTTAGCATTTAAAGAACAGTAATGTATATGTTGTAAGCTTTCTTCCCATATTTCTGGGCTTATTATTTGACTTAATTCATTTTCCCAACGCTGTCTATGTATTTCCGATGATGGAATATCACTTTCCAACAAAATATTGTAAATGTATGATATCATTTTTTCTGTATTTGGATGTTTATTCAAGCATTCATCTAAAATTTCACTCTTTCTATTTCTGAGTTCTTGTGTATTTGCAGAGATATAGTTTCTGATTTGTAAATATCTGAAATATTCATTATTATGAAGCCCGTAGGTTTGTTGTAATTCTTGAAATGAAAGAAAAGAATTTTCCTTATAAAGATCCCCTATATTTAAAATTCCTTTATTTTTTTCCATGTATAAAATGCCTTATCCATCGTTGACGGTTTTAAACGTAAAATTATTGGCAATTGTAAGACCTAGCGGTATAAATTTTAGTTTTAGTGTTTTCTTTATTTGTTTCCAAATAACGTATTCCACTTTCTATTATCAAATTTTCACTATAAATTTTCTTAGGTACATTAATATTAGCAAATATTATAGAGCTAATTTCAAATGGAAAACAGTCTTCTCTTTCCATTTTTAACCAATTTGGTTTATTATCTGTTTCTCCTAACCAGAAATTCTGCCCAATAATAAAACATAAAATTTGGTAAAGCTAAACCCCCGTTTATTTTAGCTTTACATAAATGTTTTTTATTTATTCTATGATTCTTATAATCCCAGATAAAGTTAGTGACTATTGAATCTACTTTTTAAAAAAAATTTTTAGAGAGATATATCGGGATTGATTGAAATAAATATAATAATTGTGGGAAGGAAAATCATTTTTATTGCGTTTATTTTACCTAACATTGAGATAGGTAAGCTTTTCCAGTATAAGATATTTTTATTTAATTTATTCAATAATAACGGGAAATTAGACTTAAATAAAGAGTCAAATCTTTTTGTAACAAAAAATACCAAGATATTTAATATTTTCATTTGTTATCTTAAAAGGAAATTGTTGTAATATCTGTAAGTTATTCATGGTTATTGGCATAAGTTCACTTTTATTCCAATTGATACTGTATCCTGAAATTAAACCAAATTCCGTTATTAGTTTTAACAAATTACGGATACTTATTTTCCGGTTTAGTAATATAAAGTAATATATCGTCCGCATATAACGAGATTTTATTCTTAGTATCTTTAGTATCATATCCATATATTTCTGGGTGCAATCTTACCCTTTGAGCAAGAGGTTCGATTGCTAACGCAAACAGTAATGGTGATAAAGGACAGCCTTGTCTACAACCTCGAGATAAACTAAACTTAGTTGATAACATATGGTTTGTTATTATTCTAGCTGTTGGGTTTGCGTATAATAATTTAATCCAAGTAGTAAACTTATCACCAAGCTTAAAGGCTTCCATCACCGAAAATAGATAAGGCCATTCCACCTGGTCAAAAGCTTTTTCTGCATCCAACGAGATGACTACTAAGTCTTTTTTATCACTTCTTTTCGAATATATGATATTAAATAAGCGTCTTAGATTATATGAAGAATATCTTTTAGGTATAAATCCTGTTTGATCAGGATGAATTAATTCGTTAACAATTTTGCTTAATCTTTGTGCAAGAATCTTTGTTAAAATTTTTTGATCCGTATTTAATAAAGCAATTGCTCTATATGATCCTGGGTCATCCAAATCTTTATTTATTTTGGGTATAAGTGTTATAATAGATTCGTTCAATGTATCTGGTAATTTCTCTTGTGTATATATCTGTTCATATAATGATTTTAAATATGGGACCATTTGGTCATGAAAAATTTTATAAAATTCCGAGCCTATACCATCTGGTCCTGGAGTTTTACCATTTTTTAAAGATTTAATAGATTCTTGGATTTCTTTTATTGAAATATCGGCATTTAATAGTTCTCTATTTTGTGAATCTAATTTTTTTAAGTTACATACATTTAAAAAGGCATCTATTTCTGTTTTATTTACTGTTGTGTTACCAGTATACAAATTTTTATAATATTGCATAAATCTTTCATTAATATCCTTGGGTTGTATTAATAATTCACCGTTTTGTGATTTAATCCTATGTATAATTTTTTCAGCTTCAATTTTCCTTAATTGTCGAGCCAATAGTTTTTGTGGTTTGTCTCCAAATTCAAACAACAATTGTTTAGTATGTTGGTAGTATTTTAAAACTTGATCAGTATATATTTTATTTAATTTATACTTCAATGCTACAATTTTATTATGTATTATTATATCTGATTTTGTTGCATTCTGTATATCTAATTGTTTAATCTCCCTTTCTAAGTCCTGTTGTTCCTTCCGAATCTTCTTATTATGGAATGCTTGTGAAGAAATCATAATTCCTCGAAGATATGCTTTAAAATGTTTCCCATAATAAAGAGCGAGATATTTCTGGTTGATCATTTATTTCAAAAAACATCTTAATCTGAGTTATAATGTATTCCTGAGTGGTTTTATTTTTTAAAATTTGTGGATTAAGTTTCCATTGTCCTAGATTTTCTGTTTTACCATTTATTTTAATTTTAAATGTTAATGGTGCATGATCTGAAATTATAATATTATGATATTTGGATTCGTAAGTAAGTGAAATAAGCTTTGCATCTACCAGGAAGTAATCTATTCTTGAATAAGTTTTATGTACTGTCGAGTAGAAGGAATATTCTCGACCAGTAGGATTTTCTGTTCTCCAGACATCTTTAATGTTAGTCGTTTGGATGTATGCGTTTAATAAATCACTAGTATGCGATTTAATTTTCCTTTGTTTTGAAGATCTATCTAAATAAGGGTCTAATGTACAATTAAAATCTCCTCCAATTATCAAGTTGTAATGTGTTAATTCCGGAATATTATTAAGTACTTTCTTAAAGAATAAAGGACTATCAAAATTTGGTCCATAGATGTTAACAAAAATCATTTTTTCCCTATTTATTTCTCCTATTACAATAATGTATCTGCCATCTTTATCAGATATAGTAGATGTATGCTTAAATAAAGTACCTTTACGAAATAATATTGCTACGCCTCTTGATTTATGCGTAAAGGAAGAGTGATATATTTTATCTATCCATTTAGCTTTCAGCCTATTTTCAGCGTCTTTCTTTAGGTGAGTTTCTTGAATATAAATTACATCAGCTTTCATTGCCTTTAAGTGTGTCAATATTTTTCCTCTTTTTATTGGTTCATTGATACCTTTAACATTCCAACTGCAAAAGGTTAATCCCTCGTTCCCCATATTTACTAAGAACAGAATGCTTTAAAGAAATGCATTAAGCAATGTTGGGGTATGGATATTGTTTGCATTCCTGGATCAAGGCTCGTAGCAAAGATAATTCTACTCTATGCTTAATTTTCACTGTTGTGTTTATTCATAATATGTTGTAATTTATCAAAAATTTATAAAACTAAATAAAGTAAGAAAGAGTGTGACCTTGACTTTTCATTGGGATTTTGATTATTTGATTACATTTAAAAACTATTTTTACCATGTCCATTTTCAATACCAGCTACATCCTATATTTTTCTCTCTTGACAGTGCTGATTTTCTGTATCACAGTCACCAGTGACCATTATTGCTGTTGGGTACTCATGGCCGAAGCAAGATCAAGAGTCAAGAGTATTTTATTATCATATGTCTTAAAATGGAACAAACAAATTCTTACTTTCAGTGGCCCACCGAGTTCACGCCGACCAGCGATCCCCGCTTATTAACACTATCCTATTCACACTAGGGACAAGTTATATTTCTACAAAGCTAATTAACCTGCACACCCATACACTTTTGGAGTGGGCGAGGCAACCGAAGATCTCAGAGAAAACCCACGTGATCACGGGGTGAACGCACAAACGGCGTACAGACAGCACCCATAGTCAAGATTGAACCTGGGTCTCGGCGCTGAAAGCGCTTTAAGGTAGCAACTCTACCGCTGCGCCGCCATGCTGTTGCAATGGGACTATTCGTTCAACAGTTTACCCCTTCACCCAAAGGGTGGAGGCTGTCAAATTGGTTAGAATATAATCAATTAATTTGGGTTTTACCATTTGGACTGCTCTGAGATAGTAATGAACCCAGTTAGAAAAAAAACTGACCAGTTCTGAATAGTAAAGCCACAATTTTATTTTACAAATTAATACTTTATTTCCATGCCATCTCCAAGCTGCAGTATGTTTTGACACTGTAGATAGTAAATTTGCCAATAATTGTAGATTTAAAATGGGGTTGTACATTTTTTTACGATACATGAAGCCCAATTTTTATAAACCTTTACCACCTGCTATAATTCTTCATGTCGCTTGTTGTTAAAGATTGTCCAATATTTTAAGAGGCTTACAAGAGGAGAAAAAGTTCATGTCCAAGATGAGTATTTTAATATTGAGGTGGTCTTTCAAACTTGTCATTTTCAAAAAATCTGACATTACTATCAGAAAAAAATGTCATTTAAATGATAATTACCTAAGGTATTACTTAAGATATTCAATAATACCTTTCACGGTCCTCCCACGGAGGATATCCGAAAGCATTTTATGATCAAAAGAATTTTGAACTTTGAAATAAAATTAGAAAAGGCCTGCTAGACGTAATCTTTGAAAAGAGATAAACACAATTAATGTTTCAGGTCGAAGACCTTTTGCCCTAATAATGAAGGATCTTCAAGCTTCTGCTTTCAATGTTAATTTTTACGTTTCATCTAATGGTAAAAATTAAACGTAAAAATTAAAGTGTTATTGCGTTTGTGGGGAACAGAGTAGTGAATGTGCTCACAGCACTCCCATCGCCTATAAGGTATAATAAACTAGATAACCAGAAGAAATATTGACTGAGGAATATGTATTAGCCAAATCTTCATTACCATCATATCATGGGATCACTTGTATCCACATGAGCAGATGGAAAGAGTCTTGGTTTAATATGTCGTGTGATATATGGCACCTCTGACAGTGTAGCACTCTCTGCATGAAGGCATTTGTGTTAACTTACATTTTTGTGCTTAGATCTCAGAGCTAGACTTCAGCCCATAATCTTTCAGGTCAGAGGTAAGTGTGTCCTCTCTGAGCCATGGCTAATACAACTAATTATGCAGCTGTCAGCCACCAAAAGTAGTCCTAGTTGACTTGTGTAAGTGGTACGGCAGATATGCCCCGTGGGTCAGTCCTTGGAGGCTTACTGCCTCACAAATAAGATAAAGGACCATCTGGCCTATTTCCCTGACAGAAAATGAGTGGTGATGACACATGCCAAACTATAAAAGTCAGCTGTTAACCAAATTGTTAAAATAGACCTATTCCGTATTATCACGGATCCATTTCTCTCATGATCCCATGCAAATATACTTCATCCAACCTTCATGGCCTGACCGTATTGTTCAAACAATATTTAGGCATTCCTGAAGAAACACAGACTTTGGAGATTGATTTTAAATACATACTTCAACAAATGAGCCAACAAGAAGTATATGGAACTTGATAAAGAACCTACATCGTAACATGTGGCAAGTTTAACTTAATATGAACACAAGAAACTGCAGAAGCTGGAACTTAATGTGCTAATCTTATATGCAGTGTTTCCGAAGTTTTGCTTCAATAATTGCTCTCCTTTCTGTGAACTTTACTGATTCTGGTGCTCTTCCCCTGGGAGTCTAAGGAATTTGTAGTGAGAGGAACTGCAGACAGAATGAGTCATAGTTCATAACTCCTTCAAACTATTACTGCCTCTGTTTTCCTCCATTTTCTCAGTCTGCATAACCAAAAGAATGTTACATTCCTTAAATTAACCTTTTTTTCTAAATAATCCTGTTTACAAAACAGCATTTTAACAATTTAAGGAATTATTTATTAATCTGGCCTCCTGTACATACTTTTGGGGAGCCAACCTCTCTTTGTTTAGCCTCAATCATTGTAAGCTGCGGACATGATAACCTGTGTTACCGACGCTGTTTGCCAATTTGTTGAAAAGTATGTTTGTTGTGGGTAAAGAATGCTTATAGAGTCCTCCCTGTGACAGAGAGGACTATAAGCATGAGATGGTCTTGTTGGGAGTACTGGGCAAAAGGATGAGACAATTTTTTCCTAATCCTCTTGGCAAGAGATCAGCTAGCCTTGGAATTTAAAATTATAATGGATTGATTGACCGATCCCTCACTAATGTCTACTCCTCATCCATGTATTAATTACAGTCTGTAAATTTGGCCCTAAATAAATTGGTAACTTAAAACTTGAATAAGGCAATTACTTCTGATATTTAAATATTTCTCATTGAAGTTAATATTAACAACAAAAGGAATAGGGAGGTTGCAGATGATAATAGTGAATGGAAAGTTTAAAAAATGTCGATACCGGAAATCTAATATAAAAAAGTCTGGGATACAAGGAAATGCAGATGCTGGCAAATGCTGCAGTCTGAAGAAGCATCCCGATTTGAAACATCACCTATCGATATTCTGCAGAGGTGCTGCCTGATCTGCTGTGTTACTCCAGCACTTTGTGTCTTTTTTTATTTAAATAAACTCAATAGGTTAGGTACCTCTGTGGAAAGAGTAGGGTCCTAGACATGAAATTGTAACTGTTTCTCCCTCCATAGATGCTTGCCGACCAGCTGAGTGTTTCGAGCATTTTCTACTTGTTCAGTTTAGTTTAGAGATATAGTGCAGAAACAGGTCCTTCCTCACACCAAGTCCGCACCGACCAGCGATCCCTGGATATTAACTCTACCCTTACACACTAGGGACAATTTGAGCATCTACACCGAGCCAATTAACCTGCAAAGTTGTACATCTTTGGAGTGTGGGATGAAAACGAAGATCTCGGAGAAAACCCACGCAGGTCAATTGGAAGAGCGTACAAGCTCCCAAAGTCAGGATCGAATCCCAGTCTCTGACACTGTAAGGCACAAATTCCAGAAGATAATTCCAAGCATGATTTCCCCTTTATAAATCCATGCTAACTTTGACCGATCATGTCACTGCTTTCCAAATGTGCTTCTATTACAGACTTGATAGACGTATATTAAAGTATATTAAATCCTTGGTTCTTGGTTACTTGGTCCTCCAAAATATTCCAACTGGAATTTAAACTTGATAGAAGTATACTAAAGTGTGAGAAGCATGGATAGAGTAGAGAGTCAGAATCTTTTTCCCTCAGAGGGGAAATGTCAAACAGTAGAAAGCACAGCTTTAATGCGGGAGGAGCAAAGAGTGTAGGAGAGGTTTATTTATTCAGAGAGTTTTGGGTGTCTGGGTCAAGATTCAAGAGTCAAGAGTGTTTTATTGTTATATGTCCCGGATGGGACAATGAAATTCTTACTTGCTGAAGCACAACAGAATATGTGAATATGTAAACATGGTACATAACTGGGGAAGAGAAAAAAAAGTTTAATAAATAACAAATATAGTGCACATTGCCAGTAATGGAGGTGGAGGCACTTAGGTAGGTAGAATAGGAGCATTTAAGAGGCGTTGTATAGGCGTATGAATATCAAGGGAATGGAGGGATATGGATCAGATGTAGGCAAACGAGATTAGTTTTATTTGGCAGTATGTTCAGCAGGGATATTATGGACCGAAGGGCCTATTCCTGTTAAATTCCATGTTTTATGTTCTATGACAAATTTGGGTCGCTGCTTAAATCTTGCCCTGCATACTGCTAATTTTCTGATTTACGTTTTAAATCAGGATCAATGCATATCTCCTAGAAAGAAACGCAAATATAAAGATAAGTAACGTGAATCATTCTGTTAGTGAACCTGACAGTTCCAAATCTAATGAATTGTAGTATGACCTCGAAAGAGTCAGTGGCCATAATTTATCGAATGCAAACCTCTTGCCTGTGATAGGCCTGAGATAAGGAGGGATGGAAAGATTCAAGATTCAAGATTCAAGATTCAAGAGAGTTTATTATCATGTGTTCCTGATAGGACAATGAAATTCTTGCTTTGCTTCAGCACAACAGAACATAGTAGGCATGACTACAGAACAGGTCAGTGTGTCCATATACCATTATATAAATATATACACATGTTTAATAAACCGATAAAGTGCAAATAAACAGATAATGGGCTATTAATGTTCAGAGTTTTGTCCGAGCCAAGTTAATAGCCTGATGGCTGTGGGGAAGAGCTATTCCTGAACCTGGTCGTTGCAGTCTTCAGGCTCCTGAAACTTCTACCCGAAGGTAGCGGGCAGATGAGTGTGTGGCCAGTATGGTGTGGGTCCTTGATGATGCTGCCAGCCTTTTTGAGGCAGCAACTACGATAGATCCCCTCGATGGAAGGGAGATCAGAGCCGATGATGGACTGGGCAGTGTTTACTACTTTTTGTAGTGTTTTCCGCTATAGGGAGCTCAAGTTGCCAAACCTAGCCACGATGCAACCGGTCAGCATACACTCTACTGTGCACCTGTAGAAGTTAGAGAGAGTCCTCCTTGACAAACTGACTCTCCGTAATCTTCTCAGGAAGTAGAGGCGGTGATGTGCTTTCTTAATAATTGCATCAGTGTTCTCGGACCAGGAAAGATCTTCAGAGTCAAAGTCAAAGTCAAAGTAAACTTTATTGTCAATTCAAATAATGCAACAAGTAGTTACACAGAGGATTGAAATTGCGTTTCCCCATACTCCAAATTAGCAAGTAATATTTATTTATAACACAGACAGACAAACTACCATTAAAAATAACATTAAAAAAATATACCATTTTACTTCGGAGTCACGCAGGTAAGTACAGGCCCGCAGGTAAGTACAGTTGAATTACTTACAGGGCATATCCAAACTCCGTTGCTGGTGTATAGAGCCACCAGGAGTTAAAAAGGAAAAAATACTCCGAAAGGAACAAAAACGGAGTTTAAAAGCTAAAAAGAAAAGAAAATACTCCGGAAAAAAAATGGAGTTTAAAAAGCGTCCCGGGGGAAAACTCAGCGATCGGGACGGCAGATTAGTGTGGAGCCGGTTCCGATGCCGGTGGCCGTTAAAGTTAACGTTAGGAAGCCTTTCGTTGCTCCACAAACTTTTGGCTATGAGAAAAACTCCAGTGAGGAGAAATTTTAAGAAGTTAGAGAGGCCGTGATTTAAAAGTTCTAAAAAAAAAGGCCCCCAGACATAAAAGCTTTATGGCTTAGAATAAATTAATGGAGAAAGACTCCAAATTTAAAAAAAAAAAATTCAACCAAAAGGGTTTAAAAAAGGCCCAGAATATTCCCAAAAACAAACCCTGAGGGGTTTCCATATACTAATATTATATGGTGTGATTTACCAATGTGGGAATATCTACCTCAGATTAATTTGGAGGTAGTCTCCTTGAGAAAAATCTCAGGAGTACCAGGGCAGTAAAAGAAAATTAAAAAACTGACCGTGAAGATGCATTGATAGTGGTGGCTGGTCATAAGTACCCACCACAGCACAAATATACATACAGGTGTACTAAGTACGATACCTGAATGAAGCAGTGAGGCCATGGAAGGAAACCATGGTAACCAACATTAATTAGTCTCTCACCAGCTTCATAAAGCTGTTATGGTTGAAAGCAGAGTTATTGATAAAACATTTATGTTTTATTAAGTTACCAATGGTTAATCTGATTATGGTACCCATGTCTCAATTATATGGAGACATAAGGAAATACGATTTCAAAGAATTTCAAGCTGGTGCATGGCATCACTACTTATGTAAAACAAGTAAAACATTGTGCAATAACCAAAACATTTCTTAAATAAAAAGACAAATTGCCATTAGTTTGTGGAGCTCAATGGTATAAAAATATATAATATAAATATATATATATATATATATTATATATATATATGTATATATATATATATATATACACACACACACACACACACACATATATATATATATATATATGTATATATATATATATACACACACACACACACACACACACATATATATATGTCGAAATTATGATCCAATGTAAAGATTTGATAATGGATCAAACGGAGGCAGGAGTATGATGAATAAATATTTATCCAACACAGCCTTATGTGAACCCATATGGTTGGGGAGAGAAGGCTTCATGTACATTTGAAGAGGTGCAAAAACTTGTTGCAGAAGAAGTTGATGAAATCTCCAATTGTGGGAGATTACAGGTGTGTTATGATCAATGATATGGCATAACAACGGATTGATTTGTTTTAATGTGTAAAGGATCTACAAAAAATTTGTAGAAGGAATTGTTTCCCCTGTATAGGAAAACCTAAAAATTGATTTTAGGTTTGCACCCGAAATATCTGCAATAAAGAAGAGGTAAGCAAATTAGTATCATAAATTTCCCCAGGGAAAAGGAAGATGTGGTGGTAAAGCCATACGAGACATCATTTTAAATACACTTTTACAGTGTAAAAACATTTTATCAAAATGGACATCTTCAACACTGAAAAACAGCTGTTATTAACAAATTGTTAATCATTACTATAAGACTTGAAGGATGGTATTTAGTACCAATTTATTATCATATTTACAGGTGCTTGAAATTAATTAGATGGGTCAGCTGTTGCAAGTTAAGACATTGTCTAATGGCTTAAACTCAGTTCTAGGTTGTTCACACAATTATTGGAACAGCAATTGCACTGATAGAAGATCAGCACTTGCACTAATGAGGACACATGGTCATGGTTTATCTTGATCACATTTTAAATTGGAAAGTTGATCAGGAGTCAGCTGCAAATTAGTGCAGCAATTACAAGCCTGTTGAGAGGCAACAGTCATGACCCATCCAATAAAAACTATGTTTTAGGCATCCATAAACATTCCTAAATTACTATTCTGGGTTTAGGAGTAATTCAGCACCATATGGGAGAATTTTTTTTATCCGAGAAACAAAATGTCAATATTACAAATATGTCTCATTGCTTTATTGACAAACTTTGTCCCTCCATCCGAGAAGGCGCTTAGGTAAAAGAGTAAAAAAGCTCCAAAAAAGGGAAAACACAAGCATTATAAGAGTATGCAGGCCTTTTTGACAGGCCTATGCAATTACCAAAGGATACGTTATCAGAATTAAAGTGGTGGATCGAAAAGGTTCCACAAGCTGCTTTAAACATATAAGCTTAGCAGCCGTTGCAAACTGAAGCAAGTATTCTTAGATGATGGATAGCTTCTGTGATTATTTGGGCTAAGATAAGTATAATATCTATTCTTATCAAGTTAATATTTGATACGTCTCTTGTTTAGGGGACTACGGACAATAACACCAGGGAATTGCAAATGGATTGGCCTAAGAAACTTTTTTCTCCAAATATTTGTATTAATTATTGGAGTATCAGGAGCTTTTTATGGATTAAATGCCTATTGTTCTACTATGAAGTGTGCATGTCCAATCAGGTGAGCAATACCACGGCTGTGGCACATATCAATCACATGGGTCAAGTAAGATCATTATCAAATGATTATCTGGGTAACCAGATGTGGCGTATTCTAAAAATGTTTTAGTTCAGCTGTTTATCTCTAAGGAAGAGACAATGTTGTCGCAGACAACAAATCATGGAAAAAACATTGTCAGTAATATCGATTACTTACCATTAATCTGGTTATGTCCAGATTAAATCACCGATTGCTCAAATGTTTCTCGTGGGAAAACCGGGAACAGGAGCGGTGGATGCATATCGCTAAATTACATGAGGAAAGATGTTCTTTTATGTTCCTCATTCTGTCTGATAGGGCAGTGTCTGATGAAAATGTAGCAGGACGCTGCCAGGGACGCTTTGGTGGCCCAAACCAAACTGTCATGGTTCTCATTAATGTTGAGAGTGATGTTTGAACCAGTTATGATGACTCATAGTTGCAGTAATTTATTGTTGTACAAATTCATTCATGGCATGAAGATATGAATTTGGCTTTCTGCAGGTTTGAGCAGACCATTATAACAGTTTGACGGTCAAAGAGGTCTATGAATATTTTAACAATATAATAATATAACAATTATGTACAAAAGGAATGTTATACCTGCAATTTGGAGAAATAGCATTAAAAAACAATATTTTGTTTTTATAAGAAATTGGAAGTCTTTTGCAGACAGTAAAAGTTATTTTATCATATAAGATATATGGGAGTTCCTTGTGGATTGCATTTTTTCTCAGCATCTAAGTGACAGGGCCAATAATACAAAGTAATAATACTCATGACTTTAGTATCAGCATAAGAGTGCAAACATTGCAAATGTTACGTTATATAATTGCATGTGGCTACAGATTACATTATCTTATATGTTTATGAATTTACCAAACAAAGCAGACCAAGAAGTGCTGGAACCAAGGTAAAAATTTAAGCATATCCTGTCGGCCAAAAATTGTGTGTGGGTCAACATTGACTCAATATGTTAAAGTAGGTAAGAGTCTCTGTAGTGGTGAGACAGCACTACTTATTACACACAAAAAGCACATTAAGTATCAGTAAAAACTGATGGTTCTAGATAATTACATTCTAGATGGTTAAAACATATTTAAGACTCAGAGGAACTAGACATTGAGATGTGGAAAATCACTCCATTAAGGAGGTAGATACATTCACAGGAATGGCACAGGATGGGCTGCTCGAGCAAAGATTCAAGGCCGTAGGAGGATGTAAAATAACTATTAAAGTTGCAAGGAACCAGTCATGGTGTCAGGATTGGACACGGAGTATTGGGTTCTCTGTAATTGTTGCTTTGTTTATATTATCAAATTCTATTACCAATTGATATTTTGGTGATAAATTTGCCTTTCAATAGAAAGGGCATTACTTTCATTCTTTTATAATGGAAAAACTTATCACATAACCTGAGGCAATGTTTGGGAAAAAATCTGTTATTTGCTCATTACTGTGTTGATTGAGCCAGATTGTCGTATGGAATGAGTCTACAACATAAAAAACACAGAGCTACAAAATCTTCACGTAGTCACTCACGTGACTCCGAAGTAATATAGTAAGATTAAACAAGAACTTACCAGTTCGAAGTTTGATTGTTATTTTATGAGGAGTAACGATGAGGGATTACGTGCACTCCACTCCCGACCCTCATAAAATAAATGATCATCTGGTAGTTCTAAATCTATGTTGAGCCTTACTATCTTACTCCGGCTATTGGGTTCTGTGTTTTTCATGCCGCTGCTTTGAAGTATGCCGATCATGCGCCAGGCGGGGCTTCTTCACGTAATCCCTCATCGTTACTCCTCATAAAATAACGATCAAACTTCGAACTGGTAAGCTCGTTTAATCTTACTATTAAAAATAGACATTATATAGTGTGCCAGAGTCTAGTAACATTTTGAGGTATGTTATTAAAGTGCAATAATAAAAGGTACAATATAGAAAAGTGCAAATAGCATACTGCAGACAATGAGTTAAAGTTATTTGACAGTCAGTTGATCTTTGTTTGTGTAATGTTCATGGAATTTTCTTGAGTGAGTTGAGTAGACTGATGGCCTGAGGGAAAAAGCTGTTTTTGAATCTGGTGGTTTTGCACCGCATGTTGCGGTAGCGTTTGCCGGATGGAAGGGGGGTGAACAGTTTGTGTGCTGGATGGGTGGTGTCTTTGATGATATTGGTTGTTCTCTTGCGACAGCGGGATGGGTATAAGTCCTGGATTGCTGGTTGGGGTGATCTCGTGATCTTCTCCGCTGTCCTCACCACTCTCTGTAGGGCCTTCTGGTCAGCAGCAGAGCAACTGCCATACCAGACTGCGAGACTGCTGGTAAGAACGCTCTCAATGGCACCCCTGTAAAAGGTGGTGAGGGCAGAAGGGGGGGGAGGTCGGCTCTCCTCAACCCGTCGAAGGAAGTGGAGGCGTTGCTGTGCTTTCTTGACTAGGGAGATGGTGTTGGTAGACCATGTCTGATCATCTGTGATGTGCACTCCCAGGAACTTGGTGCTTTTCACAGACTCCACTGCACTGCCATTGATGGTGAGTGGGTTGTGTACTGTCTGTTTCTTCCTGAAGTCCACAGTTATTTCTTTTGTTTTATTGACATTGAGTTGAAGGTTATTGATGTCACACCAGTTGATGAGTTGTTCAACCTCCTCTCTGTAGGCTGAGTCGTCATTGTGGCTGATGAGGCCCACCACTGTAGTGTCATCTGCGAACTTGATGATGTGGTTCGAATTGTGTTTGGCACAACAGTCATGTGTCATCAGCGTGAATAACAGAGGGCTCAGCACACATCCCTGTGGGACCCCGGTGTTCATAATGGTGGTCTCTGATGAGTTTTTGCCAACTCTTACTGTCTGTGGTCTGTCGGTAAGGAAGTCCAGTAACCAGTTGCATAGTGGGGTGCTGATGCCTATTTCGCCGAGTTTATTCACCAGGTGTGGGGGGATGACTGTGTTGAAGGCGGATCTGAAGTCGATAAAAAGCATCCGCACGTAACTGTTATTGTTTTCCAGATGAGCCAGGCTTAGGTGGAGTGCTGTTGCTATGGCATCATCAGTGGAACGGTTGGGACGATATGCAAACTGGAATGGGTCATGTGTAGAGGGGAGACTGGATGTTATGTGGGCCTTGACTAACCTTTCAAAGCACTTCATCATGATGGACGTGAGTGCTATGGGCCGGTAATCGTTCAGTGTTGAGGCTGGAGAATTCTTAGGTAACGGTATGATGGTGGTGGCTTTGAAGCATGCTGGTATGATGGCTTGGCTCAGAGAGGTGTTGAAGATGTCCATGAGAACATCTGTGAGTTGGTCAGCACAGTCTCTGAGCACACGCCCCGGTATGTTGTCAGGACCTGCAGCTTTTCTGGGGTTCACCTTGAGTAGGGTCCTCCACACATCAGCTGGGTCCAAGTGAAGTGTTTCATGGTCTGGGCAGGGAGGGGCTTTTGTTGGTGTGGTGGTGTTGTCTTCCTCAAACCGGTTGAAGAAGGTGTTAAGTGTTGAGGAAGTCTGTGTTGTCCTCGCACGGTAGGGGTGTTGGCCTGTAGCCGGTGACAGACTGGATGCCTTGCCACAGGCGCTTGGGGTCCTTAGTGTCTGTGAAGTTTGCTTAAATTTTCTGTCCATAGACACGCTTGGCTGTTCTCACACCCCGGTTCAAGTTGGCCCTAGCAGTGCTAAGGGCGTCTTTGACCCCGGACTTGAAAGCAGCATTCCGTGCTCTCAGGAGCTCACGTACCGCCCTGGTGAACCAGGGTTTGTAGTTGGCTCTCGTGGTGATGTTTTGATGACGGTCACATCTTCCATCCATTTGAATATATATCCAGTCACAGATTCAGTGTATTCCGTCAAGTTGACATGATGGTTGATAGTGGCAGCCTCGCTAAAACGGTCCAGAGATGTGCACACCCAGGGAATGAAGCTCTTGACCCTTTCAACCATGAACCCATTGATATAAACGGGACTGTGGGTCCCCATCTTACTCCTTCCAAATTCCACAATCAGTTCCTTGGTTTTGCTGGTGTTGAGGGCCAGGTTATTGTGCTGGCAACGTATGGACAGTCGCTTGATCTCTCTTCTATATTCTGACTCATCCCCATCAGTGATACGTCCCACTACAGTGGTGTTGTCAGCGAACTTGATGATGGAGTTCACACTATGACCGGCTACGCAGTCATGAGTATAGAGTGAGGACAGCAGGGGGCTGAGCACGCAGCCTTGAGGTGCTCCCGTGCTGATTGTTATCGAAGCTGACACATTTCCACCAATATGAACAGACTGTGGTCTGTGAATGAGGAAGTCGAGGATCCAATTGCAGAGAGATGCGCAGAGACCCAGTTCTGCGAGTTTGGTAACCAGCTTGGATGATTGTATTAAATACCGAGCTGTAATCAATGAATAACAGCCTGACATATGAGTTTTTGTTGTCCAAGTGGTCCAGAGCGGAGTGGAGAGCCAGCGATATCGCATACACCGTTAATCTGTTGTGGCGGTAAGCGAACTGCAATGGATCCAGATTTTTGTCAAGGTAGAAGTTGATTTGCGCCATGATCAACCTCTCATAGCACTTCATCACCACAGACGTTAGTGCCACTGGTCGATAGTCATTGAGGCACGTCATCCTTGCTCTTCTTGGGCACCGGTATTATTGATGCCCTTTTAAAGCAGGTGGGAACCTCAGAACTCAGAAGTGAGAGGTTGAAAATGTCCGTAAAAACTCGCCAGCTTGGTCCGCACAGGTTTTTAGAACACGACCGGGTATACCATCAGGTCCAGGCGCTTTCCGAGTGTTCATCCCTCTGACGGATTTCCTGACGTCAGCCTCTGTGACTGAGACTGAAATACCATCACAGCGAATGGGGGCTTTGGAAGGCACATCAGTATTCTCTCCATCAAAGCGTGCGTAAAATGCATTGAGCTCATCAGGGAGTGATGTTTCGCCGACATTCGAGCTGCCTCCTGATGTGTTTGTACCAGACTGTTCCCAAGCTCTCTGGAAAAAAATAGATGATTATAAATATTTTTTTGAATGTGCACCTGAACAAATTTTTGGAAACTGCACAATATTTGTATGTCTAATTAATGATCACTGAATACATTGTCACATGAGTATGGCTCTTCTAAATTCCGATGATATTCCTGTTGGCAACATGGCGTTAAAAAGATTGTCAGCAGAATTGTGATCCAAAGTAAATGTGAATTTGTGAATGTTGAGCATATTGAACATATTAAACTGAAATGCACCTTTTGGTTACACCTTTGGTTACACATTACTTATGGTCAAACGCCATAAAAAGAGTTTAAAAGTTATTTCAAAGTTAATCGCATTTGCCTTGTATCAACTCAGTGATGCAGTGGTGGTCTTCTTCTGCTTACGTATGGCGTGCACACCCTAAGGTTGTAGGACAATTTTTCTGTTTGATCTTATTTGATTGTGCACGCCAGGTTGATTGCATTCGTCGAAACAGGGCGGACCTCGTGAAGGTTGCAATTTCCCACCCCGCAGTGGTGGTGATGGTGTCTTACAACTCCAGGGACCTGCATTCAATCCTGACCCGAGATGTTTTCTGTGTGGAGTATGCATGCTCTCCTTGTGACTATGCGTACCCCACATGGAACATAGAAAAGTACACACAAGAACAGGCCTTTAGGCCTTTGTCTGCTCAGACAATAATGCCACATTAAACTAATGTCCTCAGGCTGCACGTGATCCATATCTCTCCAATACTCCTAATGCAGCCTCACCAGTGTTTTATAGAGCTGCAACACGACTTCTTGCTTCTTATATAAGCAAGAAGTCCAATAAGTATGAATGAAAGTGAAGTAGTTTAACACACAGGAATTTGGAGTTTGGAGATCCACGCTTTACAGGTTTGTGTTGATCTACCAATGTATGTCAGAACATGCCATATGCGTATATTCCACGGTATTGGAGTCATATAGTCATACAGTGTGGAAACAGGCCCTTCAGCCCAACTTGCCCATACAGATCAACATGCCCCATCTACACTAGTCCCACCTGCCTATGTTTGGCCCATATCCTTCTAAACATATCCCATTCGTGCACCCACCTAAATGTTTTTTAACATTGTGATAGTACCTGGCGCAACTAATTAACCCGGCGGTTCATTCCATATACCTACCACCCTTTGAGTAAAAAAGAATTAAAATTGAATATATTGTTGCCAATTTGTACAAGGCATTACTTGTATAGTAAGAGTTTGTGTGATTTTTAGATATGTCATACGCAAGGCTTGTTTATCTTGGTGTATGAAAAAAAGACAAAAGTGCTGGAGTAACTCAGCTTAATTTGGTGGAGGGTTCTTAATAGATGGAACTCTATTGATTGATTGATTGATTGATGTGTTCACTCTGTTTCTCATTCCACCGATGGGACTTGGTGCGATGAGTGTTTCCAGTATTTTATGTTTTTATTTGAAGTTTCTAAACTCCACATTATTAAACATTTATACAGATTATCTGTCCAAAAATACACAGCGAAATTAGGATAATCAAAGACTAAAAAAGAGGCAACATAGAAACGTTGGTTAGAAAAACCTGTGGGAGCATCTGCTGTGCATAAATTCATAAGCTCATACGTTCATGTGATAGGAGCAGAATTAGGCCATTCAGCTCATCAAGTCTACTCCGCCGTTCAATCACGGTTGGTCTATCTCTTCCTCCTAACCCATTCTCCTGTCTTCTCTCCATAACCCCTGACACCTGTACTAATCAAAAATCTATCTATCTGCCTTAAAAATCTCCATTGACGGTCTCCACAGCCTTCTGTAGTGCATTTATATTAGATAATCTGCAATTTTGTACTTTCAATTGACAATTTATAATCTACAATTTTCATTGACCTTGGCTTTTCATTAACCTTGCTTAGCATTAGTTTAGCTATTAATGTGCTATCATCTGAAATTTATAAATGCTGAAGTAAAGGTTTTATAAAATGCCTGGTATTAGGTACTGGGTTACAGTCGTAGTCAAGGAGCGGTACAGCACAGATACAGACCCTTCGGCCCACCTTGCTCATGCCTACCAAGGTAACATATTGGGCTTGTCCCATTTGCCTGCATCTAGCTCATAGCCCTCTTAACCCTTCCTATCTATATGTTGGCCCAATTCTTTGTTAAAAGTTATAATTGTATTGTTTTCAATGGGTTCCTCTGGCAAGTCATTCCAGATAAGAACTATCCTCTGAGTGAAAATGTTGATACTGAGGTCCCTCTTAAAATGTTGGCCTCTTACCTTATGCCAGTGCCCTTGAGTTTTAGAATAGTCCACCCTCAGAAAAAAATGCTGTGAGCGTTCACTTTATCCTTACTCCTTATGATCTTCATGATGCTTATCGAAGATGTGTCTAAGTGCTTATGTATATTGATACTTGTACTGAACTGTATACACAATGAATTTCAGTATACTGCGATGCCATTGTCAGGAAATTAGGTACCTAGAGACAATGGAGATTTCTGGATTACACAGATGCACAGTAGAAAGATGCACTGAGATGCATCACAGCTTGGTTTGGCAAAAGCTCTGCCCAGGACCACAGGTCATTGTGTAGAGTTGTGGATGTAGTCCAGTCTATCACACAAACCAGCCTCTACCATTGAGTTCATCTACACTTCAGGCTGCCTCAGGAAAGCAGCCAAATGAATCAAGAAACTTTTTCAGCCCAGTCATTCCCTCTTCTCCCCTCTCACATCAGCAGAGCATGAAAGCATCAGCCGCCAGATTCAGGAACAGGTAATTCTCTGTTATCAGACTATTGAATGGTCCCCCCATAAATGAGTGTGTGGTCTCGTTTTTCCAACCTATCTCAATGCAAACATTGGACTTCTCTGAAACTGTAATGCTGCAACACCTTATTCTGCACTCTGGTAAATGTTCTCGTAGCACTACCTGTGATACTTAAGTATGCTTTGTTGCACTCATGTATAGTCTGATTTGATTTGACTGGATGGCAAATGAAAGCTTTTTACTGTATCTCGGTACAGATGACAATAATAAACCAATACAACAACCAATGCCAGTGCACTGTGGTTTCCGATGAGGGATCATCACTATTAAGTTGCCACTGTGAGTGAGGAGGAAAGCTAAGAGATTATTTTCCCTTATTATTGTTGGACTTTTGTATGCAACAGGAAATAATTGAGGCAGACTGCTAGATCACTTAAGAGAACATTGGATAAACATTTGAGCAGAGAATGATGTGCGGGTATGAAGAGAAAGAAAACCAGAGGGAATAATCTTAGATCACTTCAGTTCCATCGGTGATAAGGACTCCAGTCGCAAGCTCCAATGATTCTGCTTCTTACTTTCCAAGGTGTTAACCTGGTGAATAATCCTGTACTTTAAAGTGCTCTGGAATGGGAAAAAAAACAGAACTATAGGGGAAAATAAATGCTTGCTCATAAACAATATATCCAATTAATTCTAGGCAAGTTAAGACATCCCAAATCATTTTACTGAATTAATTACTATTGGACGCATTGACAATATCCTTATTATAACAATAAAACTGATCTTGTGTGTGTGTGTGTGTGTGTGTGTGTGTGTGTGTGTGTGTGTGTGTGTGTGTGTGTGTGTGTGTGTGTGTGTGTGTGTGTGTGTGTGTGTGTGTGTGTTTATTTGTTTTTGTGCAAAAAACATCTTCTCGAAAAAATGACGCTCTAACGGTAAAATTTTAACATATTCTGGTAGAGATTTATCCCGTGGCCAAAAATTGCCTTATCTGAAAAATTCATGCATGATTTCTCGAGTTATTAATCAAAATATTCAAAAATCTGATTTGGAAAAAAAACTGCTTTTTCACTGAGCTTACAGCTGTGACATCACAATGGGATTTTAGCCCTGCTCGTAACATTATTGCTATCCAAGTACACTGAGTTCTGCTAGCTAGCAAGTGCAAATGCATTTTTTTAGTTTTAAAATGAGTTAAAAAAGGCGAAATGAGTAGCCCCTGCGCAGTTGTCGGCTATGGGTGAGTGGTGGAATATTGCATTGGGGAACGGGCTGTGTTGAGGGACCAGGCCTCCCTTGTGACAGGGACCCAACACGTCCCACTTGGTCTAGTAATAGTTAAAAGTGACAGTTAGCAATGTAATGAAAGAATAACTAAGGGCGACATGGTGGCGCAGCGATAGAGTTGCTGCCTTACAGTCGTGCAGCGCCAGAGGCCCAGATTCGAACCCGACTACAGGTGATGTCTGTACGGAGTTTGTACGTTCTCCCCTTGACCATGTGGGTTTTCCCCAGATCTTCCAGATTTGCTCCCACACTCCAAAGAGTATGCAGGTAAATTGGCTAGGTAAATGTAAAAAAAAATGTCCCTAGTGTGTGTAGGATAGTGTTAATATGCGGGGGTCGCTGGTCGGCGCGGACTTGGTGGTGTTTCCGCGCTGTATCTCTAAAACTAAAACTAATCTGATGACGGGTCCCGACCTGAAACCTTGCCCATCCATTCCCTCTGCTGATGCTGCCTGGCCCTTTGAGTTCCTCCAGCATTTACTGTTTTGCTCAAGATTCCAGCATCTGCAGTCTCTTGTGTCTCTAATAAATCTTGATTGAAGGCAGAATAACACCTTGTGGATATTAATATATACACACACATAAATAAGCAGATAAAGTGCAATGGGCTATTAATGTTCAGAGTTTTGTTTGAGTTGAGTTTAATAGCTTGATGGTTGTGGGGAAGAGCTATTCCTGAACCTGGATGTTGCAGATTTCAGGCTCCTGTACCTTCTACCTGACAGCAGCGGGGAGATGAGTATGTGGCCAGGAATGGTATGGATCCTTGATGATGCTGGCAGACTTTTTGAGACATGTGACTGCGATATAGATCCCCTCAATGGTAGGGAGGTCAGAGCCGATGATGGACTGGGCAGTGTTTACAACCTTTGCAGTCTTTTCTGCTCCTGGGCGCTCAAGTTGCCGAATCAAGCCACAATACAACCGATCAGCATGCTCTCTACTGTGCACCTGTAGAGGTTCGAGAGACTCCTCCTTGACATACCGACTCTCCGTAATCTTCTCAGGAAGTAGAGGCGCTGATGTGCTTTCTTAATAATTGCATCAGTGTTCTCGGACCAGGAGAGATCTTCAGAGATATGCACACCCAAGAATTTGAAGCTCTTGATACTCTCCACCATCGACCCATTTATACAACAGGGCTATGGGTTCCCATCCTACCCCTTCCAAAGTCCACAATCAGTTCCTTGGTTTTGCTGGTGTTGAGAGCCAGGTTATTGTGCTAGAACCATTTGGTCAAACGGTCGATCTCACTTCTATACGCTAACTCATCTCCATCAGTGATACATCCCACAACAGTGGTGTCATCAGCGAACTTGATGATGGAGTTTGCACTATGACCGGCTACGCAGTCATGAGTATAGATTGAGTACAGCAGGGGCGGAGCACGCAGCCTTGAGGTGCTCCCGTGCTGATTGTTATCGAGGATGACACATTTCCACCAATACGAACAGACTGTGGTCTGTGAATGAGGAAGTCAAGGATCCAATTGCAGAGGGATGCGCAGAGACCCAGTTCTGGGAGTTTGGTAACCAGCTTGATTGTATTAAATGCCGAGCTGTAGTCAATGAATAACAGCCTGACATATGAGTTTTTGTTGTCCAAGTGGTCCAGAGCGGAGTGGAGAGCCAGCGTTGATCTGTTGTGGCGGTAAGCGAACTGCAGTGGGTCCAGGTTTTTGTCGAGGTAGGAGTTGATTTGCGCCATGATCAACCTCTCAAAGCACTTCATCACCACCGACATTAGTCCCACTGGTCAAAAGTCATTGAGGCACGTCACCTTGCTCTTCTTGGGCACCAGTATAATTGATGCCCTTTTAAAACAGGAGGGAACCTCAGACCTCAGAAGTGAGAGGTTGAAAATGTCCGTAAAAACTCCAGCCATTTGGTCCGCACAGGTTTTTAGAACACAACCGCGTATGCCCTCTGGTCCAGGTGCTTTCCAAGGGTTCACCCCTCTGCAGGATTTTCTAACGTCAATCTCTGTGACCGTGACGGAAATACCATCGCAGCGAATTGGGGCTCGAGAAGGCACATCAGTGTTCTCCCTAGCAAGCGTGCGTAAAATGCATTGAGCTCGTCAGGGAGTGACGTTTCGCTGACATGTGTGCTGCCTTGTAGGAGGTGATTGCATTCAGGCCCCGCCACAGCTGCCTAACATCCGTCTCATCCTCCAGCTTGGAGCAGAAGTCCCTTTGGCCTTTTTGATGGGGTTACTAAGGTCGTATCTGGACTTCTTGTCATCCTCGGTATCTTCAGACATAAATGCCCAGTGTCAGGTCTTCAGTAGAGTGCTGACCTCATAGTTCATCCAAGGCTTCTGATTGGGAAACATTTGGAAGGTTTTTGTTGGGATGCAGTCCTCCACACATTTTTTTATGAAGTCTGTAACGACTGTGGCATATTAATTCATGTCTGTTGCCGAGTCCCTGAACATTGCCCAGTCTACAGACTCCAAACAGTCCTGGATTTGGTCCTCTGGTGCAGCAGGAGACATGTTGGTGGAAGTTAGGGAGCGATTTCTTAAGGTTTGCTTTGTTGAAGTCCCCAGCTATGGTGGTAAACGCCTCAGGGTAAGACGTCTGGTGTTTGTTGACCACGGCGTGCAGCTCCCCCAGTGCCAGACGGACGTCTGCTTGGGGTAGGATGTAGACCGCAATCAGGATGATGGAGGTGAATTCCCTCGGAAGGTAGTATGGGCGGCACTTCACCGCCAGTTGTTCGAGTTGTGGAGAGCAAGAGTTGGACAGGACTGCCACGTCTGAGCACCACGCAGAGTTGACCATGAGGCACACGCCCCCTCCTCTCCCTTTCCCAGATGCCTGCGTACAGTCCATACGGTGGATGGAGAACCCTTCAGGCTGGACTGCTGCATCTGGGGAGCTGGGGGTGAACCATGTCTCTGTGAAACAGAACGCAGAGCATTCCCTCAGCTCCCTTTGATAAAGCAGCCTTGCCCTTAAGTCCTCCACTTTGTCTTCAAGTGACTGTACGTTGGCCAGTAGGATAGTAGGGAGAGGGGGTCGAAGTCCCCTGCGCTTCAGGCTTACTTGTAGTCCTGCCCGACGGTCACATTTCCGTGCTCCATGAAGGCCTCCTCGGCGTTAAAGATAGTGTACTTATGGGTCTCTGCGAGGTCGGGGAATCCTCTGAGATCGGGGATTCCGTTACAGTCGGCACCTCCTGCATCATTGCTGCTGGGAGATCCTGCCCGACGGCCTAGATTCCGGACTCCATGAAGGCCTCCCCGGTGTTTACAGGTAAGGTTCTTACTGTACCTGTGTGCCTCCGCGAGGTCAGGGATTCCCCTCCGATTGGGGATTTCCTTACCGTCGCTAACATCGGGAGTTCGCAGTAGCGCTAATGCATTTAGATGGGTTAGCAGCTCACTACTTACAGCGTTGATTTCAGTGGATTCTCTGAAGCAGGTGAGTTCAAAAATACTGTATTTCACTATTTTTCGTTGTGCCGTTCACAAAATGTCGCCGCAGGTAGGCGCCATCTTATTTTCAAACATACAGCTTAGAAATAGGTTCTTCAGCCCTCCGAGTCTGAGCCAACCAGTGATCAGCCTATATGCTAACACTGTCCTACACACCAGGGATAATTTACAATTTTTTTTACCAAAGCCAATTAGCCTACAAATCTGTATATCTTTGGAGTGTGGGAGGAAACTTGAACACCCGGAGAAAAAACATGAGGTCACAGGGAGAAAGTACAAACTGATCCTTGCAGATTGATGTTATGTAGGTATTTTAAGGATTTAGACACTGCAGACATGAAGACCTAGTTATATTACGTTAAGATAATGCATACTTGGGCGGTACATTTGAGGTGATGCTCTTCCCAAATATCTGCTGTACTTATCTGTCCATGCTGTGGAGGTTTTACATTTGGGAAATGATGAAGAAGAAACACTGATGAGCTGTTGCTCTGCATGGTGTAGGTCATAAGGTCATAAGGTCATAAGGAATAGGAGTAGAATTAGGCCATTCAGCCCATTAAGTCTACTCTACCATTCAATCAGGGCTGATCTATCTCTTCCCCCTAACCCCATTCTCCTGCCTTCTCCCCATAACCCCTGACACGTGCTCCAATCAATAATCTATCCTTCTCCGCCTTAGAAATCCCCACTGACTTGGCCTCCAGTCTTCTGTGGCAAAAGGTGGCACATGTTAGAGCCACAATGTATAGTTGGTGGAAGGAGTGAAGATTTCAGTTGTTAGATAATGCACAAAATAAGTATTATCAATGTTCCTGAGTGTTATGCGAGAGAACTACTCCAGGCTGCATGCAGTGTATTATCCTTGTAAAAGATGAAAAAGCTCAAGGAATCATTGAAGAATAATCTGCTCCATGTAAGCAGAGTGTTTCTTTTGAATATATATTTTTATTAGAGTATTTAGACAGTAATTTAGCAAACATATGTTATGATAGCAATATTTCATGTTCAACGGACATACATTATTAATATTGTCAAGTGTATCATTTTGACTCTAATAATTTTTTTTATAAAGAGAGGAGAACAGTAAGAAAAATAAAATAAAAATCAACATCAAAAAAGAAAATCATAAAGAATGGAATAATTTACTATTAATACATCATAGGAGATAAGATCAAGGAATATAAAATATAACTTTTCATCTATTCCTAAGTCCAAGTTTCAGTTAGGGTTCCCTGCCGAACCATTCTACCCTTTTAAGTAATCAATGAAAGAAGACCATATTCTAACGAAAACTTCTTGTTTGTCCATTAGGGCAAATCTGATTCTTTCCAGATGTAGGGTCTCCGACATTTCCGTAATCCACATTTTAGTCGTGGGGGATATAGGGCCCTTCCAAAATTTTAATATTAGTTTCTTCCCAATTATTATACTGTAATCTAGGAAATTTCTTTGACTTGTTGTAAAAGTTAAACTTTGTTCTGATGTTCCAAGTATTATTAATTTTGGGTCCGGATCCAGTTTAGTATTAATAACTTCAGAAGTTATTCTAAAAATCTCAGTCCAGAAATTCTTAATTTTTATGCAATTTGCAAAGGTATGTGTTAAATTAGCCTCTGGATGTTGACATTTATCGCAGGTAGACAATATCTGTGGAAAGATTCTATTTAATTTAACTTTGGAGTAATGTAATCTATGTAAAACTTTAAATTGTATTAGAGCATGTCTGGAGTTTAGCAAGCATTGATGTATATATTGTAAACTTTTGTCCCATGTATCTTTCGTTATGGATTGATTTATTTCATTTTCCCATGTATGTCTATATGATTCCGTCGATGGTATCTCGCTATCTAAAAGGGTATTGTAAATATAAGTTGTTAATTTTTCTGTATTAGGATGCTTATTCAGACATTCATCAAGGATTTCTGGTTCCCTCTTCCTATAATCTTGTGCATTTGACCTAACATAATCTCTGAGTTGTAGATATCAAAAAAAATTATTTGAGTGTAATCCATAAATCTGTTGCAGTTCCTGAAATGAGAGATAAGTGCCTTTCTTATAAAGGTGTTCCACCCTTTTGATTCCATAGTCTTTCCATTGTATAAAGCCTTTATCCAGCATGGAAGGTTTGAATAAGGGATTGTTTACAATAGGGAGACAATATAGAGTGGTATATTATCCAGTTTTAAAGCCTTTTTAAGTTGTTTCCAGATTCGTGTACCACTATATATTATAGGGTTTTCCCCATAAATTTTTTTGTGCAATTTTGTCGATGCAAATATGTAGACAAATGGTAGACAATCCTCCTTTTCCATCCTTAACCATTCTGGTTGTTGATCCATTTCTTCCAGCCAAAAATTCATGCTTTTAATATAAACTGCCCACAAATAAAACAAAAAAATTGGTAGAGCTAAACCTCCATTAATCTTTGATTTACATAAATGTTTTGTTATTTATTCTATGATTCTTGTAGTCCCAGATGAAACTTGTAACAGTAGAGTCTACTTTAAAAAAAAAAGAATTTGGAATATATATCGGGATTGACTGAAATAGGTACAATAATTGCGGCAGAAAAATCATTTTTATAGCATTAATTCTACCAAACATTGAAATAGGAAGTGTTTTCCAGTATTGAATATTCTTATTTAGTTTATTCATTAAAGGTGGAAATTTTGATTTAAATAAAGAACTATACCCCTTAGTTACATAAATACCTAGATATTTAAAATTTTCTTCAACTATTTTAAAAGGTGATTGTTGTAGTATATGTAAATTGTGATTCGTTATTGACATGATTTTGCTTTTATTCCAATTAATTCTATATCCTGAGAAATGACCGAATTGAGTTATTAGATTTAATAAATTTGGAATACTAATTTCCGGCTTTGTAATATATATTAGTACATCATCTGCATATAGAGAAATTTTATTCATTGTATCTTTAGTATTGTATTTCTGGATTAGATCTGACATTTTCTGCGAGTGGTTCAATTGCTAAAGCGAATAATAATGGAGATAATGAACATCCTTGTCTACAACCTCTGGAAAGATTACATTTAGTTGATAACATTTGATTTGTTAGTATTCTAGCTGTTGGGTTAGAATATAATAATTTAACCCATGCACAGTACTTCTCTCCCAATTGAAAATTTTCCATCACTGAAAATAAATATGGCCATTCTACTTGATCGAAGGTTTTTTCAGCATCTAGCTATATAATTGCTAGGTCTGCATTAGCAATTTGTTTGAGTATATAATATTAAACAATCGTCTAAGATTATAAAATGAATGACGTTTTGGGATAAAACCTGTTTGATCAGGGTGTATTAATTTGTTAATTACTAAGCTCAATCTATTAGATAGGATTTTAGTTAATATTTTCTGATCAGTATTTAATAGAGCTATTCTATATGAGGCCGGGTCTTTTAGATCCTTATCAATTTTAGGTATAAGTATTATTGTAGATTAATTTAAAGTTTCCAGGAGTTGCTGTTGAGTATAAACTTGTTTATACAGTGTTTGTAAGCGTGGATAAATCAGATCATAAATTTTTTTATAGAATTCAGAACTTAGGCCATCAGGGCCGGCGGCCTTTCCATTTTTTAAAGATCTAATTGACTCTTCAATATCTTTGGTCATTATTTCAGCTCCTAATAATTCTTGTTCTTGCAAATCTAAGCCTTTAAGGTTACATTTCTGTAAAAATGCTTCCATTCCTATTGATTGTTGTGTCACTTTAGTTGAGTAAAGATCTTGATAGTATTGTAAAAGTCTGTCGTTAATATCTTTGGGGAGTGTTAGTATTTTGCCCTTTTCTGATCTAATCTTATGAATCAGTTTTTCCCCATCCAGTTTACGAAGCTGACATGCCAATAATTTATGTGGTTTATCACCAAATTCAAAATTTAATTGTTTTGTATGTTGATAAAGTTTTATTATTTGGTCAGAGTATATTTTATTTAACTTATATTTCAGTGCAGCTATTTTATTATGTTTTACCAATGAAGGTGCTCTTGCATTTTCTATATCTAATTGTCTTATTTCCATTTCCAATGTCTGTTGTTTAGCTTTATTCTCTGTATTAAGAAATGCCTGAGAGGAGATTAATACCCCTCGTGTAAATGCGCTGAATGTTTCCCAGAGAAGGGAAGCAGAGATTTCGGGTTGTTATATATATTATAATTTATATTCGGTAAATTATAATATTATGATATTGTGATTTATAAGTAAATGGAATTAGTTTAAGGTCTACTAAAAATAATCTATCCTTGAATATGTTTTATGCACAGATGAATAAAATGAGTATTCTCTTCCGGATGGGTTTTCAATTCTCCAGATATCCTTAATATTGGTATTGTTTATATATGAGTTTAAAAATTCACTTGACAGGGATTTTGACTTTCTTTGAGTAGATGATCTATCTAAATATGAATCCAGTGTACAATTTAAATCTCCACCAATTATTAAATTATTTTGTGTGCATTCCGGAATAATATTCAGTATTCTCTTGAAAAACCGTGGACTATCAAAATTGGATCCATATATATTAAGGAGAGTCACTTTTTTTGAATATAATTCGCCTACTACTATGATATATCTACCATCAGTATCTTCTGTAGTTGATATATGTTTAAAAGGTATACCTTTATGGATTAGAATTGCAACCCCTCTAGATTTATGTGTGAATGAGGAATGATACGTTTGGGCAATCCATTTTGTTTTCAATCTGTATTGCGCTTCCTTTTTAAGGTGAGTCTCTTGGAGGAAAATTATGTCTGTTTTGAGCGATTTTAGGTGAGTTAATACTTTCTTTGTCTCTCTTAATGGGTTCACTAATTCCCTTAACATTCCAACTGCAAAATGTAATTCCTTCACCCCCAGTGTTCACTTTTACATCTTGCATCATGATTAGGGTGGTCTATAATGGAGTAGATGATTCAGCACCTTAAACCATACCTTACACCTGGATCTCAGATAGATGTATTTTAGATCTTGTAGGTTTTCTTCTCGGTCATATCTCCTGAAATAACAATTATAATTCCATTCTAAATAAAGATTATACTGATTATAACATACTACAAAATAGAAAAGATAAGTGATTATTATATTAGTGAAGTATGAAAGAAAGAAAAATACTACATCTATGGTTAGTGTAGTTAGTGATAGCCACCCTAATGGCTATCTAAAGACTTCCGTAGCTTTTGGTAAAAAAAATGTTACTAGCTCCGTTCTTTCCTTGTCAAATTCAGTAAAGAAAAACATTATGCGGGGGGGGGGGGGGGGGGGGAGTAATGGATATATTCCAATAATGGAATAATTATTAATCTCAAAGTAAATAAAATATTAGTTTCATATAACTAAAGTATTAGTCCATGATTAGTCCTCTTTTTCACTCTCGTCCTCACTAATTGCAATCTTTTCAGTGGCCTCAATCTTCTTTGCAAATTTAAATTTTTTTAAATTCTGCCATTTTTTTTCAAATTTTTGAGGCGAGGAAACTTCTTAGTTCTTCCACATCTGACTTTTTTTTCTCTTGAAATCTCCTCTTGGGATGCTGTTAAAACTGAGGCCGAGGCTTCGGTTGGGCCTACTTCCCTGGCCCTACCGATTTTTCTCGATTTGGGGGGGGGGTACGTTGTGGAAACATACCGTCGGTTGCGTCGTGCGCCTGATGACGTCACAGGCTTGCTGCAGTCAGTCGGTTGCGATGTTAAGCAGGTAAATCCCGACTTTTTCCCCCGTTTTTTTCTTCAATTTTTCGGAGCTAAATGGCGCGAGTCTGCCTACTCCATAGCGCCACCGGAAGTCCCGTAAGCAGAGTGTTTCTAGGGAAGTGTAATTTATGTTTCTAATCAATGGGTAACTATTGTTCACCCAATAGTGTGGGTAATCACACACTATCAACCAATGTGTGATATAGAGGTGGGTGTTTCATGTTAGTAATGCTGTTAAATATCAAAAGGGTTGTGACTGGATCTCTCTTGTTGCTTGGAACTTTCAGAACAGCGGTTATTTTATGAAACCAAGTCTAAAAGTTGTCTAGACCTTTCCTGATGGGGACACAGGCTGCTTTGTTATCTGAGGAGATGCTAATAAAAATAATTACTTTAAAATTGTCAAAAATAACAGTTCCCACATCTAATCTGATAATGGAAGGAAGTTCATATGTTTCTAAGTTCATAAGTTATAGGAGCAGGATTAAGCCATTTGTGCCCATCAAATCTGCTCCGTCACTCAATCATGGGTGATCTATCTTTCCCACTCAACCCCATTACCCTGTCTTCTGTGTCTCTGCCTTAAACAAATATCTATTTCATGTGCTTCTGGGGCAATTAATTTCACAGATTCAGCATTCGTGTGACAAAATAAATTCCTCCTCATCTCCGTTTTGTAAGTGCGTCCTTTTTTTCTGAGGCTATATCCTCTGGTCCAAGACTCTCCCACTCGTGGGGAACATCCTCTCCACATTCACTCTATCCAGGCCTTTGAGTATTTGATAAGTTTCAACGAGGTCTGCTGTAATCTTTCGAAACTCCAATGAGTAGAGGCCCAGTGTCATCAAACGCTCATCATATCTTAACCCAATCATTCCTGGGACCATATCTCAGATAACCCAATCTTATTTTTTCATGGAAAAAATGTCTGTAGAAGTTCGCAATTCAGCTGGAATTCTTAGCACTTACTGCAGCAATTAGGGTTATTTACAGGCAGAACAACTCACATACAACTTATGTAATACAGTGAGTCCTGACTGGTTTCACAATACAGGCTTAAATTTCTTTTTAACAGATTGTATTTGATGGTTGCGGTATATAGTCTGAACTTGTGTGCGGGATGTCTGAGGCTGTGTATTATCCAGCTTGACAGGATCACATTACACTGATTATTCCCTCATTTTGTCGTGGTCTGTAGAAAATGGTGTCAGTGAAGGAATCCAAATACTTTCTTGGTTTTTCACAAGTACAACGAAAGCTTCACTTCTGCAGCTTCAATAATTGCTTTTATTCCACGTTATCGCTCATTGTAAATTTGTATCTGTTTCCAGTAGTATGCAGAAATTATCCATTTAGAGGGAATTGCACCAGGACCATGTTTATATGTTAGGTTTGTATGAATTCCCAATGCAGGCTGCATTATAGAACACAAAGTAGGCTAACAATAAACTAAAATGGAGGATGGCTGACTGTACTGGCAACTTAATATCTACTCACTGAAAAGTGCCAATATCTAGCTGCAGAATGGGAGTGCACATGCAGTGATGTGATTTCTTTGTCTTCGTTAATAGTGTCCTATATCTTATCTTAGAACATAGAACATAGAAATAGCACGTAAAACATAGACCAGTACAGCACAGGAACAGGCACTTCAGTCCACTATGTCTGCGCCGAACACGATGTCAAATGAAATGAATCTCGTCTGCATGTGATCCAAACACTAATTTTACATACTTCTATTAAGTCACCCTTTCGCCTCTGATGCATCAGGGAAAACTATCCAAGTTTGTCCAACCTTGCCATATAATTTTTTCCCTCTAATCGTGCAACCTCTCCAAATACTTCACATCCTTGCTGTCATAGAGTGATCATCTCATTGCCAGCACGTGGCACTTCTTGTGTTAACGGGGGATAAAAACATGACTTGTGATTGAAGTGATCAAGTTCTTGCAGAAAGACTACTGTAGAAAAACAATGACCAACCACAATGGAACAAATGATTGATTGGCTCAAATATTGTATTTTTAGTACACATTTTTATAGGTTACGCATTTTCTGGTTCAATGCATTTTTCATTCTTAGGGCATCCCAGGTAAATTACTGTTTTCATCGATCTTTCATCAGGGTTGCCGTTACATCGTAGGGGATCAGTGAGCGAGATAGGGTTTGTCTCTTCATGCTCCAATCTCAAGTATTCTAAGGGCTAGGTTTAGTAGGAAAACTAACCAATGTCGATCTGTAGACTGGAAGGCAATGTGTTAGCACTACTCCCCGCACCGAGCTGATCTGTCCAGATTAGTTCACCATATATTGGCAGGATTTATGTAATTCCATTCTGTTTGAGTTACTGTATTAGCTCACTCCTGCTTCCTGCAATGTTCCTTCCCAAAGTTTACTTCTATTCCGAAAACCCTCACGTATTAGTTGAAAGATTGATTGTCACACCTTTGTATTACCAGATGATAACTGGTAACCGCAGCCGAGATTTAACTCTAATTAAACATTACACATTTCTTCAATCTGCTGCTGCGTTTATGCATTTTTAATCCTCCTGCCTGCAAAAGAATAGAAGTGCCAAGCCACCATTTTACAGATGGTTGTAATTATTTTCTGAAGAAAACTTTTCCTATTTGTACAACACCCTCTGCCAAAAAAATGGTTCCTTTTATTTCTTTTAGGAAACAGTGTCGAAGTTAAACGTGATTTAAAATAGCTTCTGTGTTTCTTTTTTCTTTCCACTTTTGATGCCTTTTTTAAGGGCTAGATTCAAAGTACTTTTTGGGGGCTAAATCCCCAAAAATGTACATGTGGACCGATTGAACCACACCCAGTGCTCACAGATTGCCAATTTTCTGCTGCCTGCACACTTGAATAATTTCCATGTCCAGCCACCCCTGTTCATTGGCTGTATGCATTGTTCAGGGGGCCCATTTGAAGCATTGACTTGCTCCTGTTAAAACTAGGCTGCACCATTCTGAGCTGTTGTGGTCATATATGCAGACTGCAGTGTACAAAAGGGCTTGTAAAGTAAGTAGCATTGTAACAATTGTCCTCCAGCAGATCTGGGAAAAAAGACAGTCACTCTATGGAGCACAAATCTATATTCCTTTCTAAACAAGAAGGCAATTATTGTCCCACCACAGCTTTCTTTGGCTATTGCCTGGCATCTAGACTCACTGTCTATGCCAATGTACCTTTAGGCTTGAGGCTACACAGGAGTAACCTCTAAATCCATGTGCAATCTGAAGCATTCCACCAGTCATGTTCGATGTTGGCACTGATAACCTTATTAGGAGTGTGTCCAGCACGACACACCCTACACATGTGTATATGTGCCGCAGGTATATTTTTGAGCTCTTAAAGGCACTCAGGGCATTGACATGAAGGATGCTAAACATCATCATTTCCTGTCAATCAAAGCGGATTGTGTTGGATATGCTTCCAAGTTCAGTGGATAAGCAGTACAAATATGAAAATATTCAGCTGTAGCCAAGAGAAACTGGACAATACCTTGCCTGAATTGAGTGCTGGATTGCAGGATAGCAGGTTAAATGCAGCAAAACAAAAAATAACAGAACTGGAAGATGTTTGCCCAGCTAACATTTGGCCATGATTAGTTAATGGTGATGTGGACAGTGTAGCAGAACAGAGATCTGCAATCAAAATTCCTGCCTTCAGAGAGCTATTAAAGTACAGAGTCAAAAGCACAGATGCAATTCAGGTTTTCTTTAAATATAATTAATCTTTGAAATAAATTGGTTGTTTGGTTTATTTTACATTTTCAGCAAGGACCTCGGTCATTGAAGGCCATCTTCAGATTTCAATTAGCACAATTCATGATAAAGATTTGAATAAATGTAACGTGACTTAAATTTAAGAGAGTTCAGATGAATAAAATGTGCTTCCTTGTGTGGAATTTAAATAATTTTGTTTGAGTCTTGGAGCACCCTTGCCTTTGAGAGAGATGTTTATAAATGCAAGTCCTATTCCTGAGAGTTCAGCACTAAAACCCATGGTACATTCCAAGTTGTATACTGAAAGAATGATACCCTGTCAGAGGCTAAGTTGTTCAATCTGTTGCCTAGGCAGCAAAATGTGTTCTCAGTCTAAGCAAAGGATCCTGTGGTAATATTTTGAGTAGTAGCAGAAGGTTCTGAATTAGACACACAAAATTATGATGGGCATATATTGGATAGATAGTAAGAAACTTTCCCCTGTAGCATAGGCATTAAGTTTAGTTTAGTTTAGTTTAGTTTAGAGATACAGCAGGGAAACATACCCTTTGGCCCACCGAGTCCGCGCAGACCAGCAATCTCTGTACGCTAACAACATCCTATATGCACTAGAGACAATTTACACGTTTTACCAAAGCCAATTAACCTACAAACCCGTAGATCTTTTGAGTTTGGGATGAAACCAGAGCAACCGTTGTAAACCCACATGGTCACAAGGAGAATCTCGGTTGCAGCTAGGACACAGATGGTTGTCAGCTGAGGCTCTGCCCTTGCTACCCTATAGATCGGCGAGACCAAAGGCAAGCTCTGCGATCATTTTGCTGAACACCACCGCTGTAACAATCCCCGGTTGCCAAACATGGCCAACTCTAACTTCAAGTACTGTAACCCTTGCTTTCCCTCTCACGCTAGTTCTCCGACTAGTTTCACTGTCCTCCTGATTAGTTTTATTGCATGTATGCCTCATTGTCAACTTCCCCTCAGCCAACAATAAACCATTCTACATTTCCTTCATCATCGTCTGCTTTGATCTGTCGTTTTCGCACTTTACCCTTCCATATCTCTAGTCTCCCTCTCCTATGACTCTCAGTCTGAAGAAGTGTCTTGAGCCGAAACATCTCTCCAGATATGCTGTCTGTCCCACTGAGTTACTGCAGCATTTTGTGTCTATCTTCTCTGCCCTTGGAATGCCCCGACAGCACTGAGCAGGAGACAATGTGCAGGGTCTGCGGGTAAGGAAACCAGTATCTTTGGATTACATCTCTGAATGTTACATCCTAGCTTTCCTTGCAGAATCTTGCAGTTACTCAGTGCTGTCTCAGATTTCTCAGATAGATGTGTACAAATACATCAGGAATAATTACATATTAACACCAATTACTGCAGGCGGTAGCCATTGCCAAGTGAATTTCAGATTAAAATAATGAAAATAATCCACTTTTAAAAGCCAGTAAACAGATTGTCTCACTTGCTATTGGTGTGGAGAGGCAGGGTTAACCTCCATTGAGTAAATGAGTAATGAATAGAAGATTTATATACCCTGTCACTAATAAATATTTGATAAATTTGACCTCATTCTAATAAGATCAATGAGCAGGGCGTGTTGACTGGAGTTGAGAGTAGATGGAAGGTTGGGAAAGGGTTGTAACCAGGTAGATTTTCAATGGAATAAAAAGAAGAATTGCTAGAAATATTCAACAGGGCAGGCAGCAATCCGAGAACAGAGAGAAAAATAGAATATTTCTGATCAATTACCCTGCGTGATTCCTCGCATCAAGAGACTCTTCAGTCTGAAGAAGGATCCTGACCCAAAATATCACCTGTCCATTCCCTCCCTAGATGCTTCCTTAGTTCTTGGATGCTTCTCTAGCCAGAGGGTGGTGAATCTGTGAAATTCATTGCCACAGGGGGGCCAAGTCAATGGATAGTGTGAAGGCAGAGATAGACAGATTCTTGATTAGTCAGGGGTTATGGGGAGAAGACAGGATTATAGGGTTACGAGGGAAAGATCAGCCATGATTGAATAGAGGAGTAGACTTGATGGGCCGAATGGCCTAATTCTGCTCCTGTCACTTATGACCTTATAAACTTCCCGACCCGCTGAGTTCCTCCAGAATGTTGTGCTTTGCTCAATATTCCAGCATCTGTTGATTGTGCCTCCATCGAGATTTTGTCATTTTCAACTTTTGTGTTGGTAAAGTCAAATGTAGGAGGATGGGGAGAGAAGACCAACACAAGGTAATAGCAGTGAAGAAGAGGAACCATGATCACTGCAGTGCACTGAATGGAATTTTAGAATCAATATTTGAGCAGGCTGAGCATAGCTGTGGACATACACAGCACACCTCCTCCTGGTCCTTCTTACATGCTGACTACGTTTAGCACTTCTGAAGTAAGTGGAGAAGAATATAGCCTTCTGGAAAGGGGAGCTGATAAGATGTAAGGAAATGCAGAATCGCTATTTTGGGCATTCAGTCATAAATTACTCTTAAAGCAAAGAACTGCAGAGGATGCAGAAATGGTTTACCCGGATGCTGCATGGATTAGTTGGTATTTGCTATAAGGAGAGGTTGGGCAGACATGGGTAGGAAGGAACTGCAGATGCTGGTTTAAACCGAAGATAGAAACAAAAAGCTGGAGTAACTCAGCGGTACAGGCACCATCTCTGGAGAGAAGGAATGGGTGACGTTTCGGGTCGAGATACTTCAGCCTTTTCTTCAGGCGTCTGAAGAAGGGTCTCGACCCGAAACGTCACCCATTCCTTCTCTCCAGAGATGCTTTTTGTCCCGCTGAGTTACTCCAGCTTTTTTGTGTCTATCTTTTGGCAGACATGGATTGTTTTCTCTGGAATGGCAGAAGTTAAAAAGGGAGACAGTATAAACATCTCCCGTCCCCCTATTCCGCCCTTCTCCCCCCGCCCCCCTCCCATCCCTACAATCAATCTGAAGAAGGGTCTCGACCTGAAATAACACCAAATAGATATTTTCCAGAGAATATGCCCGATCCTTGTTACACAAGCACATCGTGCCTTTTCTTTGCCATAGTTACTCCATCAGACAAAACTCTCTTCATCTCCACTATGCTATGGCTAAATATATCTTCCCCAATATTGGCCTCTCTACAAACTGAACCAAAGATAAATCTCATTCCTTTCATATGCTGAAACTTTAGTACCAAGCTCTGCAAAACAAAACTGCTTGGAAACGGAAAAGATAATAAGGGAATGCATTTTGTGTTAAATGCAAACGGTTTTGAGTTCCCTCTTGCCTCTAGTCTTTGGGCTGGATCTTGTGAACTCCTTTTCTGGTTACATAGAACATAGAAAAGTACAACACAGGAACAGACTCATCCATGCCGAATACGATGCCAAGATGAACTGATCAAAGTCAAAGTCAAAGTAAACTTTATTGTCAATTCAAATAATGCAACAAGTAGTTACACAGAGGATTGAAATTGCATTTCCCCATACACCAAATGTGAAAGTAATATTTATTTATAACACAGATAGACAATCTACCATTAAAAATACCATTAAAAAATATACCATTAAAAATAGACATTATAGAGTGTGCCAGAGCCTAATAACATTTTGAGGTATGTTATTAAAGTGCAATAATAAAAGGTACAATATAGAAAAGTGCAAATAGCATACTGCAGATATTGAGTTAAAGTTATTTGACAGTCAGTTGATCTTTGTTTATGTAATGTTCATGGAATTTTCTTGAGTGAGTTGAGTAGTCTGATGGTCTGAGGGAAAAAGCTGTTTTTGAATCTGGTGGTTTTGCACCGCATGTTGCGGTAGCGCTTGCCGGATGGAAGGGGGGTGAACAGTTTGTGTGCTGGATGGGTGGTGTCTTTGATGATATTGGTTGTTCTCTTGCGACAGCGAGATGGGTATAAGTCCTGGATTGCTGGTTGGGGTGATCTGGTGATCTTCTCCGCTGTCCTCCCCACTCTCTGTAGGGCCTTCTGGTCAGCAGCAGAGCAACTGCCATACCAGACTGAGAGACTGCTGGTAAGAATGCTCTCAATGGCACCCCTGTAAAAGGTGGTGAGGGCAGAAGGGGGGAGGTCGGCTCTCCTCAACCGTCGAAGGAAGTGGAGGCGTTGCTGTGCTTTCTTGACTAGGGAGATAGTAGACCTTGTCTGACCATCTGTGATGTGCACTCCCAGGAACTTGGTGCTTTTCACAGACTCCACTGCACTGCCATTGATGGTGAGTGGGTTGTATACTGTCTGTTTCTTCCTGAAGTCCACAGTTATTTATTTTGAGTTGTTCAACCTCCTCTCTGTAGGCTGAGTCGTCATCGTGGCTGATGAGGCCCACCACTGTAGCGTCATCTACGAACTTGATGATGTGGTTCGAATCTCACCTGCCGACACATGATCCATACCCCTCCCTTCCCTGTAAATCCATGTGCTTATCTAAAAGCCGAGCAAACACCATGAATGTATCCGCCCCCATCACCACTCTTAGCAATGCATTCCAGGCACCTACCACTCACTGTTACCCCATACATCTCCTTTAAACTCTGCCCCTCTCACCTTAAAAGTATGCCTCCTGTCTTTGGCATTACCACCCTGGGAAAAAGGTTGTGACTGCTAACACAATGTATATAGGCAGCATTCTGGTAAATCTCTTCCGTACCTTCTCCAAGGACTCCACATCCTTCCTATAGTGGGACTTCTGTGAGAGACTGCCAGTGTTTCTCTGTGGAAATGCCACAAGTTTGGGATTTCTACATATGTCTGCAAACATGGAAGGTTTGAGCTTGCTGGGCAATTTCCAGACTGCACCTAATGTCAAACACCTCACCAAGATCAGCAGTGGAGTGCAAAAGCTGTAGCTATTCCTCTTTATAATGTAAAACTTGATGAAGTGGGACCCGTTGGGTCCCATGTTCACAAGGGAGGGCTGGTCCCCCAACGCAATATTTCACCTCTCCACCATTCCAATATTGGTGGCCAGCGGGGGGGGGGGGGGGGGGGGGGGGGGTAGGGCTTTCTGGAGCGTTAGTATGGGTGTTGTGGGCCAAAGGGACTGGTTTCCAAAGGGCTAATATGTGGGCTGAATTGATTCTTGGGCTGGCAGTTCAGTCACTCAGGCCTGGTGGGCTGGCAGCTCAGTCACTCAGGTCTGGTGGGCTGGCTGCTCCGTAACTCAGATCTGATGGGCTGGCAGCTCAGTCACTCAGGCCTGGTGGGCTGGCAGCTCAGAAACTCAGACAGAAATTCTGCCCAAAACAGGCGAGGGACTCTGTGAGAGAGAAAGGGGAGAGGGTGGAGAATTAATTTTAGACATTTTTCATCTTTTTGGCAGATCACAGCAATGAAGGAGGAAAGTCTATCCTGGCCTGGATCTCACAGAGAGCTAATGAGGGGAGGGAGAAAAATACTGGAATGAGGTTTAATACTTGCAGGGGGAATACTCACTGATGGGCCAAAGGGAGTCCTTCTGGGCTAGTACAGGCCTTATGGGCCGAAGTGGCTCTTAAAAAAATCTGAGTGTAATCTCAGTGAAAGGCACTTTTTCTGTACTTTTCCTGGCCTGACACTGGCCTTTTGGGCCAAAATGCTCTTCATGGGCTAATACGGGCATTTTGGGCAAAAGGGACTCGTTTCTCTGCTAACAGGAGCCTTGTGGGCCAAAATGAGTGGTTCAGGCAGGCCAAACAACTCATTTCATTTCATTTCCATTTCAATTTCAAGCACAGGGCAGGCCAAACAACTAATTTCATTTTCATTTCATTTCATTTCATTTTCATTGGCATCTCAGTTTCAAGCACAGGGCAGAACAAACAACTCATCTCATTTTCATTTTCATTTCATTTAATTTCCATTGCCATTTCAGTTTCAAGCACAGGGCAGGCCAAACAACTCATTTTCATTTCATTTCATTTCCATTGCCTATTCAGTTTCAAGCACAGGGCAGGCCAAACAATTCATCTCATTTTCATTTCAATTTCATTTCATTTCCATTGCCATTTGAGCTTCAAGCACAGGGCAGCCCAATCAACTCATTGCATTGCCATTAAGGTCTAACAAATCATTTATTGCAAGTACTTTGCAAACTCACAGTTCAGTTGATTCACAGCTTAGAATCACAGTTGTGGACTCTTGCTCGCGATCTTCCAGAGTGAATGACTCACGTCCAGGCATCCGGGGTTTTATAGTCCTGCCCCCCCCCCCCCCAGAATGGGTGTTTCCTTCATCATGGTGATTGGCAGGTGAGAGGACCAATCAGCTGATCTCAAGATTATTTTAACATTCATAACTTTTTTTTTTAATCGATCAGAAAAATCCTCACAGCTCAAGATGAGACGTTTTTTGTTCTGTATTCCTTGTTATTCTAGGTAGATGTAGAAAAAATACAAATAACAAGGATGTTACTAGAAGGTCCCATGCAGCAATGGTTAGCACTCTGGACTTTGAATCCAGCGATCTGAGTTCAAATCTCAGCAGGACCTTGATATTGACCGTGTGGATAGTGTTCAATTTCGGTCATCCTGCTGTATGAAAGATGGCATTAAGCTGGAAAAGGTGCAGGGAAGATTTACAAGGATGTTCCTGGGACTCAGGAGGGAGCGAATAGCGGTGGCTACGGACTATTCCTTGGAGCGCAGGTAGCTGTGGGGTTATATTATAGAGGGAAATAAAATCATGAGGGGAATAAATAAATTGATTGCAGAGAATCTTTGTTTTTTCCCAAGGGTAAGGGAATCAAAAACCAGAGGGCATTAGTGTAATGTGAGAGGGGAAATATTTTAATGGAACCTAAGGGGAAACCTTTTCACACAGTGGATTTTGGGTATAAGGAATGAGCTGCTAGAGGAAGTAGTTGGTAATAATAGACCAAACAGCCCGTGCTTTATTGTTCTATGTTCTATGTTTTATGTTTTTGTAAGTTCAGTTTAAGATAGTCTGGAATGGTGCTATCAAAGCCTTCCCACAGATAACTTTATCTTACTGTTTCCATTTAGATGGAGTCCTGATAGACAAGATGGAGTCTTGATGGACAACCACAGCCTTTTATTAATTTTCTGTCATTTAAATTTTGATTTTTTTTAAACATTTTGATTTGTTCTTTACTGTTGGGAAGCAGGAAAAAAATTATTTTACATTATTTTAAATCGTGTTTCTTTTGGAATCAGATGCCAAGAAGGTGTCCGGACCTGAAATGTCGCCCATTCTTTCCTCCAGAGATGCGGCCTGTCCCGCTGAGTTACTCCAAGCTTTTTCTGCCATACCATAGGAAACTGGTTTCCTTTTTAATGGAACAATTCTTAAAAGACATGAAAAAAATAAAAACTAATTTGATGGGATGCTGAAGTATGAAAAAGTTCTCAAAATGCTTCAATTGGAACAGATAATAGCTAGTTGTTAGACAGAAATTGTAAAGATTTTTTAATTATGTATGAACATGAATCACACAATCTGCAAGGCAAATTGTTTTGAATTAGTACAACTACTTTCTATATTAATGATATAGCAAAATAAATGCAGCTTATATTGAATATTCTTTCAAATGTAGCCAGTTATAAATAGAATATGTCAACCAGATGTGTAAGAAAAGCTACAGAATTATGTTTAATTCAAACCATCAGCAAAGATGAACACACGTTTCAGGGAGAAAAAACAAGCTGCTGGAGGAGCTTGGTGGGTTGGGCAGAATATATGAGGGGGCAGATTAATGACATTTTGTGTCGGGACTGTGCAATGGGACTGACAGTGGGGAAGGTAAGATAGGCATGTAAGGAGATGGGAGGGCGGATTGACATGGGCACCAGTAGGTGATAGATGGACCAAAAGGGGGTGAACGATGATGGGCAAATTCTTCCTAATCAGCCCCTGTCCTTCGAAGTGAACATGAATGTTGTCTCCTCTGAATGCTTCCCAACAGCTTCCTTACCACTGACGTAAGTCTCACTGGTCTTTTCCCGGCTACCCTGTTACTGACCAAAGTGATTGAATCTTGCAGAAACAAGGAACTGCAGCTGCTGGTTTACTAAGGAATGATGCAAAATACTGGAGTAACTCAGCGGGTCAGGCAGTATCCCAGGAGAACATGGACAGGTGATGTTGCAGGTTGGGACCTTTCTTCAATCTGAAGAAAAATCGAAACCTGAAATGTTACCTATGCACATTCTCCAGGGATGCTGCCTGACCAGCACTTTGTGCCTTTGATTGATTCTTGTATATGAAATTCTTCCTGTGGTAGTGAGGTGCATTTATTGTTCCACTTTGTGTCCCTATATTCAAATTGAGAAATTATTTGAGTAAATCTACTCATACCTTAAAGACCTGTCAAACCAACAGTAATCAAGAAATGTTCAATATTTCACCCTCCACACAGTAACTGCCACCCTCAGTCCCATGGTATTATTTGAAGCAACCATCTTGTTCTCTATCAATGCCACAAATATAATTTAATTTAAAATATTGATGTTCTCACATTTGGGTTGTTTCTAACATCAGCACGAAAGGTAGATGTTGTTTTCCCCAAGACATAGAAGGAGGATGTTTCATTCCATTGAATCATGTAGCATCCTCATTCTGAACTAACATACCTTCAAACCTTTTCTCCTCACATTGCCATCAACTATTCTAAGATTCTATCGTTCACCAACGCACGCAGGCAAATTTACCGCTGCCAATTAACTGACCAGACCACACAAAGTTGGGTTGCTGCCTTGCAGCGACAGAGACCCCTGTTCAATCCTGGCTACGGGTGCTGTCTGTACAGAATTTGTACATTCTCCCCGTGACCTGCGTGGGTTTCCCCGGGTGCTCCGGTTTCCTCCCACACTCCAAAGACTACATGTCTGTATGTTAATTGGCTTGGTATAATTGTAAATTATCCCTAGTGTGTGTGGGATAATGTTAATGTGCGGGGATCATTGTCGGTGCGGACTCGGTGGGACAAAAGGCCTGTTTCTGCGCTGTATCTCGAAACTACATTAAACTAAACTCTGGTAGTGCCAAAAGGTAGATAAGAGTATTTTCAGCAACATGTTGATATGATCTGTATATTGAAGATGGTGGTAGGGGCTTTAATACAAACGTCCTGGAAGAAAATAGTTAAAAAGGAAAATAAATACTGCACTGTTTAAGAAGGAACTGCAGATGCTGGAAAATCGAAGGTGGACAAAAATGCTGGAGAAACTCTGCAGGTGAGGCAGCATCAATGGAATGAAGGAAATAGGCAACGTTTCGGGCCAAAACCCTTCTTCAGAATACTGCACTGTTGTAAGCGAGGATGATTAACCACCACTTTTGAAAAAGTCTAATACTGCTCTTTAGAACATTGAGCTGAAAAATGTTTTATAAATCATGACTCCGTGAGTCTTTGAAAATCATTTCTGTATCCAATAATTTTTTTCTAACCTTTCACTGAAATTATCTCAGCCAATCAGAAGAATGCATGAGGAATGCTATCGACTTTGTTATTTTAAAAAAGCATTTTATTTATTTATTTTTTAATATATTTATTTCTACTTAGTTATTGCCACAACTTAAATATAGTGAAATCTGCCTTGACAGAGGACTAAGGCTCACTAGCATGGAAATAACCTTTTAAGACATTACATTGTAGAAACTTGAAACTCTTTGAGCCTTGAATCTGTAGTTTTGTGTTGTCAACAGCATTTGAAACACTGCAAATTCTTATAGGGACAATTGGTCCCAGCAATGTCAACTGAGAGACTTCAAAATTCTGTGCTTAAAGAATAAAGCGATGATTTCACTGCTGATCGAATGGGAAGTATGTTAAAAAAAACTAGGACATTTGATGGGTGGAGCAATTCCCCAAAAAATCTGTTTCTCATTTTGTGCAAATACCTCCTTTTAGCTCTGTGCCAGAATGGAATGAGAGAGATGCTGTTGAAACAATGCAGCTAGACAATGCAGCGAAGCACCATGCTAATTTCCCTTTCAATCGTGAAGATACAGGAGTTAGTGCCTTGACAGAAATATTTTTTCTTGCATTTGCATTCTCCGGTTTTTATCCAGGATTATTATTTTTCTCTCCCTGCCCAACCCCCTCTCATTTGGCCCTCTCTGTATGGACAGTAGATCAGATATTAGTTGAGCGTAATAGATAGAGATCCGAGGCATTGGCCTTCTGCCTTGGCAAGGAACGAGCTTCAATATCCTGTTAAGCCACATGTAATTTTTTGCAACAAGTTATGCTCAGCAGGATGGAATGCAGCAGTCAATGAACTTAGAACGTGGAACAGTACAGCACAAGAGTAGGCTCTTCGGCCCATAATGTCTGTGCTGTACATGTGCCAAGTTAAACTAATCTCCTCTGTCTGCACATGATTCAGATACTAAAAGCCTCTGAAATACTACCATCGTATCTGCCTCCACCACCACCTCTGGCACTGCATTCAGGCATCTACCACTCTCTGTGTAAAAAGCTTACCCCACACATTTCCTTGAAAATTTGCCCCTCTCATCTTAAAGCTATGCCCTCTAGTCCTTGACATTTCCACCTTGGGTCATTTAGGCCTCTCATAGTTTTATATACTTCCCAAGAAACACATTAACTTGTAACTCTTGATAATGTTTCATGACACATCTTTGGTTTTGCATGTCTTGCACTTCAGGGAAGGATGAATGCTGAAGGATGAAGGATGAAGCAACCTAACAGACCACTTCAGATTTTCACGATGACATATCTATTACAAGTTATTAATGTTGCTTTGAATTTTGGTCTAAGTTCAAAAGTATTAGGAGCAGAATTAGGCCATTCAGCCCATCAAGTCTACTCTGCCATTCAATCATGGCTGATTGAAGATAGACACAAAAAGCTGGAGTAACTCAGCAGGACCGGCAGCATCTCTGGAGAGAAGAAATGGGTGATGTTTGAGACACTTCTTCATGGCTCAATCATGGCTCATCTATCTTTCCCACTCAACCCCATTCTCCAGCCCTCTCCCCATAACCCCTGACACCCATTCTAATCAACTGGTGTCAGCTGCTCTGCATCGGTGAGACCAAGCAAAGGCTTGGCGATCGCTTCGCTCAACATCTCCACTTGGTTCGCAATAACCAACCTGATCTCCCAGTGGCTCAGCACTTCAACTCCCCCTCCCATTCTGAATCTGACCTTTCTGTCCTGGGCCTCCTCCATGGCCAGAGTGAGGCCCACTGTGAATTGGAGGAGCAGCACCTCATATTTCGCTTGGGTAGTTTACACCCCAGCGGTATGAACATTGACTCCTCCAATTTTAGGTAGTCCCTGCTTTCTCCTTCTTTCCCCTCCCCTTCCCAGCTCTCTCATAGCCCACTGTCTCCGCCTCTTCCTTTCCTCTTCCCGTCCCCCCCTACCCCCACATCACTCTGAAGAAGGGTCTTGACCCAAAACGTCGCCTATTTCCTTCGCTCCATAGATGCATCCTCACCCACTGAGTTTCTCCAGCATTTTTGTCTACCTTTGTTCTAATCAACTTATCCTTTAGTATTATTTTACCTTCTACTGTAAAATGAGTTTGTTATTTTACAATAATTTTATTCCAGAGCAAAATTACACCGGTGTTGAAGGAAAATGGCATTTACTGTACACTGCCTTTGGCATAATGCAATTTTGCTGTGGAATTGAAGTGTAAAACTCCATGCTGGGATTCAGCCGAACTGTGACACGAAGGAAGGTTAGGTTCTCAGGTGCAAGATTCTTCTTACTGGGTCAAACGGAGTTTAAGATGACACAGTAGCAGAGCAGTCACATTGCTGCCTTCCAGCACCAGAGACCCAGGTCAATCCTGTCTACGGGTGCTGTCTGTTTGGAGTTTGTACGTTCTCCCTGTAACCGCGTGGATTTTCTCCAGGTGCACCGCTTTCCTCCCACGTTCCAAAGGTGTGCAGGTTTGTAGGTTAATTGACCTGTAAATTGTCCCTTAGGTGTAGGAAAGAACTAGCATATGGGTGATCGCTGGTTGGTGCGGCCTCAGTAGGCCAAAGAGCCTGTTTTCACGCTGTATCTCTAAATCAAACTGTACTGGTTTTGTCCACTGTTTCCCGAGGGACCACATCAGTTGCCCACAGTGATGATTGTCCTGGACCTGCCCAGTCCCATTGTAACCCCCAGTCGCAGTGACAGATGCCAGTCTATCCATCATTCCAATCCATTGCTGCTAGCGAGGTCTGATTGTGCCAAGATTCCCTGGGGTTACACTGGGGAATTCACTTCTGTGACCCTCGAACAGCCAGACCTGGTATGACGACAAAAGAAGCTGCAGATGTTGGAATCTTGAACAAAATGCGACGTGCTGAAGTAACTCAATGGGTCAGACAACATCTGAGGAGGGAATGGACAGACAATGTTTTGTGTCCGGACCCTTCTTCAGATTGATATGAGACTGGAATTCCCATTCATTTGGGAAGAACTGGATTTAGGAAGAGAAAAGGAAATTCAATGATTTAGTGTTTACTTACAGTAATTTGCATTGGCTTACAATTTTGAGTTATTTATCATTTTAATATTGCTTATATCCAACTTTCTAAAAACGTGTTCAATGAAGCAATTTGTATGCCTTTTATAACTCTATGTCGTACTGGAATTTGACTTCCCCCTCAAATTCCAAAAATCCATTTCCTCGCATTTGTCTGGATTAAATTCCATTGGCCAGTGCTTTGCCCATCTTTCCATCTGATCTAAGATCTGCTGTGTCCTTAGACAACCTTTTCTGTTATCTACAACTCCACTGTAAGATCAGAGATGTTCAAATACCTCACAGATTTTGCGGGTCAGGCAGCATCACCGGAGGACATGGATAGGCAATGTTTCAGTACGGCATCCCAGACCCAACACTTCACCTATCCACGTCCTCCATACCTGCAGATGCTGCCTGACCTGCTGAGTTATTCCTGTACTTTGTGCGCTACTCAAGATTCCACCATCGGCAGTTCTTTGTGTCTACACCTCACAAGCTTTGATAGAAATGCACACCCAGTCTTGTCTCCTTGCAGGGACTTCTAGGGCAGTGGTCTCCTTTGCTGAAGCCTGGTCCCAGCTGTGACCTTACTTTGTCTCACCACCAGACACCCAGATCAGGAGGCCAAGAACCAGTGGGGTTTCTGTGTGACTGTATGCACCAGTATAGCGTAACGGCACCTCTAAAATGTTCAAAATAGATTTTCAAATGTTTAGAATTTTTAATATTAATAAAAATTACTAATGTTTAATAAATGAAATTAGGTGGTCAAACAGCTTTTAGTATGATGATCCACTATAGACACCAACAGCAAGCCTGTTTCCATGCTGTATCTCAAAACTAAACTAGAACAAATCTTGCCGATGGGTCTTCAGCCAGAAGCATTAACTCTATTTCTCTTTCCACGACTACTGCGGCGACTGAAAGGATGAAACTTAATCCAATGAGACAGGAAAATAAATTGAGGAAGGAGTAATGAGATTTTACTTCAGGAGGACAGAGATGTGTGGTGCGTCCATCACCGTTCCCATCGGAAACCAACACCACTGCGTCGCTAATGTTTTCAGCGATTACAAGGAACAAGGCTGGCCAGTTTAAATCGGTCATTATTTGGGCCAGAATGTCTCACTGGCATTGCATTGTCAAGAAGCACGTGAATTAGTTACGTCCTTATAGCATGATGGCAAACAACTGGGATGGAATAGCTTGTGCTAAAATTAGACTACACTTTGGAATTATTGAAGTATGTCTAGAGCACATTAGTCAGTCTCTATTGAATAAATTGAATGAAATTCAGAGTAGAAATACTTCCATGGCTTGCTCGCACTAAACATATTATATACAGTATAGTACCATTTGACAAGTTTAATGTAAATGATCAAAGTTATATTTGGATCCATCATATTCACCAGCCCCAATCCTGTATGTGCAATGAATATGCAATCCAGCAGGGCTTCAAATATAACAAACAAGGGGTGGGATGTGTAGGAAGGAACTGCAGATGCTGGTTTAAACCGAAGATAGACACAAAAAGCTGGAGTAACTCAGCGGGACAGGCAGCATCTCTGGAGAGAAGGAATGGGTGATATTTCGGGCCGAGTTTTGGGTCTGAGAAGGGTTTTGATCCGAAACGTCACCCATTCCTAATGTGTTAGATGTCAAGGTGGGATAAGGTAGGACGTAAAGTGCGAGAGCTAATGAGCGGATCAGGCAGCATCTCAGAAGAACTTGGATCGGCTGAATAATGTGATTGTAGGAAGGGGAACAAAGCTGGAAGAGAGGTGGGGGCAGCACAAAGCCTGGCAAGTGATAGGTGGATACAGATGAGGGGAAGGGATGGCAGGGGTTGACAGGCAGAGGGGTGGGCATAGGCCAGAGATGGGGAGAAGCCTAAAGGCTATAAGATAAGGAGAAATGTGAAGGAAAGTATTTTTATTTCCATTTTAAAAGGTTGTTATACATCAGATTTACCAAATTTTGTTATATAGTACTGTTCTTGTAGAACATCGCCTCCATATTATTTAACAGAAAGAAACATTTTAAAGTAATCTAAGAAAATTGAGTTATCGGTCCCGATCAGCTTATTCCTTGTATGTGCAGTGTCCCTTGACTACAAGTTAGCATTCTTCTGCTATTGTACTGTGCTCACTTTCTTGATATTTTCAATTGGGTGACGTGGCAATGCCTAACTAGACAACATTTGTCTATGAAGATTTTTGTTTAAATATTGCGTGACACTCGAAATAGAAACATATGTTTTACATCAGTGACATATCCACCCTTTTTTTCAGTCATGAGAACTTGAAAATATTACAAGTTTTTACAGTCAGTAAAATGGTTGTTCTTTCTTATGCTTATCTTGGCAGGTTTCACTTTGATGTTTTTTTTTAAAGAAGCCCACTTTACCAAGTTCTGGTCTTCTGTAATAATTACTTCCACATTTTATTCCCTATATGTTTAGGTTGCACACACCTTAATGGACCAAATGTTTAATTTCCAATCATGGGAATATTTACATTGGACTTTTTTCAATTATTATCTAATTTGCAGTCTTAGCATATTCCATTGATCAGAATATTCATTGAAAATTTGATTCCAATAAAACTCATAACACCCTTAACTTAGTTTTGAACATCTGTTGTTGCTGTCTAATGGGAAGAAGATACACCTGAATATAAATATTGATTTTCTAACATACAACATGCAAAGGCGTAATCAATACTGAATTGACAACGAGACCTTATTGGAATGAATTGACACATTAATACTTTTGGCTTTGAGTGATGCCTTGTAAAATCGGCAAGAAATTAATGGCTGCACTTTGCATTTCTTGCCTGCTGTGCTCTTTTCTCGCTAGTTAAAAGACGAAGGAATCAAAGATTACCGTGAAGAACTAGCAACATTACGTGTTCACTTTTACTAGATAATTCCCTAAAAAATGCAGCATTTGCAACTTCAGAAATGAGAAGCAAATGTCTTGCTGGCAATGAAACTAAAGGAATAAAACATCCTGACAGTTCATCACATACTGTTTCAATTGTAAACTTTCAGAGCAGGGAGACATTTTCTGAATCTGCAACTTAATGACCTAAATTTTGTAGTGATTGCATTGACAACTCCTTGATGCTCAACTATCATTATTCCACTCCATTAATTTCCTTTTTTTTCCAGCAAATAATATTTCTGAAAATGGGTTGCGATCCGTATCGCCGCCAATCCACGTTCTCAAGAGATGCTGCCTAATCCGCTGAGTTACTCCAGAACTTTATGTGTATTTTTCTATTTCTGCTGCAGTTCCTCGAGTCTACAACTTACAGGGAGGGAATAATTGCGCCATTAAATAATGGCACCAGCAATGTGGAATTTATGCAAAAGAATTTCACTGTGAAGACAAAAAAGCACCATTGAACTATTGAACAATATTTACCGAACATTGGGTTATCTTCTTTGAACATCAATGAAATATTTAAAATATTATTTTGGTATCGTTTTCAAATTCTGTAAGTCCAAACCTATTTTTTGCATTTATGCTAGAATAAACTTCCAGTCAAGGTGCCACCATCAGAAGTGATGATGCCTTACACAGCAGCAGTGCCTTAAACGTGGAAAATAACAATGAATAAGCCATGCCCCTCAGCTTAGCTGGCTGTCAAAGTTCTATAAGCACTAAGAATAACACCAAATAACTCAAACATTTAAAATAAATAAAAAATCAAATAAATTATTATATCTGGAACACCAGAGGTTGAAGGGAAACCTGATAGAAGTTTTTTGATAGATAGAAATAAAATGATAATTAGTACGAGTATAATGGAATATTAGTACAGTAAAATTGTTTTTTCTCAGTGTGAAAATTGTTGAAGGGAAACAAAGACAGAATGGTTGGAGGGCATAGCTTCAAGGTGAAAGGGGCAAAGTTTAAAGGAGATGAGCGGGCATGTTTTTCACACAGAGTGCCTGGAGCAGGCTCAATGGTGATGGAGGAGGCAGATACAATAGACAATAGGTGCAGGAGTAGGCCATTCGGCCCTTCGAGCCAACACCGCCATTCAATCATGATCATGGCTGATCATCCCAATCAGTACCCAGTTCCTGCCTTCTCCCCGTATCCCCTGACTCCGCTATTCTTTAAGAGCCCTATCTAGCTCTCTCTAGAAAGTATCCAGAGAACCGGCACCACAGGCAGAGAATTCCACAGACTCACAACTCTCTGTGAGAAAAAGTGTTTCAATAGTGGCGTTTAAGAGGCTTTTAGATGGTCACATGGATATGCAGGAGATGGATCATATGCAGCTAGATAAGATTAATTTATCTTGGCATTATGTTCGGCATGAAATTGTGGGCCAAAGGGTCTGTTCCTTGTTATAATAACACTATTAAATAAATCAAACAAATTAAAAATAAACTAATATAATGAAAAGCGTGCAACTTTTAAAACTGTTAGAAATATTTAACCGGGATCAGTTCATTCAAAAAATGTAACATTGAATATGTTGAATACTCTCTGTGCACCATTCCATTCAATTAAATGGGAATGTTGTTCTTTCTCCCAGGTCTATCATGGCCTTGATTATCTGAGTGGGTTCCCCAGCAGAAATCATGGGAATTTTGGAAAACCTCTACCCATCCGTGGGACTCTATTGTTAGAGTGAAGTAAATAAAAGGTGAGGAAGAAGGGGTTGGGACAGCTAGATGCAGGAAGATTGTTCCCGAAAGTCCAGGACAAGGGGTCACAGCTTAAGGATTCCAAGACCGAGATGAGAAAGACTTTCTTCACTTGTGTCTCTGGAACTCTCTGCCACAGAGGGTAGTTGAGGCCAGGTTCATTGGCTATATTTAAGAGTGAGTTCCCTTGTGGCTAAGGGGATCAGAGGGTATGGAGAGAAGGCAGGTACGGGATACTGAGTTGGATGATCAGCCATGATCATCGGTGCAGGCTCGAAGGGCTGAATGGCCTACTCCTGCACCTAATTTCTATGCTATGTTTCTAAAGAGCAGAAAGTTCCACGTGCTGCAAAATGTTCCCTTTCATGCCTAATTCCAGTGCTCCTTCTGTGACGGTACGTGCCGATTCAGTAGACCGGCACCTCTACAAAGATAAAAACCAGATTTTCAAATGTTTAGAATTTTTTAGTTTCAAGTTTTCATTATTTTTTCAAGTATTACAAATAAAATGAATAAATTCAATTTGGCAGTCAGATTCTTAAACAGCTTATAGGATGACAATCGCCATAGACACCATCATCAAGGAACGATATGCATACTGGTACCATTTTGTCTACAACAAAAGGACTGCCCAGTTCAATAATTTGATTATGATTTGAAATACTGAGGCAAATATTGATGGATACCTACAGCAATATGATTTCTAGATGTCAGTTAAGTTAAGGGGAAAGTGGATAAGATAATACAGATACTGGAATCTTGAGAAACACACAAAGTGCTGGAGGAACGCAGCAGGTAAGACAGCCTCTGTGCAGGGAATGGGCAGATTATGTTTCGGGTCAGCACAGTTCTTCAGATTGCGCAAGGGCAATGTGGATCCAGTGGTTAAATTATCAAACGAGCACTAGTTAGGCTAATAATCCAGAGACTAGAGGTTCAAATCCCACCAAGACAGCCACGGAACTTCCATTCAGTTAATATTCTGGACTTAAAGCATTAACCCATTTTAGTCATGATCACCATGAAAAGATTTCAGATTGTTGGAAAATCTCCTTTAGTTCACTAAAGTCCTTCAGAGAAAGAAAATCTGCCACCCTTGTATGTTCGAGGCTACACACACCTCCAGACCCACCCTCCATGGTTGACTGAAGTGGCCTAGCATTTCTCCTAGTTATATCAGTGTCGGCTATAACGCAGAAATAAAATACCCAACATTGACCTAGGCACCAAATTAAGACTTGGCAAAGTCACTTCCAGCGCTGCCAACTTTGCAATCAAGGACGAGTCGCATCCTGGCCACTCCCTCTTCTCCCCTCTCCCATTGGGCAAAAGGTATTTTATACTTTTATTTCAGATTTATAGCATCTGCAGTATTTTGCTTTTGGAAATAGCTTGCTGAATAAGGAGATGGGTGGCTGGACTCACCTTCAGATCATTGGGCACTAGTCCCGCAAGTATAATTCCTTTGGAAATAAATAATATTACACTGTGTGAAGGTACAGCTGCAGCAATGTGTGCAATGTTGTGCTCTGTGCTAATGCATAACAGAACCAAACAAAGTTCAATGGTTCAACTGCCACCTGTAAAGAGACACAGTGAAATCATACTATCTTCATACTATCCATGAAGCCATAATGTACATCAGTACAATAGATCCTCTTGTTGGATATCACGCAGAGAGTCGCCATATTTCTGCGCCATCTTGCAACTTCCAATTGTCTGACATGTCCAGTCTCAGCCCCATGAGTCTTGCAATTCTACCGAGACAGTCATCATTGTGGCTATCCCTCGAGGTCGAGGATGATGGTCTACCTTCTGTTGTTTGTATCGACCCTCAGGTGGCTTATGAGTCCAAGCTGTTCACAGAGCGAAGACGCGTTCTGTGCGTGTGTTTGTTTAACGTGTACTTGATGTTGCTCTCCAAGAAGCACACGGTCCTTCACAAATCAATCAACTCATTCCAATGGCAAGGGAACCAAGATGATTGGAGCTGATAAATCTGTTGCAACCTTCATCCGTCTTCACAGCCATTGAGTTCAAGATAACTTTGTCCGCCTGGTCCGCCGTTGAGGTCTTATAGGTTGGATCATTCTTAGTCTGGACCCTCATCCTCGACCTTAACGCCATGGGTGTCCTTACCAGAAGCTGGTGCTTCCGACGGCATTGCTCTCGGAACGTACAAACTCCATACAGACAGCATTCATACGCAGGATTGAACCTGGGTCACTGGCGTTGTAAGTCAGCAGCTCTACCACTGCGCCACTGTGCCACCTATAGCTCCCTATACCACACTTTAAAGCTGGATGCCCCGGGCAGCTCTGGATCGATCAAGTAGGGGTTGGCCTGGACCAGCACCATTCCATTGATCTTTCCACCAGTGCTTCCTGCAGCTGCCACAGATTGCGCTGGATCAACTCGCTCACCCGGCTGCTGTCGGGCCTCCTGCAGCCACCTCCACCAACACTACAAGCACGGCCTCTGTCACCTCCAGCAGAGGCCTCTCCGCTTCTATGCATCGACATTGACACGTCTTGTTTAGCAAGTCAGTCACGGAAATGCATAGTGTTTCCCGATGTCACGAGCCGAGTTCACGGACCATTCACAGTCACCGACTTTTGCCTTCACCTCCCAACGCTGCTATCTTAGAATCCACAGATCAGCAAGTCTGTGGAACATTGCACAATACTTATCTTCACTTATTTTGATAGTAGCAAATTGGTGGAAATTTTAACTCGCATCAGTTTTCTTCACTAATGTTTGGGTATACCCTCCCATTTTGTGTGGTAATTTAATAGCTATCTCTGTTGCATTGCTGGTACAGTATTGGGTGGCATTAAATTAATCTGCAAAAATGACCATTTAACCCTCGTGCCAGATGATTGTGAGCATTCATCACCCTCATTAATCAAGGGAGATCGTCAAGAAAGTTTAATTGTTATAGGTACCGACAATGGAACGATGAAATTCTTCCTTGCAGCATCTTAATAGGCCTGTAAGTGCAATACACACAGATAATATGCAATATGTTTTAGAAATGTAATAAACTAATAACAGTAATGTGTGAAAAAACTGAAGTCCTTAGTGCAACCAAAGACAGTCTATAGAAGTTCATAGTTGCTAAGGGCAGTGTGGTGCAGTATTGAAGGTTTTTGGGAAGAAGCTCTTTTCGCACCTGATACTGATGGTTTTCAGCCTTCTTCCTGATTGTAAGAGCAAAATGAGAGCTTGGCCAGGGTGGTGTGGGTCTTTCTGATATTGGCTGCCTTTCTGTGGCAACATCTTCTATAGATCCCTTTGCTGGTGTGGAGTTCAGTACCTGTGATGGACCGGGCAATAATTACCATGCTCTGTCATCACCTTTATTCCTTATATTAATCACTTGTGACCAGAGTTCTGAATGCTCAGAATGTTCAGAGAGGAAAACACTTTTTGAAAATGAGACCAAGTTGCCACACTTGTTAAGAGTTAAGGACATCAGGCCAAAGACTACAGATGGAAAAGACAGACCACAAACAATTTAATCATCAACCTCTCAACGATGCTAACGATAGACTGGCTTACAAACAAGCAGTTTGCTCTTCTGGAAGAGTTGCAATAGCACTAACCACTGCCCAATGTGGTTCATGCAAGGATAGTGTCATGCAGATGAAGGCATTTGGTTCTGTCTGAAGGTTAGTCTGCTATACCTCAGATTTGTTGCTGTTGGCAATACACCAGCGTCAGCCTTCAGCAAAGAAGTGGGAAGGCCGGTACAAGATGGATCTAGAGTTTTCACCTCTGCACTATTTTTCTTGGAATAAATTGCATCACTGTACTGTTTGAAAATACTTTTCGCAGTCTCATATTTAAAGGCCCAGCTTGTATGCTACTAAACTTTCTTATTATTGAACGGCACATTAACATTTCAAACATCCTGTGGTTGAAAACATGAAAATAAGTACAGCAGGAAAAGCACAGCCTCTCCAAACACTTCAGTGTTTATTCTCCAGATTCTTTTAACCACAGCCAAAACCACCTCTCTGTAAAGCAAGTCAGAAGAATTGAAAGTTAACTTGAAATGGTGTCTTCACCTCAAGACAATTCATGATTTACGTTTTTCAAAATCACATTTTCAGAAGTAATATTTCTATAATATTTTTGAAGGAAAGATAAACGTGAAGTATGATTACATTGCTCCTATGTCCATATCAAGGATTAGGTTCTGCAGAGCCATTTCTTAAATTCATAAGGTGACACAATGGTGCACAATGGTGCCTCGCAATGCCAGAGACCCAAGTTCAATCCTGACCTCTGCTGCGGTCTGTTTGGAATTTGCATTTTTTCCCTGTGACCGCGAGGGGTTTCCTCCCACATCCCAAAGATGTTCAAGTTTGTAGATTAATTGGCCTCTGTAAATTGCCCCAGGTGTGCAGGGAATGGATGAGAAAGTGGGATATCATAGAACTAGTGTGAATGGGTGATCGATGGTTGGGCCAAAGGGTCTACTTTAATGCTGTATCTCCAAAACTAAAACATGCTCAGTCTACACTTGAAGTATGCTTGGCACCATATTGATAAGGGCACTTTTTATTCACCCAAGGTGCCTGCCTGAAACTGCAAATAGGGCTATAACTTTTATAAATCAGTGGCATCAGATTAGAAATGGTGTCATTATCTATTAATGGTATTGAAGCAGCGTTGCCATTTGCAAATGTTGTAAAGTTAGCGAGAACATGAATTGTGTGTCTCACCAAACTGAATTAATATAATTTGATGGAGTTCTACATTGAGCATCCGATGGGTTGTAAGGCCCACAAAAACATGTGCAACGTTACTCTGGTCTGTATTAAGCCAAATTGAGGCTATTTTTTGGACTGGTATGAATGATTAAATTTGGTTTTGGTGTGGTACTCCCCAGTAAGAAGTTTTTGCAACTGTAGCCTAGAAGGTTTAATCAGTCTGACGAAAGGCCCACATAATCTATCCACATTCTCCAGGGATGTTGCCTGACCCCCTGAGTTACTCCAGCACTTTGTCTCTTTTTTGTAACCAACATTTGCAGTTCCTTATGTCTTTCTAGGTTTAGCTTTTGTTCTCAGAGGAAGAGATATAAAGCAATTAACACTCTTCCAGTCGGTTGCTGCAATGACAGGGGTGAGAATATGTGTAGGGTTGGAAACCTCTTGAGTGGTCTTGCGTGGCTCTGGGACCTGATGAACTAGGACAAGCTTAATCTGGTTGTGCTATGAGTGAATAGGTATTGTTAACAGGGTAATTAGGTTTTGCACTGCAATTAACATCAGTCGGGGGATTTCTACAGTGAGTTTCTGATGGGTGATGAGGCTCTCATAAATGTGTGTGCAACATTACTCTGTATTGTGTTCAGCCAATTTGAAGTCATCGTGTAGTCAACAAGTTTGGCCCAGAAGGTCAGAGCGCCTGGTATCGAAAGTGTGGTGGTAAACTGAATCCAAAAGTGGTTAGTGATAGGAGGCAAAACTTACTAGTGGAGGGATATTCTGACTGGATGTCTATTTGTGGTTACAAACCTATTGTGATATAATGCAGAAACAAAGAACTGCAGATGCTGGTTTACACCAAAGTTACACACAAAATGCTGGAGTAACCCAGTGGGTCAGGCAGCATCTCTGGAGAAAAAGGATAGGTGACGTTTCGGGTCGGGACTCTTCTTCAGACTGAAAGTAGGGGGTGGGGTTGAAGAGCTGGAGGTGAGAAAAGACTAAGTTGTAGCTGTACAAAACTTTGCTGAAGCCACATTTGGAGTATTGTGTACAGTTCCAGTTGCCACACTGCAGGAAGGGCGAGGACACATTGGAAAGAGTGCAGAAGAGATTCACCAGGATGTTGCCTTGAATAAAATTGCCCGCGGAGAGATTGAGAGGGGTGAGGGGAAGATAATGTGGACCCGGCTTGGGGGGACCACAGTGAGGGACGGTGGGGGAACAGAGGGGGACCCGGTGTGGGGGAGGGGGAGGGGGTACTCTAGTTTAGAATCCTCTGCCCAGGGGATATGTCTGTGCTTGTTTGTTTGTTTGTTCACTTGTTCCGGTGAAGGCGCTGTGCACAAGGCAGCTAGACAACAGTCGCTTGTCTTTTTCTTTTTGTTTTCATTTTTAATTTCATGCTGTGTCGGGTTTTTTTGTGTACCTTGTGTGTTGTGACAGTCAGCAGACCAATTTCCCTCCGGGGATGAATAATGTTTTATCATATCGTACCGTATCGTATCGATAGACTGGGAGGCTGAGAACTCTGACCTTACAGAGGATTGGAAAATTATGAGGGGCACAGACAGGTTAGACAGTGATAATTTTTTGCCTTGGATGAAGGAATCTGAAACTAGAGGGCATCGGATTAAGGTGAGAAGGGACGCATTTAAAGGGGATCCAAGAAGCAAGTATTTCATAGAGGAGGGCGTTAAATGGCACAATCTGCCAGGAGATGTGGTGTAGGCAGATAGAATTACAATGTTTAAAAAGTATTTGGGCTGGTTGGCATGCAAAGTAACACAGGCTAGTTGGCAAATGGGATCAGTGTAGGTAAGTATTACAGTGGGTAAGGAACGCCAGGCTGAAGGCTCTGTTTCTGGGCTGTACAACTCTATGACTCTATTGTAATGACAGAACATCTGGGGAAAAATTATTGGTGCAGGAGTAGGTGCAGGAGTAGGCCATTCGGCCCTTCGAGCCAGCACCGCCATTCAATGTGATCATGGCTGCTCGTGGTTGAGCAGAGTCAGCGTGGAGTTTGAAAAGAAACTCATGTTTGACTTTGACGATGCACACAAAGACGTAAAACATCTTGTGGCTCCGCACCAATTCCTCCAGCCCAACCTCCAGCTTGGGTTGTGATCTCCTCCCACTGCGAATAATCTCCATGAGCATGATGAAGGAACAGGATTAATTCTCTCTGCCTCTCCTATTATGAGCTCGAAAGCCAGGATGGACTGTGGAACCAAAGGATATGGGGAGAGGGGTGGGGATAGTCAGGAATATTCAGGAATAGCTACTTCCCCACAGCCATCAGGCTATTAAACTTGGCTCGGACAAAACTCTGAACATTAATACCCCTCCACCTGTTATTTGCACTTTATTAATTTATTAATTAATGTGTGTATTTACGTATATAATTGTAGTCAATGCCTACTATGTTCTGTTGTGCTATGCAAAGAAATAATTTCATTGTCCTGTCAGGGACACGTGACAATAAACTCTTTTGACTTTGACTTGACTTTGCTTGGATAGTGGCATTGGAGAGCTTTGGCCAACAGTGAGGGCTAGAGTGTACAACACTACAAAGCACCCATAAGGTGAACTATGTGTCTGATAAAGGGTACTGACCTAAAATATTAATTTACTTCGCTCTTGTTCACTCATGTTATGTGCCATGTACAGCACGGGGCCAAGGCCTTCGGCCCAAATGTCGGAGCTGAAAATAATGGCAAGATACAGGTATAATGAAAATGTCACTTGCAGCAGCATCATTGGCCAAGACTGATCATAGTCATTGAGGCATGTCACCTTGCTCTACCAGTGCCCAAGAAGAGCAAGGTGACGTGCCTCAATGACTTTCGACCCGTGGCACTAACGTCTGTGGTGATGAAGTGCTTTGAGAGGTTGATCATGGCGCAAATCAACTCCTACCTTGACAAAAACCTGGACCCAATGCAGTTCGCCTACCGCCACAACAGATCAACAGTGGATGCGATCTCGCTGGCTCTCCACTCCGCTCTGGACCACTTGGACAACAAAAACTCATATGTCAGCCTGCTATTCGTTGATTACAGCTCGGCATTTAATACGATCATCCCCTCCAAGCTGGTTACCAAACTCTCAGAACTGGGTCTCTGCGCATTCCTCTGCAATTGGATCCTCAACTTCCTCATTCACAGACCACAGTCTGTTCGTATTGGCGGAAATGTGGCAGCCTCGATAAAAATCAGCACGGGAGCACCTCAAGGCTGCGTGCTCAGCCCCCTGCTGTACTCACTCTATACTCATGACTTCGTAGCTGGTCATAGTGCGAACTCCATCATCAAGTTTGCTGACGACACCACTGTTGTGGGACGTATAACTGACGGGGATGAGTATAGAAGAGAGATCGCGTAACTGTCCATATGGTGCCAGCACAATAACCTGGCCCTCAACACCAGCAAAACCAAGGAACTGATTGTGGACTTTGGAAGGAATAGGATGGGGACCCACAGTCCCGTTTATATAAACGGATCGATGGTTGAAAGGGTCAAGAGCTTCAAATTCCTGGGCGTGCATATCTCTGAAGATCTTTCCTGGTCCGAGAACACTGATGCAATTATTAAGAAAGCACATCACCACCTCTACTCCCTGAGAAGATTATGGAGAGTCGGTTTGTCAAGGAGGATTCTCTCTAACTTCTACAGGTGCACAGTAGAGAGCATGCTGACCGGTTGCATCGTGGCTTGGTTCGGCAACTTGAGCGACCTGGAGCGGAAAAGACTACAAAAAGTAGTAAACACTGCCCAGTCCATCATCGGCTCTGACCTCCCTTCCATCGAGGGGATCTACCACAGTCGCTGCCTCAAAAAGGCTGGTAGTATCATGAAGGACCCACACCACCCTGGCCACACACTTATCTCCCCGCTACCTTCAGATAGAAGGTACAGGAGCCTGAAGACTGCAATGACCAGGTTCAGGAATAGCTATCCCCACAGCCATCAGGCTATTAAACTTGGCTCGGACAAAACTCTGAGCATTAATAGCCCATTATCTGTTTATTTGCACTTTATAAGTTTATTTATTCATGTGTGTATATATTTATATAATGGTGTATGGACACACTGATCTGTCCTGTAGTCATGCATACTATGTTCTGTTGTGCTGAAGCAAAGCAAGAATTTGTTAAAGAAGGAACTGCAGATTCTGGAAAATCGAGGGTGCACAAAAAGCTGGAGAAACTCAGCGGGTGCAGCAGCATCTAAGGAGCGAAGGAGATAGGCAATGTTTCGGGCCGAAACCCTTCATCAGTCTGATCAGGGACACATGACAATGAACTCTCCTTAATTTTGAATCTTGATCACTTGCCAGGCTTTTTCCTGGCCCCACCTCCCTTTTCCAGCTTTCTCCTCCCTACGATAATCAGTGGGAATAAAGGTCCTAATCCAAAACGTCACCTATCCACAGATGCTGCCTGGCCCACTGAGTTCCTCCACAAACCCGACTGCCCTGGCAGACCCATTGTCTCTGCCTGTTCGTGCCCCACCGAACACCTTTCCACATACCTTGACGCCTTCCTATCCCCCTTTGTTAAATCCCTCCCCACCTATGTTCAAGACACCTCAGACACTCTCCGTCGGCTCCGTGCATTCCATTCTCCAGGCCCCCATCCTCTCATCGTTACCATGGACGTCCAGTCACTCTACACCTCCATCCCCCACCAGGACGGTCTCAAAGCCCTCCGGTTCTTCCTCGACCAGAGGAGCAACCCATACCCGTCCACTGACACCCTCCTCCGCCTAGCGGAGTTGGTCCTCACCCTCAAAAACTTCTCTTTTGATTCCTCCCATTTCCTCCAAACACAAGGCGTAGCTATGGGCACACGCATGGGCCCCAGCTACGCTTGCCTCTTTGTTGGGTACGTCGAACAATCCTTGTTCTCGGCGTACCAGGGCCCCATCCCTGACCTCTACCTCCGTTACATCGATGACTGCTTTGGTGTCACCTCCTGCACCCACACACAACTGACTGACTTCATTCATTTCACCACCAACTTCCATCCGGCACTCAAATACACCTCGACCATTTCCGACATTTCCCTACCATTCCTTGACCTCACCATCTCTATTGCAGGTGATACACTCCTGACCGACATCCACTACAAACCCACTGACTCCCACAGCTACCTGGACTACTCTTCCTCCCACCCTGCTTCCTGTAAGGACTCCATCCCCTATTCCCAATTCCTTCGTCTACGCCGCATCTGCTCCCAGGATGAGGTGTTCCACACCAGGTCAACACAAATGTCCTCATTCTTCAGAGAACGGGGATTCCCCTCCCCCACTATTGATGAGGCTCGCACCAGGGTCTCCTCCGTACCCCGCAACACTGCCCTCTCTCCCCATTCCCCCACTCGCAAACAGGGCAGAGTCCCCCTGGTCCTCACCTTTCACCCCACCAGCCGGCAAATACAACAAATAGTCCTCCGCCGGTTTCGCCACCTCCAACGTGACCCCTCCACCCGCCACATCTTCCCATCTCCCCCCCTGTCTGCCTTCCGCAAAGACCGCTCCCTCCGTGACTCCCTTGTCAATTCTTCCCTCCCCTCCCGCTCTACTCCTTCCCCAGGCACTTTCCCTTGCAACCGCAAGAAATGCAACACTTGTCCCTTCACCTCCCCCCTCCACTCCTTTCAGGGACCCAAGCAGTCCTTCCAGGTCCGACAGAGGTTCACCTGCACCTCCTCCAACCTCATCTACTGCATCCGCTGCTCCAGATGCCAGATGATCTATATCGGTGAGACCAAGCGGAGGTTTGGCGATCGTTTCTCCGAACACCTCCGCTCGGTCCGCAAAAACCAACCCGACCTCCCGGTCGCTCAGCACTTCAACTCCCCCTCCCATTCCGTATCCGACCTCTCGGTCCTGGGCCTCCTCCATGGCCAGAGTGAGCAACACCGCAAGTTGGAGGAACAGCACCTCATATTCCGCTTGGGGAGTCTGCATCCTTTGGGCTTGAACATTGAATTTTCTCAATTCTGTTAACCCCTGCTGTCTCCTCCCCCTCCCACCTCTCCCTCAGCCCTCGGGCCCTGGCATTCCCTCTATCTCTATCTCCCTCCCCCACCCTAGTCGCACCAGCTTCTCATTTTCACACCACAAACAGCTTACAATGGCTTGTTCCCTTTATCATCGATACTTTTTTGCATATCTTTCATTCATTGTTCTGTATCTCTCCACATCACCGTCTATATCTCTCGTTTCCCTGATCCCTGACCAGTCTGAAGAAGGGTCTCGACCCGAAACGTCGCCTATCTCCTTCGCTCCTTAGATGCTGCTGCACCCGCTGAGTTTCTCCAGCTTTTTGTGTAACCCCCGAGTTCCTCCAGCACTTTGTTTCGCTCAACATTCCAGCATCTGTGGTTCTTTGTGTGTCTCATTATTTTATAGTTAAGTTCACCCTAATATTTGAAAGTGTTTGGAAGTGTTTTAATTTTGTTTTAATTGTTAATCACATTTAATGATATTTAAATGTTTAATACTATTTAATAATATTTTCATATTTCTGAATGTCATTGAACATCACTGCTGTTGACGAATTTGATACAGAAATATAGAGAGAGGAATAGGGAGCAACGGTAGACCGTGAGCCTGCACTGTAATTCAACATGATCATGGCCCATCATCAATATCAATACCCTCTTCCTGCTTTATTTCCTTATGCCTTGATTTCTTTATCCAATAGTACTGTATCTAACTCCTTGCACACGTTTAATGACATGGTTTCAAATGTCACCTCTGATTGTGAATTCTACAGGTACTTCATTCCATGGGTGAAGACATTTCTACTCATTTCAGTCCTACATAGCTAAGAGGTGTAGCAAGGAACTGCAGATGTTGGTTTAAACTGAAGATACGACACAAAAACTGGAGTAACTCAGCGGGCGAAGGAATGTGTGAGATTTCAGGTCGAGACCCTTCTTCAGACTGAAGACATTACTGGCTTTACCTTGCACTAAACATGATTCCCTTATTGTGTATCTATACACTGTAAATGGCTTGATTGTACAGTAAAAACTTTTCACTGTAGAAGGGTCTCAACCTGAAACATCACCTATTCCTTCGCTCCATAGATGCTGCCTCACCCGCTGAGTTTCTCCAGCATTTTTGTCAAATTTCACTGTACCTCGGTACATGTGACAATAAATTAAACTAAACTGAACTGAACTGAACAGTTACCATAAATACTGGATCTGCGGTTGACATCCATGCTGTCAACACTCTTGCTCAACCTAACTGGATACTCACAGCAGAAATAATATGTCATTGCATTTTCCAGGTTAGATGGCCACTGATAGACATGCTGCACTCATTTCAGGTTTTCCAGATTCCAACCAGAAATCCTAATATAACCTTCCCACCCCTCAGCTTTCAGTCACTCAACAACTTAACATAAAATGATGAAGCGGAAAGCCTTCTAAAAATAATCAGATTCAATTTGTAATTCTGTAAATTGCTTCTTTGAGAATCTTCATGAATTTGATTTGCCAACTCTTTTCTTGGAAAACAAGCCTTCACAAGTCCATGAATCCAACCCACTCATCAAACTGCCTTGGGTCCTATTCCTTACTTCTGTAAACTGGTTTGAGGTATGGAGTTGTCAAATTACCAATTACATATTTCACATTGAAAGCAAGAAATGTTTGCTCTTTTGCTTGGGGCTTCATAAAACGGACTCCACACAATTTTCAAGTCATTGGATTGTTTATTACGCAGAGGCTCACTGAACAGTGGTAATTTCATTTTTTATCCCAGGTGTGAACCTAAAGGTGCTAAACAGGTGCCAGATGGGGCAGGGTTTTCAATAATCGAGCAAATACCTGCAAATAGTAGAGGAACAGGCCCTTCAGCCCACAATGTCTGTGCTGAAAATAATGCCAAGTTAAGGGCGGCAGAGTGGAGCAGCTAGGAGAGCTGCTGCCTCACAGTGCCAGAGACTTGGGTTTGATTCTGACTTCCTCTGTGTGGAGTTTGCACGTTTTCCCTGTGGGTTTCCTCACACATCCCAAAGTCGTGCTGGTGGGTAGGTTAATTGGCTTCTCTAGGTTCCTCCTTGTGTGTGGGTGGTGGAGGGGATAATGTCGAATAGGTTGAATGGGTGATTGATGGTCGTTGTGAAGTCAGTGGGTCGAAGGGCCTGTTTCCATGTTGTATTTTTTCAATTAAATTCAATAATCTAATCTCATCTGACTGCCCATTATTCATTTCCCTCCATTCCCTGCATATCCATGTGCCTATCTAAAAGCCTCTTCAACACTACTATCAGATCTGCCTCCACCACCTCCACCCCAGGCATCGCATTCCAGGTACCCATCAACGATAGACACAAAAAGCTGGAGTAACTCAGTGGGACAGGCAGCATCTCTCGAGACAAGTAACATGTGACATTTTGGGTCAAGATTGTCCAACTTCTCACATTTAAGTAAAGGCATTCACATGGACCCAAGCTTTGACATTCTCTTTGTTGGATATGCGGAAGAGATCTTGTTTCCATTCTAATCAGACCAGTCCTCAAATCTTTTTACATTAGATTTTTTACTATATCGGTAAGCATCGCTTCCAACACACAGAGCATGAACTATTTTCACTCAACGCTCATCTTCATATCTGACTTCTTCCTTCCTTTCTTTGAGCATGGGCAGGACCTGGACAGTGATTTGTAAGGCTCTGGGGAGTGTTGTAGAGCAGAGGGACCAAGGAGCGCAGCCACATAGTTCCTTACAGGTGGTGTCACAGGTAGATAGGATGATCAAAAAGGCTTTTGGCACATTGGCCTTCATCAGTCAGAGTACTGAGTATAGAGGTTGGGAGGTCATGTTGCAGTTGTATAAGACGTTGGTGCGGCTGCATTTTGCACAAAGACGAGCAAAACTGAACACTTGTATTTGAAGCTAAGATGACATTTTTAACACTGTTGTGTTAACCTGGACAAACTTGTCACCAGCACTGTGATATATTTTGGAAGCATGTGACAATTATGTATACACACTTTCATAGTTGCAGACATTTAGCAGGAATTTTTAGTGGCTAAAAAAAGGATCTTTGCAAGCATACTTCTGAGAGATAAATATACATCTGAAGCCAAAGTCTAGAGAGGAGAGAAAGGGGCCAGTAGAAGATTGCCTGCTTGGTAAAAATTAATTCACACTGAGATAATTCAAATCCAGACCACTGACTGCCCTGGAGATTAAAGAACATCTGAGGAGAACTTCATCAGACTAGGAGAATGACAACCATCTTTCAATTATCAATCTACACATGGATTTATATTGGCCTCGCGACATGGATCATTTTGGATTGTACATTCCTATCTCATCTAGCGTATTTGAGTGCTGTACATTGGTCTGGGTCATCATGAACCAACAGGTACATGTGAAGATGCCAGTCAAAAAGAATGATCCAAAGACTCCTGAATGTGGGCGGGGAAGGAAATGCTAGTCCTAGTGATGAAGTACTGTTGTAAATTACCAGATAAACGTGCAAAGTGGAAGACTGAGACAAAGGCACGGGGGGAGGGGGGGGAGGGGGGGGGGGGGGGGGGAGGCACAGAGTTGCTACCTTACAGCACCAGAGACCCGAATTAGATACTGATCACAGGTGCTGTCTGCATGGAATTTGTACCCTCTCCCTGTGACCACATGGGATGCTCCAGTTTCCTCCCACACTCCAAAGACGGACAGTTTTATAGGTTAGTTGGCTTCAGTAAAAAGTTGTGAATTGTCCCTAGTGTGTAGGATAGTGCTGGTGTACAGTTGATTGCTGGTCAGTGGGACAAAGGGCCTGTTGCATCTCTAAAGTCTAAAGGTTCGGGTCAGAGGTAACAAGCAATGGACTGACACAGAGTCCAGAGAAAACAATCCATGTCTGTCCAACCTCTCCCTGTAGTTAATACCCCTTATCCCAGCAGCATTCTGGTAAACCTTCTCTGCACTCTTCTCTACTCAACAGCCAAAAATCTGTAGCCTCCCTTTGATCTGGTATTTTGTTGGTTCACATGCTTGATCAATGGTGTTTTATCATTAATGTCTTATTATTATTAATGTTTAGTGTTTTCTGAGTCATTCGTAACTGTCTCTGTATGTCATCTTGTTACTTGTGGGCGGAGCACCAAGGCAAATTCCTTGTATGTGAATACTTGGCCAACAAACTTACTTACTTACTTACAATGCCTCCAGATCTTTCCTCTATTGGGGTTACCAGAACGGCACGCAATACTCCAAACACAGCCTAACCAAAGTACCATAATGCTGCATCATGACTTTCAGACTCATATATGTAATGCCCCATCCTATGAAGGCAAGTATATCATATGCCTTATCTATCTACATATGTTGCCACTTTCAAGGAGTTATGGACTAAGACTCCAAGATCCCTCTGTTCATTAATGTTTTCAAAGATCATGCCCCATATATTTGCCCCTTACATTTGACCTCCCACAGTACAACATCTCACACTTGCTTGGATTAAACTCCATCTGCCATTCCTCCACCCATTTTTATTGCTGATCTATATATCCGTTTACTTTGAGAGCTGTCCTCACAGTTCACGACCCCAGAAATCTTGGTGTCATCTGCAAACTTACTAACCAACCCATCTACCTTTAAGTTCATATATCATATATCACAAGCAACAGCGGTTCCAGTACATAACCCTGCATAACTCCACTAGTCACAGACCTCTAGCCTGAATATTGTCCTACCACCACAACCCACTGTCTTCTATCAGGAAGCCAGTTCTGAATCCCTATGATCAAGTCACTGTTTATCCAATACATTTTATTCTTCTGGACCTGCCTACCATGGGGAAGTTTATCCACTGCCCTATCCTCATTGATCACCTTCGGTAACTCCTAAAAAATGCGATCATGTTAGTAGGACATGATCTGCTTTATTCAAAGCCATGCTGACTGTTCCTAATGAACCCATTCTCTTCCAAGAATAAATCCTATCCTGAAGAAATCCTCTCCAGGATTCCTTACCGCTGACATGAGGCACACTGTCCTAAATTTCCCTGGATTCTTCTCGACTTCCCTTCTTAAATAAAGGAACAACATTAGCTACTCTCCAATCCTCCGGAACCTTGTCTGTGGCTGGAGAAGATGCAAAGACCTTCATTAAGACACCCACAATCTTCTCTCTTGCCTCTCTCAATAACCCGATATAGATCCCTTCAGATCTTCTTGCATTATCCACCTTAATTCTCTTCAAAGCCCCAACATGTCCTCCTTCTTATTACCAACCTGCTTTTACATATTAGTATTATCCACGGTGATCTCACTGTTCTTCTCTTGGTGAAAACAGATGCAAAGTACTCAAAGCCAACATTCCCAGACTCCAAGCCCAAATTCCCTCCTTTATCCTTGTGCAATCTGACCTTCACCTTGGTTTCCCTCTTGTTTTTAATGTAAGTATATAAAGCTGTTGGATTTTCTTTAATCTGACTTGCCAAAGTCATCCGTGGCTCCTTTCAGCCCTTCTAATCAGTCACCTGATTTCCTCCTTTATTGGTGTCATCAAAGGTTTTATCTGATTCATCTTACATGAGCTTCCTTTTTCTATATTTACCAAATTTACAACCTCTTTGGTAAAAAAAAATAAAAATAAACTAAACTATTCAAATCCTAATTGAAAGTCATAATTGAATTCACTACTATAGCTTCATGCCTAGTGGCTCGTCCCAGACAACCCTCTGAGGATAAAGTCACCCCTGAGATCCCTCTTAAATCTTTCCTCTCTCGCCTTAAACCTCTGAGGAAGGTAAATAACACTTCAGAAGATGACTTCACCAGACCTCACCAAAAGTCAGAAACTAGTCAAAGGAATCCAATCGTCATTGTGACTAAGGTGGTAAAATATATTAGTGGGGTTCAAATAATCCGATAGAGAGCTGATTGACAAAAGGGGGAAAGAGGCACAGAGAGAGAAACAGAAATGGCCAAATCCAGACAAATCCAGAAGTGGAATTAAAACGCTGGATCTGGACCACATAAAGGTGAACATTGCATAGTAAATGTGCACATTCTCTACATATACCAATGAGGCAGTGAAAATATTGTGACACCATTACTGACCTTTATCACCATTGCCTGCATATCAACATGTGATTTATTAGGGAGAATGACAGAAATGTAAATGGCCACTGAAATGCATCAAGGTAGCATCGGTGGACATTTTTAAAATATATGTTAGTCCCATTAAACTGCTGTCAGCTGTGTACAACGTAATCCTCCTGCATGTTCACTTAGCTCAATACCAGCCTAGATCGCCTTTACTCCAGCATGACCCTCCTCACCTCCGACCTCCACTGTATTTATAGTGAGGTTCTGTGTGAAGGCTGTGATACTTCTGGAAGCTTGATCCCTTTAGCTAAAGAAGCTGAGTTTGGAAGATATGCCATGGCACAGTTTCACTCAGTAATGGCAATGGAGCGGGGAGGTCAGTTCAGAGTGTGTCTTCCGGAGTACCAAGGAAAAGATTTAATTGCAAGTTTCAGCCAAAACCACTTCAAAGTGTGCCTTTAAAATGGAGAATAACCCCATTTTATCTGTGCAAGTTAAAGTTAATTCTGTTCAAACTAACCATTCAGGTTAATGTCGCAAAGATAGTGGAAGGAATTTCATACACCAAAGCTCGGTGTGAGGTGGGGGTGCGGGAGATAAAGTGTACAGCCTGCGTTTTCCTGCAGCTAGCAAAACAAATTCCCCTGTGCATTCCTAAACTGTTTGAGCAAAAGCCTCTTGTGTCACACTGGCAGAGCGAGTGGCTCTGAATTGTGAGTGGCAGTGGTGGCAGCATCTGCGAAGTCTGCACAAAAGTTATTTTACTAGCACAGATTGTTGCCAAATGAAGATTTGGTTATTTCTGATAGTTTTCATTTTGCTTTGTAAGATTTTGCAGGAAATGATACAAGAAATGTTCCTTTGGGCTGAAAGATTACAATCCTTCACAGGGGAATCATTTGAGGCTTTTTTTGGGGGAGGGGAGGAGGGGGAGCACCTTAAAGGGGATTGGTTTAAGGTTTAAGTCCTGTCCTATGGCTGTGTAGTTGCGTCATTGAAGGTGAAAAATGATCCCTGCCCGGAGATATTTGGAAAGAGAGAGAAGAAAGACATTTGTTTTTAACTGTTGCACTGGTCAGCACTTAGTCTCTCTCTCGTTTCTCTTCTCTCTCTTTCTTTCTTTCTTTCTTCTCTCTCTCTCTCTCTCTCACACACACACAAAGACTCTGGTTGTGAGAAATGTGGTCAATAACCATAATGCTAGGGCAAATCATTAGTCCAACCAAAGACAATCCAGAGAAATTCATAGTTGAGGTGAGTTTTGTGCAATGTTCAAGAGCCTATTTGTTTAATTGTCACGCATACACATGAACGATTACATTCTTACTTGCAGCACATTAACAAACTGTAAATTATAACCCTGAAATTGTTTAACGATTCAAATTTTGTCCATTTTTTAAAAAAAAGTATAAATTATTAACACATGTATGCAGTGCTGCACAACGCCTTCTGAAATCCTTTCAACCCACTATAAGGAGCCCCTTGGAGCCCCTTCGCGGTAGCGAGACTTCACCTCTCTGCTCAGTGTCAGCATTGGTCCAGACAAGCAAGCTGAAATCAAGAAACCACCTCAACCACCTGAGGTGAACTGATCCTAACCTTGCATTTACGTCTAGATTTCCTGCGCAAGCCTATCCTCGGGCTAGTGGTGCATTCCACTGCTCACTCGGGGGGTAAATTGGATTTTTCCTTTGCCAGATCTTTGGTGTTGATCAGTGGATAAAAAGTCAGTCCTGAATAATGTTATGTCTGATCATGTGTCTCCTTTTCACACACACACCGATCTGAAGATAACTGCGACAGATCATACCTGTAAAGATGAATTAAAAATAAATAAATGATGCACTCAATTATTGTTCAGTGGTGGACATTTTTTGATGAGGTCAAGAGAATCAAAAGAGTTTTATTGTCATTTGTCCCATTCTTACTTGGAGGTGAGACAATGTGTGACAATGTTTGCATCAGCTTTCCTGCTGTTGTGACTTTATTTTGGTTTTGTACACAGGAGAATGTCCAGCTGTTTATAACATGAAGGTAGACAAAAAGTGCTGGAGAAACTCAGCGGGTGCGACAGCATCTATGGAGCGAAGGAAATAGGCGACGTTTCGGGCCGAAACCCTTCTTCAGTCTGATGCAGGGTGGGGCGGGAAGAAGAAGGGAAGATGAGGAGCTTCAAGGCTGAGGGAGAGCTGGGAAGGGGTGGAGACAGCAAGGGCGACCGTAAATTGGAGGTCAATGTTCAAGCCGCTAGGGTGCAGACTGCCCAAAAATATGAGGTGCTGCTCGTCCAATTTCCGGTGGTGCTCACTCTGGCCATGGAGGAGGCCCAGGACAGAAAGGTCGGATTCGGAATCAGGGGGGGAGAGTCGAAGTGTTGAGCCACAGGGAGATCAGGTTGGTTAATGCGGACCGAGCAGAGGTGTTCGACGAAACGATCGGCAAGCCTATGCTAGGTCTCACCGAAGTTGGATCAGCTGACATCTAGAGCAGCGGATGCAATAGATGAGGTTGGAGGAGGTGCAGGTGAACCTCCGTCGCACCTAGAACTAATGCTTGGGTCCTTGAATGGAGTCGAGGGGGGAGGTAAAGCGACAAGTGTATCATCTCCTGCGGTTGCAAGGGAAAGTGACCGGGGAGGGGATGGTGCAGGAGGGAAGAATTGACCAGGGAGTTATAGAGGTGTATAACATGATTTTAGTATTTTAGGCAAAAAGTAAGGTCACCCCAGACCTATTGAGATCCTCCAGCACTTTGTGTTTTGATCAAGTTTCCAACATCTGCAGTTTCCTGCAGCTCCACTCACTTTAGGGCGGCACAGTAGCGTAGAGGTAGAGTTGGTTCTATCCTGACTACGGGTGCTGTCCGTGCAAAGTTTGTACGTTCATCCCGCGACTATGTGGGTTTTCTCTGGGTGCTCCGGTTTCCTCCCACACTCTAAAGATGTACAGGCTTGTTGGTTGTTGGTAAAAATGGTAAATTGTCCCTTGTGTGTAGGATAGTGTTAAAGTACGAGGAGATCACTGGCCGGCGCGGACTTGGTGGTCCAAACGGGTTGTTTCCGCACAGTATCTCTACGATTTAAAGTCCAAAGTCTAATTTTAGCTGTTTCCTTCATCAATTAGGCTCTGATGAGATCATTGGGACTTGAGCATAATTTTCACCAGAGTGGGTGGCCAGGTTGAGGAGGAGACTGTAGTGGATGGCCAAAGACTAACTTTGAAGGCTGAGAAAGTCAGGAGAGTTCATTTGAAATTGTGCTATGCTTCCTCCATTCTTGGAGAGGGACATTACAATCCCAGCACATGCCTGCCCCTTGTCCACACAGTTGTGCCCCAATACTTTGGGCGACTTTATGTTGAAAATGACATTTAATTCCTACACAGCAGCACCTGATACAGTTTACCCCAGAGCTCAGCGGAGACCAAGCAAAATCCTTAAAGTCCGGCTTTGCACAGGATTCTTTGCTGGCAATGAGAAGTCATAAGGTCATCAGGTCATAAGTGATAGAAGCAGAATTAGGCCATGAGGCCCATCAAGTCTACTCCGCCACTCAATCATGACTGATCTATCTCTCCCTGCTAACCCCAATCTCCTGCTTTCTCCCCATAACCCCTGACCCTGACATCTCTTCACTTTACTCTTGCTTTTCCCCCTTCCTTCCAATATCATCATGTACTGTGAACCCTTCAATGATGCACATCATTCTTCTGTATTGCAGAACTCCTCACCCAATTTTTGTTCTTGCCTCTTCAACCTGACATCCCGCGGGAGCAGTATGGGTAAAAATGTTAGAATTTTCAAATAGGATCCGAGATGTTAAAATGAGAGCCTCAGTATTAACCATTGAATTAAAACAACACAGGTTTTTGAGGGGGGTTCATTGTCGGACTTTCCTGGGTCTCAAATGCTGGGGATTTTTTTCCATGGATCACACTATCAGCATGCTCGTTCCAAGCCTGGACTATCTACCAGATATGGGCAGCAAACAAACAAGGTCTGTGGACATTAGACATAGAACATAGAACATAGAACAGTACAGCACAGGAATAGGCCCTTCAACCCACTATATTTGTGCCGAAAGTGATATCTAGTTAAACTGTTCTCATCTGTCTTCACACGACTCACATCCTTCTATTCCATACACTTCCATGTGCCTATCTAAAAGCCTCTCAAATGCTAATATGGCACCTGTCTCCACCGCCATACCTGGCAGTGCATTTCAGGCTCCCAACACCCTCAGTGAAAAATACTTACCCCGCACATCTTCATTGAACTTTCCCCCTCTCTCCTTATAGCTATGCCCTTTAGTGTTGGACATTTCCATGGTGGGAGAAAGGTTCCGACTGCCTACACTATCTATACCTCTCATAATTATACAATTTTCTATCGTCTCCCCTACAAAGAAAACAATCCAAGTCTATCCAACCTCTCCCTGTAGCTGAAACACTCTAATCCAGAGATACCCAAAATGCTGGAGTTACTCAACGGGTCAGGCAGCATCTCTAGAGAAAATGGACAGGTGACTTTTTGGGTCGAACCTCTTTGCCCGCTCTTTGGGATTTAAGTTTTGGGAATGCAATGTTAGATTTTCCTGTGTAACTAATTAACTTTATTTTACATTAAAGGCACACTATTTTTGTGAGCTGGGTAGAAACGGACTCTTTCAGACTAATCACATTATTAAATTTAACAATGGAAACACTGCTTTACTTTTTCTTTCATTAGAGGAAACCTTTTGTAGAATCTTCCACTGAGAACAACTCATTACGTGTGTAATCTTAATTGTACTGTGGTTGGCTTTGAGGTTCATACAGCAATAAAATAACAGCATGCTCAATATTCCTTTAAGTCTGTATTACCGATGGCATCCATTAAATTATAATATTTTATTCTGATTTTATTGATGTTTTTTAGCCTACATAACTACAGGGTGCAATACACCGTAACATTCTTTTCTGAAAAAAAAGCAAATTAATCCCTACAGGCCTTTATTTATGATCATTCGAGAAAATAAGGCCGCAGGTTGTGATACTAACAACAATGCACTTTCAATTATGAGAGGTGAGTTTAAAATCTTATCTCATTCATTATTTGTACTCATTCTTTCTGTATGGTTCTGGTTTGTTGATGTCTCGGCGCACAGTGGCGCAGCGGTAGAGTTACAGCTGCCGAGAACCGGGTTCAATCCCGACTACGGGTGCTGTCTGTACTGAGTTTGTACGTTCTCCCTGTGACCGCATGGGTTTTCTCCGAGATCTCCTCGCACACTACAAAGATGTGCAGGTTTGTGGGCTAGTTGGCTTGGTATAAATGTAAAATTGTCCCAAGTGTGTGTGGTATAATGTTCGTGCGGGGATCACTGGTTCGCACAGATTCGGTGGGCCAAAGGGCCTGTTTCCGCGCAGTTTCTGTAAACTAAACTAAACAGAGAGAGGTGAACTGAGAGGGCTCTCCTTTTTTTGGTCCAAGATATTTTAAATTAGTTATTCAGGAAAGTACAATGAAGGGCACCAGAGGTCGCATTTGAAGTATTCTCTTGAGTTTTGGTCGCACTGCTAGAAGAATGTTAAGCTGGAAAGAATGCAGGGAAGATTTACAAGGATGTCACCAGGACTCGAGGGCCTGAGCTATTAGGAGAGATTGTGGGGGGACTTGGACTTTATTTGTTGAAGTGCAGGAGGATTAAGGGTGATCTTATAGAGGTGTGTAGGATCATGAGAGGAATTGATATGGTGAATGCTGTCTGTTACCCAGAGTAGGAATGTCATAAACCAGAGGCCCCCGGTTTAAAGTGAGAGGGGAAAGATTTAATAAGAAGCTGAAGGAGGACATTTTCACACAAATGGTGATGGCTATATAGAACAATCTGCCAGAGGATAGACACAAAATGCTGGAGCAACTCAGCGGGACAAGCAGCATCTCTGAATAGAAGGAAGACTGAAGAAGGGTATCGACCCGAAACGTCACCCATTCCTACTATCCAGAGATGCTGCCTGTCCCGCTGAGTTACTCCAGCATTTTGTGTCTACCTACCAGCATCTGTAGTTCCTTCCTATAACAATCTGCCAGAGAGGGTAGTTGAGGCAGGTACTATAGCAACATTTAAGACATTTGGACAGGTACATGGACAAGGAAGGTTTAGAAGGATATGGGCCAAACGCAGGCATCTGGAACTATTTGTAGATGGGGCATCTTGCTTGGAGTGGGCGACGTGCTGTATGACTCTATGAAACACTTGAACAGCTTTTTCCCAACATCCCTCAAACTCTTGAATACCACACAACACTAACATCATCTTATGTGCGTCTTTGGTTGTACTTCAGGTGTCATTTTGCACTATTTGTTTACCTAGCATTGTAGTTTTATTAATTTATTGTATTATTGATTATTATACATGTTTCTGTGGGTTATTGAGTTTGAGGGCCTGTTAGCAGCAACCAATAAGAATTTCAATGTTTCTCTGTTGGTAAATATGCCAATTGACTCTTGACTCTTGACGCCCGAGAATGATATCAACATTAATTATCTTTCACTGTTGCTCCTTACTCTCCTTATCTAGCTATATTTGAGTCTAACTATATTTTGATCACATCTCGTCTTTCTCATGCATTTAAAAAAACTATATTGGGCCTCAGTTTGTTTTTGAACTATCGTAAGTGATAAATAACTCATTTGATAAATATCACATTTGTAGGTTGAGTTTGCCAAACAATTTAATGTGGTACTATTCATTGTATAAAATAGTTAATTACCATATTAAAATTTAGCATTTAGAACTAATGGCTGTATAACTACCTCAGTTGACAGCCAACTGCACTTAATGTCTTCATAATAAGTTAATTATTCCTTAAGTTATTTTCTTTTTCAGGTTTTTTTTACACTGCTGCCCCTTCGCTCAGATTCCAGTAAAATAGTGTCTTTGAATAATTTCTTCATACTTAAATCCTTCTCCTTTAGACTCTCACAGAAACCTATCCCTTCAATTCTGCCCACAGTGTGAATGAGCTGGATTTTACACTGTCAGAGCAAGGATTACACCACTTGTGTCCTGAAGCACAAACATGTATCGCTTTAGAAGTGCATTTTTATTTGAAGAACTACAGAAAGCTCAAGAAAGTGGTTCCCTGCCATCTTCTCAAGGGCAATAAATGCTGTCCTTATCGGAGGTGCCCCCAAATATAAGAAAACAAAAAAAAGACATAAGAAGGAGCTGGTGTTGAACATGACCTTCCCCCGCCACTCTACACGATCATGGGTCTCTTCCACTTCAGTGCCATTTTCCTGCAATATCTCCAGGTCCCCGGATTCCCATATTATCCAGACATCTCTAAATCTCTATTGAACCATTTTTTGCTTCATGATAAAGAAGCCTTGGAGGATGGATCTGCAGTCTCTTAAAAACAATACATTATATCAAGAGTAACCGTTTATTTCTAAACATAAGAGCAGAGAATGTTGGAGGTATTCAGCAGGCCAGCCAGCAACAATAGAGAGAGAGAGAAAAGCATTTCACCTCAATGATCTGTCATGAGATTGATTAACATATTAATTTGCAGTTGCATTAATTGTGCATATTAATGACGTCATTGCAAGCCTAATGAGCCTGTCCCACTTAGGCGACCTTTTAGGCGACTGCAGGAGACTATGCAGTCGCCACATGTTCGCGGGTAGGGGTGGAAGATTGCAACCATCACGTGGTCCGCTCTGTTTCGACTAATGCAATCAACTTGACGTGCACAAACAGAAGATCAAATAGAACAAGTTTGTCCAACAACTTTAGGCTGTGCACCCCACATGAAAGAAGAAGATGTTCGCGGGTGGTTGCCGGGGAGCCGCCTTCATGGTCGTGAGGAGTTCCCTCATTTTGGTCGCCGTGAATTTTTCAACATGTTGAAAAATATAGCGCCGACTAGAATGAAGCCGCCATGGAGAGTAGCGAGAATTCTCGAGCAGTAGGTGGGTCGGCAGGAGGTCCTAGTGGGTTGCCAGGAGGTCGAAGGTTCTCGGAGGTTCTCGTAGGTTGGAGCTGGTGCTGACCAGTGAATTTCATTGGCTCATTGGGGAAAAAAAGGTAAGCAGTAGTTTTCAGAACCAAGGATACCCGGCCAGTAATGTTAAATGTCCGCCGAGCTTCACAGCCGTGTATCTATGGTTTCTTAAAAGTTGTCTCCACTCCTTCTCCCCCCTCCCCCATTTTTTAAAGGACTTACCGTACACTGTGTTTTAGCCGTCTTTTTATAGTGCCAACCTTCCTGTTCATCGCGGTGTATGTCTGTTTCGGCTTTGCACCGTGTGCATTTTTTACACAGGGCAAGCGTGGGGAGTGCTGTCTAAAAAATTCACACGGACTGGTGAAGGTGTGTGTGTGTGTGTGTGTGTGTGTGTGTGTGTGTGTGTGTGTGTGTGTGTGTGTGTGTGTGTGTGTGTGTGTGTGTGTGTGTGTGTGTGTGTGTGTGTGTGTGTGTGTGTGTGTGTCTCTCTCTTCCACTCTGACAATCGCCGTTCCACTTCCTGGTTTTCACGCGACTGCCGGCAACTTGACATTTTGCCGGCAGTCCGCTGAAAAACCGCCAAAGTCAGGCCCATTAATCAGAATTGTTTGCAATTCTTTGCAATCTTGGCCAGGATAAAGCTCCTACAGGAAGAATCAAACTGATGTCAAGAGGTATGAGAGAATTTAGTTCCAACCTGAGTGTAGATGATGTCAATGGAAGGGAAGGTTGATTTGTGTGATGTTTTCTTTAGTTTAGTTTAGAGATACAGCGTGGAAACAGGCCCATTGGCCCACAGTATCTGCGCTGACCAGTGATCCTCGCACACTAACACTTTCCTACGCACACTAGGGACAATGTACAAATTTACCAAACCAATTAACCTGCAAACCTAAACGTCTTTGGCATGTGGGATGAAACCAGAGCTCCCACGCAGATCACGGAGAGAACGTATAAACTCTGTACAGAGAGCACCTGTAGTCAGGTTCCAAGGCAGCAACTCTACTCTACGCCACCGTGCCACCCCTGTTGGTGATCTGGGCTGTGTCCACAATTCTCTGCAATTTATTATAGTCTTGGATGGAGCAATTCCCAGACCATGCTGTGATGCATTCTGTTAAAATGCTTTCTACGAGTCATTCTTCTATTTTCTGTTGGGTCAAGAATGTTTCCTAACATCACCTCTGCAGATATTGAGGTTAAGCAACTTTTGTTCCATGATGAAGAAGACTGAGGATGAATCTGCAATCTCTAAAAACAATACATGTTAGCTAGAACAAATGTTTGTCTTAAAATAAGAACCGAGTGCTGAAAGTATTTAGCAAACCAGCCAGCAACCAAGGAGAGAGAAAAATGATTTAACCTCAATGATCATCATAAGGTCAATTGACATTAATTTGCAGTTGCATTAATTATGCATGTTAACATCAGATAATCGACAATCTTAATCAGAATTGTTTAAAATTTAACTTTACAATCTTGGTTTGGATAAAGGTATTTACAGGAAGAGCAGGAGGAGCTGAATATCAAACTGAAGGCAGTGCCTCAATCATTGGGTCTGAAGAAGAGTCTTGACCCGAATCGTCACCCATTCCTTCTCTCCAGAGATGCTGCCTGTCCTGCTGAGTTACTCCGGCATTTTGTGTTTATCTTTGATTTAAACCAGCATCTGCAGTTCCTTCCCAATCGTGCCTCAATCATTTCTGGCTTACCTCCTGGAGGATGGTTATAGTGAAGAATTGATATTGATTGAATGGGAAATGAGTTGCCTGTTTTGTGGCCTGCTGAGTCAAATGAGAAAATCAAAATGAAAGATAAAAACTATTCATAAAAGCATTGGAGGGACAAAGGGAGACCTTCAAAGCATTTGGACATCACAAAGATACGGGAGAACACGTTGTGATTAATTATGGGGGTCCTTAGGCATTTGATCACATCTGCGTTGGGACAGAGAGGAAACTCAAGCAGTAATTGGGAAACATGTTTCTTCCTGTGGTGTTACCATCGAGTCTTCACCTTGTTCCTAAGGCTCTTCCACAGTCAAAGCTCAATTATACTGGTGAAGGCAACCCACTTGGCTGGGCATCAGACCCTCACTAAAACCTAAAGCTACCATTAAACCATGGGAACTCCACTGCACCTCCTTAAATACTTCTTGAAGTTGAACAAGAATATTTCCTGGGCCAAAAAAACAACACCTATTTTGATGGAAAGTATTCCGTAGTCTACACTACCTGTATACACCACAGTGGGAGGTCTCTGTCTGAATAAGGGATGCCCCATTAATGTGCCTTTTATAATCAGCACAACTTTAAATAATTAAGCATCAAATGCTTTGATGTAAATAGTGAAAACAAAAGTAATGAGCCTTATGGACCAAATCATAAAGTTAATTGTTGACAGATGGAGCTTGTCTGTTATTTCAAATTATTGTACCTTACAAAGGAAATTGGGAATCTTGTAAAAAGTAGAGGACATTTTACTATTGTAGATTCTAAAAGGAAAATGAAAATGAAAAGACTTCACCCTCTCTTCAATGATAAAATGATGACATGACATTTCGGCGAAGTTCTATGATATTTCAGATAATGAGTGGGAAGACTATTTAAGGAAGTTTTTGATGCTTTTGGCAAATCAAACTGAATTGTCTACAAGGTTTCAGACTCCGAAAGGTGGAAAAGATGAGTACTTAAAAAAAGCATCAGCCCATTTGAAATGGCATTTGTTTAAAGTGACTCAAGTCTTCTGACTTGGCTGTGGATATCTTCCACACAACTGGCAGTAAACATAGCAAATGGAGGAAAGAGGTGATCCAAATGGAATCACAGCCCTGACCCAAAGTCTGCTCACACAATTGTTAACAAGAGCAATGCATGATCCTCCGAGATTAGCAAAGAAGTGAAAGCAAACACATCCATTAGAAGGCTGAGAAGTTGTTAATACACAAGCATTAATGTTTATGAAACTTTGGGCAGTGCTCCAGGACAACGTGTTTACAGGCAACAGTGGAAGTTAATCATAATACAAATGAGGACAATATTTTGATTTCCTCATTCTTCTTCTTGCGTGTAGCATGAGTAATGTTTATAAATCGTCTTCAAGATCCATGAATCATTGTATGATTTACTTTATGGAGAAGGAATTTATATGAATAATCTCTCCATTGAGTTTATATGAAGGCAGGATTCATGGATAGACAAAGCGTTTGTTTTTCTCTTATGCATTAAATGGCCACATTGCAAATGAGAGAAAATGCAACAAAAATGAAGGGGAAAGAGTAGAGTAGCTATAGAAACTATGAGATTCAAAGAGGAGGAAAGTACTGACACTTTTGAAAAATATAAAAGTGGATAAGTCTCCAGGTCCTGACAGGATATTCCCTAGGACATTGAGGGAAGTTAGTGTAGAAATAGCAGGAGCTATGACAGAAATATTTCAAATGTCATTAGAAACGGGAATAGTGCCGGAGGATTGGCGTACTGCGCATGTTGTTCCATTGTTTAAAAAGGGTTCAAAGAATAAACCTAGCAATTATAGACCTATTAGTTTGACGTCAGTGGTGGGCAAATTAATGGAAAGGATACTTAGAGATAATATATATAAGCATCTGGATAAACAGGGTCTGATCAGGAACAGTCAACATGGATTTGTGCCTGGAAGGTCATGTTTGACAAACCTTCTTGAATTTTTTGAAGCGGTAACTAGGGAAATTGATGAGGGTAAAGCAGTGGATGTTGTCTATATGGATTTCAGTAAGGCCTTTGACAAGGTTCCCCATGGAAGGTTGGTTAATAAGGTTCAATCTTTGGGTGTTAATGGCGGAGTAGCAAGATGGATTCAACAGTGGCTGAATGGGAGATGTCAGAGAGTAATGGTGGATGGCTGTTTGTCAGGTTGGAAGCCGGTGACCAGTGGGGTGCCTCAGGGATCTGTGTTGGGTCCACTGTTGTTTGTCATGTACATCAATGATCTGGATGATGGGGTGGAAAATTGGATAAGTAAGTATGCAGATGATACTAAGATAGGTGGTGTTGTGGATAATGAAGTAGATTTTCAAAGTCTACAGAGAGATTTGGGCCATTTGGAAAAGTGGGCTGAAAGATGGCAGATGGAGTTTAATGCTGATAAGTGTGAAGTGCTACATCTTGGCAGGACAAATCAAAATAGGACGTACATGGTAAATGGTAGGGAATTGAGGAATGCTGTGGAACAGAGGGATCTAGGAATAACTGTGCATAGTTCCCTGAAGGTGGAATCGCATGTAGATAGGGTGGTAAAGAAAGCCTTTGGTGTGCTGGCCTTTATAAATCAGAGCATTGAATATAGGAGTAGGGAAGTAATGTTAAAATTGTACAAGGCATTGGTAAGACCAATTCTGGAGTATGGTGTACAATTTTGGTCGCCTAGTTATAGGAAGAATGTCAACAAAATAGAGAGTACAGAGGAGATTTACTAGAATGTTGCCAGGGTTCCAGCAACTATGTTACAGAGAAAGGTTGAACAAGTTAGGTCTTTATTCTTTGGAGCGCAGAAGGTTAAGGGGGGACTTGATTGAGGTCTTTAAAATGATGAAAGGGATAGACAGAGTTGACGTGGATACGTTTTTCCCATTGAGGGTAGGGAAGATTCAAACAAGAGGGCATGACATGAGAATTAAGGGACAGAGGTTTCGGGGTAACGTGAGGGGGAACTTCTTTACTCAGAGGGTGGTGGCTGTGTGGAATCAGCTTCCAGCAGAAGTGGTGGAGGCAGGATCAATTTTAACATTTAAGAGTAAAGTGGATAGGTATATGGACGTGAAGGGAATGGAGGGGTATGGTCTGAGTGCAGGTAGATGGGACTAGGGGAAAACAAATGGTCGGCACGGAACTGGAAGGGCCGAGAGGGCCTGTTTCCGTGCTGTAATTGTTATATGGTTATATATGGTTATATGAAGGGAGCCTACTTTGTTAGAAAACAAAACAAAACAAGCAAAGTACATTTTTCAACAATGTAAGATTAAAAAGTGTTGGTATTCAGGTGGAATGTATAAGAAGGAACTGCAGGTGCTGGTTTACACCAAAGATAGACACGAAATGCTGGAGTAAGTCAGCAGGACAAGCAGCATCTCTGGGGACAAGGAACAGGTGAAGTTTCAGATAGAGACCCTTCATCTAACTGAGGGGGCATTAGAAGGACTTGAAGATCTCATGGATCGTCTTCAAACTGAAATGTAACGTTTGTTCCTCCTTCCACAGAGATTCACTGATCTGCTAAGATTGCTGCATTTTTTGTTTTTATTAAGGAATGATATCCTTCAGATAGGATTTTGTCCAAAGGTCGCAAAATACACAAAGAATTCTCAATATGGTAACAATTCCTCTAGAGAGCGGCATCAATGGTATCAATGGCACATAAGACTGATGAGAAAGAGTAAGTACATAAAGTAGGGCAAGAGAGAGGAAACTGGTTTTGCCGTTCATAGAAATGAACGTTTGTATACACGTCAGACTTTCAAGTGTCAGGTACTGATGGAGCTACACTCTGCTAGAAGATGGAGTGTATTCCACCAGACTCCTGATTTGTTTCTTTAAAATAGAGGAAAGCCTTTTCTATGTCACGATGCAGTCATCACAGAAAACCCACCCTCAGATCTGCTCTTAAAGCCACTGTATTTACGTGATATTTGAGATTCTACTCAATTATCTCCCGGATATTAACGAGGCGGACTCGACAATTAATGCCACAGGGAAGCACTTAGACTCGCTATATTGTTGGAGATGCTCATTGTGTGTAAATATTTGGCATGAATGCTAGTCGTCCTTGCCTGACTGTTGGGTGGTACCTGCTGCATGCAAGCAGAAGCTATTAAATTTGCTAATTAATCTCACGGTGCTGGGAGTCTTTCTGTCTATTTAGGTGCATCGTTCTTGTGCACCTCCATCAACATCTATATTTTTGCAAGCAGTGCAGCCTATAAATGTAATGGATTATATCTGCTGAGGTGCAGTCCTTTTGAATGCTGCCTGCCTCTCCTTCGCTCGAATCAGTCCTACTTCCCTCCTGCATACTGGGATTCATGGGCACGCGCATCGGAAATGCATGAGCCCCTCACTATGAGTGAGGTTGGCGGGAAGGGGGAGTGTGCAGTGTCGCAGTATTGGTCACTTGGATAGGATGCATGGTGTCTGCTCGTGGTCTGATCCTGGCGGAAGCAATGAAGTAACAAATCCAGGTCTGTATGAACAGACTGAAAAATGATGACTGCAAAAAAAGTGTTTCCCAAAAGTGTCGCCCCAGGGTCTCCGCTGTAGCTGTCCTTGGCAAGAATCCTTTCTGCTGCAGCCCGACCAGTCTCGACCTATAAAGAGCATGAGCTGTAGCACTCATTTCCCTCGTTATCAATGATTTAAATGAGGATGCTTGGGCAGTAGGAGGAGCCAGGAAACTCAAGAGCACTTCAGACAAATGAGATTTAATGATGGAGGACTGTTTGAAAATTGTCCACCCAATATTCCTGCAACAAATAATGTGCTTGCCCCGTTTCTCACTCAGTGATGAATAGCTGCACAGATTAGTACTCACATCCAGCCCGTGAATATGGTAACAACATCACTGCTGATGTCAAAATCTTTCCTTGGGAATTGGGAATTGTAATTATTGATGCAGTTAATGTGTGCTGTTGAACTTGTCACCAACACTCAGTTTAGTGTTGAGCCCTTTGGCCCAGCTCACCCTTACTGACCGATACCCATCTAACATAGTCCCATTTGCCTGCATTTGCCCATATCGCTCAAAACATTTCCTATCTGTGTATCTCTCCAAATGTGTTTTAAATGCTTTTAAATGCTGGGAACTGTTTACAAGACAACCTACTTCACTCAGCCATTGGATGGTAGTGGGCTACCTTCATTCTGAGTGGATGTCAAGAGTCAAGAGTGTTTTATTTTCATATGTAGGAGCTTTATCCAGGCTAAGATTGCAAACAATTTCAGGCAATTCTGATTAAGGCTATCCATTATGTCTCAAAAGGGAGCAATGAAGTGCTCACTTGCAGCAGCAAAGCACATTTGTAAACAGTACTCAATAGATAACACAACAAACCAAGAACGAAGTCCAATAAATAAAACACCCTATATAGTGCAAAAACAAAACAAATCCCACATCCTTCCAATAATACGGTGACCAGAACTGTGCACAATACTCCAAATGTGGCTGATCAAGTTTTATACAACTGCAACAAGATTTCCCAACTCAATGCCCTGAATTATGAAGGCAAGGATCCCCCAGTTTTCTTTACCATCTGTGCATTAATGCTCCAAAGGCTCTTGCTAGTTACTTTCCTCTTGCATTTAAACTGTAGACTTTAGAGATATAGTGAGGAAACAGGCAATGCAGCCCACCGGGTCCGTGCCGGCCAGCAATCACCCCCATACACTAGTTCCATCCTCTACACACTAAGGGCAATTTACAGAGGCCAATTAACCTACAAACCTGTACATTTTTGGAAAGGTGGGAGGGAACTGGAGCTCCCAGAGAAAAAAACATGTCCCCAATGTACTTCATGGCCCAAGAAGGTAAATTATAAAGTTCACTTTCTGAAAACTGTAAACGATTCTCCTCTCAACGTGGCTTCTCACCAAATATCAAATATTAGTAATTATTTAAGATTGTGGAATGCATTCTTAAAACAGGCCCTGTTTTCCCTGTCAGACATAGGAAGTGCAAAATATTACCGTCACAAGTGGCATTGGAGATGTTCAATTTCGATTGAGGAGCAGTTCAGTAATACAATGACATTTTGGAGTTTGCAAAACATCCGCAAAACTACTTTAATTGTGCTGTTTTGGAGTGCGCAAAATATCTTCAAAATGGCTAAAGTAATAGTATGAAAAGAGAAAATGGTTAGAAAAGAGATGTGCATAATTTTTTGGAAGTGGCAGATTGTGAAGTTAAATAAAGATGGAGATGGACATTGTAATTAGAGATACACAGAGGTCAAAACCAAAGAGGTTTTGTTGAGCTTCTATAAAATATTAATTCAGCCACATGTGGAAAATTGTGTCCAATTCTTATCACCACATTGTTTGAAGAATGTGTAAACCTCAGAGAGGGTTCAGGAAAGATTTATAACATCTAACATTAGGGACCTGGGTTTTCTCCGGGAGCTCCAGTTTCCTCCCACATTCCAAAAATGTAGAGGTTTGTAGGTTAATTGGCCTCTATAAATTGCCCTTAGTGTGCAGAAATAGTGTATGGAGTGATCACTCGTCGGCATAGAACCGGTGGGCTGAAGGGCCTGTTTCCGTGCCGTTTCTCTAAAGTCTAAAGTTTAAATGCAAGAGGAAAGTAAATGGCAGAATCCTTTGGAGCATTAATGTACAGATGGATTTTGGGGTGCAAGTCCATAGCTCCCTGAAAGTGGTAACAAAAGCGAATAGGGTGGTAACATCTAACATATATAGCGGAAGCACAGGCACTTTGGCCCATCATGTCCATGCTGAACATGATGCCAAGTTAAACTAATCTCCTCTACCGGCACGTCATCCCTATCCCTCCATTCCCTACATGTCCATGTGCTGATCCAAACGCATCTTAAATGTTACTATGGTATCTCCCTCCACCACCACCCTGGCAGCACATTCCAGTCTCTGGGTAAAGAACTTGACCTGCACATCTCATAAGATATTAAGAAATAAGAGCAGAACTAGGCCATTCGACCCATTGAGTCTGCTCCACAATTCAATCATGGTTGATCTATTTTTCCCTCTCTCTTGCATGTACCCTGTAACCTTTGACAACCTTACTAATCAAAGGCCTATCCATCTCCACTCTAATAATCCAATCACTGGGGCTCCACCGCCATCTTTGGCACCAAATTCCACATATTCACCACCCTTGGCTAAAGAAATTCCTCCCTTAAACTATTTTCCCATTGGTCCCAGACTTTAGTTATCCAAATAGACCCCTTATGCTGTGTTATTTCCCCCAGAGTAGAGAAGGTTGAGAGTTGATTTGATAGAATGGTGAACATATTTTTCAGCATTTTACTTGAAGATTAATTTTTGAAATGCAATATTGAGAATTTGTAGGTTGTTTTGTGTCACTCTGGTAGTTAGGCAAGGCACTTCTGAACCTATCACATAGTGTGCGGAATTATTCCATGCTCAATCTTCCTTTGCGAAAGGAACCTTGAATAATTTGTCTAGAGTGGAGCCAAAAGTGGTCACTCCGGGATGAATTAAGCCTAAATGCAGCAAAACTAGATTGCAAACAACTTCAGAACTTAAGAGATTTTGTTTTAGAGATAGAGAGTGGAAACAGGCCCTTTGACCCGCAGAGTCCACACTGACCATCGATCACCCATACACTAGTTCTAGCCTACACCCTAGGAACAATTTACAGAAGCCAATTCACCTTCAAACCTGCACATCTTTGGAATGCGGGAGGAAACCGTAGCACCTGGAGAAATTCCACGCTGTCACAGGGAGAACGTACAAAATCCACACAGACAAGACCCAAGGTCAGGATCGAACATGGGTTGCTGACGTTGAAAAGCATCAACCCTACTGCTACACCACTGTGCCGCCCACTGTGCCATCCACAACATATGCAGATAAATGGCCATATTTAGATCTTATTCAGCAGTCTAGGTTTTCAGAATTTTGGGGGGATTTGTGGCATCACTGGTGAAACAAAATAGATAATGTTTCGGGTCACAATCCTTCTTCAGACTGAGAAATTTATTTTCTGGACTTGCCGAGAGTTGTGGATGTTCAGTAAGTAGACCTGCCACCCCACCATCGCCTCCATCTACATTTCATGCTACCTCGGAAAAGCAGCCAGCATCTTTTTCATCCTGGTCATTCTCTCATCTCTCCTCTCCCATTAGGTAGAAGATATAAAAGCCTAAACAGCCAAACCACCAGATTCAGGAACAGCTTCTCCCGTCCTGGTATCAAACTACTAAATGCTCCTCCCATAAGCTATGACAGGTGTAGTCCCAATGTTCCAACCTACACTGGATTTTGTTTCTCTGCAACACTATATTCTGCACTTTGGTATCTTCCTCTTGCACTCTCTATTGTATTTGTGCATGGCTTGACTGCGCTCATGTACAGTGTGATTTGATTTGGGCAAACAATACGCAAACAAAGCCTTTCACTGTACCTCTGTGCACGTGACAAGCAAACGCCAAAACAAATGTCACTTCTCACTCTCTTAAGTCATGCACTTTGTTCAGCATTCTTCAGCTGTCTACAACACTCTTCTGGAGTACATTCAAACTCATAATCTTCCTCAGTATTATCTTGCAAATGTTGCACTGAGATCAAGATCCTCGAGTTCACAGATCGCTGACCTAAACAAAAATTATTGATGTTCTCATCTCATCAAGCGTTCAGGGAAATTCTTTGATCGATCCCCGGTCTCTCCGATATCCCACTTTCTAATTCCCAATTGTCTGAAATACGTGAAACAAAAATGTCATAAAATACATGAAACAATTTCTCATGACAAGGGTTATATCAAAGCTTCATGAATACTTAAATTAACTGAAATCTGATGCAGAATTCAGTATTAGTCATGGAACATGGGTTAATCAAGGACAACATGCTTAGATTTCTTTTAAGTTATTTTTTACTAATTTTGACAGAATTTTCCCAAGTGCCTGAATCCACTAGTTTTAAAAACGGATAAGAAATGTAGATGCGAAAGGTGAAAGCTGCTTGACGAACAGAAAGAAAAGTTAGTGTTACAGGTAATAAATCAGGAGCTTGAAATACTTAGCAGGGCAGGCAGCATCTGTAGAGAGAGGAGCATAATTAAGGTAGAAACAAATGTTCGTTTACACAAAAAAAAAAGTGCTGGAGTAACTCAATGGGTCAGGCAGCATCCCTGGAGAACATAGATAGGTAACCTTTTAGGGCCATGATCCTTCTTCACGCTGATTAGTGTTTCATCGGAAGCCTTTCATCAGGGTTCCAATCCTTCCTTCCTTCCCTCCAAAATTGTTGTCATCGGTTGAATTGTCTATTTCTTTTACAATTTTCTTTTTAGATTTCTGGCAACTGCAATATTTTGTTCATGGTAAAGTTCAGGGTAATGGGTGTTTCATGCTCTGAAGTAAACCACATTTTTCCCAATCAGTTTGCTCCACTTTGAGGCGGCACAGTCGCACATCACCAGAGACCTGGGTTCGATCCTGACGATGGGTGCTTGTCTATACGGAGTTTATACACTTGGGTTTTATCCAGGTGCTCCGGTTTCCTCCCACACTCAAAAGAGGTGTAGGTTAATTGGATTCTGTAAATGAAAATTGTCCCTGGTGTGTGTAGGATAATGCAAGTATATGGAGTGATCAATGGTCAGCGTGGACTCGTTGGACCAAAGGGCCTGTATCTTGTTTCTAAATTAAAGTAAAGTGTTTCCACCCTGTATCTTGTAACTAAATTAAACCAAATTTTCCAAATAGCCCACCTCTGTAATTATCCTACTCTGGCAGATATAAACCATTCTGCTTACAGTCCCTCTGCCTCTGCAGATGCTGTTTAACACACTGAGTTCCCCAGTAATTTGTTTCTTGCCTCAGATTCTGGCATCTGTGTCTCCACATTCTCACTTCATCCCTTAAGGGGTCAACTTCCTCTAATATACCATCAATACACTTTCCTTCCTGGTCAATCCCCCATTCTGATTGTTTCCTCTTCTTCCAACCTGCCATTTCCATTGTTTAATCAGTAACCTTTGCTGATTGGGCAAAGCCTTGCTTTTAGGTTCCTTTTAGATGTTGGAGATCCAACACGGAAACAAACCCTTCACCCCACTGAGTCCACACTGACCATCAATCACCCATTCGCACTAGTTCTATGTTATCCCACTTTCTCATCTACTCCCCACTCACTAGGGGCAACGTACAGAGGCCAATTAACCTACAAAACCAGCATATCTTTGGGATGTGGGAGAAAACCAGAGCACCCAGAGAAAACCTTTGTGGTCACAGGGAGAACAAGCAAACTCCATCCAGACAGCACCCAAGGTCAGGATTGAAGCTAGATCTTTGTCACTGTAATCTTCTGTGGCTGCCTCGTCAGGGAATCTGCTAATGTCCTCATTTAGAAGTGCTAGAATAACTCAGTGGTTCAGCCAGCGTCTATGAAGGGGATGGATAGGTGACATTTCAGGTCAGCAGTCTTCTTCAGACTATCAACCCAAAACGTCATCTGTCCATTTCCCCACTGATGCTGCCTGGCCCGGAAAGTTACTCCAGCACTTTGTGTTTTGCTCACAATTCCAGGTGCAGTTCCTCGTGTCCCCACATTGAGGACAACGGGCCCTCAGGTACAGGACTTTCAACAACTGGGACTTGAAAATGGTGTCAAATCTGACGATTCTTGTTCACTGTCTCAGTGTATTATTTCTGTACACTTGTAATGTATCTAAGATATGCTTATGAATAGTAACATCTGCGCTGCACTATACGTAAAAATGGATCTCAATGTACTTCACCACACGTGACAATAAATACCATTGATTTTAATGCCCTCATCTTGATAGGCCAGTGGTACTGATGACCATCAGTAGAACAACTTTGGGCCTCACATTACATGCCCCGTGACTGACCCTTGAACTCCCTGCTAGTGGCACATTTAGCTCCTATTTAGAATCGTACCTGGATTAGAGCCGTTTCAGTTACTCAGAGAGCTTGGATAGACTTGGATTATTTTCTCTGGATTGTCAGTGGTTGAAGGGAGAATTGATAGACATATATCAAATTTTGAGAGGCTAAGATAGGGGAGACGGAATCTGGAGGAAGGAACTGCAGATGCTGGTTTAAATCGAACATGGACACAAAATGCTGGAGTAACTCAGCGGGACAGGCAACATCTCTGGAGAGAAGGAATGGATGTTTCAGGTCGAGACCCTTCTTCAGACTCGGACAGAACCTTTTTACCAGGATGGAAAGGTCTAACACTAAAGGGCATAGCTATAAGGGGGAAAGTTTAATGGAGATGTGCGGGGCAAATGTTTTACTCAGAGAGTAGCGGAGCCTGGAATGCATTGCTGGGGTGATGGTGGAGGCTGATATGATGATGGATTTCAAGAGGATTTTAGATAGGCGTGTGGAAATGCAGGCAATAGGGACATATGGATCATCCACAGGCTGATGAGTTCAGTTTAACTTGGCATCATGTTTGGCACAAAGATTGTGGGCTGAAGGGCCCGTTCCTGTTCTATACTGCTCTATGTGCTATGTTCTAACAGATGGAAAATAATACATTTGTATAATGAATGAAAGTTTCTTATGCTTACCTTAGCCATCTGTTATAAATAAAAGTAGAAATTGCTGGAATTAGTGAGGATTCGATTACTGCATTTTTGTTGAGGAGTTGATTAAACTTTACTACAAACAAATGGAGACAGACGCGAGTGCAGATGCTGGGAACTGGAACAAAACGCAAACTGCTGGAGGGATGCCGTGAGACAAACAGCAACAGCGGAGGTAAAGGAATTGTCAACATTTAGGTATCAGAAGGAACTGCAGATGCTGGTTTAAACCGAAGATAGACATAAAAAGCTAGAGTAACTCAGCGGGACAGGCAGCATCTCTGTAGAGAAGGAATGGGTGACGTTTCGGTTTGAGACCCTTCTTCAGACATTTAAGGTTGAGAACCTGCATCGGGGAAGGCAGCCTTTGTAAAGAAGCGAGGGGTGGGGATTGAAGCAGAGACCAGAAGGTGATGGGACGTCTGAGGAGGGGTGAGGGATGTTCGACAATGAAAGCCGTGTATGTGAGTGGGAGATGGGGGTGGTAACGGAAGCTAAAGGGTGATGAGTGCAAAGAAAAAGGCTTCCACTGTTGGAATCTGATTAGTGAGAATGGTGATCATGAGAACAATTCAAGGGGGAGATGGGCAGATGGAACCTCAAGATGGAGGGATCCGGTAGATGTATTGGTTTATTTTAGTTCAGAGTTTAGCGATACAGTGCGGAAACAGGCCCTTCAGGCCCACTGAGTCCGCGCTGACCAGCGATCCCCGTTCACTTACGCTATACTGAAGCCAATTAGCCTCCAAACCTGTACGCGTTTGGAATGTGGGAGGTGACCAGAGCACCCAATTGAAAACCCTCACTGTCACGGGGAGAAGGCACAAACTCCGTACCGGCAGTATCCATTGTCCGGATCGAACCCACTCTGGGGCTCTACGGCTGCATCTCAACCGCTGTGCCACCATGCCATCCTTTCTGGTTTCTGGTCTCCACTATCACCCTCCCCTCCCTCATTTTGGCTTTATCTGCCTTCATCTCCCCCATTCCCCTGCACCCCCCCCCCCCCCCATTCTCCCCCAAGCCCCATCCTCCACCCCCGACCTCCTTTCTCTCTATTGCAACTACCTTCCATCCCAGATTCCTTCTACAAGATCTCGACCTGAAACATCAATAACTCCTTTCCCTTAGGAATTCCCACAGATGCTGCTTGACCTTCTAAATTCCTCCAGCGGTTTCATTTATACCACAAACACCGCTGACATTAGGATGATTTTCTTGGGGAAAGCCAAAAGATTTGATCTCCACCCATGCAGGTGTTTTCCATTGCAGCCGATTTACAAAGATAAAACTTAAAGGCTGGGGATCATGAAGAAGGAAGATAACTTTAGTGAACATTCACACTTGGAGTCCTGAGGAGACTAAAGAAGGTCCATCTGTCTCCTCAGATTCTGGTGAACTTCCACCGCTGCGCCATCAAGAGCATCCTTACCAACTGTATCACGATATGGTACGGCAACTGCTCTGTCTCCGACCGGAAAGCGCTGCAGAGGGTGGTGAAAACTGCCCAACGCATCACCGGTTCCTCACTCCCCTGCATTGAGTCTGTCCAAAGCAAGCGATGTCTGCGAAGGGCGCGCAGCATCGTCAAGGACTGCTCTCACCCCAACCACAGACTGTTTACCCTCCTCCCATCCGGGAGGCTCTACAGGTCCCTCCGTTGCCGGACCAGCAGGTTCAGGAACAGCTTCTTCCCTGCGGCTGCTACACTACTCATCTCGGTGATTACCAGTCACCCCCCCCCCCCCCCCCCCGGACACTCCTTCCCCCAGTATAATTGCACTACTGCCACTGTATGTACATATATATATTTTACAGTTCATTATTCTATGTTCGCTCTCCTGGGTGAGATGCTAACTGCATTTCGTTGTCTCTGTACTGTACACTGCACAATGACAATTAAAGATTGAATTGAATTGAATTGAATTGGAGCCATCACTCATTGGATTTATTGCTGGAGCTAGACCCACCTTGTATTTGTGCTTCCTGCCATCAAAACGGAAGTGATAATAGATTGGGTGCAAAGCTGTGTATGAAACTAACCCCTCTCGTTACCCCGACTGATTACCATAATTATTCCAGCAGCAGGTGGCAATCCGAGAGCTGGTTAAAAGTACAAGCCAAGACCCTTTTTACGTGCATTTGCAATTTCATCAATTGTTTGTTGTGTAACATCTTAAACACGCCACCAGTGTCCAGTGGTGAAGAAATGGAAACCATACTAACTGAGATTTGAGCAAGATCTTCAGAGTAAGCCACTAAAGGAAGTGGCAGACTGCCAGGCAATGAACCTGCATATGGATAGCATGTGTGCTTAGCTCCACAATATTTATTGGATGAAAACAAACTCTTGCCAAGTGGTCTGCAGCTACAGATTGTATAACATTCTCTGGTATTTAACACTATATTGTGTCAGGATCTTTTTATTTGCATAGGGATCACCAAATGGATTGAAAATTTGATTCTATCTTTAGAAAATGGATTTGATGCTGGTCACGATGTGAAGGTGCCTTTGATCACGTATGCTCGTGCACATAAGCGTTGTGCTGCAAACAGCAATGAAACAGTGGGAGCAGAGGCACCTATATTCCCGCCGATGCTACCACCTCCATCTCAGCAGTAATCAATGCTCGTTAGGAGAAATCAAACAAAATGCAAATAAATCAGACGGAGGTCCTGTGGTGCTATATGTCAGCTGAAAAACAGTCAAATTTGTCAGGATTTTTTTTGGCTGTTCATAGTAATATTTTAGCCAAACGCTAACAGAACAAACATAAAACAAAATTCCATCTCCGTTCACCCCACCCAGGCGATCCTGACTGCGGGTGCTGTCTGTACGGAGTTTGTACGTTCTCTCCGTAACCTGCGTGGGTTTTCTCCCAGATCTTCGCTTTCCTCCCACACTCTAAAGGTGTACAGGTTTGCAGGTTAATTGATTTTTTATATATGTAAAATTGTTGCTAGTGTGTGTAGGGTGGTGCTAGCTTGCAGAGATCGCTGGACGGTGTGGACTCGGAGGGCCGAAGGGCCCGTTTCTGTGCTGTATCTCTGAAACAAACTAAACTAAACTAAACTAAACTAAAACACCTTCAGCATGCTGTGGAACCTCCAGCCCAGCTGCAGTTCCAGGGCTCGACGTTGCTCCTTTTAGACTTTAGAGATACTGAACCGAAACAGGCCCTTGGCCTAATGAGGCCACGCCAACCACCAATCATCCCATACACTAACACTAACACTATGCTGCACACTACGGACAATTTCCTATGTTACCAAAGCCAATTAACCTTCAAACCTGTGTGTCTTTGGGATGTGGGATGAAAGCAGGGCACCCGATGAAAGCCCACGTGGACCCAGGGAGAACGTGCAAACTCCATACAGACAGCACCCTTAGTCAGGATCGAACCCAGGTCTCTACTGCTGCGTCACTGGTCCTGCTGGCTGAATTAATGTGGTTAACAACCACAACCTGTCCTCTTGCGCACAAAAAGCAATTAAAAGATGAAAACAAGAATTACAAGATTATGTGGGACCCGTTGGGGGGCCAGCATCACATGGGAGGGCTGGTCCCCCAATGCAATATTCCACCTCTCCACCAATTCCAATATTGGTAGCCAGTGGGAGAGGGGGGGGGGAGGGGGGGAGGGGGGGGGGGGGGAGGGGCGGGGCTTTCTGGAGTGCTAATATGGGTGTTATGGGCTGAATGGACTGGTTTCTATAGGGCTAGTATGGACATTGTGAGCCGAATGGATTCTTGGCCTGGCGGCTCAGTCACTCAAGCATGTTGTGCTGGCAGCTCGCTCACTCACGGTTGGTGGACTGGCAGTTGACTCATGGCTATTTCTTGAAATTTCATTTCAAACAGGGTGCAAGGCCACCAAATCCAAGTGCAGTTTCTTATCACTTCAGGCAGGGTGCAAGGCCACCAGATTCAAATGCAGTTTCATACCATTTCAAGCAGGGTGCAAGGCCACTAAAACAGCGAGTCGTGACCTCTCCCTCCTCCATCTTGCAAGGACTGAGCCACGCCCACACTTCTGGGTTTTATAGTCCCTCCCCCCCCCCCACCAGATGGGTGCGTGGCCTTCATGGTGTGATTGACAGGAGAGAGAATCTCCACATTTTTTCAACACTAATAACTATTTTATTTTTAATCGATGAGAAAAATTCTCGGCGCCTGATGAGCGGAGGGGGACTGAGTAAGATGGCCAAAATGCACAGCCCTACGTGGTAGCGTTGTTTCTAAAATCAATATAAAGCGCAAACAGGAAGTGGTCAAGATTACTTTTAATTATATAGAAGGCAAGGCAACTTTAATTAGGCAAGGCAACTTTAATTAGGCAAGGCAACATTAATTAGGCAAGGCAACATTAATTAGGCAAGGCAACTTTAATTAGGCAAGGCAACTCTAACTGGGCAAGGCAACTTTAATTAGGCAACACAGCTTTAGCATTTCCAAACCAAAGGCAACACAGCTTTAGCATTTCCAAACCAAAGGCAACACAGCTTTAGCATTTCCAAACTATATTTTCATACCACATTAATGGCACAGGCAGGTCAGTGAAACCACTCACAGTTTAGTAGACATGTCTTCAGTGTTAGTCACAGCTCAGACTGAGAGACGTGACCCTCTCGCTCCCCCATCTTGCAGAGACTGACTGAGGCACTCAATACCTCTGGGTTTTATAGTCCCTCCGGAAGGGGCGTAGCCTTCAGGAGCGAGAATCTCAATATTTTTTAACACTAATAACTCTTTTATTTTTAATCGATGGGAAAAATCCTCTTGTCCTGCGCAGCTGAGGGGCACTCTGAGGAAGATGGCCAAACATCACAGCCGTAAGTGGCAGCAATTTTTCTAAAATCAATATACAGAACAACAGGAAGTGGTCTAGATCAGACTTTTAGTAATATAGATAGATTCTAAAATCAATATAAAGCACAAAAAGGAAGTGGTCCAGATTAGACTTTTAATTATATAGAAGGCAAGGCAACTTTAATTAGGCAAGGCAACTTTAGTTATGCAAGGCAACTTTAATTAGGCAAGGCCACTTTAATTAGGCAAGGCAACTTTAATCCGGCAACACAGTTCAGCATTTCCAAACCAAAGGCAACACAGCGTTAGCATTTCCAAACCAAAGGCAACACTGATTTAGCATTTCCAAACCAAAGGCAACACAGCGTTAGCATTTCCAAACCAAAGGCAACACTGATTTAGCCGTTCCAAACCAAAGGCAACACAGCTTTAGCATTTCCAAACTATATTTTCAAACCACATTAAGGTCAGTAAAACAACTCACAGTTTAGTAGACATGTGTTTACTGCTATTCACAGCTCAGACTGAGAGATGTGACCCCCTCGCTCCCCCATCTCGCAGAGACTGACTGAGGCACTCAACACTTCCGGGTTTTATCGTCCCTCCGGAAGGTGCATGGCCTTCAGGAGAGAAAATCTCAACATTTTTTAAACACTAATAACTCTTTTATTTTTAATCGATGGGAAAAATCCTCTTGTCCTGTGCAGCGGAGGGGGACTGAGTAAGATGGACAAAAATCGCAGCCGTAAGTGGCAACGTTTCTTTCTAAAATCAATATACAGAACAGGAAGTGGTCAAGATCAGGCTTTTAGTAATATAGATTTCCGAAAGTAACAGTTATGTCCAGAGAGGGAAAATCATTTATTTTATTTCTACGTTATAGCATAACACAACCAACAGTTAGCATGTAGGATGCTGTATATATTGCTTTATACCTGGTTTGTATTTAGATGCTTAGAGCATGGATATGCAGGGAATGGAGAGGTATGGGGTCACATGCAGGCAGAGGAGATTAATATAACTTGGCATCAAGTTCGACATGGATATCGTGGGCTGTTCTATACTGCTCTATGTTCTGTTAATCAGCCCCTTGCCCTACTGTATCCATGACAGCCACAAATACCCATCCATTCTTTCCAGCACATGGGTGGTAGCCTTCTATGCCATTAAGCTTTAAGTGTTCGCCTAAACACATCTTAAATGCTGCAAGAAGACAACACTGCCATTCCTTCTCGTATTGTGTTCCAAATTCAGACAAAGCTCTGGGTGAAGCATTTCTTCCTTGATTCCCTCTCACCCCTTATTCTTAAACCTATGTCCTCGGGACAACTACCATTTAGGAGAAGGTTTCTCACTATTCATTCTATTTCCCTCATAATTTAGTGTACCTCTGCTATGTACCTCAGTCTTCAATGGTTTAATGAAAACAATCCAGTCTCTTCTCTTAGATGAGATGGCCCATCCCAGGTAACGTCCTGTGAATCTCCTCTTGTACTCTTTCCAGTGTAATACATTCATCTGATTATCCAGTGTCCACTACTCCAACAGTGGATGTATATCTTAATTGCTACAACATAACCTGCCTGGTCTTATATTCTGTACATTATCTAAATATCCTGTGTCCTTCTTACCCCATCTAGGTGGCATGATGGCGCAGGGGAAGAGTTGTTGCCTTATAGCGCCAGAGACCCGGGTTGGGTCCTGACGACGGGTGCTATCTGTACAGAGTTTGTAGATTCTCCCCGTGAATGCGTGGGCTTTCTCCAGTTGCTCCCGTTTCCTCCCACATTCCGTAGGTGTACAGGTTTGTAGGTTAAGTGGCTTCGGTAAAATTGTAAACTGTCCCAAGTGCATAAGATAGTTAATGTAAGGGGATCACTGGTTTTGGTGGACACGGTGGGCTGAAGGGCTTATTTCCACGCTGTATCTCTAAACTAAACTAAATTAGTCACAGACTTCAATTAATATCAACAATCCCTGACCATTACCCTCTGCCTCTTATCACAAAGCTATTTTCAATTTCCCATTGGCCTGAATTCAATGTGCCCTTTTCATTCTTATTAATTAACTGCTCAGATGCATTGTTAAGAGTTACTTAATCCATAAAGAAATTGACTTAAAGAACTACATCCAAACAAATGATATGTTTCAAGATATTTCGGATTTATTCTGGAGAAGTGAGACAACCATAGTTTTACCCTCCCAATGCTTTCCCACCAGGATATGTCAGAGAATGGCAATGGATTGAAATCTGTACATATCGAGTAGCCTGTTGCAACCCACAACTAATGTCTCTGATTTCTGCTCAGCCGTGGTGTGTATGAGCAACCTCTTCAGGTTAGCTGTTATCAGGCAAGTGAATCATTCTACCACATTCAGAGAGCAGTGCTGGACTACTGTGTAAGGAAGAACTGCAGCTGCTGGTTTAAACCGAAGATAGACACAAAAAGCTGGAGTAACTCAGTGGGACAGACAACATCTCTGGAGAGAAGGAATGGGTGACGTTTCGGGTCGAGACCCTTCTTAAGATTACTGAACTACTATCTACCTCTTTGATGACCATCCTTGATTGGACTTGCCGACTTACCTTGCACATAGCGTTATTCTATTATCATGTATCATGTCAATGGATCGATTGTAATCATGGATTGTCTTTCTGCTGACTGCTTAGCACGCAACAAAAAAGCTTTTCACTGTACCTCGGTACTCATGACAATAAACTAAACTGGAACTAGATGAGTTAGTAGGTAAGAGGTGAACTGGACTGAATTCATAGGTTGATAAATAATCCCCGGGCATCCGTGGGTTTGGCAAAGTCACCATTAAAACAATGAATAATTGGAGTGATGCCCTATGAGTTCCCAAGCCATGCTTATGTTGGAGACACAAGGAACTGCAGGTGCTGGAATCTTGGCCAAAAACAAGGTTCTGGAGGAACTCAATGGATCAAGCAGCATCTGTGGAGGGAATGGACAGACAATGTTTCAGGTCAGTCTGAAGAAGGGTCCCAACTTGAAACGTCATCTGCCCGTTCCCTCCACAGATGCTGCCAGACACACTGGGTTTCTCTAGCACTCTCTTTTGCTCAATGCTTCTGTTGATTGGCCCATTCTTAAGGAGTTTAATCGTATAATCTTGAGATGGTGTCTGCTGTTCCTGCATCTGTTCCTTGCGCCTGCACCTTACCAAACAGGCTGTGGGTCAAGGAACGAGCGTTCACGTCGCAGCCCTGTTTCCACCAATCTTTCCACCAATCTTTCCACAAGAAGCACAAGAAGCAAGAGACAGACACCATTGTATGCAGATACAGAGAAGTGAGCTCAGCTCTGGCTGAACAACTTCTAATCTTGTGTGTGGACCCGATAAGAAGAACCACAGGATGTTCATTGGAAATAAAATAGGAAGTGGAAGAAAGAAGGAGGTGCTGTGTGAGGGAGGGGAGGTGGACAAGGAGGAGAGGGAACAGGGTGAGAAGAGGAGTCACAGGATGAAGAAAATGAACAGCAGCTGTCCTTCACCATACCAAACATCAGTTTAGTTTAGTTTAGTTTAAAGATAGAGCGTGGAAACAAGCACCTTGGCCCAGCGAGTCCATCAATCACACCCGTATCTCCCACATAGTGTAGCAAGAATTTATAATTCTTACCGTAGCCAATTAACCTACGTCTTTGGAGTGTGGGAGGAAACCAGAACATCTGGGGAAAAAACCACGCGATCACAGGGAGAACGTTGATAAATAAAAGTTCAGGGAGACAGCACCCATAGTCAGGATCCAACCCGGGTATCTGGTGCTGGAAGTTAGCAACTCTACCACTGAACCACTGTGCCATCCCTTAGAATTAACTTCCTATTAACTGGGGAATGCGTTGCTCCTGAGACAATGTTGTGGCACTAACATTATTTAAAACACTAACATGGGCAAACAGAACCTTATCTGAGCGTTCTGTCAATCCACCGGATGAGGAAAATTGCCCTCGCTTTCTTCCTCCATTTCCTGAGTAGGATGAATGTTTAGTTTTGAAGATTATTTAAGAGATACTACAACATGAATTATTTCCTCTCAGTAAAATCAAACATAATCTCTCTATCAATAAAAGACATCATGGCAACAATCCTTATTTGTCCTGATTTCAGATCTGGTGTATTTTGACATAATTTCATATAAATCCAATGTAGATTATTAAAATATTTAATAATATCTGACTGCTCGTGAAGGCCATGTCTTCTGGTCCAAGATAGCGTGTACATTGGAATCATTTCTCTCCTTATCTGGTTTCCTTTTTATTAGTACTGTATTTTCATAAATTCACAAATTATAGGAGCAGAATTAGGCCATTCAGCCCATTCAGTCTACTCCACCATTCAATCATGGCTGATCTATCTTTCGCTCTCAACCCCATTCTCCTGACTTCTTCCCATAACCACCCATACCATTACTAATCACGAACCCATCAATCTCCGCCTTGAAAACATTCGTTGCCTCGGCCTCCACAGCTGTCTGTGGCAAGGAATTCCACAGATTCACCGCCCTCTGACTAAAGAAATTCCTCCTCTTCTTTCTAGGTACGTCCTTTTATGCTGAGGCTGTGGCCTCTGGTCCTAGACTCTCCCACTAGTGGAAACATCCTCTCCACATCCATTTTATCCAGGCCTTTGAAAGATTTAGCAAATATTTTTGCTAGACTTCCTCAAACCAACCTGTGGATGATTTGAATTACCCCTATTTGGGGAATGTTTTATCGATAATGATTCCATGATGCTTCAAGGCACAATTAGTTAAACAATATTAATAACTTATGGAATATAGTTACCAAATAAGTAGCTTGTGGTGCTCCAAAATACAGGACTATTGGCTGAATTTTGCTGAATGAGAAGGACACTTAAACAATGGAAATACCTGTAGAGTGAGTGTAAGGTTCATGGATGGTAAACTATTTTTTCATTTTTTATGAATGAGCCTTTTCTTAGTCATAAGATTGCTCAACTGACGGTTCAAATAATTGTTGGCCCAAAGGAAGACAGTTATGGTGGTTGGAGATAGATCATCTCAGCCACAGGACATTTCTACTGGAGTTCTTCAGGTTTGGATCCTAGACTCAACCATCTTCAGCTGCTTCATCAGTCACCTTCCTTCGGTTATGTCGGAAATGTTCACATCAGGACCAATTGCGATACCTCTGGTAACGAAGCAGCTAGTCGTGGACTAACTGGACCTGAGCTGATAGGTGACAAGTAGCATGCACTCCAGACACCGTGCCAGGTAATGTTGACATCCAACAAGAGGAAGCGCATCACCCTCCCCGACATTGAATGGCGTTACCATCACTGAATCAATATCCTGGAGGTTATCATGGACCACAAACTGAACTGGAGTAGCCATAAACACAACGTGGCCATAGGAGCAGATCACAGACATGGAATCCTGGCCGAGTCATCACCTCCTGATTCCCCAAAGCCTGTCCACCATCTACAAGGCTCTAGTCTGCGGTGTGTCGGAACACCCCCCACTTGCCTGGATGAGTGCAACTTCAACAGCACTCAAGACATTTGGCACCATTCAGAACCAACACCAACAGAGTAGCCTGTTTAATAGGCACCCCGTCCACTGCCACACTCATTCCACCATCAATGCACCATTATTGCCATCTACACAATGTTCCATACAAATTATTTGATTGTATTATTGATTATTGTATGTTTATTTGTGTGATTTGCATTAATGGGTGTATAAAACTGCAGCAAGTAAAAATGTCATTGTTCTATTACCTATTATTTATTTCATTATTCTATTTCATTATCATATATGCAATAATTAAACACTTTTGATATTGGCAAGGAAGAACGTTTCCTTCCACTTTGCAGCAGAATAAAAAATATATTAACTTGGAACTACTCTGACCTTTTGTTAACTTTCATGAATAAAATGCACGGGATGCATTTTCTCTTAACTTTTCACGATGTGTTCACCAGTTCCTGACCCAAATATTTATTTTGTCCCAGTATATTTCCTCAGTGAAGCAGCCACTTATGTACAAAGAATGTAACTGGAGTGACCACAGCAATGTTACTTCACTCACTCGTTACAGGCAATAGTAATGGTGGGTGCTTCTTGACGCAGTACGGCTTGAAAATGAACCTCATTTACGCAACATAGAGCTTAACATAAAGCACAGGAACAGGCCCTTCAGCCCATATGGTCCAGGCAAACATGATGCCAAGTTAAAATAATCTGCTTTGACCACTGCCTGATGTGCTTGTGGTCAAAAGTGTTTCTCTGCAGATATATTTCTTTGGTAGTGCAGACTGGTTGTGTGGCAACACTAACCATGGAATGAATCCTTTTCGTTGCCTTTCCCTTCCAAACTCAACTTAAGATAGGCACCAAATTCTGGAGTCACTCAATGGGTCAGGCAGCATCTCTGGAGTAAATGGTTAGGTGATGTTTTGGGTCGGGACTGCCCTTGTGTAGCAACATTCAACAGAATACCCCTCCATTCCTTGAAGATCCACGTATCAATCTGAAAACCTCAAAAATGCCACTATCGTATCTGCCTCCACCACCAACACTGACAATGTATTCCAGTCATCCATTAATCTGTGTAATACAGTACTGCACAGGAACAGGCAACACATCTCTTGCCCAACACATCTCCTTTAAACTTTGCCCACTGAACCTTAAAGCTGGGCCCTCTAGTCTTTGACATTTCCACTTACATTTTGAAACTTACTGGGATGCAGTAATTAAGAGAACATTTGGACTTTAGATAAACTTGAAATCAGCCAACTTCAAAATAAGTAACAATAAATGGTCATCTAACTTGTATTCATTTTTGTTATGTTGGTTGCTATGTGCTACACATATGCATGTACTTTGAGGGGTTTTAATGAATATCAGAGGAAGGGAGAGATTAGTTCATGATTAGTTCACAACTGGAAGAACAGCTTCCACCATAAATAAGAATTTGCTTGTATTAATTCTACATTTTTTTTGATAGTTCTACGGTAGATGAGCTGTGTGACATCTTATTGATCTGTACAGATCAATAAAATTCCAACTGATTATTGGTAATCCCATATTAGCTGATAGCAACTAAAGTAGGTATCTGAAGAAAGGTCCCGATCTAAAACGTCACATATCCATTTTCTCCAGAGATGCTGTGAGCCCATTGAGTTACTCCAGCACTTTGTGTCTATCTTCGGTTACTTTTTAACTTTGGAAGGGAAAGGCAACAAAAAGGATTCAATCCATGGCAAAAATCAGAAATGGGTGGACCCTCATGAAAAAATAACCTGCTAATAATTTCAATTCATCATACGGCCAGAAGGGATGTGATGGGAGGACAATACCCATCAATCTGATCTCCTATCTCCTCGTATCTCTGTCAGTAGCAAGGAAGAATATTAATGTTCATAAAAGTGGAGAGCTTCCTTTGTTTCAATAACATTGCCAGAGGAGTCATCACAATGCCGTAGGGAAACAACATAGCCTTCTTCACCTGGAGATGGCATTGGTCTCCTACTCGAGTTACATCAAAACTATCGAGAGCAAGATTGAGCGAATGGCCCTCTTCAGCCAATTGCTATGATTCTTTTCTATGAATGAGGGAGTACCAAGTATTTATTTAGTTTTATACTCGTGATTGTTCAACCTTGCTTAGAAGAGTTGCTCCAGCTGTTCCTTCCTACACCATGCACAAGCAAGTTGGATATGATAGAATGGCATCATAGTCAGCACAGGCTTGGTGAGCTGAAGACCCTGTTCCTGGGATGCATTGTTCTATGTTCTAATGAATCATGTTAGTTGCACACAGTTGGTTCTGATCGAGCTTTAATTTTTCTATCCTCGATAAAAGTGAGATTTTCCAGAAACACCACACTAGCGTAGCCACTACTGCATGTGCAGATTTAGCACAAGCAACCAAGGATGAAATACCTGTACCTGTCCAAATGTATTTTAAATGTTGTTATAGGACCTGATATTGTCTGTTCATATGCTGGGCTTGACAACCAGCCAGCAGGCTCACCTCTGGAAATGGTGCACTGTTGATCAAAGATACTAGAGCTCCGTTCTATGATCTTTGGTGTTGATAATAAGCGGTGGGATCCTGATTCATGTCAGACTGCGCCCTGCCCTGAGGGCACTCGAGTCAGCTACCAGTTTCTTACAGTGCTGGTCTGTGTGGAAGGCAGGTAACAATATATGTAATAACAACAGGAATAACCCATCATAAATGAAACCCAAAGAGGTTTGCTTCTTTTACAAGTTTATATTTTCCTGTAAAGTTCTGAAAGATTACTTCTACATACATAAGGAAAACTATTTTCTGCAAGACCTAAAGCCATAAAAAATGTGTTAAATTAGATGTTCCTGAGTATGGCTGGTCTCACTTTATTAATTCCCAGGAATTCCTGTTGGGTTAAGGCTTTTGAAATTTTAGAACAGTTAAGGGCCTGTCCTACTTTCACGACCCAATTCACGACCTTTTTTACTCGTGGACATTTTTCATCAAGCTAGAAAAACGCCACGACCTACTTGATGCCATGAGTATGCAATTAAATTTAAGGTAGCTCTTTCTTCCCAAAAACCCTTTCTGGCTTAAGTCCTCCCTCCACCACCTCCAGTTTAAATTCCATTTGGAATATTTTGGAGGACCAAGAAACCAAGAACCAAGGACCGAGAGTACCTACGACTAGCATCATGACCTACCCACGACCTATCTACGACCATGCTGCGAGTATGAGTCAAGGGCAAACTCGGCTGAGGTCGTGAATTAGGTCGTGAAAGTGGGACAGGCCCTTTACCTCAAAGTAAGTGCCATCTTGTTCCCTTACTCACTGCTTACTTTTCTCTACTCGTAGAAGGCCTCCAAGAACTCTAGAGCAGGAGGAACCATTCCACAGAGGAGACATAAATGGTGGAATTGAATACCTCCTCCAGTGTGTCAAACCATTTGTCCGACAGAACAAAAGAATGCGGCACAGTGGCGCAGCAATAGATTTGCAGCCTTACTGTGCCAGAGACCCAGGTTTAAACCTGACAATGGGTGCTGAACGGAGTTTGTACGTTCTTGCTGTGACTGCATGGGGTTTCTCTGGGTGCTCCAGTTCCGTCCCACATTCCAAAGATGTGCAGGTTTGTAGGTTAATTCGCTTTTGTAAATTGCACCTAGTGTGCAGGATATGAAACTGGGATAGCATAGACTTGGTGGGCCAAAGGGCCTGTTTCCACATTGTATCTCAAAACTAAACTGAACTAAAATGTCCAAAGATCCAAGATCATGTCTCAAACTCACATAGCAAACATTTCAAACTCATCCGACCCATTAAGAAAGGTTGAATAACATCTGCTCCAGTCATTAACAATAGAAGTATTATACATTAGTTTGGGTCTTTCTCCCAATCATAATAGAAGGATTTGTACAGAAAGTGTGCTTGTGTGAACATCAATTGAGGGTGATTTTAGGCTTACAGGATTGAATACTTGCTAACGCTGCCCATGTCAACATAAAGGAGACATAATGATGATCTGTCAGCCAGGTAAAACAAAGAACCAATAATATTTTCTTGATAGTAAAAGAACGAACTGGGACTTGGATCACACCTTTAACATTTTCAGGACAACCCAGTTTTTCACCACAGCCTTAGCATTACTGTTTGAAACTATTCTGCGTTGGCTTGTGGGCAAGGGTAACTGACAATTTGCAAGCAGCCATCTCCTACAAATAGCAACCAAAATATTACCAACTACTAATTTTTGGTAGTGTTGGTTGGGAGAAGAATGTTGAGTTGAAACTGGAATAGTTTTCTGCTATATTTTTAGCATTGTTTAATTTATGGCTATATGATTAGGCATACACCTCATCCAATAGGCAGAAGAATGAATGAGGAAACTCCCACAGCATTTTATAGATTTGCCAGCCTGAATTCATGGCTCACACCCTGAAGTAAGATTTAGAACACATGGACAGTACAGCACTGAAATAGGCCTTCCAGCCCACATGCGGTAAAGTTGCTGCCCTAGAAGCCCAGAGACCCGGGTTCTGTCCTGACTAAGGGTGTTGTCTATAGGGAGTTTGTACGTTCTCCCTGTGATCGCGTGGGTTTTCTCTGGGCGCTCTGGTTTCCTCACGTACTCCAAGGACGTGCAGGTTTGTAGGTTACTTGGCTTCTGTAAATTGCAAATTGTCCCTAGTATGTGGAATAGTGCTAGTGTGCGGGGTGATCGCTGGTCAGTGCAGATTCGGTGGGCTGACATGCCTGTTTCCACAGTCACTCTTTCTAAAGTTGAAAGTCTGAAATAAAGTTAAACTAATCTGCCTGCCGGCATGTGATCCATATCTAACCATTCCTTGCATATCCATGTGCCTGTCTAAAAGCCTTTGAAATGCCACTACCATATCTTCCTCCACCTCCACCTCCGGCAACATGTTCCAAGCACCCACCATCCTCTGTGTAATAAAACCTATCCTGCACATCTCCTTTAAGTTTTACTCCTTTCACCTTAAAGCTGTGCCCTCCCGACTTTGATATTTCCATGGAAAAAAGGTTCTGACTGTTTACCCTATCAATATCTCTCATGATTTTTGATTCAATTGAGTATGTGCATTGATGGGAATACAAACCTGCCCCATGGAGAAGTCAATTAAATGTAAACAAGGTTCTTTACAAATCCTTACGGGCAGAGTTGCTGGAATTTTGGATGTTATTTGAGGTGCCATTTATGCATGATAAATTAATTCATGGTTCATGGAGATTTGAAAGAAAGGATTGTGCAGCTGATATTGGGTAATTTTAATGTAGCCTGGCATGGCAAGGTGACCAGAAATCTGAAACAGTTTTCTCACTTCAAGTGGTCAAACAAATCTGATTAGTTGCTTTGGGAATCCTTTTTGTGGAGATGCCAGGAGCACTACTGTCTTGACTCCTTCAGCCAGAATTATCAGAGAGAAATAAGGAATAAATGTTACCTAAAGGTGATGCTTCAGAAATGTAAGGCATTGGGGAAAACATTTCAAAAACTCCGGGATAACATTTGGGATGTATCAGTCACCATGACTCTTCATTGCAATAACAGAAATTGTAAAAAGAATAACATTTTACCTCACCTGTATCCACCTTTCTTTTACCAGGCTCTATCCCAGGATCTCTGCCCACACTCCAAAGCCGTACAGGTTTGTAGGCTAATTGGCATAAATGTAAATAGTCCCTATTGTGTGTGGGATGGTGTTAGTGTGCGGGGATCGCTGATCGTTGCAGACTCGGTGGGCTGAAGGGCCTGTATCTCTAAACTAAACTAAACTAAACGCAGGAAAATTGCAAAACACATATCTGTTATCTCTGGAATAGATAGCCAGATGAGGCCTATCATTTGAGCCAAAGAGACCCACAGCAAGGTGAATTATGAGGAGTGTGGAGCTGTGATTGTAGTGGTTGGGAATTGATCCGAAAGCTGTTTGCGATCCCAGTGTTGCACCTCACGTTCACTGGGGTCCAGTAAGATTGTTCATCATTTAACTCTGGCCTGCGATTCTGCACTGCACTAACTCACCCTCGTTCCTACCTCAAATAACAATGAGGCTGATATCCAAGCCATGATTTCAATCAGCCAGATTTTGCTGCAAAGTGTCGGTTCGTCCATGCAAAACAGTAGCATTTCCTTGTGTAAATGCCACCTAGTTTGAAAGATCTGAAGTTACTGACCAATTTTCACCAACCTATTTTCTTCACTGTGTTCAACTATTGGGTTACATGGAATCCATCATGCTGTAGCGATTTACCTGGAGAATATGCCAGCAATCTGCTCTCATTTCCTATATCTGGTTAGATCTGTGCAGGTTCAACAGGGGGATATCCTCAATGCATATCTATTACGAATATCTGTATATATGTAATACTGTTCATTATGAGTTACTTTACATTTTTCAATTTAACTAAGATTGGTTAAATGTTACTGATTGTTTTGCATGGATAGACACAAAAAGCTGGAGTAACTCAGCGGGACAGGCAGCATCTCTGGAGAGAAGAAATGGGTGACGTTTCGGGTCGAGACCCTTCGTCTGAAGAAAGGTGTTGATCCGAAACGTCACCCATTCTTTCTCTCCAGAGATGCTGCCTGGCCTGTTGAGTTACTCCAGCTTTTTGTGTCTATCTTCGGTTTAAACCAGCCTCTGCAGTTCCTTCCTACAGATTATTTTACATGTTTGTATGTTTTTCAGGAGTTTTTTTAACCTTTGAGCATAATCTTGTTATGGGTTTTGACAATTCTTCACAGATTCAGACACATACAAGGGTGTTTGAAAGAATTGACAGTTGGTAAAGCTGGGTTCTTAGCCAAAGGTCACAGAGGTTTTCTGCACGTTTAGGGGTAGGGCTTATTCTAAGATTGCACATGAAAGCCTTTACATATACAGGGCATTGCCACAATGCAAGACCTAAGCAGCTTTTTTTACTCGTAGGTTTAGTCAAAGTAGGTCGGCATGTTATTCGTAGGTAATCGAGGGTAGTCGAAGGTAGTCGTGGATAGTCTTCAACATAATCGAAGGGAGATCAAAGGAGATCGAAGGAGGTCGTCTTCACACTCCTCTATTTGGTGTCCAATTTTCCCGAAGCTAGTCGAAGCTATTCTTCAACATAGTCGAAGGAGGTCGAAGGAGGTCTTCAACATGACACTTTTTCAAACTCTCCTAAACTCGCCAATTAGGTCGCCGCAGTGGGACAGCCCCTTTAGGATCGACCACAATGGAAGCACTAGTTATCAATGGTAGTACAAAATGATGAGAGGAATAGATCGGGTAGATGCACTTGCACAGAGTCTCTTGCACAGAGTAAGGGAATCAAGAACCAGAGGATCATGGTTTATGGTGAGAGGGGAAAGATTTAATAAGAACCTGAAACTTAGAAACGTAGAAAATAGGTGCAAGATTAGGCCATTCGAGCCAGCTCCACCATTCAATATGATCATGGCTGATCATCCAAAATCAGTACCCTGTTCCTGTTTTCTCCCCACATCCCTCGATTCCGTTAGCCCTTACAGCTATATCTAGCTTTTTTACACAAAGGATGGTGGGTATATGGAATGAGCTGCCAGAGCAGAAGTATGGAATAAAATGGCAAACATTTAAAATACATTTGAACAGGCACATGGATAGGATAGGTTCAGAGGGATGTGGGCCAAACGTAGACATGTGGGACTAGTGTAGATGAGACATGTTGGTCACTGTGGGTATGTTGGGCTGAAGGGCCCGTTTCCACGCTGGATGGCTCCATGACACTAGATTTGATTGAAAGACACGGCATGGAAACAGACCCTTCAGCCCACTGAGTCCATGCTGACCAACCAATTCACAGTAGTTCTATGTTATCCCACTTTTGTATCCACACCCACACACTAGGGACAATTCATAAAGGCCAATAAACCTACAAACCCGCACATTGTGGGATGTGGGAGAAAACCGGAGAACTTGGAGGGAACCCACATGGTCACAGGGAGAACATGCAAACTCTGCACAGACAGCATTCGAGGCCAGGATTGAACCGTTGTCTCTGGTGCTGTGAGGCAACAGCTTTACCAGCTGTCCTCCTGTTCACCACTTTAATTGATGGCCATTTCTATGTAAATCAGGCACTTTCATTAAGAAATTCAAGGGAATTAAGTCACGTCCCATGTGTGATTTCTTACCGTCTCACACCCACTTTGCTGTTCTGCGTGGTCCCTTTAAAACATGGCATTTGAGAGGCTCGCCTTACATGTACTGTACAAAATAACAGATGGTTATGAATAAATTGCAGATGTGTCTGGCATTCATTGTTGCTTTGGGACTTATACGTGTAGTCGTGGCTACACCACGTTTGCACATTTCGAACAGCCATCTCAAATATAGAACAACGTCGATGAACGCAGCCAACTTCTGACCATCCACCAAATTGCTAGAGTTATTTCAAGTTTCTTACACTGAGTGGAACAAAATGAAATGGTTTTATAAATAATTTCTCTCTGCTGGAAGTAACTTATAATTCAAGATCTAAAATAAAAAAACTGTTAGTGTGCGAGTCAACTCCTGGATGCATCGTAACCTCTCTGGTTGCACTCAACTAACTAACCTTCAACATCGCTTTACAAAGTTGAGCATTAAACATGATAACAAAGGCAGGCACAAATGAAGTACTGTATCATTTGATGTATAGTGACTTCAAATAAATAAATTAAACGGTCGGAAAATTCCTGCTTTTGAATCGGCCACGTTAAGAAAGTGGTCTTGGTTTGCCTTTCAGAGTCGTTGATTAAAATGTAATGTTGGCCACAATTGTGCATTTGCCACATCAGCAGAGTGGGGGGGGGAGTTTAAACTCAGTCCAGATAATCTGGAGTGATTCAAACAGAACTATCTGCATTGAACTCGGGCCAAGAACACAGATATAATGTGGCTGATGCAGTGCCGTTAACCATTTTCAATAAATTAATTGAAAAAATGTACATTATTATTTTCTATAATATGCAAATGCGGTATTTGATTTATTCCTCTGAAAAGTATTTGTTGCGTACAACACATATAAATGTTCCACTTGATTGGTTCTCCTAGTGGTTTCATTCAATCTTGTTTTCCAGAATGGCTTTTGTTTAAAACATGAAGACAGAGGGACCTCTTTCCCTTCTTTTGTCTGCAGGCAAGAGAGAGTGTGGGTGTATCCTTAAACGTGGCGGATGGAGCCTTAAACCAGATTATAACCATATGGCTCTGATCTTGATTGTAGATAAACTATTGTTGCATACATTGTCCTTTTAAACAATTTTTTTGCTCTAACTTATATTCTATTCCACCACACATTCCCCTATTTCCAGAGACGAGGATTCCTACATATTTCTAAAAGCAAACTTACATTTGCTAGTTGAGATTGAACTAGATTCTCTTAAATATATCTTCTCTAAGAGTGTCTCAGATATAAAGACCTGTAAAGCAATTCAGTGTAAACTAGCATCTGCAGTTCTTTCCTATATAAGATCTAGAATTCTTCATGTGTCTCATCGCTTCCCAATATAGTTTGGCAAAGTGTGTAAAACATACATCACTCATGTGCTGATGAACCTATTTCATTAACAATGTGTGCTGCTGGAAACCAAGTTATAAATCAAGCATTCATTCCATACCCCAGTTTGAGTTAAGATGCCTTGCATTGAGTGGGTTACAGTATGTTAGGAACAACCACCCTGAAATTTGATTGCACTTTTTTTAAGCCCACTACAATGACGGCACAGGGCGGCACAGTGACAATAGAGTTGCTGCCTACTGCGCCAGAGACCCGAGTTTGATTGTGACTACGGGTGCTGTCTGTACAGAGTTTGTACATTCTCCTTGTGACCATGTGGGTTTTTTCCGGAATGCTCCAGGTTTTCCTCCCACATTCCAAAGACATGCAGGTTTGTAGGTTAATTGGCTTCTGTAAATTGTCCCACGTGTGCAGGTTAGAACCTTTCCCACCCACTCCCCTGTAAGGCCGCTATCCCCTTCTCTCAGTTTCTCTATCTGTTGTTGGCCGAATCATGGATGGTGATGAATCACTGTACAGGAGAGAGATAGAACACTTGGATGAGAGGGTCTGCAACAAAAAAAACTGTCCCTCAGTGTCAACAAGGAAGGAATAGTTGACTTCAGAAAGGGGACGTCAGGAAACCACACACCAGTTTACATCCCTCCCCTATCCTGGTTCACTAATTTCACTGTCCTCCTGAATACAAGAAGATTTAATGAGGTAATGTGGTATTATTGGTGTCTCCCAAACTCCAGCCATAAGCAACAAGAAAGGCTGATACAGCTGTTCGAGCAGCTGTATCTTAGATCCAGCAACTCAGGTTCAATCCGGAATTCCAGTGTTGCCTGTGCCGTGGTTTCATTTTCTCCCTGGTACCAAGTGGGTTTCCTCTGGGGGCACCAGTTTCCACTCACCTCTTAAAGTCCTGTGGATTGGTACATTATGCTGCAATCAATCGAACTAATCTCCCACTCACGGCTCACAGTAGCAGTGCCTCAATTGCAGCATGGGTCATGACCAAGCTACCCTGTACAACATCTACATTACACAACACTGTGCTATTTCACTCCCTGCCTCCACTGAATTTACCCCCTTTCCTTTTCTGTTTGAATCATCTCCAAGGTAACATTCATGCTGCCATCACCCTGAGGAGCTGCTTTTGTGCAATGCACTCGTTCCATTTCAAGCCAAGTCAAGCCAAGCTTAGCCAAGCTAAGCCAAGTCAAGTTTGCATAAAGCGCATTTAGTTCATCGAAAATTATGCTTGTTGTCACTTCTGCTGCCCAGCTGCACCTTGCAGGTAGTGATAACATGCAAGCCCTGCCTCAGCTCTCGAATGTCCATCTATGCCTTCAGTTTAGATTAGAGATACAGCATGGAAATGGACCCTTCGGCCCACCAAGTCCACACCAACCATTGATCATCCGTTCACACTAGTTCTATGTTTTCCCACTTTCTCTCTTCCTACACACCAGGGGCAATTTAGAGAGGCCAATTAACCAACAAATCCCCATTTCTTTGGGATGTAGGAGGAAGCCGAATCACCCGGAGGAAACCCACAGGGAGATCGTGCAAACTCCGCAAAGACAGCACCCGAGGTTAGGATCGAACCTGAGTCTCTAACACTGTGAGACAGCAGCTCTAACAGCTGCGCCACTGTGCCTCCCGTAAGTTACTTCAGCATTTCTCCATGGAAGAGGCCACTACAGTGATCTATAACAATGAGGATTTTGCATTGTTATATGTGGATTTTTCATGATCGACATATCTAAATGCAACACCCATTGCATCAAAATACATGGTTCAATTTCTAAGCTTGTTTCTTAAGTTTTTACATTTTTATTTGACAAGCAAAGTTTTAAACTACAGAATATTTGGTTGCCATGCATCCAACATCGAAATACATCCCCACTTGGAAACGTTTTAATTTATAGATGAACAAATACTAACTAAATACAAGTTAGCTTATTCTATTCCGGAGGTATATAATTTGTGGACAGTAAATTTTATATGATTCACCATTTAAATACCATCTCTTCTTATGATCATAGTATTTCAGTTTCTTGCACTTTTACTTAAAATAAACTGTCAAATATACTGTTTTCTGTTTATATGCATTAATCCAATATGCTGAATCCAATTTCACTTTTTTATAGCGAAAGACCTTTTATACATTTTAAAAGTTATTGGAAATTATATCCTTCTATCCAAAACTTTACAGCTAGAGCTCGCATTGGAGTGGAATGGCTCCAATAGAAACGGTCTATTAAATGTCTGGTACATCAATAATGAACTTGCAAAGTAGCAGCAAAAGAACAGGCATTGCTGGTTTCTGGCCTATTAGTGCATCGTTTGAATTCCCAGCAACGTGGAGGGCTTTAATTATTTTATAATGTCTCAAACATGAGCGGGAGTGTAAATTGTGTGGAGGTTTATGTGAGGCCATTATGCCACAACAACTAGCTTTCCTCCCACTCCAGTCTATTGTGCCCATTCCCCATGTAATGAGGGCCCAAGTACCCCAATCCCGAGACTCATTGGATGTGTGTGCCTCTGCTAATTTATCTTGGAGTTGTGGAGTCATACACCATGGAAACAGGCCCAAGTCGCTCTCGCCGAAGCAAGATATCCCCTCTAAGCAAGCCCCATTTGCCCGTGTTTGGCACATATTCCTCTAAATCTTTCCTATTCATGTAACTGTGCAAATGTCTTTCAAATGTTGTTATTGTATCTGCCTCAACCACCTCCTCTTGTGGCTTTTTAAATTTAGCCAATACCTTCCGTGTGAAAAGGTTTCCTCTCACCTTGCTATTAAATGTCTCCACATTCAACTTAAGCCTAATTCCTGATTCCCCTATCCTGTAGAAAGGACCCTGTAAAAAGATATTAACCCTATCCATTCCACTAATGATTTTACACATCTCTTTTAGATCACCACTCAGACTCCTGCACTCCAAAAAATGAAGACCCAGCCTGTCCTACCTACCCCAACAGCTCAGGCCCTCGAATCCTGGCAATATCCTTACAATATTCCAAGTGTGGCCTCACCAACATCTTGTACAGCTAAGGTGCAAGAAGGATCGCCAAAGCGATATAATTTAAAATATGCATCTTCAGAAGGACTTTTAATAAGGCCTTAACGGAGCCACATGTTTTTTCCCTTCCCATTTCACATGGGATAATTGACACAAAGTGTACAGATGCTCAGAAAAGTAATTCAGAAATGATTGAATGATCATTCATTTACTTTTTATTTTTACCAATTCGATTTGTTTTTGAGAAAAGGCAAGAATTTTTTGCCCAGATCTTTTGAAAAGTTTGAGAGACGATAATTCAGGGGTTGATCAAAATCCAACAAAAGCTTTAAAATTTCCAGAGAATGAGAAATTCAAATTCATTGATTAAATTTTCAAGAAAAGAAGTTCAGATCACAATGCACCAGGCAATAAACCAACTGATATAAGATACACACAAAATACTGGCGTAACTCAGTGGGTCAGGCAGCACAGGAGAAAAGGAATAGATAATGTTTCGGGTCGAGACTCTTCTTCAAAAGAAGGGTCTCGACCGGAAATGTAATCTATTCCTTTTCTCCAGAAATGCTGCCCGGCCCACCAAGTTATTCCAACATTTTGTGTCTATCTTCGGTGTAAACCAGCATCTGCAGTTCCTTCCTGCACTAACCAACTCATATGTTTCCCAGTCTGTGAAATATGTTTGCTGCTCAAATTGTCTGGACAGCTGGTACCACAATATAATAGCTTCAAAGTTGACTTAATAACAAAGTAGAGGCAACTGCAGCAATAAATCTCTCTGAAGCAAAGAATGCCCTTTGCAATTATGATCAGAGATATTATTTTGGTGTGCCAGGGCTGGGATAACACAATGTGGTCACAACAGCTTACAATGGCTTGTTCCCTTTATCACCGATACTTCTTTGCATATCTTTCACTCATTGTTCCTTATCTCTCCACATCACCGTCTATATCTCTCGTTTCCCTGATCCCTGACCAGTCTGAAGAAGGGTCTCGACCCGAAACGTCGCCTATCTCCTTCGCTCCTTAGATGCTGCTGCACCCGCTGAGTTTCTCCAGATTTTGGTGTGCCAGGGCTGGGATAACACAATGTGGTCAGTAAAACCTACTGATGAAGTACCGCTCTTTGCCTCTGATTCTGACAAATGTATATAGGCTCTTCTTTGCAACAGTTGTTAAGAGGCACATGTCAAATAAATCCAGACAGGAAATCTTAAAACACAGATGTAATCAGGAAACTGAAGACTACTAAAAATGTCTGTTCGCAAACAAAAGTTACAAGAGACAGCGGGGATAGTTGGAAAACAGACATGCGTGGGTTTCAAGAGTGGTCTTTCTTTCTTTCTTCCCCTCCTCTCTGAGAAAAGGGATTTTTTAAAAGTTTTTTATTCAAAATATTGTTGGAAACTTACCTTCTTCCCCTCCAATCTCCCTCCTTAATATGGGTGTAACTTTGTGAACAAAAATGCTCTACTTAATAGTGTGAATAGTCATAGAGGCATAGGGTGTGGAAAATGGCCTCTCAGCCCCAATAGCCTGCTACAACCAACATGTCCCATCTACACTGGTCCCACCCACCAGCATTTGGCCCATACCCCTCTAAATCTGTCCTATCCATGTACCAGTCCAAATGTTTCTTCAACGTTACAATAGTACCTGCCTCAACTACCTCCTTCAGCAACTCCATCCATACGTCACCTTTTGTGTGAACAGGTTACCCCTCAGGTCCCTATTAAATCTTCCCTCCTCACCTTGAACCTATGTCTTAGAATGGAGTCATAGAACTGAAGATAGGCACAATGTACTGGAGTAAGTGCTCAGAGGATCAGGCAGCATCTCTGGAGAAAAAGGATCGGTGACCTTTCGAGTCGGGACCCTTCTTCTGACTGGAAGTAGAGGGGACTGAACTAGAGGTAAGAAAAAGCCAGAACTTTGTAACATGGAAACAGGCCCTTTTGGCCAAATGCGGCCAAATGCTTCACCTAAATTGGCACACTAGACTATCTCATTTGCCTGCATTTGGCCCATAGCCCTCTAAAACCTTCCTCTCCATATATTTGTCCAAATATCTTTTAAAAGTCGTAACTGTATGCGGGTTCAATAGCTTCCGCTGCAAGCTCGTTCTCTGATACGGAAGACGACCATTCAGCTCACTGAGTCTACGTCCGATGTCTGAGTCATTTGGTCAAGCACATTCTCCTGTTTGTTTCTTTGTAACCTATTCTTAGACATAAACCCATTAAAACCAACCTGAATCACCTACTATGTATTTTCCCCATGGGTAGTTTACAGCCAATTAATGTAAAAACCTATATATTTTTGGGACAAGAGGAGGAAAGCAGAGCACCTGGTGAAACCATACAATCACAGAGAGAGAACGCAATCTACAGGGGAGATCAGTATCAAACCTGGATCCCTGGAACTGTGGTACCAGCTGCAGCCACATGGTACCAAATAGTGGATGTCTGTTTCTTCAGTGATCCAGGGCCTCACAATGGGTCCAAAATTGTGACAAAACAAGAACACATCCAGCTCACCATCGGGCAACCTTGCAAGAAGTAAAATGGTGGTGGTAGAAGAGTACGGTGTGGCACATTGGCGCTGCTGCCACATCGCGCCAGAGATCTGAGCTCGATCCCAACCTCGGGTGTTGTCTATGCAGTCACAAGCAGACTGCATTTAGCCCATAGCCCCCTAAACCCTTCCTATCCATTTTCTGGTTTTCCTCCGGGTGCTCCGGTTTCTTCCCACATCCCTAAGATAAGCGGGTTTGTAAGTCAATTGGCATCTGTAAATTGCCTATGGTGTGTAGGGAGTGGATGAGAAAGTGGGATAACAGATAAACATTGAGAAAAGGTAATCATTGGTGGACTCGGTTGGGTGAAAGTCCTATTTCCCTGCTGTATCTTTCAATCAAGTCGATCACCAAAGGCCTCCTTTCATTTGTGAGTGCTATAAGTACAATTTAAAACTCCCTTTCAGAATCTCCTCCCTCCCGAACTCTCATGGAGGAAAATATGTTTTCATATTCAGATGGGTTTGGCAGGTGAGAAAATGTTGTGAACAAATGCCACTGCACCAATGATGTCCATTTCCACAGGACTTTTCACAAGCAGTCCATCTCAGAAAAGTTGGATATAGAACAGGTATCTGGTTGAAGGAATGTTGGCAATGCCATAACTAAGAGTATAGAAAAAGACCAGAAAACATTCCCTATACTTTGTTCAAGTGACTATTAACCTTCCAGTACAGTTCCCCTTCCCACGCCTCCGTTCCACCTTGGAACAAAAACTAGAAAAACAACATAGCCATTATCCTCAAAAACCATTCTTCTTCTTCATTTTGTGTTCATCTTGTTACAAATGTTGACCTCGCTGTCATTGTCCGTCCTGAAAAGGACGCAGCTTCCAGCGACAATCAGTGGGAGCCATCACTTGTCGCAATAGATGATGGTGGTAGCAGAATTGAACTCCCCTGAGTAAGAAAAAATGCCTCAACCCAAAATGTCACCTATCCATGTTCTCCAGAGATACTGGCTGACCTGCTGAGTTACTTCAGCGCTTTGTGACTTTTTGTCATATTAACCAGTATCTGTGATTCCTTGTTTCTACATTATGTCCATTGCCCTGGCAAGTGGAGGAAGGAGAAATAATCTGCAACACATAACCATTCCTGAGATTAAAACAACCTTTGTGATTAAAGAAAGCGCTTTAATGCCTCTTCATTTCGTGACGAATGAGGAAATGTGGTATGTCAAAGAATACTCTAGTGAACTTCTACAGGTCTACAGTACAGAGCTTGGTGACTGGTTGTATCATGGCCTGGTTTGGCAACTCAAACACCCCGGAATGAAAGGGCTTACAAAAGCAGCGAACACTGCCCAGTCTATCATGGGTACTGAGCTCCCCACCATCGAAGGCATGGATAAGAGGCACTACCTCAAAAAGGCAACCAACATCATCAAGGATCCACACCACCTTGACCATGGTCTCATTGCACTCCTGCCATTGGGAAGAAGGTATAGGAGTCTGAAAACTGTAATGTCCAGGTTCAGGAACCTGGTTCAGGAGCTTCTTCCCAACCACCATCAGGCTATAGAACACAACAAACTCCAACTAAACTCTGAACTACGAACTGCCTGGATTGCACATGGACATTTTTGTCTTTTGCAATAGTTTGTTTTTGCACTATTTTGTTTTTTTTAATTTATTGAACTTTGTTTTTGTTTGTTTTGTTGTGTTATTTATTGAGTACTGTGTTTACAAACCTGTTGTGCTGCTGTTCTGTTTTGGGGCATATGATAATAAAACACTCTTGACTCTCTTGAAATGTGCTACTCTTTTTTTATGCAAGCTTTTAGCAAATTATTGTGCATTTCTTCACACGGGTATAAACTATTATAGAATCACACGCAGTGTTTATTTTTGTGTAAATTGAAAGTTACCAGTGCACACGTTTAATAAACATGTATGTCACATAGCCAGGAAACACAATAACTGCATTTATTTTTTTTTTAGGCTCCAATACAGCATACAAACAGAATTTCCCAAATAATGAAGAAAAATCTGATGACATATAAGGAAATGCAAGAAATGACAATTTCCATTTAAAAACTTGTAATGTAATAAAATGTCTGAGGGTGTTTAAAGAGATATGAGGCTAAATTGGAGCCAAAGAGCCATTAGTCCTGCTTGAAAACATGTTTGAAAGCATTGAGGATTCTTGGACATGGGCATCCTTCAGGAGTTAATGTGAATGGAAGCCATTAATACAAACATGAACCAGTTTCAATGTAAATCCACTTAAGATAATATACTTTGGAAACTGACTGGCCAAAGGTAATCTCTTCTATTGGCACTTTTTATGCGGTACCAATGCGCATCAAACAAAAGCACTGAAAGCACTAACATTAAGAGAGGAACATTTAATCTATCATGGGTTTGATAGTCTCATTATATGATGTTCAATATAAAATTTGGTTTGGTCATTTAAATCCAATAAATGTGGGGTCCAGAACAAATTGTTACACAAAAGTAGGAATTATCATCTTGAAAAAATAGTTGGCCAGACAAAACCTCTGGAGAGGCCAAATCAAAGGGTTCTGGCTCCAACATATCGGGACTATTGCAACTGCAATAATTTTAATAACTGCATGGTGTCATACAGCACGGAAACAGATCATTTGGCCCTACTTATCCATGAACTTTTATTTTAAAGGATGCTGAAAAGATTATTCAAAAGCATCTTTACAGAGCTTAAATGTTGCAAATCTCTTCGAGGGACTTTAGTGACAATCAGATTTTGATGTGTGCCTCTACTGGGAATAGCCTTTGAAAAACAATTGCTTATCACTGAATGTGTTCTGCTCGACCTCCTGCTACCCATGCAACCAGGCATGTACTTTTCATATTACATGATACAGTAATGTTTTGATTAAGCTATTAAAACGGCACCCAGAGTTCTGACCTACTAATGTTCTTGAATCAATGAGATGGTGAACGCGAATGGAGGGTATGAAGACAAACATGATCCAATCTTAAAAAAACCTTCAGAAAATGTGCTTTGAATCTGACAAGGGGACTTAAATTCAAACAGTTAAGCAAATAACATTTTTTTTTAAAGTTACTTTTGGTAATGGTAATTTGGAAACAATCAGATGATCTTAACCATTGATTTGGCTCCTTTATACATTCAGGGGAGGAAATCTATTTTCCATAACTGGTTAAGTCTGTATTTGAGTCTAAACTGACCAATGTAATCGACTATTTTCTCCTTCCTTAGTTTAGGGCCCTTTATCGAGGATGAACACACCACAGCACCAGCACTCAGTGTGTGAATGGAATGCGTGCATTATTAAGTGAAATGTCTGGAGAAAAGGAATGGGTGACGTTTCAGGTCGAGACCCTTCTTCAGGCTGAAGAAGGGTCTCAACCCGAAACGTCACCTATTCCTTTTCTCCAGAGATGATGTCTGACCCAACGAGTTACTCCATCTTTTGTGTCTATCTTAGGTTTAAACCAGCATCTGCAGTTCCTTCCTGCACATTACTACTGTAAAGAGGCTGTCCCACTTGGGCGACCTAATTGGCGAGTTTAGGAGAGTTTGAAAAAATGTCATGTTGAAGATCTCCTTCGACGATGTAAAAGATCTCCTTCGACTATGTTGAAAACCAGCTTCGACTAGCTACGATTAGCTACGACTAACTTCGGGAAAATTGGACACCGAATAGTGGAGAGTGAAGACGACCTCCTTCGATCTCCTTTGACCTTCCTTCGACCTCCCTTCGACTATGATGAAGACTATCTACGACTACCTTTGACTACCCTCGATAACCTATGACTAACATGCCGGCCTACTACGACATACTACGACTAAACCTACGAGTAAAAAAAGTATCGATTTTTTTCCATGGTGACCTTTCTTTACTCGCGGGCATTTCTCAACATGTTGAAAAATAAGCCGTGACCTAGTGAGGCCTCGAGTACACGGGGACTACTCTCGAGCATGAAGGAGAGTTGCAAAGACCTCCTACGACCTTGTGTCGACCATGCTGCGAGTATGAGTCGAGGCCAAACTCGCCAGAACTCGCTGATTAGGTCACCCGTGGGACAGCCCCTTAAGTAAATGTTCAGTTCTATTTGCAATAACAGAATTCCTCATTGGAAGAAATATCTGTTGAGAATCTTTTAAATTAAATGGCCTATGTAGGATAATTAGGAGTGCTCCTTAAACATACTTTTTGCATTCTGTCTGTCTATGTTATGTCTGCTTCTTATCTATTTTTGATTCTACATTGCTCACATCACAGATAAAGTCCAATCCCCATTAACTTGAAAAAGAATGCAAAGCAACTTGCTCTTGCAGGCAAAAGTCAAAAGGAGAAAGTTAATGCTTCTGTGAAACAAGACACACAACCTTTGATTGAAGGCCTTGCTAGCCTGGACATGTTGCTGACTTGTGTAACAGCTGTCTACCGCTTTATCTGCCCTGTTCCTCAATGAGTTTTAAAGACACAGATTCAAATGACTTTCATATTAGGTAAAATTGCTCCCAACCTATAGTTAAAACTAAGACTTTATAACTAAAACTCTAATTATAGTTTTTTAGTTTCAGAGATACGGTACGGAAACAGGCTCTTCAGCCCACCGAGTCTATAACACCCAGCGATCCCAGTACACTAGTTCTATCCCACACCCTAGCCACAATTGTTACAGAAGCAAATTAACATACAAACCTGCATGTCTGTGGGAGGTGAAAGGAAACCGGAGCAAGCTACACATGAGGTCATGAAAGACCTACCTTGATCTTGAAGAAACCCTCTCACCGGGAATGTATCCTGACGAAAATTATTTCAGTGAATCCCTACATTTTGTTTTGAGCCCTACAGTCAGTTATTTAGACTTTGTTGTACTTGATCTTTTAAAATCTACTTTGGTTGAGAACTAAAGTAAACCTCAAACAATTTATGTTTATTAACTAGGCAGTGACTAATGGGGTGCTGCAAAGATCAGTGCTGGGACTCCAGTTATTTACAATATATATTAACGATTTAGACAAAGGAATTAAATGTAACATCTCCAGGTTTGCTGATGACACAAAGCTGGGTGGCAGTGTGAGCAGCGAGGAGGGTGCTATGAGACTGCAGGGTGACTTGGATAGTTTGGGTGAGCAGATGCAGTATAATGTGGATAAATGTGAGGTTATCCACTTTGGTGGTAAAAACAAGAAGGCAGATAATTATGTGTATTGTGTCAGATTAGGTAAAGGGGAGGTGCAACAAGATGTAGGTGTCCTTGTACATCAGTCACTAAAAGTAGACATGCATGTACAGCAGGCAGTGAAGAAAGCTAATGGCATGTTGGCCTTCATAGCGAGAGGATTTGAGTATAGGTGCAAGGAGGTTCTACTACAGTTGTACAGGACCCTGGTGAGACCGCACCTGGGGTATTGTGTGCAGTTTTGGTCTTCTAATTTGAGGAAAGACATTCTTGGTATTGAGGGAGTGCAGCGTAGGTTCACCAGGTTAATTCCCAGAATGGCAGGACTGACATATGATGAAAGAATGGATCAACTAGACATCTATGTAATTAAAAGTGTCATCTTGACCACTGTCTACGCTGTATATTGATTTTAGAAAAAACGGCACCATATATCGCTATGATGTTTGGCCATCTTACTCACAGTCCTCCTCCGCTTAGCAGGCTCCTTAGGATTTTTCCCATCGATGAAAAATGAAAAATATACGAGTGTTTAAAAAACCTTGAGATCCTCTCGCCTGTCAATCGTCGCAATGAAGGTAACGCCGCTTCCGGGGGGGGGGGGGGGGGGGGGGGCAGGACTATAAAACCCAGGCTACCTGGACGTGACTCAGTCACTCTGCAAGATTGCGAGTGAGAGGCCACGACTCATTCTAAGCTGTGAATCAACTGAACTGTGAGTCTGCGATGTACTTGCAATAAATGATATGTTAGCCCTTAATGACAATAACCATGTAACCATATAACAATTACAGCACGGAAACAGGCCCTCTCGGCCTTTCCAGTCCGTGCTGACCATTTGTTTTCCCCTAGTCCCATCTACCTGCACTCAGACCATACCCCTCCATTCCCTTCCCGTCCATATACCTATCCACTTTACTTTTAAATATTAAAATCGATCCTGTCTCCACCACTTCTGCTGGAAGCTCATTCCACACAGCCACCACCCTCTGAGTAAAGAAGTTCCCCCTCACGTTACCCCTAAACTTCCGTCCCTTAATTCGCATGTCATGCCCTCTTGTTTGAATCTTCCCTACCCTTAATGGGAAAAGCTTATCCACGTCAACTCTGTCTATCCCTTTCATAATTTTAAAGACCTCAATCAAGTCCCCCCTTAACCTTCTGAGCTCCAAAGAATAAAGACCTAACTTGTTCAACCTTTCTCTGTAACATAGTTGCTGGATCCCAGGCAACATTCTAGTAAATTTCCTTTGTACTCTCTCTATTTTGTTGACATCCTTCCTATAATTAGGCGACCAAAATTGTACACCATACTCCAGAATTGGTCTCACCAATGCCTTGTACAATTTTAACATTACTTCCCTGCTCCTATATTCAATGCTCTGATTTATAAAGGCCAGCACACCAAAGGCTTTCTTTACCACCCCATCTACATGCGATTCCACCTTCAGGGAACCATGCACAGTTATTCCTAGATCTCTCTGTTCCACAACATTCCTCAATTCCCTACCATTTACCATGTACGTCCTATTTTGATTTGTCCTGCCAAGATGTAGCACTTCACACTTATCAGCATTAAACTCCATCTGCCATCTTTCAGCCCACTTTTCCATATGGCCCAAATCTCTCTGTAGACTTTGAAAATCTACTTCATTATCCACAACGCCACCTATCTTAGTATCATCTGCATACTTACTTATCCAATTTTCCACCCCATCATCCAGATCATTGATGCACATGACAAACAACAGTGGACCCAACACAGATCCTTGAGGCACCCCACTGGTCACCGGCTTCCAACCTGACAAACAGCCATCCACCATTACTCTCTGACATCTCCCATTCAGCCATTGTTGAATCCATCTTGCTACTCCACCATTAACACCCAAAGATTGAACCTTCTTAACCAACCTTCCATGGGGAACCTTGTCAAAGGCCTTACTGAAATCCATATAGACAACATCCACTGCTTTACCCTCATCAATTTCCCTAGTAACCGCTTCAAAAAATTCAAGAAGGTTTGTCAAACATGACCTTCCAGGCACAAATCCATGTTGGCTGTTCCTGATCAGGCCCTGTTTATCCAGATGCTTATATATATTATCTCTAAGTATCCTTTCCATTAATTTACCCACCACTGACGTCAAACTAACAGGTCTATAATTGCAAGGTTTATTCTTTGAACCCTTTTTAAACAATGGAACAACATGCGCAGTACGCCAATCCTCCAGCACTATTCCCGCTTCTAATGACATTTGAAATATTTCTGTCATAGCTCCTGCTATTTCTACACTAACTTCCCTCAATGTCCTAGGGAATATCCTATCAGGACCTGGAGATTTATCCACTTTTATATTTTTCAAAAGTGTCAGTACTTCCTCCTCTTTGAATCTCATAGTTTCCATAGCTACTCTACTTTTTTTCCTTACTTCACATAGTTCAATATCCTTCTCCTTGGTGAATACCGAAGAAAAGAAATTGTTCAATATCTCCCCCATCTCTTTTGGCTCTGCAGATAGCTGTCCATTCTGTCTCTCTAATGGTCCAATCTTATCCCTCGTTATCCTTTTGCTGTTAATATAGCTGTAGAAACCCTTTGGATTTACTTTCACCTTTCTTGCCAAAGCAACCTCATATCTTCTTTTAGCCTTCCTAATTTCTTTCTTAAGATTCTTTTTACATTCTTTATACTCCTCTAGCACCTCATTTACTCCATATCTCCTATAATTCTTGTAGATATCTCTCTTTTTTTGAAACAAGTGTCCAATTTCCCTTGAAAACCATGGCTCTTTCCAAATTTTACTATTTCCTTTCACCCTAACAGGGACATAAAGATTCTGTACTCTTACAATTTCCCCTTTAAATGTCCTTCATTTCTCTTCTACATCCTTCCCATAAAACAGAGTGTCTCAATTCACTCCTTTTAAATCCTTACGCATTCCCTGAAAGTTAGCCTTTCTCCAATCAAAAATCTCCACCCTAGGTCCAGTTCTGACTCTCTCCATAATTATATTGAAACTAATGGTATTGTGATCACTGGTCCCGAAGTGCTCACCAACGCATACCTCCGTCACCTGACCTGCCTCATTTCCTAACAGGAGGTCCAGCACTGCCCCTTCTCTGGTCGATACCTCTATGTACTGCTGCAAAAAACTATCCTGCACACATTTTACAAACTCCAAACCATCCAGCCCATTTACAGAATGTGTTTCCCAGTCTATTTTTGGAAAATTGAAATCTCCCACAATCACTACCTTGTGCTTACTACTAATATCTGCTATCTCCTTACATATTTGCTCTTCCAATTCTCGCTCCCCATTTGGCGGTCTATAATACACCCCTAAAAGTGTTGCTACACCGTTCCCACTTCTCAGTTCCACCCAAATAGCCTCCCTAGACGAGCCCTCTAATCTATCCTGCCAAAGCACTGCTGTAATATCCTCTCTGACAAGCAATGCAACACCTCCACCACTGGTCCCTCCAATTCTATCACACCTGAAGCAACAAAATCCTGGAATATTTAGTTTCCAATCACAGCCGTCCTGCAACCATGTTTCACTGATTGCCACAACATCATATTTCCAGGTGTCAATCCAGGCTCTAAGTTCATCCACCTTTCTTACAATGCTCCTAGCATTAAAATATACACATTTTATAAACCCACCATCCCTTATTCTCTGTCTATTATCTTTTTCCTCTTTCTCGCCTACATTTTGGGTCCGAGTGCTTCCCTTCTCTGCCTCTTGCCCCACACCCTGTCCCCTAGCCCCCTCTACCTGAGTCCCTCCCCCCAGCCTTTCTAGTTTAAAGTCTCCCCAGTAGCCTTTGCAAATCTCCCTGCCTGGATATTGGTCCCCCTCGGGTTCAAGTGCAACCCGCCCTTCCCCAAAAGAGGTCCCAGTGATCAAGAAACTTGAATCCCTGCCCACTGCACCAGTCCCTCAGCCACGCATTTATCCTCCACCTCATTCCATTCCTACTCTCACTGTCACGCGGCACAGGCAGTAATCCTGAAATCGTTACCCTTTTGGTCCTTCTCCTTAACTTTCCCCTCATTCCCTAAATTCTCCCTTCAGGACCTCATCTCTTTTTCTGCCTATGTCATTGGTACCTATGTGTACCACAACATCAGGCTCCTCTCCCTCCCTTTTCAGAATCTTTTGGACACGTTCCGACACGTGCGAGACCCTGGCACCAGGGAGGCAAACTACCATCCGGGTTTCCCGACTGCATCTACAGAATCGCCCATCCGACCCCCTAACTATAGAGTCCCCTATTACAATTGCCCTCTTCTTTTTGCTACCCTTTGAGCATCAGGGCCGGTCTCTGTGCTGGAGACCCGGCCGGTGTTGCTGCCCCCAGATAGACTGTCCCCTCCAATTGTACTCAAAACCGAGTACCTATTTTCAAGTTGTACAGTCACAGGGGTACTCTCTAGCCCCTGTCTCTTGCCCTTCCTAACCGTGACCCACTTGTCTGCCTCCTGTGGTCTGGGAGTGACTGCCTCCCTGTAGCTCCCCTCTATGACCTCCTCACTCTCTCTGACCAGACGGAGGTCATCGAGCTGCTGCTCCAGGTTCCTAACACGATCCTTTAGGAGCCCCATCTCGACACACCTGGTGCAGATGTGGATGTCTGGAGGGCTATCAGATTCCCTGACCTCCCACATCTGACATCCAGAACAGTACACTGCCCTGGCCTTCATACTCCCCCCTTACACAGGATACAATATCAACACAATACAAAGTACACAACTAACTTCTGGGATCTGACTGCCAATCAGCTGCTTTCCCTAGTCCACTTCCCACCGATCAGCTGCTTACCCTAGTCCACTTCCCACCAATTAGCGGCTTCCTCAAAAAAAAACCACTTCTCTGAATGGAATGTTATGGATTCAGGTATGACAATGCCATGAATTGTTTGGAAATTACGCAATCCGCATGACCTGTCCATTCGGCCCACAATGTCCATACTAGCCCTCTGGAAACCAGTCCCTTCGATCCATAACACCATGCTGGGGCTCCAGAAAGCCCCCCCACTGGCCATCAATATTGGAATTGGTGGAGAGGTAGAATATTGCGTTGGGGGACCAGCCCTCCCATGTGAAGCTGGGACCCAACGGGTCCCATTTAGTCTAGTATCCACTGAAATTTAGAAGAATGCGAGGGGATCTTATAGAAACATATACAATTCTTAAGGGATTGGACAGGCTAGCTGCAGGAAAAAATGTTCCCCATGTTGGGGGAGTCCAGAACCAAGGGTCACATTTTAAGAATAAGGGGTAGCCCAATTAGGACCTGGATGAGAAAAAAGTTTTCACCAAGAGAATTGTGAATCTGTGGAATTTTCTACCACAGAAGGCAGTGAAGGCCAATTCGCTGGATGTATTCAAGAGAAAGTTATATATAGCTCTTAGGGCTATTGGAATCAAGAGATATGGGAAAAAAGGAGCAGGGTACTGACTCTGGATGATCAGCCATGATCATATTGAATGGTGGGTAGACAAAAATGCTGGAGAAACGCAGCAGGTGAGGCAGCATCTATGGAGCGAAGGAATAGGTGACGTTTCGGGTCGAGACCCTTCTAACGTTGGTTAATGCGAACTGTACGGAGGTGTTGGGCGAAGCGATCGCCAAGCCTGCGCTTGGTCTCACCGATGTAGAGCAGTTGACACCTAGAGCAGCGGATGCAATGGATGAGGTTGGAGGAGGTGCCTCTGCCTCACCTGGAAAGACTGCTTGGGTCCTTGGATGGTGTCGAGGGGGGAGGTAAAACGACAAGTGTAGCATTTCCTGTGGTTGCAAGGGAAAGTACCAGGGGAGGGGGTGATTTGGGTGGGAAGGGACGAATTGACCAAGGACCTCCTTGGTCAATGCGTCCCTTCCCACCCAAACCACCCCCTCCCCTGGTACTTTCCCTGGTGGTGAATCTGTAGAATTCTTTGCCACAGAAGACTGTGGAGGCAAAGTCAGTGGATATATTTAAGGCAGGTTCTTTCCAGGTAGATCTTGAAGAAATTATATTAGTTATCATGCAAATTCAGCACCAGCAGCGTGAAGACTTTAAAAAACCTGATGCTTGGTGAGAGGCAACGGCCCTTAATTTTAATACATTATTCTGTAGCTAAAGCATTACTGAATGCATCTGCCTTTTGCAATATGACAAAGGCAGTAGTTCAAACTGGAAGCCTGCATAGCTTCCTGCCACGTTTCGTCGTAGATATTTAGTGCCTGAAAGTTGGGCCAAATTTCATGCCACATTTAATCCAGTTGCATTAATTGTAATTCAAATTTAGTTTCAGTTTAGCTTAGTGTAGAGATACAGCGCGGAAACAGGCCCTTCGGCCCACCGAGTCCATGCCGACCAGTGATCCCCGCACATTAACACTATCCTACACACACTAGGGACAATTTACACATATACCAAGCCAAACCTGTACGTCTTTGGAGTGTGGGAGGAAATCGAAGATCTAGGAGAAAACCCACGCGGTCAAGGGTAGAAAGTGCAAACTCCATTTAGATAGCACCCGTAGTCGGGATCGAACCCGGGTCTCCGGCGCTGCGAGCGCTGTAAGGCAGCAACCCTATCGCTGCCCCACCGCGCTACTCAAAATGGTTGAACTATATTCGCATGAGCTCATTTGATCTAACCTTTGTCAGGCTATAATGTCTGATTCCCTTTTTGTTTAAGTTGTTTATTTTGCTTTTAGTTTTATGATTTCCTTTAGATTCTTAAAACAAGGGGGCATGCAGGTAAACTATGTAATTGCTGATTATGGCATTGACAATACGAGGACATTGCTAAAACCGAGGAGAAGCTTAATATTAATACTTTGTCTACTGGCACACACTCACTTAAGAGGTTTTTCAACAAATTACTGTGGAAAGATTTGGCCCAAGTTTCATTTCTAACCTCATAAGAAAATATCTGTTTGTGGCCTTTGGCAACTGTCCTGACGCATACTGGACTGCCATTTTCCACCAAGTGGGAACTATTTTAGCACTCAGCAAGACATTTCCATGTTTTCATTTAAGGTCTGCTTCCTCCTTCGACAAACAGGCCAGGTGAGGATTTTTCTTCTGGTATTATGTTCTTCTTAGGCCCCCTTCGGTCATGGCTGACCATGGGTGTCTCCAGGGTGCTATTCCCTATATGGAGGACACCTTTGTTTGACTTTGTTTAACATGTGAAGATTGGTGCACAGACGTCACCCCATGGTTCTTGACAGATGTGGGTCAGGATCCAGTGGCATGGAGTCTAAGACGAACGGAGACCCTTTTCTGCTGTAGCCTTCATACGCCTTCCCAGCCATTGTGACGCTCCACTAAGGTCAGCCATCGCCCTCCGCCTGTTCCACCTTTGAGATCTTGGTTGGATTGCTCTTTGTCAGAGACCTCCCCCTCGACCTTACCGCATAGCTCCAGACAGCATCGCTCTCAGGATCTCAGGTCCACACAAGCTTATCCACCATGACATGGTGACAATCCACGGATTGTCAGACACAAAAATGACAAAGACACAAGTTTCACAACTTCATTTACAAAACAGGTTTAAGCATCCGAGGACCATCCGCCATTTTGAGTCTGTAGAAAGGTCCTGACCCAAATCGTCATCTGTCCATTCTCTCCACGAACGTTGCCTGACGAACCGAGTTTTTCCGGCACTTTGTGATTTTCTCAAGATTCCAGCATCTGCAGTTCCTTGTGTAATGTCAACTGGTATTTATCAATAGTTCTAGTTTTGCACAGTGTTCAACCTCTTTTAATAGGATGTCCTACTTCAACTGCTTTGGACTGCCGATGTTAACATGTAGTATTTTAGGTAAGGAACCAAACTGTGCACTGTAATCCAAGTATGGCCTCAGCAACAATCGTGACAACTATAAATTTAAAAAAAATCCTCAACTCCAACCCCTTCACAAAAAAGGCCAAGATGCCATCAATGTGGACTTGTTGAACCTGCATACTGCTTTTTTTATGATTCATGCACTAGGCCAAATCAAATCCCTCTGATTTGCTGTCCCTCTCTATTCAGATAATAATCCATTTGATGATTCCTCTAACCAAAGTGCATTCATCTGATTTCTCTGCATTAGGTTAGACAATGGTTCCACAGGAGTATTCTTTTTTTCCAAATCGTTGGAGACCATTAGGCCATTAAGTATATCAGTCATTAGTCAGAGTATCAAATATAGATGTTGGGAGGTAATGTTACAGTGGACATTGGTGAGGCCACATTTGGAGTGTTGTGTTCAGTTTTGGTCAGCTGGTTATCGTAAAGATGTTGTTAAACTGTAAAGGTTGCACAGAAGATTTACGAGGATGTTGGCAGGACTCGAAGGCCTAAGCTACAGGGAGACGTTGAGCAGGCTAGGATTTTATTCTTTGGAGATCAGGAAGATAAGAGGCGATCTAAAAGAAGTGTATGAACATGAGCGTAAATGCACAGATTCTTTTGGGAATCAAGAACCAGAGGACATAGGTTTCAGGAGAGGGGGAAAAGATTTAATATGGACCTCTTTAACACAAAGAGTGGTAGGTTAATGGAACGTGCTGCCAGAGGAGGTAGTTGAGACAGATATTCTCACAATGTTTAAGACATTTGGACAGGTACATGGAGAGGATAGATTTGGGTGGATATAAACCAAACACCAGTAGGTGGGACTAGTGTAGATGGTTGTAGGACCTGTTTCCATGCTGTATGACTCTATGACTAAGTATGTGGAAGACTAACTGAAAGAGTGGAAAATAATGAGCTCACAATTTGTACAGAGTTTAACACTGAATACCAACTGACAATTTTACTCTTATCGTTCTTTCTACTCAGCACATTTGACGAGTTCTACCAGTTGCTGCACATGAGTTTCTAATAACAGAATATGTTAATGCCAAAAATGAAGAATGTCTGGTACAGATTGTTTTAACCACAATGGCAAAGATTGTCTGACAAATGTCTACTGAAATGAAATTTTCAGGCATTTACCATAATTTTAAATGTAACTAGACTAAGTGGGACCCATTGGGTCCCAGCATCACATGGGAGGGCTGGTCCCCCAACGCAATATTCCACCTCTCCACCAATTCCAATATTGGTGGCCAGTGGGGGGGGGCTTTCCGAAGCATTAGTATGGGTGTTGTGGGCTGAAGGGACTGGTTTCCAGAGGGTAAGTATGGACATTGTGTGCCAAATGGATTCTTGGGCTGGTGGCTCAGTCACTCAAGCCTGTTGTGCTGGCAGCTCACTCACTCAAGGCTGGTGGGCTGGCAGTTGACTCACGGCTATTCCTTGAAATTCCATTTCAAGCAGGGTGCAAGGCCACCAAATTCAAGTGCAGTTTCTGGCCAAAAATCACAGCCGTACGTGGTAGCGTTTTTACTAAAATCAATATAAAGCGCAAACAGGAAGTGGTCAAGATTAGACTTTTAATTATATAGAAGGCAAGGCAACTTTAATTAGGCAAGGCAACTTTAGTTATGCAAGGCAACTTTAATTAGGCAAGGCAACTTTAATTAGGCAAGGCAACTTTAATTAGGCAACACAGCTTTAGCATTTCCAAACCAAAGGCAACACAGCTTTAGCATTTCCAAACCAAAGGCAACACAGCTTTAGCATTTCCAAACCAAAGGCAACACAGCTTTAGCATTTCCAAACTATATTGTCAAGCCACATTAAGGGCACTGACAGGTCAGTAAAACCACTCACAGTTTAGTAGACATGTGTTCAGTGTTATTCACAGCTCATACTGAGAGAAGTGACCCTCTCGCTCCCCCATCTTGCAGAGACTGACTGAGGCACTCAATACTTCCGGGTTTTATAGTCCCTCCAGAAGGGGCGTGGCCTTCAGAAGAGAGAATCTCAACATTTTTTAAACATTAATAACTCTTTTATTTTTAATCGATGGGAAAAATCCTCTTGTCCTGTGCAGTGGAGGGGGACACTTAGTAAGATGGCCAAAAATCACAGCCATAAGTGGCAGCGTTTCTTTCTAAAATCAATATACAGAACAACAGGAAGTAGTCAAGATCAGACTTTTAGTAATATAGATAACTGTTGTTTTAAGCTCACTCACACATAGTGAAACTTACAATGAAAAGTGACCATTGACACAAACAGCTGCCTGTCCCTCTGAGTTACTCCAGCATTTTGTGTCGGTTTAAACCAACATGTGCAGTTCCTTCTTATACAATGAAAAGTGACACTTGTTCTTACTTGCACTATATTTATTTTTATTAAGCTTTGGAAATATACTTCTGGGCCTTAAACTAATTGTAGCAGCATCACCAGTGGCCTTGATTTGTCGATTCTTTTGCGGACTTTTATCTTTTCCCACATATCAATAATTTGTCTGCTGGTTAAATGTTAAAAGAAGCATCACACAGTGTTGTAGAGTCATGGAAAGATACAGCGTGGAAACAGGCCTTTCGGCCTAACTTGCCCACACCAACCAACATGTCCGAACTACACCAGTCCCACCTGCCTACATTTGACCCATATCCCTCTAAACCTGTCCAATCCATGTACCTGTCTAAATGCTTGTTTTTGTAGCCTAATACCACACACGCAGTTCCAATCAGACACATGCATAGGTACATTGCCCACATTAGAGTTTTTGTCGCACTCATGAAGAATTTTCCTTTTAGCAAAACACAAAGTGCTGGAGGAACTCAGACGGTCAGGTAGCATCTGTAGAGGAAATGGACGGACAACCTTTCCTGGCCAGGACCCTTCTTCAGACTTATCCATATGAAGAAGGTTTTTTTTTAACCAAAACAAAATATATACAAAACAAAAACTGTGCAACATTGCTCCGCCATTTTTATCAGCTCTACGTACATTCGTTGGCATTGTATTTGGTAGTGTTCGGGGCGGGGGGGGGGGGGTATCTCCACAATAGCCTTCCCCCCCCCCCCAAGGTGGAGCAGCGGAAGGGCCTTAGACTGTGGTCCTCCCCCACAGAGCCTTGGCGTTGACTGCGCCAAACATCAGCGAATCCTTCAGCATGTGCTCCTGCAGTTTGGAGTGGGCCTGTAGGCAACATTCCCTGATGGGCATCATGTTCTGCTGGGAGATCAACAAATGTCGTGTAGACCAACGAGTGTCTTTCTGAAGAAGGATCTCGACCGGAAACATCATCTATCCATGTTCTCCAGAGATGCTGCCTTGACCTGCGGAGTTGCTGCAGCACTTTGTGTCCTACTGGTAAATATGGTGTGGATTCTCTCAGAGATACAGTGCAGAAACAGGCCCTTTGACCCATCGAGTCCATGCCGACCAGTGATCAGCGTGCACTGGCACTATCCTACACTCTAGGGACAATTTTTACCAAAACCAATTAACCTACCAGCCTGTACATCTTTAGAATGCAGGAGGAAACCGGAGCTTCTGGAGTATGCCCATGTAGTCATGGGGAGAATGTACAAATTCTGTACAGACAGCACCCATAATCAGGATTGAATCTGGGTCTCTGGCGCTGTAAGGCAGCAACTCTACCGCTGCACCATGGTGCTGTCCCACGCCCGATTAGTATGTTTAATATTAATGATCCAAAAATGCTGAATGCTGACCCTCCACACAGCATTTTATCAAGAATACCTGAGCAGGGTTTAGATTGTGAGTTTAGAATTACATTTGCTGCTTTGCACAAGTAGCCCTTGCATTACAGTCTTAATTATCAGCATCCAGCGGCATTAATCTGATAATGGGGAAGGAGTATTTTGGGCAATAGTGTCAGCTCAGTCTGCAAGTAGGCAGTCGCAATGCTCTTTGCAAGGAATGTTGGAATCTGTCCAGGCTTAAGCAGAAGTCAAACATTGCTCATTCCCACACTCACGTTTCCCGTTCCATGACCAGTGCCAACAGAACACCTTGATGGTGGATCATATAACACAGCTGTGTCAGCGTGCATTGCTATATGTTAACATGAGGGTGTAACAGCTATGAAAGATGATAGCCAAAAAATGGCATCATGAACTCACAAATGTTGACAGATTCCCCTTATAGATATGTATTCCAGCCAATAATGTTTAAGTAGATGTAAATAAATGTAAGATTCTGGATGCACAGTTTAAAGAGTTGAGCTGACTCTTCCAGCTTTCTTCTCCCCTCCTACGATCCGTCTGGTCTCGAACCAAAACTTCACCAATCCACCTTCTCCAGAGATACTGCTTGACCCACTTAGTTACTCCGGCACTTTGTGTATTAACCAGCATCTACAGTTCCTTGTTTCTACTTAAGGAGTTGTTGGTTGGAAATGATTCATTCACCTTCAAAAGTTCAAATTTCCACTCTTTTCATAATTTCTTAGGCAGGCAGAATTATGAAGATTGAAATCTGATGCTACGCACAATTTCATTCAGAGTTTAGACTTCAGAGATACAGTGTGGAAACAGACCAGACAGCAATCACTGCATACACTAACACTATCGTACACACAAGGGACAATATTACATCTTACCGAAGCCAATTAACCTACAAACCTCTACGTCTTTGGAATGTGGGACGAAACTGAGGATCTCTGAGAAAACCCATGTAGGTCACGGGGAGAACGTAAAAACTCCATACAGACAGCATCCATAGTCAGGGCTGAAGCCGGGTCCCTGGTGCTGTAAGGCAGTGCTGCACCACTGTGTCACCCTGGTCTCTACAGAATTTACAACAGAAATAAATAAACCCCTGTTTTCATAAAAAAAGTTCCACTTAATTTAAAGTTTACTTAGAGACAGAGCCATAGATGCACACAATCGGACAGCATGGGCCGTTTGACCCATTGAGTACATGCTTAACTCTTCTGAAGAGTAATCCAGTTTGTTCCATGATTTTCCCCCCTTTACTTACCCCAGATAATTCCGCATTCGATTTCCATTCATATTTTCCCAACCACTTCATGAAAGCTGTCACTTAAACTGCTTCTCCCACCCACTGAAAATTATGCATTTCAAATTCTATGTGCAGCAAAACTATAGTAATGAAGAGAGGAGAGAAACATAGCAATCTTTTCTAATACAAAGGGAATAACATTTCTCAGTATTTATCATAAACATTGCATCATGCCAAATGTTCAATGATATAACTATCTATTCTTGAAAAAACTCTGGCAAATGCAGAACCAGTCCACCCAGCCTCTTCAGGCCTGGTCCAATCTGGTGAATTATTGTAAAACTTCTTCACATCCACATTATTCCGGGTACTGCCTTACTTCAGTGAAAAGTCTTCTTGGCCCCTGTACTCAAATCCTCGTCATAAAACCAGTCAAAAAAACAAATAAATGCAGATGCTGGAAATCTAAAACAGCAGATTAAATACTGGCGTGCTCAGCAATTCAGGCAGCATTTATGAAAAGGGAAAGGGTGGCTCAATGGTGTAGATGGTGGAGCGTCACAGAGCCAGAGACATAGGTTCAATCTGACCTCGGCTGCTTGCCTATGTAGAGTTTGCACATTCTCCCGTTAAACTACAAACCCGTGTGGGATTCCTCCGGGTGCTCCGGTTTCCTCCCACATCCCAGAGAAGTGTGGATTAGTAGATTAATCGACTTCTGTAAAAATGTGTAGGAGGTGGATGGGAAAGTGGGATAACATAGAACAAGTGTACATGGGTGATCGATGGTCAGCATGGTCATGGTGGGCTGAAGGGCCTGTTTCCCACGTTGCATCTCCAAACGAACAGAGTTAACATTTCAGGTCAACGAGCCTTTATTATTTAATCAAGGCCTTCCTAATTTCTGCTGCACCTCCATGTGACCTGTGTACAAGGGCCCTTTGAACATAATATTTCCTGTTATGTCTCCATTTAAAAATACTCTGCTTTTCTGTTTTGTGCACACTCACATTTTTCCATATTATGTCAAATCTCTCACTTTCTTAACTTGTTTATATTCCATTGAAGACTCGTTAATTCCTCCTATATGCACACCAACACGCAAACTTGAAAATAAGATCAGTCTGATAATAAAATAGATCAGTCTGAAGAAGTGTCTTGACCCGAAACATCACCTATTCCTTCTCTCCATAGATGCTGTCTCACCCGCTGAGTTTCTACCTTTGAAAATAAGACATTGGGTGGGATTAAATGTTATGCCACCCAATAATTAGGAAACATCTCATACCAGGAGTATTGGTATTGGTTAGGTTTATTATTGTCACGTGTGCCGTGATAAAGTGAAAAGCTATTCAGTCAAATCAAGTCATGCTTGGCTTCTGTGGGTTCACTCTCAGGAAGGCCGATCCGATGGCTCCACCATTGACCATGGATACAGGCGCACCCAAGGCTAAAGGGGCAGAAATCGTCATTCCAAAGACCTTGTGTTCAAAGCAGGTATATAATCCATTGAGCTCATTGGAAAGTTGTGGATAGCTTTGAAATCCTTACACAGAAAAGCATAGCTGTTTCGGAAGAAGATTAGGATGTAAAAAATTTGGAAAGGTGACAACTAATGCATCTCTCTAATCATCTTCACCACCATCTTCTCTCATACTATTGTTTTACGTAATAATTACTACTGTTCCACCTTCCTCATTAGACCCTTGGTTCTCTTGTGTTATAAGTAGATATAATGTTATTTAAACAGTCACATCAAATGACTAAAGCTGCTTAACATCAATAAGAGTGTAATGACAAAAACTACTAAAATGTCTAACTTCTTGCTAAATCACATTTTTTTAATTTCTTTTTTGAATTTTGTGCTCTGAAATTCTCCTCATTTCAACTTATTTCCCATGTTGACAGCACTGTTTTTTTTTAGTTTCTCCACCTTTGCTCATTGTTGAAGTGAGTTCAACTTCGGCACATGACTATGCCAGGAATAGAGGGAAATGGATCACATGCAGGCAGGTGCGATTGGCTTAACCTGTTATTATGTTTGGCACAGACATGGTGGGTTGTTCTCAGTTCAATGATCTTTGTAAACAAAATGCAGCATCTTGTTTTTTAAAAACCTGCTCCAGGTACCAATCAAAATAAAAATCACCTGGTGATTGTCAGTCAGCCCCTGTTTTTTATTTTTAACTCAAACACTCGGAGACCTGACTTCCATAGTAGGCAGCTGTGTCCAGATGGTGATAGTTACTAGGCACAGTGGTGCAGCGGTAGAGTTGCTGCCTTACAGCGCCACTTGCCAAAGACCTGGATTCAATCCTGACTATGGGTGCTGTCTGTACGGAGTTTGTACCTCCTCCCTGTGACCACATGTGTTTTCTCGAGGTGCGCTGGTTTCCATTTCCCAAAACGGGCAGGATTATGGGTTAATTGTCCCTGGTGTGTAGGATAGAACTAGTGTGTGAGTGATTGCTGGTCGGTGTGGACACGCTGGGCCAAAGTGCCTTGTTTCCACGCTGTATCCCTAATCTAAATGCATTTGTTTTTCTGCAAATCCTGAACATTTTAGGTAGACCTGCATTCAGTCATGAATCTCATACACAAGTAGTGGACTTATTGGACTGCTACATGTTAATTCGTCACAATAAGTAAAGTCCAGGGTATTCCAATTGTTTGAAACTTTGCTGTGATAATAAATTTGATCTTTCTGACCTAATACAAATTGATTAATATTTTCACATCACAAAGAGCAAATGAGCTCAAAGTTATGCACATCCAGTCCATTGCTTTGTGAATACTTTGGTTTTAGTCATTTAAAGCTATTATTAGTGACATTCTTTCCTGCTCTAAATGCTTCTGATTTTTTTTTATTGGCTTGTCCAAACATCACATTCTGTTCCACTAAACAAAATTAGCTAGCATTTTATTGAGCACACAGTCTTTTACTCAACACCTGCTACTTATTAATTATAGAATATAGTCAGATTTGATGAAAATTATGTCACTTTGCACTCCTTGGGTGGGCTTGTGTTTGCATCAAGTGATAAGAATCGCTAAGAGCAAGGAAAGACCGGCAGCAGGAGCCATAAAAAAAGCACAAGGATTTATTTCTGTTTATTTTCGTAAGTGGAATGTCAGCCTAGTCTGCTTCCAACTTGCCGTTTTCCATGCCAGGTTTTCCCCTCAGCACTCTGGTCGGGCAGTGATGATGAACATCCACTCCACTGGTTCCGGTAACTATATAAGAAATACTCGCTCCACCATCCACCTGATCTGGGGGTACCACCATCTATGTGGAGTTTACATGTTCTCCCTCTGACTTTGTGGGTTTCCTTCAGTGGTTCAGGTTTCCTTGAACATTCCATAGCCATGCAAGTTGGTAGATTAATTGGCCTCAGGAAATTGTCCCTAATGTGTAAGGAATGGATGGGAAAGCAGGATAACATAGAACTAGTGTGAACGGGTGAACAGTAAAGATTCAACAAATCTATCTTTTTACGGTCTTGTTAATGAAGAACTCGAGCAACTGCAGGAACTAGCCAGGTGATCACGCCTGGTACAAGGCAAGAAGAGGAGAGAATACAACAGAACATTTTTCAACAGAGGGGATGAGATGGTGGACACTGAGCACGTTGTAATTGAGGAAGATGATCCAGAAGGTACTGAACGTATATAAATTCCTGCTGCCCACCAATGATCATCATATTTCTCCACAAATATTCCATTACATGGTGCCTCAAAGCACACCCATCCTGTCGATGTGCTTTGCCAAGACCAGCCAGGAAGTTGCTTTGCCTTAAGCTGATCCACTAAAGCCACTAAAGTGAGATCTTGGACAGGCTATAAGTTTCAGACAGACCATTTGAACATGCCTGCTGTGGAAAGTGCTGCCACTCCAAGCTATTGAGTATGTTACAGGAGCTGTTTGCCCACAGTCAGAAGTGCTGGTATTCCAATTGCTAATCCTGGCCAGAATAATGGAATCCAGCCACTCAGAACTGTATTTATCCTTCTCTCTGTGGACACCCGCCAAGGTGGATTTTCAGAACTGAATGGGAATGTAGCCAGTGGTGAGTCACTGCCATTGCCAATGTTCTCTTGGATCCAAGCCTTGTGCCCCACTTACTCAGCCAATGCACTTTGCCAAGACCAGCAGAAAGCATGACAGCCACTGTACAGACCAACTATTGAGGTGTGTAGGAAGGAACTGTAGATGCTGGTTTACACCAAAGGTAGCCACAAAATGCTGGAGTATCTTAGCGGGTCAGACAGCATCTTTGGAGAAAATGAATAGATTACGTTTCTGGTCCAGACCCTCCTTCAGATTGAGAGTCAGGGGTGAGGGATAATAGAGGTATGAAACGGTTCAGAACAAATCAGAGCTGGTACCAATTACCAAGGAATGGTGGAGCCCACAATGGTCCATTGTTGACTATGGAAGAGGTGATGACGAGGGATATATGGATGCGAACAGTGGAACTAGCAGGATAAATAAGGTGGGGAGGGGCGGAGAGAGAGAGAGCGAATGCATGGGTTTCTTGATATTAGAGAAATAAATATTCATTCCACTAGGTTATGAGCTTAACTTTCTACCTACTTTTCTCCAGAGATGCTGTTGGAACGGCTGAGTTACTCCAGCAATTTATGTCTATACGACTGAAGATATTCTGCAATAGTCACCAGCCCAACCAGAAAAATTATCTGCTCACCATTTGCACCACAGTGCATACATACTCACTGAGATGGGGAGAGATACGTCATCATGACCTTCAGGACCATCAAAGTTCAAAAGGGTACAAACAAACATTGATATAATGTGGACACATGGAACTGCAGATGCCGAAATCTTGAGCAAGACAATGCATGGTAGAGGAACTTAATGCATCAGGCAGCTCCTGAAGACTGAATGGACAGATGACATTTGGGGTCGGGATCCTTCTCCAGACTTTGTGTTGCGAACAAGATTATATCAATTTTTAACGTCAGAAACTGTCAAGGATTATGACTGAGTTCTCCTCACAAATTAGTGACTTTCCCAATGGCTGAATTCATCCCAATTGATCATAAACATAACAAAATAGTTTAAAACTCTTTCACTTTATGATATAATCTTCGGAGAAATTGAGAGAAAAGAGTTCTGATGAAAAATCTTCAAGCTAAAAATCACCTCTTATGTTTTTCTCCATATTTGTTGTCTGACGTTGACTATTACCAGCATTTTCTATTTCATAAAGGATTTGCAACATCTGCAGTTTGTGCTTAATAATTCCTGATTACAATCACCTTTTATTGTATTGAACTCCAGAAAGGCATTTGACTTGAATTGTTGACAATATCCCCCCCCCCCCCCCCCACCCCCCATCGATACTACTCGATCCACTGAGTTCCTCCTGGAGATGGCTTGTTGCAATTCATAGTAAGGTATGCTTGAAGAAGAACAATTTCCAGTGCTCGGGAAAGATAGCAGTTCAGAACCCAAGCTCCGGTAACATCCTGGTGAATCTCTTCCGAGAACCTTCCAATTTAATGATATCTTCCTAGAGCAGGTTGACCAGCATTGAAAGCAAGTCCATGATATGGAAAACAGCATCTTATTCAACTGTAACATCCAAACACTTTAACAGAATTTTAAAACAGCAAGATTATGTAGACACAAGAAACTGCAGATGCTGGACTCTCGAGTAAAATACAAAGGGGTGGAGAAACTCATCAGGTCAGGCAGCATCTGTGGAGGAACCACACTTTCTCCTCCTCATCCCATCAGTCTGAAGAAGGGTCCTGACCCAAAGCGTCATCGGTCCATTCCCTCCACAGATGCTGCCCGACCGGCTGAGTTCCTCCAGCACTTTGTCTTTCGAGTAAGGATATGTCCTTTTTTAATGTCAAAAGCTGACAAAGGTGAAGTCCAAGTTATCCTCGAAGATCAGTTACATTCCCATGACTGATCCCGAATGATAAATAAAGGGTAGCCTTGGAGCACAGCTGGTAGAGCTTCTGCCTCATAGCGCCAGAGAACCGGGTTCGATTCTGACCTCGTGTGCTGTCTGTGTGGAGTTTGCACATTCTCCATGTGACCGTGTGGGTTTCCTCCGGGTGTTCGGATTTCCTCCCACATCCCAGAGATGTGCAGGTTCGTAAGTTAATTTGCCTCTGTAAATTGCCCCTCGGGTGTAGGAATGGATGATAAAGTGGGATAACGTAGAACTAGTGGGAACAAGTGATTGATGGTTGGCACGGGCTCAGTGGCTGAAGGGCCTGTTTTGGTGCTGTATCTCTGAAGCAAAAACAAAAGATCATTGGATCCCATTCACTTGGATCTAATGAAGTTCATCAACCAGAAATAGTATCTGTCTTTCTTCAATACTGCTGAGCATTTTCAACATTTGTCATTTTTATTTTAGATTTCCACATCCACTGTATTCTGTTTTCCTTTCCTTTCAGAGGAATTTTACTTTCCTTTTAAGACCCATTTTCCTTTTGAGCTACTGCTTGTTAAAATAAACTATGAGAGCACATGCTATTACTGGTTAATGTTGGTTTTAACTTTGAGTTTATTTTCCTTTGCATTGAATTTTTATTATAGTTCTTCCCTCCTGAAGTTTCCTCTTGACACATACCTTCCTCACTCGAGACTACAACCTTGAGACGTATTCCCAGAACGTTGCCAACGTGACTCTAAAGTAGTCTCTTCCAGTGGGTCCAGGGAGTGAGACAACAGATTACTGAGCACCATGTGTTCTCCCTCTGTTCTTGTGAACTATGTGATTGTTTCTGACTGGGTCTCCACAACAAGATGCTTGGAATTAATCATGTGAAAAATTTACTGCATTGGCACACAATTATGTTGTACTGGTGATGAGAATGTAGCAGTACGAGCACCAGAAAACAGGAGCCAGGAGTAGGCCATTCAACCCCTTCAATCCTGCCCTCTATTCAATATGACCACAGCTGCTCTCCATAGCCATCAATTCCCTGCTTCTTCAAGAATATATCCACTTCTGTTTGTAGAAACAATAAACTGCAGATGCTGGTTTATACCAACGATAGACACAAAGTCCTGGAGTAACTCAACGGGTCAGGCAGCGTCTCAGGAGAAAAAGAAAATGGGTGATGTTTCGGATCGGGACCCTTCTTCCGTCTGACGATGGGTCCCGATCTGAAGCATCACCTATCCTTTATCTGCAGAGATGCTGCCTGACCCCGTCTGTTTGTCCACTTCTGTTTGTGCCTCCATAATTCTAATTTTTTACTAAAAATAGACATTAGACGAACAATAGACAATAGACAATAGACAATAGACAATAGACAATAGGTGCAGGAGTAGGCCATTCGGCCCTTCGAGTCAGCAACGCCATTTAATGTGATCATGGCTGATCATCCCCAATCAGTACCCCGTTCCTGCCTTCTCCCCATATCCTCTGACTCCGCTATTGTTAAGAGCCCCATCTAGCTCTCTCCAGAGAACCTGCCTCCATCGCTCTCTGAGGCAGAGAATTCCACAGACTCACAACTCTCTGTGAGAAAAGGTGTTTCCTTGTCTCCATTCTAAATGGCTTAAACTGTGATCCCTGGTTCTCCCCCAACATCGGGAACATGTTTCCTGCCTCTAGCGTATCCAAACCCTTAACAATCTTATATGTTTCAATGAGATCCCCTCTCTACCTTCTAAACTTCAGAGTGTACAAGCCCAACCGCTCCATTCTCTCAGCATATGACAGTCCTGCCATCCTGGGAATTAACCTTGTAAACCTACGCTGCACTCCCTCAATAGCAAGAATGCCCTTCCTCAAATTAGGGGATTGAAACTGCACACAATACTCCAGGTGCGGTCTCACTAGGGCTCTGTACAACTGCAGAAGGACCTGTTTGCTCCTATATTCGACTCCTCTTGTTACAAAGGCCAACATGCCATTCGCTTTCTACATGTCTGCAGTCACCTGGTTTTTGTCTCCCATCCTTTCTGAATAACAATGGCAGTTTTCCATCCTTTCAGTACCGCTCCAGATTATCAAGGTATTGGGAAGTTGACAATGCATCTACTATTAGTGCAGTGACTTATTTTAGGAATGTAGAATGCAATTAATCATCTTGTTAATACTAATTTTCTGGTGTTGATGGCACTTCATCCATTTGGTATCTTTTAATACTCAGGATGCTCGTAGCATCTTCTACCATGGGTGGCACAGCAGGTAGAGTCACTGCCTCACAGTGCCAGAGACCAGGGTTCAACCCGGTCCGTACGTGCTGTCTGTGTGGAGTTTGCACGTTCACCCTGTGACTACGTGTGCTTCCCCCTCGTGCTCCGGTTTCCTCCCATATCCCAAAGATTTGCGGGTTTGTAGATTAATTGGCCTGTAAGATGCCCTTTGCGTGTAGGGAGGGAATGAGAAAGTGAGATAACATAGAACTAGTGTGAACAAGTGTAGACTCTGTGGACTGCAGGGCCTGTTTTCATGCTGTATCTCCAAAAGACAAGATTAATGAAAAATATCAGTTTCAAACCTCTGCTATTCCCTTGTTGCACTTAATTATTTCCCAACCTCGTTTGTTGGGGACATAATACACTTTGACCGTCTCCATTTTTGTATACTTAGTAAACATTCTTAATTTCAGTTTTGATATTTCTTGGCCAATTTGCCCTTGGCTTGTTTTCTCCCTCTAAATTATTTTTCAACTTTATGTGGGTCTACCATTTACACATTTCCTCCTTCAACTTAACACCATTTCCTCTTTAAACATTTTCCCCAATTTTGTTCAAGTTACTGATTTGAAAAATTATCACTTTGCAGATACAGAGATATCTTTAGAGTTACAGCATGGAGACAGCCCCTTCAGTTCACCGAGTCCTTGCCAACCAGCGATCACCCCGTACATTAGCACTATCTTACACACTAGAGACAATTTACAATTTCACCCAAGCCAATTAAACTACAAACCAATATGTCTTTGGAGTGTGGGAGGAAACCAGAGCACCTGTGATCAGAGGGAGAACGTACAAACTCCCTACAGACAGGACCCGTAGTCAGGATTGAAGCCGGGTCTCTGGCACTGCAAGGTAGCAACTCTACTGCTGCGCCACTGTGCTGCTCTTTCACAGACCACTAAAACAGTGTAATCCACCCAATAACATAGCCCTCTGACGCATGCTGCTGTAGTACATTCCACAATCTCGAGCATTGTTGAAAGAGCACATGTTATCTTTGATTGGAAATTGATTACCACACTAAAAATTCAACATGGGCAATTATCATGCTGAGGCTCATAATTTGTCTCATGAATGAAGTCCTGCTTGGTTGGATCAAACTATCGAATAGGTCTTTGTGGCAACTAACTTCAACATTAAACTTTCGTCGGATTCTCTTCCCTTGGGAAATCTTGTGGATATTTCATTGCAAGGACAAAATGCATCATCAGGCTGATTATTATCACATTGACCAGAATTTACCACAGCCCGTTATTCTGGAACGATGAATCATCTCAATAATAGTCAAGAATCAAGAGTGTTTAATTGTCATATATACTGAGCGGTAACCATTTACCTGCTGAATTGGATAACTAAAGGCAAGGTTTTAAACTGATAAACAAAAGGACACAAAGTACGGGATAAATCAGCAGGTCAGGCTGATATTTTGGGTTAGGACTCTTCTAGTGACGGATAGGTGACATTTTGGAGCAGGACCCTTCTTCAGACTGATAGGTGACGTTTCAGGTCAAGATCCTTCTGAAGATCAGAATGGAATCATGAACATATTAAAGTAAATGAGGCCTTAAGGTGGCTGATTAGGTTCAAAGAGGAAAAAAGGATGAGGCCAAACGTGGGCTAATGGAAGTAGCTTAGATAGAGCATCTTGCTCAGCATGGACAAGTTAGGCCAAAGGGCCTTTTTACATGCTGTACGAGTGTACGAGGTAATAAGAAGAGAGAAAAGGAAGGACAGATAAGTGATTAATATTAATAGTGCATCATTCAGCAAAGTTACTTCAAGAGAAAATGATAATAAACTAATGTTAAAATCACTGTATCTAGATATACAAAGCATTCGTAATAAAATAGGAAAACATTTGGTGCAAATAGAGGCAGTGTGAACACCAGGAACTGCAGATGCTGGAACTTGGAGCAAAACACAAAGCGCTGGAATAACTCAGTAGTCAGGCAGTGTCTGTCTGAAGAAATGTCCCATCCTGAAATGCCGCCTATCCATTCCTTCCGCGGATGCTGCCTGACACATTCAGTTACGCCAGCACTTTGTGTTTTACTGGAGGCAAGCGGAGTTGACATAACGGTTCAATGGTCTAAAAGTGTGGTGGTCAATTGTAGCCCCAGCCAGAGATTGTGGGAAGAATTTGACAGATGATCTGGTCATGCCCACGTAATGAATCTTGCTGATCAACGTCTGAAATTGTGCAAACGCAATGTTAATATTTCTGAAGATAGAGACAAAATGCTGGAGTAGCTCAGCAGGTCAGGCAGCATCTCTGGAGAAAAGGAATAGGTGACATTTTGGGTTGAGGCCCTTCTTCTGACTGGCCCACTGAGTCACACCAGCATTTTGTGTTTATCTTCGGTGTAAACCAGCATCTGCAGATCCTTCCTACACCTTCTGAATGTTTCTGAATGTTTCCAAGGTACCTTTAACAACATAGTTAAATGTTAAAAAATTAAAAATTAACAAGCCATTAAAGATTAAAAAAACATTCTTGGAAAGATTTAAAAGAGTATCATTAAACTATTCTTAAACCTTTTACCTGAGGCACTCAGAACCATTTCCTAAACTTAAAATCAACACCCCTGAGGACCTGGAACAGATTTTTCCACCATGAGTGTGGATAGTTAGCACAATAGCACAGCATAGGGGAGCAGCAGGTGGAGCTGCTGCCTCACAGTGCCAGAGACTCGGGTTCGATCCTGAGCTCAGGTGCTGTCCGTGTGACATTTGCATGTTCTCCCAGTGACCGTGTGAGTTTCCTCCGAGTGCTCCGGTTTTCTCCCACAACCCAAAAAAGTCATATGTTTGGAGGTTAATTTGCTTCTGTAAAATTGCTCCTAGTGTGTAGAGGAAACAAAAGTGGGACAACATAGAACTCGTGTGAATGGGTGTTTGATGATTGGTGTGGACTCGGTGGGCTGAAGAGTCTGTTTCCATGCTGTATCTCCAAGTGCTGTTCCTGCTTCCACAATGGCATTTAATGGTACAGTGACAATGGTAAGCCTCCTTTAATTCAGGATTTTAATGCTGGCAGGTGACCTTTAGATGTTAAACCCTGAATGCTCCTTCACATTCCCTTTAAACATAGCACAGTGGAATAACACAAGCTCAAGAATCAAGTCATGTCAAGAGTCAAAAGAGTTTATTGTCATGTGTTCCAGATAGGACAATGAAAGTCTTGCTTTGCTTCAGCACATCAGAATATAGTAGGCATGAATACAGAACATATCAGTGAGTCCATATACCATTATATAAATATATACACACACATCAATAAATAAGCAGATAAAGTGCAAATAACAGATAATGGTCTATTAATGTTCAAAGATTGTTTAGTTGCGTTTAATAGCCTGATGGCTGTGGGGAAGTAGCTATTTCTGAACCTGGACGTTGCAGTCTTCAGGCTCCTGTACCTTCTACCTGAAGGAAGTGGGGAGATGAGTGTGTGGCCAGGATGGTGTGGGTCCTTGATGATGCTGCCAGCCTTATTGAGGCAGTGACTGTGATAGATTCCGTCGATGGAAGGGAGGTCAGAGCCGATCTCGGACTGGGCAATGTTTACTACTTTTTGTAGTCTTTTCCGCTCCTAGGCACTCAAGTTCCTGAACCAAGCCATGATGTAACCGGTCAGCATGCTCTCTACTGTGCACCTGTAGAAGTTAGAGAGAGTCTTCCTTGACAAACTGACTCTCCGTAATCTTCTCAGGAAGTAGAGACGCTGATGTGCTTTCTTAATAATTGCATCAGTGTTCTCGGACCAGGAGAGATCTTCGGAAATATGCACGCCCAGGAATTTGAAGCTCTTGACCCTCCGTTGGTTTAAAGGGACAATGGGCAACTAGACCTTAGTGAGCTTGAGGCATGTGAAATAAAACCAGGTTCATTTCAAGGGAGTGCAACCAATATAACTAGGTGATGTAAAGTGAGACTCTGGGTGGGACTACAAGGATGGGGGCTTCATTAAGTGCACAGAGTTCAGTTCGATTTAGTTTCTTGACACATGTACCGATGAAAATATTTTGTTGCATGCTAACCAGTCAGCTGAAAGACAACAGTTGTAGAGCAGAGGTATCTAGGAGTACAGGTGCATGGTTCCTTGAAGATCAAGTTGATGGTAGATAAAGTGGTCATAAACGCTTTTGGCACTTTGGCTTCATCAGTCAGAGTATTGAGTATTGTTGGGAGGTCATGTTGCAGTTGTATAAGATATTGGTGAGGCCGCATTTAGAATATTGTGTTCCGTTCTGGGCACCATTTTATAGGAAAGATATTGTCAAGCTTGAAAGGGTTCAGAAAAGATTTACAAGGATGTTGCCAGGACTAGAGGATGTGAGCTATAGGGAGAGATTGAGTATAGATCTCTATTCCATGGGTCACAGGAGGATGAGGGGAGATCTTACAATAGAGGTATACAAAATCATGAGAGGAATAGATTGGGTAGATCCACAGAATCTTTTGCCCAGAGAAGGGAATTAAGGACCAAAGGAGATAGGTTCAAGGTGAAGGGGAAAAGATTTAATAGGAATCCGAGGGGTATCTTTTTCACTTAAAGGGTGGTGGGTTATGGAACAAGCTGCCAGAGGAGGTAGTTGAGGCTGGGACTATCCCATTGTTTAAGATAGGATAGTCTGAAGAAGGGTCTCGACCCGAAACATCGCCCGTTCCTTCTCTCCAGAAATGCTGCCTCACCCGCTGAGTTACTCCAGCATTTTGCGTCTCCCCTCGATTTAAACAAGCATCTGTAGTTCTTTCTTACACATGGATATGACAGGTTTGGAGGGATATGGACCAAGTGCAGGCAAGTGGGACTAGTGTAGCTGGGACATTGTTGGCCAGTGTGGGCGAGTTGGGCCGAAGAGCCTATTTCCACACTGTATCACTCTATGACTCTATGACACTAATACATTATTACAATCAATCCATTTACAATGTATAGATACACGATAAGGGAATAACGTTTAGTGCAAGACAAATTTCAATCGAGGATAGTCCGAGGGTCACCAAAGAGGTAGATAGTAGTTCAGCACTGCTCTCCAGTTGTGGTAGGATGATTCAGTTGCTTGATAACAGCTGGGAAGAAACTGTCCCTGAATCTGGAGGTGTGCCATGTGGCAGAGAGCATGGGAACAAAGACCCCAGTGACTGGTTGGTACGTGTGGCATCCAGACTTGATGAGTGGAAGGGTAGGGGTGGGAACAGCAGCCCAGTGTGTGACAGTGCTTCCAGATGCTGAAGCATTTGGATTTACGAATAATCAGATAGCAAATGATTGCATTAAGAAAAGCAATTTTACATCAATACATTGAAAATTCAGTGCTTAGAGTTTTTGGATGGAATAGTTAGGTGAAGGGAAGATTGTCTACGGATACAACAAAGTATTGGTCAACTGGAAAGTTGAGCAGAGTGGTGACAGATAGAATTCAATCCATATAAGTGTGAGCTAATGTGCTTTGGGTGGCGATTTTGGTAGGAGTCAGGCATCCACACAAGAAGATATTATTGCAGATGTATAATGCCATGCTACAGAAGAATATAAGGAGAGACAGAGAGATGGTGAACTTAAGGTCATTGGTTTCGGACACCCAAAGACGTGAATAAGGAATTCCCTGCAGTCTCAGTGCTGAGTTTTGGAAATAGTCATAGAGTGATACAGCGTGGAAACTTTGGCCCAACTTGCCCACACCGGCAGACATGACCTAGCTACACTAGACCCACCTGCATACATTTAGCCCATATCCCTCCAAACCTGTCCTACCCATGTACCTGTCTAACTGTTCCTTAAATATTGAAATAGTCCCAGCCTCAACTACCTCCTGTGGCAGCTAGGTAGTTGCCAGTCTACCTAGGCAGGCAACTGATCCACCACCCTAAGCCCACCATCCTTGTGTGAAAAAGTTACCTCTCAGATTCCTATTAAATCTTTCCCCCCTCACCTTAAACCTATGTCCTCTGGTCCTCGATTCTCCTACTCTGGCCATCTAAATCTTGATCAAGCGAGAGGTGAAATTTATGCCTTCATATTACCATGCTCCGTGACTGCGGATATGCACAATATGTACACACATTGTCCTGAACATTCCATTAATGGTCGGAGGATCACACGTGGTGTGCTCTCAATTTTAATAAGATGCTGCCAGTGACCAAGGCTCCCTGTTGGTAACGTGGACTCATAAAATTGGTGGGGAAATATATCCCAGATAAAAAAATCAGATATGCTCTCTCTTCAGTCAGAGTATATTATCTGGTTCTTCTTGTAAAGAGAGTGCTGAACGATTTGTTTTACGAGTTTGCTCTTTCTTTTTACACTTTATCTAAAATGATTAGTGAAATCCTTCTTTTTCATTGCTCAATTATCACAATTTTTGCGAGAATGTGAAACAAAAAGGTGGCATTTAAACCAAATAAAGTAACCACAGATTGAAAAATAACAGGCAATCACATAATATTATTTTCATCTCTGTAACAAAACTCATTGTTAAATGATTTCTGCCATGTGCAGCCATTTGTACTATCCTCAATCCCCCTTCCCCCCCCCCCCCCCCCCCCCCCCCAGTTATTGGAAGGTCTACTTATTTACATATCCTTTTAAAGTATTTTCTATTTTTCGTCACGTTCTTTTCTCCTGGCTTTTGCTCTTTGTCACAATAGTGAGGCGCACTGGTACGTAACAATATCAAGGGACAATGACTCCAAATGGAAAACTCTTCACAATTAAATGTTAGCATGTTGTCGGAAGGAGGAAATAATTACCAGCCATGTTGTACCTGCCTGTTTTCTGTTCAAGTTTGGGGAAAGTCATAAATCAGTGTTAGTTTTTCCCAAGGAAAGATTATTATAGTGAAGGGTCGCCTCACATTGCAAACTAACATTGTAAAATCCAATGGAAACGGATCAGTACAATACCTTTAGGTTAATGATCGGATGCCAATTCCATGTTCCGGAATATGCTCTAATTTTCAGTCTGTTTTTCTACTACATCTCACTAATTCCACGTGCTACATCTTTGCTCAGCTTGTCAACCTGCTCAATAAAAACTGTTTAGCTTTATGTTGAACTTTTCACATCTAGACACTCTGTAGCTTTGCCCTAATAAATGGCTCCTTCATTATTTCTTATTAAATGTTCCCAAACCAAGCAGATGACATATTACCTCAGTGTTTCCTTCCTTCAAAATAATGAAAGGAAAACTAATAACTCACAAATAGCATTGACTAATAGTGATATGAGTTTAATTTTAATATTATCAGATGATTCCTAGCTGTTTGTGGGAAGTTACTCCCATTCTATCAAAATCCTCTGTCATTTCTTAATTGCCATTGATAAATGTCCTTACAATGGTAGGTTTTTTTTTTAATTCATAAGGCACGACATAATAGAACTCTTCCAACTCCGACATTGGTTGTCGACCTACGTGAAAGATATTTATTTGTCGCAAGAGATGTAGCCAATTTATCAGTCGCATCAAATGAAGCACATGAATGACAGAGGTTGCCACTAAACTGTGAATTGCTGATGCATATTGTTCTGGACTTCACTGAGGCTCTCTGGCCCTTGGCCAATATGGGGAGTGGTGGGGGTGAGCATAAAAGAATAAACATTAAAGTTTGCCACTTTTTTATCATCCTAATAGTTACTGTGCCCAGCTGAACATCAAAGAGCGCTTTGAAAATATATTAAATGTGCTTCCTGGGTAAAGCCATTAAGCTAATTTAGACAGCAGTTTTCAATTTGCATTAACAGGCATGTAAGGTTTAAGAAGAACCAAAAACATCTATGTTTGAGTGCCTCAATATTCTCTTCCTGCGTAGCTCTTCATTTCACCACTGAAGCATGTGTTTAAGAAGGACTGAGAATCCACAGGCATCTAATGATCTCTGGTGTCTAAAGCAGGCAGCCATCCTTCAGATCTGTGCGCAGTTCTGGTCGCTCCATTACAAGACGATGAGGTTTTGGAGAGGGCACAGAACAGATTGACCAGGAAGCTGCTTCCATACGAGGGCATTAGCTATAAGGAGAGGTTAGACAAACTTGGATTGAGTCTGAGGGGGCGACCTTATAGAAGTATACAAGATTATTAGAGGCATTGACAGGGTAGACAGTCAGAATTGTTTTCCCCAATGTGGAAATGTCAAAGACTAGAGAGCATAGCTATAAAGTCAAAGGGGGAAAGGTGTATGGGCCAACTTTTTTGAGACACAGTTGAGGAAAAACAAAGCCAAAATCATTCATACACTGACTTTCACTTATCCAAACATCACATTATATTTTTGTAAGAGGAGATTTCCCTTAAATGTTATTTCAGACTGGTCATTTTATTGATAATGAGTTAAAAGTAAGTGTAATACCGAGAACTAACTTTAATCTTCTCCATCACCTCAGTGTCCCTTGGTTTTTAATATTAAAATGTGTAAATAATATAACATTGTAATATTGTAACATAATATAGAGCTATATTCATGGACATACAATGCTCATGTGCTGGATAAATATACTAGTTTTAATAGCTGATGAAGGGTCCCGACCTGAAACGCCACCTATTCCTTTTCTCCAGAGATATAAAATGAAATTCAAATTCCTCATTGGTTTAGCAGTGATTTAGCCAAACCTTGGCATGACAATCTAATGGAAAGTCCAGACCCAATTGTTAATCAACTTTACAGAAGATTGCCGGTTGCTTTAAAAGTTCACTGTGATATTGGCCCTTTTATTAAATAAACTGCTTAAATTATTCTTGAGTTTGATAAAAAACATAATTAAATCAATGAAATAAATTTACGATAGTTAACTTCATTCTGTGGACAGCTAGTAATCTGCTTGTGAAGTTAAAATACTCTGATGATTACATCAAGAATTTGCTGTGGTTTTAAACAATGAATTTCATCTTGTGGTCCAGTAGTTAGAGCGCACCTAAGTCTCGGACTGTGGGCTGGAGGGTATGTTTATTAATTTCTTTTTTTTTAACCACTTGTCCTTTAATAATTCCTTCATCAGCATGGTCTTCATCTGCGGTTGTATGTCCTCAAGAATGGGTTCTTTGTTTTGTTTAATCAGAAACACCGAATGATAAGTTACCTCCATTTATTCAAAGATTTTAACTCTGACTATTAACTCCACACAACAGTTAACATGATAAATATTGGTTGATTTGTGTGATTTTTAATCTGTGTTACCTCTTCCATGTTCATAATAAACATATTTATTAATAAAGGTACTTCCGAATGGGAGGAGCCTCTGGACAGGTCAGAAATGTAGAATGTCAACTAGATCAGAAACAATTATCACAAAATTGGATTTAAAGTGCACCATTGGGTAATAATGAGAATTTTAAAAACTCAGATTTGTAAAATGAAGGAAAATTCAAGTTCAACTAAGGATTCTATGGTTTTTACATCCTGGAGGAGCTCAACTAGAGAAGCACATTTATTTTTGTTTAAAATTAATGGTATTTAGGAACAAACATTTGTATTAAAGATGGCCTAACTGCAAGAATATTATTTAAGAACTCTACCAATTTATTCTAAGATTCTGGTGATGGCGCACATTAACTCCAGCTTCCAAGCCAGCCTTGATCTACTGAAGTTTTCTTACCATCGCAACAGATCCACAACAGATGCCATCTCCCTGCCCCCCTAAATTCATTGATGGAACACCTGAACAACAAAGACTCCTATGTTAGAATCCTATTTATTGACTATAACTCTCCTTTCAAAACCATAATCCCTTCCAAACTCATCTCCAAACTCCTAGACCCAGGAATCAGCTCCCATCTCTGCCACTGGATCCTCGACTGTCTGACCCACAGGCCTCAATCGGAGAGCGTAGATGACAGCACCTCCTCTACCATCATTCAGAATATCGGTGCCCCACAAGGATGCGTTCTCAGTCCTACTCTGCTCCTTCTAGACTCACGAATGTACAGCCAAATTTGGATCAGGAATGAGAGACAGAACTTAGGGATATGGAGTCAGGACAATAGCATCGCCCTCAATGTCAGCAAGACACAGGAGCTAGTTAATGACTTCAGAAAGCATGGTGGAGTATATGCCCATATCAGCATCAAAGGTTTCAAAGGTCTTTTATTGTCACGTGCACAAATTAAGGTACAGTGATATGCAAATTACTATGCAGTCATACGAAAAAAGAAAAGCAACAAGACTCACAACTACATAAAAGTTAACATAAACATCCACCACAGCAGATTCCCAACATTCCTCACTGTGATGGAAGGCAAAAAAGTCCAATCTTCTTCCTCTGTATTCTCCAACAGCCAGGGCGGTCGACGCTCCCACAACTGGGCGATCGAAATTCCCGCGTTGGGGCAGTCAAAGGTCCTGCGGCTTGGAGTTCCCGAAGTCGGTCTCTGATCAGAGACCACGAGCTCCATGATGCTCACCAACTTCTACAGATGCACCAGGAGGGAGAGGGGGCACTGTCCTATACGGCTGCCAGTCCTGCAGTTGTCCGATTTTTTTTCACTTCTTTTCTTTATTTTTAGTACGTTAAAAGTGTTAGTTGGGGGTCTAATCTTTTTATGTGTGGGGGGTGGTGGGGTGGGAAGGAGGAAACTGCTTTCTCAAGTCCCTACCTGGTCGGAGAGGCGGCTTTCCTCGAGCAGCAACTTCGACCCGTCCTCGCAGCCTACTAGCGGGGTCTGGAGCGACGTTTTCCTGAGGAGACCTGGCCAGAATCTTGTCTTCGGAGGCGCCACAGCACTGGAGCGCTATCGCGGAGCGGAGCGGGCGATGCCTTGCCTGGGTCGCCACGCTGGAACTCCGGTATGCTGCGACCGTCGATAAAAAACATCGCGGAGCCGCGGGTCTGTGGAGCGGCCAGCAGCGGGTGGCAGCGCTGAACTTTACATTTGCGGAGCCTGGGATCTCTCGCCGAGATCGCCAGTGTGTGGAGCTCCGTCCAGCACGGCCTGTTGGCGTGGAAGCCGCCGTCCCTGGTAAGGAGGCGGCTGTTCCTGGCACCCCAAGCCGCTGAGAGGGTCTACCGACGCCGGAGTACCATCACCCGGTGAGATAAGCCGGCAACATCGGGCCTCCGTAGCGGCGATTGTGGAGGCCTCAATAGGCCCGACTACTTTGGGTGGACATGGGGATGGGACTGGACTTTGTGCCTTCCCCACAGTGGGAATCCATTTTGGGGGGATGTTTTTATGTTTTAATGTTAAATTTCTTTAATGCTATGTTGTATTTTTTATTAGTGTGCTGCAAGGACACCTGAATTTCCCCTGAATAAGGGGATTAATAAAGTATTTGTTATGTTATGTTATGTTATGTTATGTATCAGAGCTTGGCTTGGAAACAACTCTGCCCAAGACCATAATAAATCACAGAGTTGTAGATGGAGCCGAGTCCATCACACAGACCAGACTTCCTACCACTGACTCCATCCACACCACGCTGCCTCAGAACAGCCAACATAATCAAAGATGTAGTATAAGCCTCGATGACCAGGCCTCGATAGAGTGGGTGCGGAGAGGATGTTTCCACTAGTGGGAGGGTCCAGGACTAAAGGGTACAGCCTTAGAATAAAAGGATGTACCTTTCGGAAAGAGTTGTGGAGAAATTAATCAGTGGTGAATCTGTGGAACTCATTGCCACAGATGGCTGAGGTGGCCATGTCATTGAGTATTTTTTCAGGCAGAGATTGACAGATACTTACTGAGCAAGGGAATTAAGAGTTATGGGGAGAAGGCAGGAGAATGGGTTGAGAGGGTAAGATAGATCAGCCATGATTGAATGGCAGAGCAGACTCGGTGGGCCGAATGGCCTACTTCTGTTCCTATGACTGTGAACTTATAACCACCTTCAAGAGGCATCTGAAGTCACTGGATAATTATCACCAACAATGTCTCTACAAAATCCTCCAAAAAAACTAAACCAATGTCAGTGTCCTCTCCCAGGTCAACATCTCCAGTAATGAGACCCTGGTTACACTCTGACAGCATCACTGGGCTATTCAAATAGACTACGAAAGCAAACATTAGAATCACTGGTGCATCACCACTCAAGATGGTGAAGGAGTTTTCAGGATATTATTAAAAAACATTGAGGCCTTGCATTGGGATTACAAGAAACTCATCATAAATGGTTAAAGAGGTGCAGCACTCGCAGACTGACTACCTCCACCCTCCCACCCCCGTCAGGCTCCTTCTTCCCGTCCGTGAAATTATCTGTGCTTCCCACATTGGCCTCATCAATCGCCTCAGAACCATCAAAACCTGAATGGACACAAGACATCATGAATCCTAACAGAAAAATAATTTAAAAGTTCTATTAGTTGCCTGACACTTATCACCCCATCAGAAAACTATTAAGGTGTTAACGGTGAAGAAACTCTAACAGCCCATGGATGGATTGCATCGGAAAAATTAGCAGCAAAAGGAACGTGCTTTAGATTTCATATCTGAAGTCTGAATTCTTGCTGTCTCAAGCACGTAATCAGTAAAAGCATTTGGGCCTAGCTGGGGAATGTTAACAATAAGCAGACATGAGGTTTTTAATGTATTGCCATTTAGATCTCATTTATCATTTTCATATGTTTAGTTTAATTAATAACAGGCCACTCCAATTAGTTTTGTTTTCTGCACAACTATATCTTTCCATTCAAATATTATTAGTTGAAAAATATTGTTTCCCATGATGACTTTGGAGTCACACTTCACAACACAGTGGCACAGCGGTAGAGTTGCTGCCTTACAGCGCCAGAGACCCGGGTTCGATCCTGACTATGGGTGCTGTCTGTACGGAGTTTGTATGTTCTCTCCGTGACTGCGTGGGTTTCCTCTGGGTGCTCCGGTTTCCTCCCACACTTCAAAGACATACAGATTTGTAGGTTAATTGGCTTTTGTAGAAATTGTAAATTGGCCCTAGTGTGTAGGATGGTGCAGGGTTATCACTGGTCAGCGCAGACTCAATGGCCGAAGGGCATGTTTCCATGCTGTATATCTCAAAACTGAAGCTGATTTTAGGATCTTGTTCAGGTTCCTGTGCGATATTCTGATTCGCTTCCTCGTGAAGTTCTTAACATTGAACACACACGTTCATTAAAGCAACCAGTGGTTAAACTGTGCAACTCCTAAAAATGGACACAGCCAACGGTAGGATAAGATTAACCCCTGCTGTTTGTTCCATCGCAAGGCAGCATCTTAATTGTTGCTGTTGTCATTTTAAATAATTCTTCAAGCAGTTGATCTTTCCACATTGTTCATTAGCTACGTCCATCAAGAGGGTTCCCAATATTGTGCATGGGTAGCGTTTCTTAGACGCACCTCTTGAATGGGAGGTATGTTGCGTATACAAGAAGTGGGGCATGTTATAAAAGGAATCTATGCTATAATACATTGAGAAATGTTCAAACATGTGAGAGGGAGGTTTTTGCACAGAATTGGAGGCGTTGGCAACTGTGATGGAAGTAGCAGAGATGTGTCCTTAAGTAAACTGGAGGATCTGCACTCAGTTCAAGAGAAGTTGGCAGAGGTAGCAGTAGAGGTCAATGCCAGAAGCTTTGTCCAAGTACAATGACGCAATGCTTGACAATCTGAGACAAGATTGTTATCCTGTGTTTATTCTCAAATATTATGCTTCATCAGGAAGTTTTGGAAGCACTCAGTGGGTGAGGCACCTGTAGACAGGGAAACAAATATAACGTTGAAGTTGGAAAAGTAGGGTAACAGACTGTAACAGTTAGGTTTCAGAGCTGGTCAAGAGTGTTTACTTGTCATAAGTACCAACAATGGATCAATAAAATTTTACTTGCAGCAGCTTAAGCTATTGCATAAGCTATACAGCTTAACGTGCCTGTAAATGAAATAACACATAGATAATATAGAATAATTAGAAATACAAGTGGTAAAGTGAGACCAGGATGGCTAAGTAATTCCACTCTTCATGGGCTGTCCGATGGATAGATTAATGTACACCTAGATCCTGCTACATATCAATAACTTGTAATCTCCCACCATTTAAAATAATTCTACTTGCTTCTATATTCTATACCAAAGTGGAAGACAACATTTTTTCCACATTCTATTCCATATTCATGTGTACATTCCATTTCTGAGCTGATCTACACCTCCTGTACCCAAAATGTACCATCCTCACAGCCCACACTGCCACCCAGCTTTGCAGCACCAGCACACTTTGACATAGTACACTTGATTCTTCTTCCAACTTATTGATATCAATAGCTGGAATTGTGACATTGACCTGTGCTACATCTTCATAGCGGAGAATGACCAGTTTGTGTCAATTTACCAAACCCATGTTGATATATAATGGCCAGTACCCATAACTCAGATTTAGGTTAGTGACCTTGCATGCCACCTTCTCTGAGGCCCTCTACAGTCCATACTGGCCACCGGTTCCACATTTCCTACATTAGGTTCAACCTTACAAAATTCTATACGATTATTTAACATGATTTCTCTTTCAATGATCTATTTTGCCTATCGATAATCCTTTTATTAGATTGTAAGAGATCACTTATCATTTCCTCACTGAATGTTTCTAGAATATTCCCTATCACTGTCATCAGGCAAGTTAGGCTCGGATTCATTGCTTTCCCTGTCCCTTCTTTCTTAAGTAGGGATGTTATATTCACTGTGTCCCAATCTGAGGAAACTATTCCAGAAACTATGACATTTTGTAAAACGTTACTCAGTTCTTCCACTATTACATAATCACCTCCTTCAAAACACTGGGATGTAAGATATCAGGTGTTTGAGATAGTTTAGTTTAGAGATATGGCATGGAAACAGTCCCTTCAGCCCACCATCGATCACCCATTCACACTAGTTCTGTTATGTGACTTTCACATCTGCTCCCTGTTCATTAAGGGCAATTTACCTACAAATCCTCACATGTTTGGGATGTCAAAAGAAACCAGAGCTCCCAGAGAAAACCGACATGGTCATAGAGAGAAGGTGCAAACTCCACACGGAGAGCACCCGAGATCAGGATCGAACCCGGGTCTTTGGCACGGTGATGCATATGCCCTTTCCACACCATTAATTTCTGCAATGCTTTTTTTTCCTAATGACAATTTATTTTAATTCTTCATTCACTCAAAACCTTTTCACCAATACTATTTCTAGAAAGATATTGTCTTCTGTGAAGACAGGAAAAAAAAGTTAATTTCTTTGCCATTTCCTCAGGATAATTTCCTGTTTCAGTCTGTTAAGGACTCACAGTAACATTTGCTTAATTTTTCCTTTTAACATCCCCATAGAACTGTTCGTAACAACTTTGATGTGTGCCACTAGATTACTCTCATACTCTACTTTCCCTTTTCTTATCAATGTCGTTGCTGAAGTCTTATTGCTCTTTTTGGCAACATTGGGGGTCCTCCCTTCATCTAATGATATCTTTAACTTCCTGTTGGATGTTGTGTCTTTTTTTAGATCTGTTGAAGACCATGCATCAAACAACAGCCATTCTTAATCCTGAAACATTGCTGAGTTGTATATTTTTGAAATAAGAATACTATTTAAAATTCCTTCACAATATGTCTCTGCAAAGCTCAAAAAAATATATCCTACAGAAGAAGGATCTCGACCCGAAACATCACATATTCCTTTTCTCCAGAGATGCTGCATTTAGTCCAGCATTTTGTGTCTATCTTCGGTGTAAACCAGCATCTGCAGTTCCTTCCTACACAAAGTATATTCTATGAAAAACATTTCTAATATTGTAAATAATGAATTTCACACAGATCTTTGAAAAGCACACGAACTGAGAAAAAAGGGGTAATTATTTTCTTCGATGTGGTTTTACTTTACATAAACATACTTATGAGGGAATGCCAGTAAATCATATGTACCATTACGAATGTACATAAAGTCAATAATAAAAATGGTTACCCATAGGATGTATTCTACAATTAGCCTTCAGGTGTGTCTGCATGATTTTACCTAGCTCATGCAACTGAAACAAGAGATTTACAGTCCACCCTTGTTATTGCGAACCTCTTTATAACGGATAGCACCAGACAGCACCATCTCTTCCGTTAATTTCTCTGCCATTTCCTGCTGCTAGGTACACTGTAGGAGATTACTGAATTTGACAAGCAATTGCTTCCACCAACACGTGTACAATGATACTATATTAAACAATGTTTCAAACAGCTTTTAGTATTTTTAGCTCACAGTAAAAAAAAGCATTTAGCTGTTAAAAAGAACTTTGTATTTGAAAACAACTTATTGCCTCACAAAGTGACCACTGGGTGGATGATGTGAATCCCTTACTCAGTTATAGTGGACAATTGGCAATAATGGAAACAATAATTCTCCCCCCACCCCCTTGGTCCGTTATAATGATCAATAAGATTATTAATGAACATTAAGGTTATAAATGCATTTAGATGGACAAGGGCTGATTAAGGATAGTCAGCATAGTTTTGGACATGGGAGGGTTGTGTCTCACAAATCTGATTTAGTTTGTTGAAGATGTGACAAAAAAAGTTGATGAGGGCAGAGTTGTAGATGCTATATACATGGATTTCAGAAAGGCATTCAACAAGGTTCCACGTGGTAGGCTGCTCTGGAAGGTTAGATCCCATGGGATCCAAGGAGAGATAGCTGAATGGGTAGAATATTGGTTTCATGGAAGGAACCAGGGGTGATGGTGGAAGGTTGCTTTTAAGTCTAGAGGCCTGTGACGACTGACGTGCCTCAGGGTTCGGTGTTGGGCCCATTGCTGTTTGCCATCTATATTAATGATTTGAATGAGAACGTACATAATAAGATTAGCAAGTTTGCAGATGACACAAAAGTGGGTCGTCTTGCAGATAAAGCTTTTCACTGTACTTTGGTACACATGACAATAAACTAAACTGAACACACAGTGAAGGAGTTTGTCAAAAATTGCAGCAGGCTCGTGATCGATTGACCATGTGGGCTGAGAAATGGTTGATGGAATTTAACACAGAAAAATGTGAGGTGTTACATTTTGGGAAGTCTAACATGGGTGAATGGTAGGGCTCTGGGGAGTGTTGTAGAGCAGAGGGATCTAGGAGTGCAAGTACATAGTCCCTTGAAAGTGGCATCACAGGTTGATAGGGTGGTCAAAAAAGGTTTTTGGTACATTTGCCTTCATCAGTCAGACTATTTAGCATAGAAGTTGGGAGGTCATGTTGCAGTTATATAAGACGTGGTGAGGACACGTTTAGAGTATTGTGTTCAGTTTTGGGTTCCCTTTCAGTTATAGAAAATATGTTGTCAAGCTGGAAAGGGTGCAGAGAAGTTTTATGAGGATGTTGTCAGGACTTGAGGGCCTGAGCTGTTGGGAGAGGTTGAGCAGGCTGGGACTCTGTTCTGTGGAGCGCAAGAGGATGAGGGGTGATCTTGGAGAGGTGTACAAAATCACGAGAAGAATAGATCAGGTAAATACACGCAGTCTCTTGCCCAGAGAAGGGGAATCGAGAACCAGAGGACATAGGTTTAAGGAGAGGTGGGAAAGATTCAATAAGACCCTGAGGGGTAGCTTTTTGTTTTACACAAAGGTTGGTGGGTGTGTGGAGTAAGCTGCTGGAGGATATAATTGAGGCAGGTACTATCGCATTGTTTAAGAAACATTTAGACAGGTACATTGATGCTGCTGTTGATGCTACCTGTTGTGCACAACTCATTCATCTCAGACCCCAGCACATGCTTGGCCAATTGCAGAAGTCAGGGATAAGCTGGAGGCCAGGTCACCATTAAGTCCAGTACTGGAACACTGACTCACTGAGGGAAGAGTCCGGTTGCCACTCGCATGTGGTCCCTCAGCCTTACCCCAGGGCTGGCTGGAGTACAGACATTAACTAGAAAGGGGTCACCAGCTCTGCAGAATAGGTAAGTGCTGGAATTTGTTCTAATTGTTTTATTTAGATTATTTTGAAGTATTTCATTATGCTTTAAGAAAAGGTAATGGAGACACACAGCACAGAAACAAGACCGGCAGCTCACAGAGTCCATGCCAACCTCCAACCTCCATTTACACTAATCGTGCATTAATTAGTCAATGTCTACTATGTTCTGTTGTGCTGAAGCAAAGCAAGAATTTCATTGTCCTATCAGGAACACATGACAATAAACTCTCTTGAATCTTGAATCTTGAATCCAGTTTATGTTCTCCCACATTCTCAGGTTTTAGTCATCTCTGACAACTTCCCCTCTCTCCTTTTTCCCCGACATCCCATTTCTTTCACACCCCTCCTGTGTGCCCCACCTGGACTCACACCTGTTTCTCCCCATCCTTTTCACATACTTTCCTTCCTCTAGCTTCAAGATTCGCAACTCTTCAATCCTTTTGTCTCACACCTTCTGTTTTAATCTCTGGCCTTGTCCAACCATTTGCCTATCACAACCCCCCTTGCCTGGGTTCATCTATTACCTGCCCTGCTATGTCCTGCCCCTCCTAATTTCCAGCTTCCGACCCCTCCACCCCCCAAAATCAGTCTGAAAGTCTCCACCCAAAACATCACCTATCTATGTTCTCCAGAGATGCTACCTGACCCGTTGATTTACTCCAGCACTTTATGTCCTTTTTTGTAAGCCAGTATATGCAGTTCCTTGCTTCTACATTTCTCATCAACTTCGTCCAGCACTCCTTACACTCCAGGGGCAATTTACTGAGGCTAACCTACCAACCCACACACCTTTGGGATGTGGGAGGAAACCAGAGCATCTGGAGGAAACCCACTCGGTCACTGTGAGAACAGGCAAACTCCATGCAGACAGCACCTGAGGCCAGGGTCGAACCCATATCTTCGATGCTGTGAAACAGCAGATTTATTAGTCGCACTACATTGCCATCCTAAAATAACATACTGCATTACTTTGTTTAAACAATTAATAATTTTTAATTTTATTTAATTTCATTTGAACTCTTTAATTGTTTCCGACTATGAGAAACGCTTTAAAATAGCTCTGAAGCCAGTGATAACAGCAAGCACCCATTCACTGACTGGAACCCGTGTAACCTTATGCATCCGTCTCCCAAATGGACAGAGTGTTCAGCTCTTCATATCAGGTAAAGTAATTCCAGATGTTAGACATAGAAACATAGAAACATAGAACAATAGGTGCAGGAGTAGGCCATTTGGCCCTTTGAGCCAACACCGCCATTCGATATGATCATGGCTGATCATCTAAAATCAGTACCCCATTCCTGCTTTTTCCCCATATCCCTTGATTCCTTTAGCCCCATGAGCTAAATCTTAGACAGCAAATCAGGTAACTGAGTCAGATTTACCGTGTTCTAGCCTGTTGTTTTATTTTATTTTTACACAAAAGACAACAACTTATTTTAGTTGAAATGTGTGCAGAATTTAGAATCGGGGAGATATATCAAACAGTTAGACAAGAAACAGACCTCCAGCTAAATCTATTACTTAAAGCCTGAAATGCCTTCTTTTTAGCTGAGCATTTGGTGCCAAGTTCAAGTCCCAGCAGTCTTTATCAGCCACAGACCAAATTAATTAGCAAAGTATGTGTTTATCTTCCTAGCCTTAAGCCAGGCTGATTCATCTCAACCACAAAGATGGGGGGTAGTGAAGAGAGAGCCAGTTGTACTGGGCTCATCCTTACACTGAGCAGGTCAGGCCTGCAGAGCCATAGTTTATACCAGAAAAAAAGAGTCGGCTAACAGAACAGATTACCAGGTCTCCCAGGACACGGCAGATGTGGGGACGGGCTTGAAGACTTCCAGGCAAAATAAAATTCTACATAAAATTACAAGGAACTTCGAGATGATACAATTGCCTTTTTTTCTGTAAAGACTGTGGGGTTACTTATAATTTTGAGCCGGGTAGGTGTGTATATCTGCTTACGGAGTAAAGGACCCCCAGTTCCATTCACAAGTCATGAAAAGAGCATTTATTTACAGAATAGTGATTTCCTGTCCTTTGAAAAATGTTTTCGCTGCACAATCTCGCTTTCTTTGGCATAAATAACACCAGTACTCCCTTCAGGTCACAGTTCACAGATGTGAATCACTCTCAACCTCTCGGCATGAAGGTAAAAGTCTTTGTCAAGTCCTATAGTTGTTGTTAAATAGAGAGCTCCAGACTTCCGGTGAACGTGCTGGGGGCTGACAATATTGCCGTGATACGGGATCCCAAAGCATGAATATTACTAGCTGTAGCAAAATATGTCATAGTGACAAAAAGGCAAACCACAAATGTCTTAAAATGTAAGTTGCTAAAAATCGCCCCCCAAATCCAGGCAAAATGAGGCCCACTTCTTTTTTCATACAGTAATTCATGTAACTTATAAACATAGCAACAAAACTTGTTGAATCTGAGCACTGCTATTAAATTTAGAATGGAACAACAGACACATCACCAGGAACATTCCTAAGTCCTGACTCAATGCAGGCTCAGCGCTCCCATAAACCTCCTCACGATAATGCAAGAGAAAAAGTAATTTGAATATTTTTAAGGAATAGCCACACCACTTAGCATGTAATGACACTGAGCAACTCTTCAACGTGGCAAACGGGATTGCCTTTTATAGTTTGATTATTTACCCCAGTTTCAAACCATTCGGTCTGGTAAGTTCAGTAGGTGACTGGTGGGTTCTGTAATAACTGTTCCAGATGGGAGAAGCAGACAATATAAGCAAGCTGCAGCCAACAGCACAGCCACTGTTCTGTGGAGTCGTGGCAAGAGACTCCCTTTTGAAGGAAGGATTCAAAGGATTGATCATTTCCCTTCCTATCTGCAGGCAAACACATTAAGAATTGATTGCACTGATGACTAAAGTAAATTTTTGCAACCAACTGAATGGGTCAAGTGCCACCATTAATCAAGGTACACAACCCATTACATTATCATAATAACATTTATCCCATGCAATGGTGCGCTTTTAAAAAAATGTAGTCTTCACAAATAGTCAAAGTTTGTGTTGAAATGTTGCCAAACATATGAAATAACCTTAGGCAACTCTCCCAGTCTAGCAACCAAGATAATTCAGATTTGATAAATCTTAGCATTTTTTTTCTGGACTGATGCCGTCTATTAAGATACTCTCTGTGAAAGTTAATCACTAATGGAGAACTGTATGTATTGAGGTTCCACAGAGGGGAGGCCTCTTGTACTTTGTGAGGAATATAACTAGTGTTAAATGCACCATGTTATAGGAAAGTGTTATCAATCCAGAAAGGGTACAGAGAAGATTTACGTGGATGATGCCAGAACTTGAGGGTTTGAGCTATAGGGAGAGGTTGAGCAGGCTGGGACTGTATTCCTTGGAGTGTATGAGGATGAGGGGTAATCCTATAGAGGTGTATAAAATCATGAGATGAATAGACTGGGTAGACACATAGAGTCTCTTGACCAGAGTAGAGGAATCGAGAATCAGAGGACAAAGGTTTAAGGTGTGGGAGGAAAGATTTAATAGAAATCTGTGGGGGAGCTTTTCGCACAAAGGGTGGTGGGGGTATGGAATAAGCTTCCAGAAGAGGTAGTTGAGGCAGGGATTATTGCAATGTTTGAGAAACAATTAGACAGGTACATGGGTGTTGTTTATCTTCCCAGCCTTAAGCCCCCCCTTAACTACCCCCCATTTGGCAGTGCAGCATAGGTTCACGAGATTGATCCCTGGGATGGTCGCAGGGTGAATGTGTAAACTCCACACAGACTGCACCCGAGCTCATGGTCAAACCTGGGTCTCAGGCACTGTGAGGCAGCAGCTCTACCAGCAAATATTGATAAACATTGGAATAGTAAGGGTAGGAAACAGGGAGATCTTGGAGTGCATGTCCACAAATCCCACAAGGTAGCAGGACACATAGTTTAGATTAGTTTAGTTTAGACATACTGCGCGGAAACAGGCCCTTCGGCCCACCGAGTCCGCACTGACCACCTACACTATCCGACACACACTAGGGACAATTTGCACATACGCTAAGCCAATTAACCTGCATACCTGTATGTCTTTGGACTGTCGGAGTAATCCCACACGGTCACGGGCAGAACGTACAAACTCCATACAGACAGCACCCATAGTCGGGATCGGACCCGGGTCTCCAACGCTGCAAACGCTGTAAGGCAGCCACTCTACTGCTGCGCTATCGTGCAAATAAGAAAGCAAACAGAAAACTTGCCTTAAGAAAAATACAAAGTTCTTAGGTAATTCAGCAGGTGACGCAGCACCATCAGGCTGAAGAAGAGCCCTGACCCAAAACATCACCTATCCATATTTTCTGGGGATGCTGCCTGACCGGCTGAGTTACTCCAGCATTTTGTGTCTTTTTCTGTAAACCTGCATCTGCAGTTCCTTGTTTCCTCAGAATACTTGCCTTTATTGACTGAGGTACAGAACACTAAGAGCAGGTTGGACATGCTAGAACCGTATTAAACATAGTCAATAGTCACGGTCACTACTCTACAACACTTTTGCTTCCTTCCTGCATATGTTGTGGAAGAGACTTACCTAGGACGTTACCAGAGATGGAGAATTATAGTTATGAGGGAAACCCATCTAGCCTGGGTTTGTTTTTCAAAGGAGGTGTGCATAAATTTAAGCAATGTATATGAAATCATGAAAGGTTACGATAGTATGATTGGAAGGGAGCTCCTTCCTTCAGCAGAGAGGAGAATAACTTGAAGTATAAAGTCAACCAGTATAACGGCTCCGGTAGCGTTAAAAAGGTGCGTGACGTCATCAGGCGTGCGACTTTACTGAGATGCATCGCTCCCCCCCCCCCCCCCCCCCCCCCCCCAACCAAAGGAAAAAGTCTGTGAAAAGAGAAGTAGGCCTCACTGGAGCCTCGGGCCCGAGTTTGGGCGCCTCCCAGGTAGATATTTTAAAGATGGACGACCTCAAAAAAATCATTATGGGTGAATTGAAACAAATGCTTAAGGATATGAAAAAAATATATAAAGAAGAAATAAAGACTTTAAGAGCCGACATTTTGGTGTATCATGAGAATTTAAAAGAAGAGTCCAAAAAGGAAGTTATAGCAGCTGTAAAGACTATGATGGACGAATGGAAAGATAAAGCGGATACTGATTTGCAACAACAGATGGATGTTGTAAACGGTAAAACTGGTGAGATGGAGGTGCTGCTGGATACCAAGTTGGAACCGATTATAACTTCACTTAACCAACAAAATGACGTAATCAAAGAACTGACTGAATCAGCCGAAAAGCGCCTTGCCGAGAACAAGTGTTTATCAGAATTATTATATAAAATAACTGAGAAATGCATTGACTTGGAGGGACGTCAAAGGCGTAAGAATCTGCGTATTGTTGGGTTGAGTGAAGGCCGAGAGGGAAATCAAGATCCTCGAAAATTTGCTGCAAAACTTTTAAAAGATATTCTAAACTTGGACCAAGAACCTCTGTTGGGCCGAGCACACAGGGCATTGAGGTACCCCTAGGAAGGATGCTCCCCCAAGACAGATGATTGTGAAGGTGGCTTACGATCATGTTTTTGAAGATATGATGAAGATAATAATACGAAAGAAAAATCTCAAATATGAGGGAGACAACATCAGTATTTTTAGAGATTACCCTGCGGAAGTGGCCAAGAGAAGATCTTTATTTACAGAAACAAGAGGTATCCTGAGGAACATAAACAATCTGAGATATGGCCTGATGTACCCGGCAACATTAAGGGTAACTTATGATAACAAGGAGCACCGCTTCACCAAACATACAGAAGCTCTTGAATTCACTCGAGATATTCAGAAGAAACTGGAAGAGGAAGAAGTAGAGGAAGAAGCAGATGAAGATGAAGGACACTGAATATTATTGATCACTTACTTGATGAGACTGATTAACGATCACTTATCTGATGATACTGTCCACCCACAGAAAAGGAGGAGGATTTACATTGAAGGAGGATCCGCAGGGAAGGAGACGGAACAATGGACATGGACTCTATCTTGGGGTCAAGGAGGGATGGATGGATTATTAATAAATATAGTTTTGTATTAACTACGCCTCAAAAATGTATGTTAGCTCTCCTAATATAGTGCTACGACACTAATTGTAATTGATATTAGTAGTATTATTAATCACTAAGTATATAAATTTAATACCCCGCCCCGACATATATAGCCCTTAAGGCAAAAACGGAGCTGGAATTATTAACATCTTTTTTTTTTTCACGGAAGTCCGTAGATTAGTAGCCACGCTAGTGTGGCTTACACTAACACTAACTGCACTAACTATAGTTGTAGCCATTTTTTTTCCCTTTACACTTTATTAACACCACCTACTTTACTTACATTTTTTATTATTATTTTTATATTATGTATTTTATTTCATATTATATACTATATGGATTTAAGTATGATTGGTATTATATAGTTAGTTCAAGGAGACGTGTGTATAAGACAATGTCACAGATATTAAATTTCATCGATCTGATGTCTGGGTATAGGGTTGGGTTGGATGAGCTGAGACATCTACTCCATTATAAACCACCTTAATAAAAAAATGTATGATATAAACACTCGGATTGGGGGTGATGGAATCACCTTCTGTAGTTGGAATGTTAAGGGAATTAACGAACCAATTAAAAGAGGTAAGGTTTTAGCTCAATTAGATTGAAATCTGATATTATTTTTCTCCAAGAGACACACCTTAAAAAAGACGCGCAGTATAGATTAACAGCAAAATGGATTTCTAAAGTATATCACTCTTCATTTACACATAAGTCTAGAGGGGTAGCAATAATTATTCGTAAAGGTATACCTTTTAAACAAAACTCAATATTAGAAGATGTTGAGGGTAGATATATAATAATTACAGGTGAATTATATTCTAAAAAAGTAATCCTTATGAATATATATGGTCCTAATTTTGATAATCCATTATTCTTCAAGAAAATATTTAACAATATCCCTATATCCACTCAACATAATCTAATAATTGGAGGTGATTTTAATTGTACCTTAGATAATTATTTAGATAGATCATCAACGAAAAGGAAAACCACTTCTAAGTCAAGTACATTTATAAATTATGTTATTAATGCAGCAAACATTAAGGATGTCTGGAGAACAGATAACCCATCTGGTCGAGAATATTCATTCTTTTCACCTGTATTTGGACTACTCGAGGATAGACTATTTTTTAATAGATTCAAAACTAATCCCATTTACATATGACTCAAAATATCATAATATTATTATCTCGGATCACGCTCCATTAACATTTAAGATAAAATTAAAAGATATAATTATTAAAACCTCTAACTGGAGACTCAACCCCCAAATATTAAAGGATAGGGCTTGTTATGATTACTTGGTAAAACAGATTAAAATATTTTTTGAAACTAATGACAAACCTGGAATTTCACCATCATTGTTCTGGGATACATTTAAAGCATTTATGCGTGGTGCGATAATATCAGCACACACATACTTTAATAAGGAAAATCAAAAGACTTAACAAAAGTTGGAAAATGAAATAAAACAATTAGATATTGAAAATGCAATATCCCCTTCTAAGGGATTAAGTAATAAAATTGCATCATTAAAATACAAGCTAAATAAAATATACTCAAATCAGATTATTAAACTTTTTCAACAGACTAAACAAGTACACTTTGAATTTGGAGATAAACCACAAAAATTACTGGCACGACAGCTTAGAAAATTAGATGAGGAGAAAATGATACATAAAATTAGATCTGATCAAGGAGAAATATTGACTTTACCAAAAGATATCAATGATACATTTTTACAATACTATCAAAATCTTTACTTATCTAAACTAGCAGGACAATCAGATGGAATGGAAACATTCCTACAAGAATGTCATATTAATAGTTTAGATCAGGAAGGTAGAGACTTGTTAAACGCTGATATATCAGTAAAAGATATTGAAGAATCAATTGGAGCATTAAATAATGGAAAAGCCGCAGGCCCTGATGGCTTCAGTGTTGAATTTTATAAGAAGTTTCATGATCTGATCTCTCCACGCTTACATACAATATATAAATATAGGAATTAATGTATCTAAATCGTATAACTGTCTATTTAAATATAATTACCCTCAATTATTAAATAAACTAAAAATATATATTTTATATTGGAAAACACTACCTATATCAATGATCGGTAGAATAAATGCTATAAAAATGATTTTTTTACAACAATTGTTATATTTATTTCAAGCAATCCCTTTATATCTCCCTCAAATGTTTTTTTAAAAATATAGATACTTTGGTTAATAGTTTTATTTGGGACTATAAAAACCATCGAATAAGTAAAAAACATCTATGTAAATCTAAAATAAATGGTGGACTAGCACTACCAAATTTCCTATATTATTTCTGGGCAGTTCGGATTAAGAATATGAATTTTTGGTTGGTAAATTTCGATCATGAACCAAGCTGGCTAAAGATGGAAAAGGAAGACTGTTTGCCTTTTGATGTAGGTTCGATTCTTTTTGCACCAAGGGAAGTACAAAAAAAAAATGTATGGTGACAACCCTATAATTCATAGCAATAGACGTATTTGGAAACAAATAGTTAAGACCCGACATATGGATAATTTGTCACTTTGTTTGCCAATTATGAATAATCCTTTGTTTAAGCCCTCTGTATTGGACAAGGGGTTTAAACACTGGAATGATTTAGGAACTAAAAGGATAGAACACCTTTACAAGGAAGGAAAATTTATTTCATTTCAAGAGTTACAGGATATCTATGGATTGCAGTCAAATAACATATTTAGGTATTTACAAATTAGAAACTATATTAAGTCAAATACGCAAGACTATAAAAATAGAAAACCAGGATTATTAGATGAATTGTTTAATAAACACCCAAATACAAAAAAAATTAATAGTGTATATATATAATACTATTTTGGATAAGGAAATCCCAACTTTGGAAATATATCGACAAACATGGGAAAATGAAATGGGTTTATCTATAATGAAGGAAACTTGGGAAGAAAGCCTACAATGTATACATCGTTGCTCATTAAATGCTAGACATATATTGATACAATTTAAGGTATTACACAGATTACATTATTCAAAAATGAAATTAAATAGAATTTATTCTAACATTTCTCCTATTTGTGATAAATGTCAAAACTTGGAAGCTAATTTAACACATAGTTTTGTAACATATATAAAACTTCATTATTATTGGACAGAAATCTTTAGAGTTATCTCTGAAGTCCTTAAAATTAAACTAGACCCAGATCCAAAATTAATAATATTAGGAGTTCCGGATTCAAATCTAATATTAACAGTAAACCAAAGAAATTTCTTGGATTACTGTTTGATAATAGGGAAAAAATTAATATTGAAATTTTGGAAGGGAACATGATCCCCCACAATTAAAATGTGGACAGTGGAAATGTTGGAGACGTTGCATTTGGAAAGAATCAGATTTGTCCTAATGGACAAATACGAACTCTTTGAACAGATATGGTCTCCATATACAGAATATTTGAAGGGGTAGCTGTTCTTGGCATCACAACTCAATGGGTACCCGGCAGGATTAGATGAAAATAACTCTCTGTTTTTCTTTTTGATTTGTATACATGTCTCCATTGATATCGCTATTTGAAATTGTGTTATTCACTATTAAGATGTATACTATAATCTCTCTTTTTTATATATAATACTTTATTTTAATTAAATACATATAACTAGAATATATACATTTTTTTTCTCCTCTCTTTTCTCTTTCTCTTTCTTTATAATCAAAATTATTATTTAATCACTATTCTTATTGATTAAAATCTATTCTTTTCTTCTTCTACTTTAAAAAAAAATAGTTTATAAGAACTATTCGTAACATTCGTATACTTATTGAAATAAGTTGGTTGTGTATTTGAAAAGTTGTTATACCGTTGTTATGATGGATTCCTTTTAATAAAAATATTATTACAAAAATAAAGTCAACCAGTGTGAGAATAAATAAAAGCAAAGTTTAAAAAAATGACATTCATTGAGTGGAATGGCTTGGAAATTGCTACAGGAAAGATTGGAAGAGACGACTACCTTCGCTATTGTTAAGATGTATTGGATAAGGATTTGAAGAGCCGTCATCATCTGAAAGAAAATGTATCAAGGAATGGAAAATGGAATTAACCAAGATAGACCATTTTATGCCAGTATTGAGGCACGGACTGAACACCCTGTTTTGGTGCTATAAATTGCTAAAATTCTCTAATTCTTTGAACTGTTCTTCTTTGTACTCAACTCTGCTAGATCTGTAATTTATGATTTATAAATTCGCATTGTATAATTTTACCAGGAGGAATGCAAATTAATCTGAATGAATAATGACCAACTTTACTAAAAACTAATTACTGACTGCCTGAAAAATGTACATGCTTATAAAATACCTTTCTTGAACAGATAAAGAATCCAATGAGCCTTCAACACCTCAGGATGACAAAATCCCTCAACACCACATCAAAGCAGAGGCTGCTGTTCCCAGTTGCTCTTTGCCTTTGCCAGTTACAGGAAAAACATTGGAATAGCCCAATCAAAGGCAGCAAGATAGCGCAGCGGTAGAGTCGCTGCCCTATAGAGACCCGGATTCGATCCTGATTACGGGTGCTGTCTGCACAGAGTTTGTACATTCTCCCCGCGACCTGCGTGGGTTTTCTCTGGATGCTCCGGTTTCCTCCTACACTCCAAAGGTGTACAGGATTGTAGGCTAATTGGCTTGGTATAATTGTAAATTGTCCCTGTTGTGTGTAGGATAGTGTTAGTATGTGGGGATCACTGGCCGGCGTGGGCCAATGAGCCTGTTTCCACGTTGTATCTTCAAAACTAAACGACACAAAGCCTTCATTTCACATCAAGCACCAGTGATGCTCTGGATTAATGAACCACAAGGTCATTGCAATGAAGGGATGGAAAGGTGTGCAGTAGAATCTGGGAGGAGTTGATGGGAATGTGGGAAGAATTAAAAAAAAATAGGAATTAGGTGTAAATGGGTGTTTGATCATGGGTGAACCAATGGACCTGTGTCCTTGCTGATTCCACAATTCTACAATTTGTTTCATTCAAGTTCACTTGTAAGATCCATTCCAGGTATAAACTGGTGAACAGCACTACTTCACACTAATTAAAAATTACACTTTGTAAGTGTTAGATATGAACTTGTTTGTTGAGATCAGTGGAGATCCAACAAATGGTGAAAGTATTTCTATTCACTGATGATGCAGTACATTTATCTGAGGCACCACGTCTACACAGTACATTGATTGCCGAAGACAGGAGGGTCATTGTAACAAGGGGGGAAAACTGCATGTACATTGTAAAGATATTTATGCAGACAGTTGGTTTCCCAGCACAGTCTAGAAACAAAGCATGCACACGTTACAAGTAATGTGAAAACAGTAACAGGCAAGATAATGCTGGATAGCTAAATCCATTTTGATTTGCTCATTCCATTTTGGGGAACATCTAAGTCCATGCATATCATAAATGATAAACTTCTTGATTGGCCGTTGTTTTTTAATCTAAAATGAGGTTTGAAGAAAACAAGTGAGGTCCAAAGCTGAATCCAAGAAAACGTCTTTCAGAAATACTGGAATTTCTCCATAGCAAGCACTTTAGGCATTGCATACCCCTCAATGGTGGGATCATGCAAGTGCAGCTTTAGATTTCAGCTTCTTCACCTCTGTAACAACAAGTTGAAAAATGCTTTTGGAAGAGTTTTTTAAGTGGAATTAGTAATATAACTTGAACATGTGCCCAGACTCATCTAACTGTGCATATGCTGTCCATGGTGGAAGGATGGCATAAGTGACACAAATTTTACACAATTACCAATCTGTGCATTTACAGTCAAATATGGATGCAGCTTTTACGCATGAAGACACTGAGTTTCAAACTCCACTGTATATATTTATTCCAAATATTTAATACTCTTCTCCATCCAAAATCCTGCATTGAACTCTTCGATGCATCAGCAGCAACAAAACTGTACTGCACCGTTAAAGAATAATCTGGGGACATGGAGCATAGAGGAACTCATCCTTCTGAATCCCATTCATTCACCAGATATCTACTTAATGTTTACAATGCTCAGTTGTTAATAACCATGTATCACTTTATAGTTACTCGCATAAGAGCTTTCTATGATTCCTAAAACAGGATGCTCAGTTCATTTTAGTGTTTGCAGAGCGAACCCTATTTCATGAGATGTTCAAATACCTAAACATTACTCAATGATTTTGTTAAGGTCAATGTGAAGTACGCTTCGAATATTTTTTCCCATTGGAAATATTCAAATCTAGCCGTAGAAACAAGGAACTGCAAATGCTGGTTTATTTTTAAAAAAAGACAAACTGCTGGAGTAATTCAGTGGGTAGAGTAACATCCCTGGAGAACATGGATAGGGGACATTTCGGGTCGGAAGCCTTCTTCAGAAGTAGCTAGCTATATCTTGTTTTAATGCGAGGTAGCACAGAAATACATTTGTATTTTCATTTGAGTTAACAAATCCAAATTTGTTGCCCATTTAAACTCACAAATGGTGGGCGGGTTGGTTTTCCAGCTCAAATGCCTGACTCCTGTTGCCAGTGAATGTAGATATTTAAATGAAGGGGATGAACTGACTAACTGACAGCCGATCAGAGAAAATAATGTATATTTAAGCGCAGTTATGGTTTGGTCCGATTCAACAGGAAATGATATCCCCAACCAATGTCTAATTGGTTAACCACACGATAGTGTGCAAGTAAAATGGTTTCAAAGACCTTTTTCTGTGCAAAAGGTTTCAAGCAATTGTCAGTGGCCCCCTCTTAAATTACAGTACAACATTTTCTTTTTAACTGCTTCAAAAACAATATCAGGGAAGAATAGCAATCCTTTTTTTTCTGCTGCTTTGCTCCTTTTATAAGCAGCAAAGTTTTACTACGTAGTCTGTGGCAATAGTGCAGCCCAACCTTGAAGTTCCTTGATCCTCCTCCTGAACCCAAGCCAAACTCAGAATTGAAACCAAATGTGTGTCTTGGCTGCAGCACAGATGTGAGTTTCAAATTGGAGCAGGGCCTACTGAGCGACTCTTGGGAGCTTCATACAAGAGAGAAGGAAATCCAGATACTGCGAATGAAATCCAGATGTTGTTTTCTCTCTCTCTCTCTCTCTCTTTTATTTCCCTTTGTGTGCAGCCTCGTTCCACATCCCCAGCTGCTGCAGATAAGAAAATCTCTTCTTTCCTTCTAATTGTCCAAATCAAGCATTGAAGACGTTGCTTAAAACTGTAAGGAAAGTTGTATTGTGACGGGTTTTCTAGCTCAACAGATTTTATCTGTGATCTTGGTGGCAATTCAACCATCTTTGAAAGAAGCATTTTGCACTTTTGGAAATGTTTGGATAGACATAATTTAGCTGCAATGACAGTGTGAAGATGGGTGAAATATGTTTTTATTCCGCGCACAATTAAGAAACAATGTTCATTTTTAAATCGCCTTTCAGATTCCATTATATAATTTGATTTCTTCCATTTTCTCTTAATTTCATTTGCCACCACTAAGTTTCTCATACCTGTTTCCAAAGCAAATTGCTTTTCAAATTTAATCTATGACAACCAAACAACAGCATTTGATTCAGTCAAAATAATGTGAGTCAAAAGTCAAAAGCTTGGATTCATTTCCCCTGAAGGCCCCCTATTTGGGCTAGCTGTCTGGAATGGAATTGTTTCATTTAAATCATGGTCAAACTCTTCCCTCAGTCAGAATTCCTCCCCCTCTCAGCCTTCCATTCAGTGGGATTGATCATTACCCAGGCAAGAAGATAAAACAGAATGTAAACTTGTCCACAGCGCTGATAGTGAAAATCCATAAAAAGAGCTGCTTTCTGCAGTCTTCCAACAGCATAAACATCACTTTCAACACGGAAATAAACAAACAAAACTTAGGGTTTCTTCCCCCCCCCCTTCATTTACGTATGATTAGCGTGTTCTTTGAGCGTGGGCCACCTATCAGGTATGCTTTTGCCAAATTATACAGCTTGCCTGGTAGAATTGCCTTGGCATAGCTGGCTCAGGTAGAATAACTTACTTTGAGGCAGGGCAGCAGCGTACGTACATATCCGTGCTTGGCACTGTGTATTTTTAAAGCTAGTTGCGAAGAGGCTGTGAGTGGGGCTGCGGTCAACTCTGCAACACTCCGACAAGTTTATTTTTTTAAAACCACACCTCCACGTGGAGCCCAGTAAATGAACCTTACCTCCTTGGAGAATTATGTAGTTAGTGCCACGGAGGAGGTGTATGAGCAAATATGTGTTTGTAATGCTGATTGCTGCAGAGTAGTCACTGCCTTCACTGTGGTATGTCAGATTGATCTGCATGTAATCTGCACCCCACTTGACATCAGAGGTTAAGTGATTCATGGTCATCTCTGTTTATCCCCAAAAAAATTAATTAGATAGGCTGCAATGCAGTGTGGCGAATGACTGATAAAAAGATAAGACTGTTCGATTAACTTTTTGTAATTTTGTCGGTGCCAGAAACGTGACGACTCTTGTGTTCTGCCTAGGTGAGGTCTGCTGTATGATTTGACCAGGTTGTATGCAAAACAAAGCATTTCACTGTATCTAGGTTGGTACATGTGACCATAAAGTATCATTGAACGGAATAATTGGAAGACAGTTCAGGTGAAAGGTGCAAGTAGAGTGACGGAAGGAAATTGCCGCCTCTGCCGCGTGGTCATTGATTTTTTTTTTAAAAAGAGTGCGGTTTCCATACCCTCATGAACATTCTTCCTGGAGAGAAAGGGATATTTTAGTTATAGCCTCAAGATCTGCGATCATTCCAAAGCAAAATAGAAAGCTGCAGCAACAGGATGTGGATGAAAGTCATGGGTGAACTCTTGAGGGAAATTGCAGGATGCAGTTACTGAGCCGTTTCTGCAATATTATTTCCATGTGTCTCGCTAGGTGTCAGGAGGAGAGGAGCTAAAGCAGAGTTTGAGGTTTAGTTTTAGAGATACAGCGCGGAAACAGGCCCTTCGGCCCACCGAGTCCGTGCCAACCAGCAATCCCTGCGCACTAACACTATCTTACACACACTAAGGACAATTTACATTTATACCAAGCCAATTAGCCTACAAACACGTACCTTTGGAGTGTGGGAGGAAACCGGTAATCCCAGGGAAAACCCATGCTGGTCATGGGGAGAAGGTACAAACTGCATACAGACGGCACCCGCAGTCAGGATCGAACCCAGGTCTCTGGTGCTGTAAGGCAGCAACCCTATCTCAGAGCCACCGATTGTAAAAGATGATATTTGCATTGGAGAAATTGCAGAGTTGTGGTGTTAGCCCAGTCCGCCACACAGACTCAAGCCCCCTCCAGTGACTCCATATACACTGCACGATGCCTTGGAAAAGCAGTCAACATATTCAAATCCTTGTCCCACCCTAATCATTTCTTCATTACCCTGCACCTGTCAGGCAGAAAATACAAAGGTTTGGGCTTGACTTGATTATATTTATGCATAGTTCCCGCTGACACAGGAACAGTTTCTTCCCCTCTATTATCAGCCTTCGGAACGATCCTACCATAAGCTAGGGTACTATCTGATTCACCTCTTCTCCACTTGTGAACATTGGACTTTATCTGTGGAACTGGTGCGCCACACTGCTGAGAACTATATTCTGCACTCTGCATCTTCCCCTTTGCTCTACCTATTGTACCTGAGTTCGACTTGATTGTTTTTATGTAAAGTATTTTCTGATCTGAATGGATAGCTTACAAAACAAAGCTTTTCACTTTATCACACATGATAAATGATTTATCACACATGATAAACAATAAACCTAAACACTAAGCTGAAACTGTTTTATCACCTGGAAAATGACTGGTGGAATACTTCAGATGTTGTATATGTGGGGATTAGAAGGGACGTTTGCAGGACCCTCACACCTTGCACTTGTTCAGCATGTATATTGCCAGATGAGGTAGTTGTGGCAGGTACAATAACATCATTTAAGAGATACAGTTGCATGGACAGATGAAGTTTAGAGGGATATGGGTTAAACATGGGCAAATGGGATTATCTTAGATGGGACATTTTGGTCGGCAAGGGCGAGTTGGGCTGAAGGTCCTGGTTCCATGCTGTATGACTCTCTGACTCTGACTATTTATCTGATCGTTGCTGTATTTTGATGAAAGGTGAGAGAATCAACTTAACCACTGCACCATGTTACAAAGGAGGTGAAATGTAATTAACCAGTAATGGGGTTCCACAGAGACTGCTCCCCCCGTAACTCCCTGGTCAATTCATCCCTTCCCACCCAAACCACCCTCTCCCTTGGTACTTTCCCTTGCAACCACAGGAAATGCTACACACGTCGCTTTACCTTCCCCCTCGATTCCATCCAACGACCCAAGCAGTCTATCCAGATGAAGCAGGGGTGCACCTGCACCTCCTCCAACCTCATCTAATGCATCCGCTGCTCTAGGTGTCAATTGCTCTACATTGGTGAGACCAAGCGCAGGCTTGGTGATCGCTTTGCCCAACCCCTCCGCACAGTTCGCATTAACCAACCCAATCTCCCGGTGGCTCAGCACTTCAACTCCCCCTCCCATTCTGTATCCAACCTTTCTGTCCTGGGCCTCCTGCATGGCCAGAGTGAGTCCCACCACAAATTGGAGGAGCGGCACCTCATATTTCGCTTGGGTAGTTTACACCCCAGTGGTATGAACATTGACTTCTCCAATTTCAGATAGTCCTTGCTTTCTCCCTCCTTCCCCTCCCCTTCCCAGCACTCCCACAGTCCACTGTCTCCACCTCTTCCTTCTTCCCGCCCCCCCCCCCCCAGCCCCCACATCAGTCTGAAGAAGGGTCTCGACCCAAAAGTCACCTATTCCTTCGCTCCATAGATGCTGCCTCACCTGCTGAGTTTCTCCAGCATTTTTGTCAACCAGCAATGGGGAATAATTTAGTTGAAGGGACAAGTACTGTTAACTGTAGCCACGAGTGTGATCCCAAAGTTTGTAATGCCAGCCTGGTGCTATTATTAAGGGCATGTCACAGAGTCATACAGCAACTCAACTCAACCATGCCAGCCGAGATGCCCCATCTAAGTTTGTCATATTTCCCCACATGTGACTCGTATCCGTGTAAACCATTCCTATCCATGTATCAGTCCAAATGTCTTTTAAATGTTGTTCTCGTACTGCCTCAACTACCTGCTCTAGCATCTCATTCCATATACTCACCACCCTCTGTGTGAAATGTTGCCCCTCATTCCTATTCAATCTTTCCCCTGTCACCTTAAAGCTATGCCCTTGCTTCCCCTACCCAGTTCTTGCTTCCCCACCCAAGGACAAAAGACTGCATTCCCCCTATCTATTCCTCTCATGATTTGTAGCACGCCTATAAGATAATCCCTCAGCCCCCTGCTGTCCAAGATGCCCCTTCTACCCGAGTCTGACCTGCCCACCTTTGGTTCATGTCCCTCTAAACCTTTCCTATCCACGTTGTTATAGTACCTGCATCAACTACCTCTTCTGGCAGCTTGTTCTATTTACCCACCACCCTCTGTGTGAAAACGTTTTCCCTCGGGTCCCAATTAAATCTTTCCCCTCTCACCTTGAACTTCTGTCTTCTGGTTCTTGATTCCCCTACTCTGAGTGAAAGATTTTATTCCCCTCACGATGTTACACACTTCTTCTATAAGATCACCCCTCAACCTCCCTTGGCCCAAGGAGGTTGAGGGGAGATCTTGCCTGCCAAAGTCCTTGCCTACCCATTCTCTCCATACAGCTCAGCCCCCCTCGAATCCTGGCAATTTCTTCTCTTTCCAATTTAATAGAATCTTTCCTTCAGCACGATGATCAAAACTGAACACACTACTCCAAGTTTAAGATAAAAATGCTGGAGAAACTCAGCGGGTGAGGCAGCATCTATGAAGCGAAGGAAATAGGCAACTTTTCGGGTCGAGACCCTTCTTCAGACTCTCCAAGTGGTGACACAAGGAACTGTGGATGTTGGAATCGTGAGCAAAACACAAAGTGCTGGATCTGGTCATAGGTTCACATGGCAACCACTGACATAGATAGGACAAATGAGGATCACAAATTACTCTTAACCCTCATCCTAATTGGCATAGGGTAAACAAAGTCAGAAAGCTGAATGCATGGCTCATAGACTGATGTGAGAAAAATGGATTTTGGGATATCAGTGATGCATAAAACAAGAATACAAACATCATGCGAACTTTAATCAAACCAAATTAGCAGAAATAAATCTATATTAGGAGTGGAATGGATCATGTGCAGGCAGATGGGGTTAGTTTATCTTGGCATTATGTTCGATACAGTCATTATGGGCACTGTACTTGTAATTGTCAATGTTCTACATCAGCTAAGTTGTGGAAACAAAAAACTCCAATAATCCCCTCTCCAATTGTTTAGAAACCCAATGGTTTGGCATTGTCATGTCGGCAGCACACTGCGCAGAACCACTGATTCTGGGGGAGGGTGGGGGGGGGGGGCTGGGGGGGGGGGGGGGGCTGGGGGGGGGGCTGGGGGTTAGGGGGGGGCGGAGGGGGGGGGCTTGGAGCAGGAAGTGAGGGAAACAGGATAAAGCATGGCAGGTGATAGATGGACACAGGCAGATGGATTGTTACCTAAGTGGCATTAATGTCACTTGTCACTTTCTTACCCATGGCTGGATGTTGCCTTGGCTTTGCTACATGCAGGCAAGGATTGCTTCACTTTCGCAGCTGTGAATGGAAGTGAACATTATACGGTCATCAGCCAGAATGCTCACTGCTGATCATTTGATGGAAGAGAGGTCATAGATGAAATACCTGAAGATAGTTAGGTCCAAACGTTGAGTTGAGGAACTCCTGCTGCGATATCCCAGAGTTGGAATGATTGACCTCCATCAACCGTCTTCTTTGGTGCAAGTTATGACTCTGGCCACTGGAGCATTTTCCCCTCAATGCCCATTGGCTTCAGTACTACTAGAGTTCCTTGATGTCACACTTGGTCCAATGCTACCTTAACACCATGGACAATCACTCTCATCCCATCTCTGGAAACCATGATTGGACTAAGGCTGTGATGAGATCTGGACTGAAGTAGTCCTGGTGGAATCATTAGACATAAGTAACTGCAGATGCTGGAATCTTGAGTAAACTGAAATTTGCTGGTGAATATTATTGATGAGGAGGTTATTAGTGAGTGAATACCAATTGAGAGCACTGTTGATGACACCATTCATCACTTTGCTGTGGACTGTATAGACAGTTTAATTAGCTAGATTGAGCTGAACCTTTTCATGCCTCTAGTTTCCCTCTCCTCTGACTCTCAGTCTGAAGAAGGGTCTCGACCCGAAATGCCACCTATTTCAATCAATCAATCAATCAGTTTTATTCGTCACATTGCACATAAAGTACAAGTGAAATGAATTGGCCAGTAGGGGTACAATGAATAAAGAACACACAAAAACACAATAAAAACTTAACACAAACATCCACCACAGCATTCAGCACTTTGGTGGAAGGCACAAAATTTGGCCAGTCCCCCTCCATTTTCCCCCGTGGTCGGGACCTCAACCCTTCCGCAGCTGCCGCCACTGTGGGCATCCAGATGTGTAGACAAGGTAAAGTCCCTATAAAGTCCAGGTAAGTCCTGAATCGGTGCTTCCTTACCGGAGACCGCGGCTTCAGGTTGGTGTAGGCCGCAGGCCGGCGGTCGAAGATCTAAAGTCCCCGCCGCGCTGCAGCCGGAAGCACCGCAGACCGTAGGGCCGCCGGTCGGAGCTCCTCTCCAGGGGTCCCCGGTGAGGGACCCCGCTCCTGATGTTAAGTCCCCGCCGCGCCCGCGGTAGAAGTAGGCCGTGGACCGGCCGTCGGAGCTCTTCTCCTCCTGGGTCCCCAACGAGGGATCCCAGGCCCAGGACGCTGCGCCGGCTGGAGCTCCGCAGACCGCGGCTTCAGACTGCCGCGGGCCAGGGAATGGATCGCTCCCCTCCGGCGAGGGCTCACCCGCTCCACGACGAGCGTCCACGCTGCGCCCGCAGCTGAAGCCCTGGGCGCGTCACCGGGAAAGGCCGCACCGATCCTCGATGTTGGGCCACAGGGGAGGCGACATGGAAAAAGTCACCTCTGCGTGGAGGAGGCGACCAAAACGGTTTCCCCCTTACCCCACCACACTATCCCCCACGCAAGACACACAGAGAGACACCAAAAACACACATTAGGACACACTAAAAAAAAATCTCCAGAGGTGCTGCCTGGCCCACTGAGTTACTCCAGCATTTTGTGTCTATCTTTGATATATCTGTCTTTTTTGTGAATATGACAAGCAGTCAGAAAGGGAGATGGTGTGTTGGCCTTTATTACAGGGTAATTAAAGTATGAGGGTAGAGGCATTTCATTCCAATTATCGATAGTCCAGTGAAATCACATCTGGAATAATGTGTGCAGGTTTAATAAAACATTAAAGGGCTTGACAGGGTTATTGAGTGATGATATTTCTCCTGCTTTTGGTTTACAGTTTCAGAGTAAGATACAGTATATGTTATTCATGACAGAGATTAAAATAGATTCCTGCAGACAAAGTTCTGTGAATCTTGGTCATTCTCTACTCAAGAGGCCTTTTCAGAGAATATTGTTTTTAGCCGCTGTATATATTCAGGAAATACATTGGTAGAATCAAGCGATGGATAGTTTGGACAGGAAGGCAGTGCTGAGGCAAAATATTGGCAATAATCTAATAAACTGTGGATTAGGTACAAAGGATCAAGTGTCTTACTTTTGCTTCATATCCTAATATTCATGAGCAAAACATTTGATTCAACTCGGTTTTGTGAATTTTACTCTAGACTACAGATACAGTTAAAACAGCAATGAGTGATGTGCAAGTGAACTAAAACATTGTCTGTTGTTTCAGGTGGGTCAAATTGACAAAGCAATTGTAAACTTCAATAGTTTACATTTTCAAACCATCAATACTGTGATTAATATCTTCGCCAAATGACAATAGTCATGATCAGGTTACAGACAATATCCTTATTTCTCAATCTGAGCAATGTAACAGATTGGATGTTTACCGAGTAAAACGTCACCTATCCATGTTCTCCAGAGTTACTGCCTGACTAGCTAATATACTCCAGCACTCTGTGAAACGTCACCTATCCATGTTCTTCAGAGTTACTGCCTGACTCGCTGAGTTACTCCAGCACTTTTGTGTCCTTTTACTTTTGTAAACCAGCATATGCAGTTCCTTGTTTCTATGTTTTTTCTGGTTTGTTGCAAGATGGCACTGTAGTATGGCGATTTTGGACTTTGTACCCATACACTGGACTGGATTATGTGCTGGACTTTATCTTGCACTAAACATTATTCCCTTCATCATATATCTATACACTGCGGATGGCTCGATTGTAATCATCTATTGCCTATCAGCTGACCGGTTAGCACGCGACAAAAACTTTTCACTGTACCTTGGTAGAGGAGACAATAAACTAAACTAAACTCCGTCATTACGATGCAATCGCCCCACTGTTTAAAATCTCTTCTCCTCTACCCCAGACGTACGTAAGGGTTACGTTCTGTGAACCCTTACTTAAGTCCGATCTAATGAAAGTCAGAATCACTCTCCCCATGCTCGACCCAAAATAATTAGCTGAGAGGATTAACTGTCTCAGTGGCATCCGGCTGCATCTAGGGCACTTTCTGCAGCACACGGCCTTCTGGGTAAGCACCACCGCCATTGCCAGCTTGTTTACCATGTAAACTCGAGCGATCATAGATTTGGAAAGAAGGGTCTTGACCCGAAATGTCACCCATTCCTTCTCTCCAGAGATGCTGAGTTACTCCAGCTTTATGTGTCTATCTTTGGAAATTACAAGCTGCCTTGATTGTACTGGGGACTGAGAACAGAATTGTTTACATCAGTGCGAGTTTATGTAAGTCACCTATTGCTAAGTCAGGAAGTGTCTGTACTCTACCATTTTTTCTCTGTGCTATATCTGTTATATTTGTGCATAGCTTGATTCAATTTATGATTTGACTGGATAGCAGCCCAAGTCTTTGACTGTATCTCGATACACAGGACAATAATAAATTAATACCAATAGGAATCATACCACCCTGAGGGAGTTCCGGGACCGCTGGGCTCCGCAGGGTGTTGAATGTATCCTCAATAAGGATTGTAACATAGTTGTACAGTAGTTTATTATGGACATATGTTTGTATTGTATTATGGTGGTGGGTTCTGGCTTGTTTTATTGTAGTGTAAATATTATTTTTTTAATAATTGAATACATTTTTTGATAAAAAATAAAAAAATTAAAAATAATAGAAATAAATAAATAAAATAGGAATCAAACGTAGTTATGTGAGGAAACAGCTGAGTAAGTGGAAATAATGTGTAAAATGTTCATATGTTCATTAGTCATATGGCCCATCTGCTCCGGCATTCAATCATGGCTGATCTATCTTTCCCTCTCAACCCCATTCTCCTGGCTTCTCCCCATTACCCCATACAAGTGGCAATGACATGCTCATCCTGACTTTGTCCTGCTTTCATCATACAAAAGCTGAAAATCAATGAGGGAAAAGGGAAAAGGGGAAAATTTACTGAGGATGGAACAGTTTATTAAAGGCCAGTGGAGATTTGCTGAGGGAGAATGCAAAGGTATCGTGTGCCTAGAACTCCCACTGAGTCCTGGCCCTAGTTATGAGAAGGAAGCCAAGACTTGCACACTTTGCTGAAGGAATTCAGCAGTGGAGTTCGGAGTTGCACAGCAGGCCTGCATTTATCAGATTTATTTATTTAAATGGCTGCTTGACCCTGATCCTAACCCTCTGCTCAACTGCACAAATATTGCTCACACCGTAGTTAAATATGTTTAAATGAATTCAAAAGTGCTGTCTTAAGTGCTTGGACACTGTTGCTCTGAAGCAGATTGGTAAACACAGTGTTGAACCAAACTGATCCTTTGATAATTGGTCCTTTGAGGGTGACACTGTGGCACACAGTAGAGTTGCTGCCTTACAGCGCCAGAGCCACGGGTTCGATTCTGACTACGGGTGCTTTCTGTACAGATTATGCATGTGCGACTGACTGCATGGGTTTTCTCCGGATGCTCTGGTTTCCTCCCACACTCCAAAGACGTACAGGTTTGTAGGTTAATTGCCGTTGGTAAAATTGTGAATTGTTGCTAGTGTGTAAGATTGTGCTGGTGTGCTGGGGTGATCGCTGGTCGGCACGGACTCGGAGGGCCAAACGGCCTGTTTCCGCACGGTATCTCAGTATCTCTAAAGACTCTAAAGTCCAAACCCAGCAGTTTTTAAGGGATGGTATAATAGATGCTATCGCAGAATGTTTGCAGCATCTGCACTTGGAAGTGGAGGGGTGGCTGCAGGAGGCAATAGAACAATGGTGTAGGAAGGAACTGCAGATGCTGGTTTAAACCGAAAATAGACACCAAAAGCCGGAGTAACTCAGCGGGACAGGCAGCGTCTGTGGAGAGAAGGAATGGGTGACGTTTCGGGTCGAGACCTTTCTTCAGACTGAGGTCGTGCTTGTGGAGGCCCTACAGCAACTGGATGAATGAGCAGATCGAAAAGTCTTACTTAACCATAAAGTCTTACTCTTATAATTGTGTATGATTGTACAGAGGCCAATTCACCTGCAGGTCTTCGTGATGCGGGAAGAAACTAGAGCACCCGGAGGAAACCCATGTAGTCACAGGGAAAACACTCAAAAGACTCAGTTCTTATATCTCTGAGAGCCGTCATCATCATTTATCAATAATGAGAATACTTAATGTTTTTTGTTTATTTCTTTAATAAGATGTCTCCTCATTTTGCGTGGGTCAGGCTTTCTGCATGAACCACCAATATAAACTGAGGATTTGTATATTTGATAAAGGCACTTTTTTTTTGTAGCTGGTCTTTGCCTATTGCTGTTTGCCTTGAGTCCACTCTGTCAGTAAATAAGGCTACTTTCAATGTTCAGACACAAGGTCATGAACATAGAAACAAGGAACTGCTGATGCAAGTTTACAAAATGATACACAGAGTGCTGGAATAGTTTAGCAGGTCAGACAACATCTCAGGAAAACATGGAAAGGCAACCTTTTCAGGTCAGGACTCTTCAATAGACTGATGGTAGGAGGTGGAGGGGGGGGAGGGGAGGAGGGGAAGAGAAGCAGGACAAGACAAAGCCTGGCAAGGAATAGGGCGACACAGGGCAGGAGGATTATTTGATAAGCAGATGATTGGCAAAGGCCAGCGATGAAATGACAGAAGGTATGAGACAAAAGGATCAAAGAGTCGCAAATTGTGAAGGTAGAGGAAGGAATGTAGGTGGAAGGGGAGGGGGGGGAGAAATATTTGCAAGCCAGGATGGGGCACATGGGAGAAGGAGGTGGGAGGTAGTGTATGGAGTGAGAGGGGAGAGGGAAGGGGTTTGTAGTTACCCAAAATCGGAGAATTTAATGTTCACACTGATGTTGGTTTGTAAACTACCCAAGCAGAATATGAGGTGTTCTTCCTCCAGTTTGTGTGTGGCCTCACTCTGACAATGGAGAAGGCCCAGGACAGCAAAGTCATCGTAGAAATGGAAAGAGGTGTTAAGAACCAGATTGGTAGCATAGTGGTTAAATGACTGTTCCTATAGCTGAAGACTTCGACCATTGATTCATGGGGAAGTGTTCTAATTTAACAAAACACAAAGTGCTGGAGGAACTCAGAGGGTCAGGCAGCACGTGTGGAGGGAATGGATGGATGACATTTCAGGTCAAATTGATGGAAAAGGGGGAGAAAACTTGGAAAAAGAGGTGGGTTTGGGGCGAGGTCTGGCAGATTGCAGGTGGATACAGGTGTAACAGATGGGTGGAATAAGTGACAAAGGCTAGAGATGAAAAAGAGACAAAAGGTGTCAACAAAGGAAAGAAGAGGAGGAATGAAATGTAAGTTGCTGCCTGACCCATTGAACACCACCAGCTTTTAGTTTTGCAGTCAAAATTCCAGCTCCAGCTGTTTCCTGTGTGTTCAAAGTTTGTCAGTGGCTGCTGGGAATTTTAAATTCATGTGAGTTCAAATTAAGGCTGGAAAGATACAAAAGCAAAGCTTCAGATGAATTTATTCCACATTTCTATGATCAACCATTGTCAGCTGGAGGTGTGTTTGTAATTTACAATTCTTTCGTAACAATACCAATGCCAAATGTCAAAATAGATAAAATCACGTGACAACAATCTTTCAGTTGATGAAGATGCAATGAAATTTACAGCTTGTGTTTCAGCTTGCGGTAGAATCGTTTGTGCAAATGGATAACTTTCAGTTAATAATATTATAAAGAAAATCTTGTAACAAGAGCTTAAGTCCCGTTGAATTGAAATTAATTGAACTGAATTGTTTAAAAAACCATCTTAAACAATTCAATGGGTCTTAAGCTCTTGTAACAAGATTTTCTTTATACTATCCTGATGGAGCCTGGACCAGACCCACCTGTGTACTGGAGAGTTACAGGTTATTTGGAATGGCCAATAAACTCAATTGTGCCATGAATAGACAAATCACAAAAAACACATCAAAGTGTGGTTGGTGGTTGTTAATATCCCAAGCTCTTCCTTCTGAATGAATTGCCACATTGTAGTGTGACCATTGAACAGAACAGTCCAGCGCAGGAGCAGGCCCTTAGGCTCACAATGTCAAAGTCGAACATGATGCCAAGATCAACTAATCTCATCTGTCTGCAGGTGATTCATTGTCCCTCCATTCCCAGCATATCCATGTACCCATCTAAAAGCTTCTTAAACATGACCATTGCATCTCCCTCCACTCTTCTGTCATGTGTCTTTTAGACCTGCAGCTCCGTTGAGGCGAGCCAGGCCAATGTGTCATCGTCCAGGTCAATCAGACCTCGTTCACCATTCGGTGGCCGGTATTTGGGGCAACTGGTAACTATGTGCTCCACTGTCTGTGTTGGGTCCCCACACTCGCAGGAGGTGCTGTCCACGAGTTCCCACCTCTTCATCGCTACTCGATAGCGTCCGATGCCTGTCCTCAAGCGGTTGAGGGTTGTTCACTACTTTCGGGGCAGGTCCTGGCCAGGGACGTCCATGGGGTCATTGATGTACTGGTGTAGCTGACTTCCACTGGTCTCTCCATCTCGTCTTGACCCAGGCGGCCTTAGAAGTGTCAGCCGGTGTTGTGCAGAGCAGCTCTTGGGCTTGCGTGGCAAAGGGCGCCGTGACTTGAGGCGCACTCGTCGTGGTGTCTCCGTGACGATCTGATGGAGGAGGTGGGATTCACTGGTCTGTGCCTTTCGAGAGAGGGCCAGCGTGGCTGCTCCTCGTCTGATGTTGGCTGGGGCGATGCCAGCGAGGACGGGCAGTTGGTCTACTGGGGTGGCTCGTAGGCATCCGGAGAAAGTCCGCAGGGCGCTCCATCACCGCCCCCGACAGTGCTTTCCATGCACTCGCCGCTCTCTGTGTACAAATGTTGCTCAACACATCTCCTTTAAACTTTGCCCCTATCATCTTAAAGTTATGGCCTCTCGGCGTCCTTCATCGCCATGTGTTATTTGACCTCTGGTTCAAACAGTCGCCCTTCACGTAAACATGCACTATGCAAACAGAGGGGACGACCACTCTGATCCGTGTCCTCTCTGGGTAGCAGATGGCCACGAACACCTTCTAGCAACAATGACTGGATTAGAATCTGTCGAGCAGTCATTTTCCCAAATCCTTAAAGGGATTGCAGGAAGAGCGAGACTGTACGTGCATAACCATTACCACCAACACCAATACGACTGCAAACACACCTAGCAGCCCTTCATCTCCCCATACCTCCAACACCCTCCCCATCTTTCACGAGAATTAAAGTACACAGCTGAAAGGTATATTTATTTAACCCATGTATTTATGAATAGAGGGGTGGAATCTCAAAATGAGACCCTAAACCTTTATGAAACTCTGCACCCTACTGGAGTATTGGGCAGACACTAGTCAACAGTTCTGTAGAGAATAGTCAGCTAGCTGTGGAGTGCACACTGGGATATTGGCATCCATCAGACCTCAGCAAAGATGAATGGAAGTTCCAGCAGCAATAAAACTTTATTTTATTCAGGTAGGTTTTGAAGATGGTATCTGGGTATTGATAATTGCCTTGTTTACCAACATAAAGTTGACCTCATGTTCCAAGCCTGCACGTACTGTAACATTGAGTCCAGGATGGTTACAATTCTTACGGAGCTGAGAGGCTGATTACACTTGCTGTCTTGCTCATCTGTTTTACACTGGACAGTCGTTTAAGTAGGGTCGCAGCACTTCATTCCAAAGGCACGTGGTTTGAATTATTTGCCACATTTTGATTAATATTGATGGGGTGGCACAGTACTGCACCAGAGACCCAGCGCTGTCTGTGTGGAGTTTGCACATTCTCCCGGTGAGCACATTGGTTTCCTTCGGGTGTTCCAGTTTCTTCACTCATACAAAAGATGTGTGTTGGCTATTGTAAATTGCCACTAGTGTGTAAGGAATGCGTGCAAAAGTGCATAACAACTCGTGTGAATGGGTGATCGATGTTTGTATGGACTTGGCAAGCTGAAGGGCTGCTTCCAAGCTGTATCTCTCATTTCAATCAATTATTAGCTTACATTAATACTTAAGCTGATTTAAAATAAGTTATTTTTATACTTTTACAATAATTGATGTTTTCTTGTATTATGTAGATGCATTTCTACTATTTCTAAATTTCATGCATTATTGGAGACATTTAAAGACAATGGAAAAGACCTCCAGAAGGTGAACTGTGCAAAGACCATCAATGTGTTGTGTTTGCTTGTCTGAGACACTACACAGACCATGGACTACTCTGCTCTATGCAGGGATCATGTTAGCAAGGCTGATGATTTGGGAAGTCACCTGTCCTCCTCAAACAGGAGGCCAACACGAGAAGGACACTAAGTGCTACAGTAACACTGTGGGACAGACAGCATATCTGGAGAAAATGAGACATGGGCCTGGTCAAGGACAAATGGCTCACTGTGCCCATTTCTAGGCATTACACTTTAAAATACATTAAAGGCCTTGAGAAGTAATTTGATTTAAAAAAATAATAAATAAAGGTTTTAGTTAAATCTGAAATTGGTAATGGGAATTTGTGTGACTCTCTATGACTCTACTTTGTAAATGGAGGCCACCCACCCATCCATTGCACACAGTTGGACACCTCTCTGCACATCAAGACTCCGTGCTCTAGTACTTCAGATGCACAAATAACTTGTAAGGAATATCACATATTCCCTGTGACTCGCAGCAAGTCCCCAGGTTTTCACCTAGTGCACAAAAACAGCGACAAGTGATCCGATTTCAAAGTAGTTGGCTCAGTTTCTATCTCTGCAAATTGATTTCATTCTTGTGTGGACTCTCAACTGGTAATCTTCAAGTATATCCATAACACTAACTGGGGTAACTCCACTCTTAAATACAAATTATTTTAATGACTAATTGAATGGCTTATTTAAGTATCGTCCAACAAAATATGTAAATGCAAATCTCCAGCTGAAACACCTTCACTGTGAATTTATTCTGCATGTCCATGATAAACAACTGTCCGCCAGACTTGACTATTTAATTTGCAATTCCCCCGTATCTCTATGGCCATCAGTGTTCTCTCCAAATTTGCCAAAATAAATAGTATCTAATCCTAGCAGCTTTTTAGATGATGAGATTACAATGGAATTTATAATGTCTGTTTTAAGTTGCATTATAGCAGTTTGTGAAGAGGGATAGTTTTCTGTTAATAATATTAAAATACTTGTTAATACTTTTGCAAACGTAGCTCCAGTTCCTTCAGAAAATAACATTGCTTCAGATCTCCTGCTGATCAGTGGGCTGCCCAAGCTCAGTATCGGAGTGGAAATACATCTTCTGTGGCCATAGAGGCTGCCTAAGAAAGAAGTGCTATTTTTGAGTGGATGATCCCGAACCCTTCATTTTCCTTTCTGAACGTCCGTAAACCTGCTCCTGAAAGTCAAGTTCCAAGGTGTCAATTTTAGGCACAATTTGTCGCGGTCCCACAATATTGATGCTATGACCAGGAAAGCACACCAGCACCTCTATCTATTCCAGAAGACCAAGGACATGTCTCTATTGCCTCTTTTATAGATGCACCATAGAAAGCATCCTATCCAGATGCATCACAACTTGGTAAATAACTGCTCTGCCCAAGGCTGCGAGAAATTGCAGAGAGCCATGGACGTAAGCCAACCCATCACACAATCACACCTGCCTCAGGAGAGCGGCCAACTTATTCAAAGACCATTCACACCTTGTTCATTCTCTCTTCTCCCCTCTAATGTCAGGCAAAAGAAAAGTTTGAAAGCATGTACGACCAATTTCAAGTACAGCTTTTTCCCCACTGACCCCAGAAAGGACCTCTCATTTGTTAGATATATTCTAAATCCATCGCATTGCAGATCTTGTGGTGTTTGTTGCTATCTGCACTGTCTCTGTACCTGTAACACTACATTCTGCACTCTGTTCATTTTCTCTTTTAAACTACTTGATGCCTAGACAGCACGCAAAGCAACATTTTTTCACCCTATCTTGGTACATAGCAATAATAAACCAATACCAATAATCTATCTTCATAATTCATTCCTTGAAATAATTCCAGTTTTCTGAAAAAAAGATATTGACAGTTTAGTTTGATAAAACACATGTCCTCTCTGTTATGTCTCAAAGACCCAGGAGCATTTTTACATTGTTAAAAACCTAAGCATGAGAGCAGCACTTTTGCAATTTACATTGTGAAATAAATGTCTGATGCAGGACCATGATGGGCACTGATCAGGTTTTCTTGCTCTTCGCTTCTGTTTATACCCCGGAGTAGAACTGCAACGTCCCAGAAAGGAAGCACATGAAGCCAAGCTAAACCATCTCCACTGGGTCCCATGACTTCTCTCTTCCTTCTATCCAAACCCCATTTCAATGGCAGTTTGATTGCATCTGTTTGGGTGAGGGAGCAAGTTCATCTCAAAACCAGAGAGACACAAGTTTAAGAGACACAAGTTTGGGCAGCATGGTGGCGCAGATGGTAGAGTTGTTGCCTTATGGTGCCAGAGGTCCCGGTTCGATCCTGACTATAGGTGCTCTCTGTGCGGAGTTTCTACATTTTCCCTGTGTCCATGTGGGTTTTCTCCAGATGTCCCGGTTTCATCCCACATTCCAAAGACATGCAGGTTTGTAGGTTAATTGGCCTCTGCAAATTGTCCCGAGTGTGTAGCTTAGATCGAGTATTCGGGTGATCTTGGTTGGCATGTACCAGGTGGGCCAAACTGCCTGATTTCATGCTGTATCTCAAACTAAAGTAAATTAATGCAGGGGTTGGAGGCCCCAGAAGGAATTAGTTACAAAACCATGTTAAACACTTTTCATCTACATTGCAAATATTTCCTCCATTAACATCACAACCCCAAAACCGCCCATTATTGCCATATCCCTCCACTCTTCCATTATATCTCTGCCTTGGTTGTGGCTCACAATTCTACCTCATTAGTTCCCAATCTTATCACTCCAATTCCTCGTCACGCTTCCTCTTTACCCGAACGGTCAATTTTGAAAATCTATTTACATTGTAAAAATATGTTATCGCAATCAAGACAAAGATAAAATCTAGAACCACTGGCCAAATATTGGAGATAAATTTATTGGAATATAAGCTTTAATTAGTCTTGTTGAGGTGTGCAGTCTAGAGGTGCACTGCCTCTTCACAGACCCCCTTCACCATTTGAAATGGATTCCATCAATGAAGTGTTCAAATGCCGAAGATGTATTTTAAATTCGAACAGGAATGTCACCAATACACACTAAGTGAGTTGAGAAGTAAAGTAACTTTGCAGCGTACGGATCAGTGAACCTGTTGCATAATTGTTTTCATACAAGGCCAGCTTTGTAAAGTTAATGATGAGGCATGAAAAAAATTACCGTTAATTTCTTACAGTTATCCAATGCAATGAAAGTCTAAAGGTAACATGAGATCTTATGGCAACAGTGGTGGAATGGTTATGCTGCTGTTCATATTCTTGCCTGACTGGTTTAAGGATGATAGAAGTCCCTCAGCATGAAGAATTAACCCTATTGCTCTCACCAAACCTTCTTAGCAGTGTTCCTGAGCCTCCTGTTGCTGCCCACTTTAATTCTCCATCCCACTCCCATTCTGACCTCTACCTCAATGGCCGGATATAATGAGGCCATATAATGATACCAATGCTATCTCCTCCTCTGCCTGGGCACTTCTGGAATCCACAACTTCAAGTAACTCACTTCCTGTCCAGTTCTGCTGGAGATGGTGCATCCGTAATGTTGGCTCAGTGGTTCTCTCTGCATTAACACAACCTGTGCTGTTGTGTATCCTTACAGCTTTACATTGCTTTGCCATTCCCGTGTTCTGTGTCCTCATGCTCCTCTGCTTTCATTTTGATACTTACATGTTCGTTTGTTCTTTCTCACTCGATAACTCTCTCGCTCCCTCGCTCTCTCGCTCTCTCGCTCTCTCGCTCTCTCTCTCTCTCTCTCTCTCTCTCTCTCGCTCTCTCTGATTTCCTTCATTAACATCAACCAGAGGGGTTCTATGGCTGATCATAAAGACAATGCTGGCATCACCCTCCCAGACCCCGAGTCCTATCCATCCAATTCTCACCCTCTCACCCCACTTAAAATTAACTTTTATTTTTCCTTTTCGAATTCTGACCAAGTGTCTTTGCCCTGCAACATTAATTCAGTTCCTCTTTTTGATGCTGCCTCCCCTGCAGAATTGTTTGTATACTTTTCATATTTTATTTCAGATTTCTTGCAGCTGCAGTGTGTTTTTGCTTCAACTAAATTTCTGCCTTTATTACCACATGGTCAGCGTGCATCTCAGCATTTCAGATTTCAAACATGTTTTTGATTTTCGTTAGTGGGCATTACTGCCCTAATAATTCAGCAGACTATAGATCTAGTGATACATGTTCAGGTCACATCGCAACTGTCAGAAAACTTAAATTCTGCTGATCCACTTATCTGGAAATAAGAAGCTAGTCTCACCAACGTGATTTTGACTCTTGCAGATTTTCAAAATGTTCTTCAGCGAAAAAATATTGCTATCCTTGCCTGGAAATTCTAGTAGGAAAATTCCAGCAGGACATTTATCATTAAACCGGTGTCTCAGTATTATTAACCCTGTTCCTCTCACTCCAGAGGAACAGGGTTAATAATACTGAGACACTGGTTTGATCCTGACCGCGGGTGTCGTCCCGGGGTGGCAGAGTGGCGCAGCGGTTGAGTTGCTGTTTTACAGCGCTAGAGGCCCGGCTTCCATCCTGTGCGGAGTTTGTACGTTCTCCCTGTGATCGTGTGGGTTTGCTCCGGGTGCTCTGGTTTCCTTCCTCACCCCAAGAACATGCAGGTTTGTAGCTTAATTGGCCTCTGTAAATTACCCCTAGTGTGAAGGGAGTGGATGCAGAAGTGGGATAACATAGAACTAGTGTGAATGGGTGATCGATGGTCAGCACGGACTCAGTGGGCCTGAGGGCCTGTTTCAGCGCTGGACCCTTCGATCAATCAATGCAGACTATAGACAATGCAGACATTATGGCCAGAATGTTACGGCAAATCCATAGTTTAAAGATTAACCACCTCCTCTCACCCTAGCCTCCCACAATGGGTTTGCAAGTTGTGCAAAATTGCATTGATTCCTTATCAAGAGGCACTGTAAAAACATCTCCATCTCAGGAAGTACACCAGTTCAAATTGCTGCCTCACCACTGCCTCCTCATGGACAAGTCCAGTTGACCATCTAATGCTGGTCATGTCAGCAACACCACATCCCATGAGAGAAAAAATAAAACGGATGGTTATTGCAATTTGTGTATTGTTTGTACCCCAGCACATCTAGAATAACATAGAACTGTACAGCACAGCAACAGGCTCTTCAGTCCACAATGTCCATGCTGAATATGGTGCTGGGTAAACTACTCTCCTCTGCCTGCACATGATCCACATACCTCCATTCCCTGCATATCCATTATTGCATCTGCCTCCCCCACCATCCCTGGCAGCATGTTCCAGGCACCCACCGCTCCCTGTATAGAACAACCTGCCCCGCACATCTCCTTTAAATTTTGCCCTTAAAAAGGTGGCACAGTGGTAGAGCTGCTGCCTTACAGCGCCAGAGTCCCAGGTTCGATCCTGACCCTGGGTGCTGCCTGTGTGGAGTTTGCACATTCTCCCTCTGACCGCATGGGACTCCTCCGGGTGATCTGGTTTCCTCCCACATTCCAAAGATGTGCTAGTTTGTTGGTTAATTGGCTTCTGTAAATTATCCCTAGAGCGTGGGTTAGAACTAGTATAGGGGTGGTCGGCACAGACTCAGAGGGCTGAATGGCTGGTGTCCAGGCAGCATCTCTAACCTAAACTAAACTTAAAGCTATGACCTTTTTATAGAAACCTGTGAAAGAAGTCAACAAGAAAAGGGGCAGCACGGTGGCACAGCTGTAGACTTGCAGCACCAGAGACCCGGGTTCGATCCTGACCACGGGTGCTGCCTGTATGGAGTTTGCACGTTCTCCCTGTGACCTGCGTGGGTTTTCTTTGGGTGCTCCGGTTTCCTCCCACACTCCAAAGACGTACAGGTTTGTGGGTTAATTGGCTTTGGTAAAATTGTAAATTATCCCTGGTGTGTGTAGGATAGCGCTAGTGTGCAGGGATTGCTGGTCAGCATGGACTCGATGGGCAGAAGGGTCTGGTCATGCGCTGTATCTCAAACTAAACTAAACTGTGAGAGAATTACAGCAATGCTGCTGTTCATAGAGCAGGGGATTGAGGGGGTTAATCTCAACGCCACGAATGCAAATACTTGCTGTGGAATTCCGTGACACATCTGTAATCACATTTTCTGAGCTGTAAATCACAGTTCCCATCAAACGTCTGCTACAGCTGAAGCCCCCCAAAAAATTAAAGAACCATTCCTAAGCTTTTCAGTTCCGCAGAAATATTTTATCTCACTCTCAGTTTAAGTGTTTTATTCGTCAAGAGCAAAGGGGAATAAAGTCTCCCCAAATAGCCTCCTGGGTCCGATGTAGATTGTTTCTGAGCCTGCAAGGAGAGTTTTGCCAAGTTTCCTGATCTCATATTACAAACATCATGAAAGTTCAAAAGGGATCCTATAGGGGATTTTTTTTCAACTTTTACTAAGGTTTCCCTAAAGGCGCCTCTGATCCCATTGGATGACTCCCTGCAGAAATTCCTGGCTCTGGCATTTAAAGAAACTATTATGAACAACAAATAAAAGTAATTGTAAAACTACACTAACCAACCTCTGCTTTAAAAAAGCTGCTGAACCTTCAGCGATCTTGGTCATCACCAACCATAACCTATCATATTACATGTTAGGTATATACTTGTTTCATACACAAGCAGACTCACAAAAGTACAGCGCAGGCCATTCAGCCCAGCATGTTACCTCTGGATCTTTTGAAGAACACTCAGTCACTTTCAGTATCCTGTTCATTCCCCAAATCCTGTATCCCTCCCTTGCTTTTGGAAGCAATTTTCCATTTCTCTTTGAAGGATACGATTGAATCTGTACCCAGCTACTTGGTAACGTGTGGGACAGACAGCATCTCTGGAGAGAAGGAATGGGTGAAGTTTTGGGTCTAGACCCTTTTTCAGTCTGAGAGTCAGGGCAGACGGCACTAGAGGTATGCAAGGGTAAGGTGAGAAAACATCAGATCAATCAAAGCAGACAATGCTCAAGGAAATGTAGAATGGTTTATTTCTTGATCATCATCTGCTTTGATCTGTTGTTTACACACCTACCCTTCTATATCTTTAGTCTCCCTCTCCCCTGACTCTCAGTCTGAAGAAGGTTCTCGAGCCAAAATGTCACCCATTCCTTCACACCAGAGATGTTGCCTGCCCCACTGAGTTACTCCAGCATTTCATGTCTATCTTTGGTGTAAACCAGCATTTGCAGTTCCTTCCTACACATAGTTAGTAAGCTTGGAACTAGTAATCAATGTTAGAACAAGTTATCAAATGATCACTGCCATTTACCAGATACATACAATGGAAATTAGTTACCGATTTTTTGCTGAAGAGATTTAACTACCCATACAGTTAAACCAAGTCATAGCTATACAGTGTGGAAACAGGCCCTTCAGCCCAACTTGCCCATACTGACCAATATTTCACATCTACATTAGTCCCACCTGCCTGCATTTGGCCCATATTCCTCTAAACCTGAAGAAGGATCGTGACCAGAATGTTCTGGGTTGAAAAATGTCACTATCCATTTTCCCCAGAGATATGGAAACAGCTCCTTCGGCCCAACTTGCCCATGTCGAACAAGATGTTCCTTCAACACTCTTCCCACCAGCCTACATTTGACCCATATATCGCTAAACCTTTCCTATCTATGTACCTGTCCAAATCTCATTTACATTTTGTTATAGTACCATACACAAAACCATTTGTATATCCAGAGAATGATTATCATAAAAATAATGCAAGCTTTATTCAAAAGGCATATAGGGACCAGATTTCGGAAGCTGGCCCCTTCAAGTTTCTTGTCACGTGCATGAGTATTGTGAAGTACAAAGCAGATCTTGCTTACAGCAGCTTCACAGGCACCCAAGAAAACAAATTCTATATAAATTTTACGTGAATTAACTTAAACATTGAAAAAGGAACAACTGTATAAAATAAATAAGACATTTGTGCCAAAACATAATTAGAAAAGAAAAAGTCCATAGAAGTGCAAGAGGTGGACTGTGGTATTTTGGTGATAGGAGTAGGGTTATGTAACCCTGTATGCAACGAGTCTGAAGAAGGGTTTTGATCTGAATCGTCTCCAGTTCCTTTTCTCCAGAGATGCTGCCTAACCCGCTAACTCTAGCATTTTATGTCTATCCTAGGGTTATGTAGATTGATTCAAGAACCTGTTAGCTGTAGGAACATAACCGTTCCTGGTGGTGTAGGGCTTCAGGCTTCTGTGCCTCCTCACTGATGGTGACAGTGAGAAGAGGGCATGGCTGTGATGGTGGGGATCCTTGATGATAGATGCCGCTTACTTGGAGCAATGCCTCAAGCAGATGCTGATAATGTGCCGGTATCATCCTTAATCTAAAACAAGATAATATCACAGTGAAATTCAATGAAACCTTCTCAATAGTGATTCCCACCTTCAAGGTGGAGGCATACATCTCAGATGATGTACTGCGTGAGACAGAAGCAATTAACTTGCAATGTGTAGACAGAAAGCACCAAGTGGCAATGGGTAGGACGTGGCCGGAACCATAGGATTAAATACAACTTTGTAATTAATTCCAGCTTTTCAAACTCTACAGATCTACAACTTGCTCCTATGTTTGTATTGGGTGAATCTCTCCTTTATCTCTCAACTTTTTTTTAGACCTTTCCAAAACCCATTAAATGCTTAACTTACAAATAATAATTTCATGAATTAGAAGAGAATCAAGGTCCTGATGGCATGGGTAAATCTAGTCTAACTGAAGCAAATTTTATGATCAAATGAACACTCATAAAAGGTTACGACAAAGCTATACTAAAATTGTTTCCCAAGAACTGTAAAATAAAATAAAATAATGACCCGAAACGGCGCCTATCTCCTTCGTTCCTTAGATGCTGCTGCACCCGCTGAGTTTCTCCAGCCTTTTGTGTACCCTCAATTAAATATGCTCTGTGCCTTTAAGAATTTTATTGTACGTGGAACTTCTTTGAAGGCTATTCCAGATTGTGAGCGGAAAATGTTGGTAACTTTAAACTAGATGGTTTTGAATCTGCAAATGGGCCCATTCCTATTTAGTACGGCCATACTTTCTTACTGCGAGGGCTGGGGAAAAGGTATTGTTTTAAAATGGGATCAATTGGAAGTGTTAATGACAGTGCAGTAATTGAGTGGGACTCAGTATTTTGTAGAAGGATTCTGAAGAAACAGTTGAAAGTAGAAACCTCTGCCTGTCTTAGTGTTTATCCTCATTTATGCTGTCAGATTCAAGTTACCTCAGGATTCAGTCATAGGAACGGCCTTTAACACTTTGTGGAAAGTGCATAACAATGGAGTAACATTTAGTGCAAGGTAAAGCCAGCAAATTCTGATCAAGGTAGATAAAAATGCTGGAGAAACTCAGCGGGTGAGGCAGCATCTATGGAGCGAAGGAAATAGGCAACGTTTCAGTCTGAAGAAGGGTTTCGGCCCGAAACGTTGCCTATTTCCTTCGCTCCATAGATGCTGCCTTAACTGCTGAGTTTCTCCAGCATTTTTGTCTACCTTCGATTTTCCAGCATTTGCATTTCCTTCTTAAACACAAAGTCTGATCAAGGATAATTCAAGGGTCACCAAAGTGGTAGATAGTAGTTCAGTACCTCAACCAGAGAATGGTACTGAACTACTACCTACCTCTTTGGTGACCCTCGGACTATCCTTGATCGAGCTTTGTTGGCTTTACCCTGCACTAATCATTATTCCCTTATCACGTATCTATACACTGAAACTAGCTTGATGGTAATCATGTATTGTCTTTCTGCTGACTGGAGAGCACGCAACAAAAGCTTTTCACTTCACCTCAGTACACGCGACAATACACTAAACTGAATTGAAAGTACCACGCAAATTATTGACCTTTTATTTTTTTGTACTTTGGACCACTGGACCATTTCCAGATTCACTGACAGTCTGTACATGAGTTGGGACCAGGGAAGCAATGAAGATTATAGAATCTGAGGAGGGAAGTGGATAGATGACATTCTAGGTTGAAGAAGGGCCCCGACCCGAAACGTCGTCTGTCCATTTCCCTCCACAGTTGCTGCCTGACCTGCTGAGTTCTTACAGCACTATTTTGATCAATATTTCAGCATCTGGAGTTCCTTGTGTCTCCAGGAGTTTACATTTAAGGAACTCCATATTACGTGGGCGAAATGTGCGTGTGCCTCTAATGTCTATTTTAGGTGATTATTGGGAGCCTGTATCTCTGCTCAACCCCTTCACCCCTTTCCACCTCAGGAGGCTTCAGTATATGGCTACAGTAAAGAGTGTACACAGAAGAGGGGAAAGCAGGGGCAAAGTGTGAGTATGGGCATGTGTGCACACGATTTAACATTGAGGTATGCACATGTGTCAGCTGCGAAGAGCAGCAGATCTGAATTCCTGCACACATCCCTTCCCTGGTATGGTTTTGCTCACAGCCACACAGACTGATAGGTTTCAGTGAAGCAGCTTTGAAATTGCCACGTCAAACAGAGTCTCTGAGAACGAGGATCCAGCCCAGCATCTGTGTCAATTCAAGTTCACATTTCTGGTGGAAAATGGAATCTGCCAGATTCTCCTTATTCCAATTTTCTTTTTTTTTTTTTAAATAAAGTGTATCTGATGGCACACAATATCCCCCAGCAGAAGGGGAGCCTGAGATCAGGTTTCAGCAAACAACCCAGCATAATGGCTGCTAACAAGTTGTCCAACATCACCACCCCTCATTATTCCCTAATTAGAATTTGCATGCTAGTGCTTTCAACTACATGCACGGCCACATCCTGAGAATATTCACCGTTCTACAATCCCACATAATTGCATCGTAAACACGGGGTCTGACACCAAAACCCTGAGGTACTCTCTCAGTACACAGAGCTTCACTTCTGACCGAGCTTAGTGGACACAGTACTGGTTAAATGATGGCTTGCAGGGAAACAAATAAAGCTAAGAAGTTTGTTTGCCATCACCTTGCTAAGCTGTGTTACATCTCAACCATTGAGGATAACAAAACAAACCGAACAAGACACATAGAGAGAGTATAAAAGAGCCCAGAAGCTTCCAAACATTTAGGACTGGAAATTATATTATTTTAGCATGATGATTTCACATCCTCTGTGACAGAATCTAACCTGGACGCCAATCTCCAGTCTCATTCTCCAACTGCAGAGCATCCTTTGGCAGCTTCTACCACAGGGGGTCACGAACACATCACACATATATGTGGAAGCACACTGTTGGGTTGCTAATGAGAGTGCAACTCATGATTGCCATCATTATGTGAAAGTGTAGCTTTACCAGCGGTACGAGCCTTGACTTTACCAGCAGGTTAGTTTAGTTTAGTTGAGAGATACAGAGTGGAAACAGGCCCTTTGGCCCACCTAGCTTTGCACCAACCAACCATCACTGGCACTAGTTCTATCCCACACACAAGGGATAATTTACAGAAACCAATTAACCTGCATGTCATCAGAATGTGGTGGGAAAACGGAGCACCCGGAGAAAACCTACGCAGTCACAGGGAGAAAGTACAGACAGCACCCATAGTTAGGATGGAATCAGAGCCTCTGGCGCTGTAAGACAGCAACTCTACTGCAGAGCCACTGTGCTGCCCCAGGTTAGTGGTCTGTGTTAGTTAAGTCATTGAGCTCTTTATTGCTGGGGACGCAGCCCACCAGTATTTCTGGCCCAATTGCCCATCTCTAAGGGCACAATGTCCCGTGACTGTCACAAGGGCGCGCGAGACAATTCCCACTTTAGGTAGGTATGTTACAAAAGTTACCTTGAGCAGCGCTGCAGTTCTGCCGCTCCCCGTAACTTTGGCGCCTTTCAGAGGGGGGGCGTGTTTAAAATGCCGTTTTTCCACAGACCGGGCAAATCGATCCATGTTAGAGGATTTCGTAGCTGAAGAGAAATCACTCCGACATTTCATTCATGAAGGTATTTTTAAATTACGCTGGATTATTTATTAGCTAGAGTAATTTAAAAATCATCTTCTAAAGCCGCGAGCGCCAACAACGGGAAGGATTTTGCATAGGGGAGAAAATAAAGTACACAGTTTATTTTTACATTAAAACTTGGTTTTTAGGTAGCCTTTAATCACAATATCATGTTGCGAAATGGGGACAAAAAAAATGTATGAACCGGCAGTGTTTTTCCTGCCGACTTCACCGCAAACCGCAAATTTCCAATCCATCGCGTTCCACTAAAACCCACTCGCAAGCTGATTTAAATGGCCATTAATTTACGGGAATTAAACACTAAATTCCTTCCATTTGGCCAATGAATTCATGAAAATGAGATTTAAAAATCATGTTATATTGTGAATTATTGTGTGAATGTTATTTGGATACTTAGGCAATTTAAAAAAAGTTTATCTTTTCTTAAGAAATGGATAGATGTTTAGATCTAGTAATTTAATTTTGTAATTAGCTACAATTAGGTAACTAAGTAATTATATGCTTTAATTTCAGGTCATCCAAGTAATATTGTTTCATATTTGTTTCAGAATGCTTCAATCTATAATAACTGAAATTTTCATTCAGTTCTCTTAATTTTTAAGAAAGTTATAGGATTTTGACTGTCCTAGGTCACAGCTTTTGTGTTAAGTCAATGGAAAGGCAATGGGGAACAAGATGCTAATTTTCGAGTATGAAAATGGCCATAACATTTTTAATACTGAAGATATGAAAGTAGGTGTCAAATTAAACTTATTTTTATGCTTTATCTGATGGGATAAATTGCAGACTTAATTTTTTTAATCTCCAAATTTTGTAACATTGCTACTTTAGGAGCTCCCACTATGACAAGATTTCACAGGTTTATCAGTCTGAAGAAGAGTCCCGAACCAAAACATCACCTAACCACGTTCTCCAGAGATGCTGCCTGACCCCACTGAGTTACTCCAGCACTTTGAGTCTTTTTTTCCTCACAAATGACTTTGTTTCTTTCATAACTTTGCTTCCAACAGGCAGTCTGTGCCCAAGTATCCAGAGAAGACCAGAGATTTCTCATAATAACAATGCATTGCATGCCACGTCCTTTAGAAAACGTCACCTCCACTGTCTACAGCCAACAGTGCAATTTGAAGAGAATTTCTACACGGGTTTTTTTTTTGGAAAAGCCTGACCCCTGCTGGAGACTCGAAGGTTACACAAAAGCTGGAGAAACTCAGCGGGTGCAGCAGCATCTAAGGAGCGAAGGAGATAGGCGACGTTTCGGGTCGAGACCCTTCTTCAGACTGGTCAGGGATCAGGGAAACGAGAGATATAGACGGTGATGTGGAGAGATAAGGAACAATGAGTGAAAGATATGCAAAAAAGTATCGGTGATAAAGGGAACAAGCCATTGTAAGCTGTTTGTGGTGTGAAAATGAGAAGCTGGTGCGACTGGGGTGGGGGAGGGAGATAGAGATAGAGGGAATGAGACTACCTGGTTGTACAGTGGGATTTTGCTGTTCGTTGCATGTCCTCTCCAGCATGCGGCAGGATTCATTTTCTGAGATAGCCCCATAGCCACACATGCAATTTACAGAATTTATAAACTGAGAGTAATGCTTCTCAAAACAGAAAAAAACTAATGATAAGAAGAAAGAATTGCAGATATACCTTTGCCCTTCAGCACCATAGAGTAATCAGAGTCATACAACAGGCCCCTTGACCCAACTCATCCAAATCAACCAAGATGCCCCATCTAAGCTAGTCATACTTTGCCTGTGTTTGGCCCATGTCTCTCTAAAATGTTCCTGCCCAAGTATCCTTTAAATGCTGTTATAGTACCTGCCTGAACTACCCCCTCTGGCAGCTCTTTGCATATACCCACTACCCTCTGAGTGAAAATGTTAACTCTCAGATTCCTGTTAAGTTTTTCCCCTCTCACCTTGAATCAATGTCCTCTGGTTCTTGATTTCCCGACTCTGGGCAAGAGACTCCCCAATCTATTCCTCTCATGATTTTGCACATATTTGTGCATTCACCTTAACGTTTCTCCATATGATTTTATACACCTTTACCCCTCAGTCTCCTGCATTCCAAAGAATAAAATCCCTAGCCCTGTAGTTGAGGCCCTCAAGTCCTGGCAACATCCCTGTAAATTTTCTCTGTACTCTTTCTCTGTACATAATAACATTCTTCATCTGGCAGTGTGTCCAAAGCTGAACACAACAGTCTAAATGTGGCCCCATCAGCCTTTTGTACATCTGTAACATTACGTCACAACTTCTACAGTATATACAATATCAGACTTATGATGGGTCAATATCTCAAAAATGTTCTTGCCCACCTTATCTACCTATGATGCCACCTTCAAGGAACTATGCACCTGTACTCCTAGTTCATTCTACTCTACAGCTCTCATCAGAGCCCCACCATTCACTGTGAACGTCCTGCCCTAATTTGACTTCCCAAACTGCAACATCTCACACTTAAGTCCATTAGCAATTCCTTAGCTCACTTACCCAACTGATCAATATCCTGCTCTAATTTTCGATAACCATCTTCACATGCCTACGTTACCACCTATTTTAGTGAGCTCCACAAACTTACTAATCCTGCCTTGGACATTCTCATCCTAATCATTGATATAAACCACAAACAGCAATGGTCCCAGCATCGATCCCTGAGGCACACCACACGTCACAGACCTCCAGTCCGAAAAATACCCCTCTACCATCATCCTCCACTTCCTTCCATGAAACCAATCCTCCATTTAGTCGGCTAGGTCTCCTTGAATCCCATGCGAGCTAACCTTCCATACAAAGTACATATAGATAATGGCCACGGCCTTGCCTTCATCAACCTGCTTGGTTGCATCTTCAAAAAACTCAATAAAATTTGTAAGACATGATCTCCAATGTACAAAACTATGTTGACTATCAAACATGGTTGAGCGACAAAAAAACCTGCTGGAGGGACCCATCAAGTCAAGCAGCATCAGTGGGGGGAGTGGGGTAAAGAACAGCCGTAGGTTCGGATCATTTAACTTTCTCTTATGTAAAGAGAACCTCCACTAGCCTGTTACAATGAGGCTGGTCAATGGTACAGTTATACTGAGGCACTAGGAATCAATGATCTTTGGTTCATTGGGAACATCGCACCATTCCCTCCACATTCTGAAAAAATTATAACATTTTTCCAACTATTAAAGAACAAAATGCTGTGTGTTGTTTCTATCAGTTTCTACTACCAACTTAGAGTTTGAAGGGATGGCACAGTGGTGCAGCTGGTAGAGCACCAGAAACCCAGGTTCAATCCTGACCTCAGGTGCTGTCTGTGTGGAGTTTGCACGTTCTTCCAGTGACCACGTAGGTTTCCTCCAGATGATCCGGTTTCCTCTCCCACGTCCCAAAGAAATGCGGTTAAAGGCCTCTGTAAATTGCCCCTAATGTGTAGGGAATGGATGCAAAAGTGGGGTAACATAGGGCAAGTCTGAATGGATGATCAACGGCCGGCGTGGATTCAGTGGGCTAAAAGGCCTGGTTCCTTCAATCAATTAATCAGGATGGCAATATAAGTCATTTTCTATGAACCACTGGAGCCTTAAATGGATATTACCATTCTGACCTCTGTTTTAGAAACTATATAATAATCCATTCTGGTCCTATATAAATACAATTCGGAAAGTATAAATATTGCTCTATTTACAATATCGCTCTAATATATTAACTATTGCTCTTAACATTGGGCAGATTAAACCTATTTTGGGACTTTTAAATGTCACTTTGTAAATGCCCAAGGTTTTGTCTTTTTTCATCAAAGCTAGATTGTGGATTGAGGTCAGGGGCAAAAATGTATAGGCTTTCTAAACCAATCTGGCTGGAGGATTCAGAGACAGTTTGTACAACTGTGTTTTCACTCAAGCAGTTTGTTTTCCCTCTGCACAGTACAGGTGGTCCAAATATCACAGGCATCCAATCCCTAACAGACTGCAGTGAGTGAGGGTGTACATGTGTCTAACCCTTTGACCGTTTAGAAAGAGAATACAGCAGGTCATGGTAGTGGTGGGAGGTGTTGGCCAAAGGGGGGGGGGGGGGGAGGGAGAGGGGGAGGGGGAGGGAAGACAGAGAACCTTCCTTTCCTTGCCAGCACAGATGCATTGTGAGCCATTGTCAGAGACTATTCACTACCGAAAGACTAGGGAGTCAAGAGTGTTTAATTGTTATATGTGTCAACATGAAGGTGACAACCTCTACCTAACTGCATCATTCTGCAACCTAAGTATGTACAGTAGTTTAGTTTAGTCCCTGCCGACCTGCCGATCGTGTGTTCACACTAGTTTTAAACTTATCCCATTTCGTCATCCACTCCACTTTTTGGCACAAGTCCAAGCCGACTACCTGTCACCCGTTCACACTAGTCCTGTGTTATGCCACACTTGCACATGAGAGGCGATTCGCAGAGGCCAATTAACCTACAAACCCGCATATCTTTAGAATGTGGGAGGAAATCGAAGCACACTGCGGAATCCCATGTGATCACACAGAGAACCTGCAAACTCCACTCAGATAGCACGGGAGGATCGAACACAGGTCTCTAGTGCTGTGAGGCAGCAGCTCTACCAGCTGCCCGAGATGTGCGAAGGAATTACTACCCTCTGATATACCGTGGAATCAAAACCGATCTCTCCAAAATGAGAAGGAGAACAGCATTGTGAGCCAAATCGTTCAGAGACACAAAGGGTTTAATTGGAAATATTTTCCATTTCCCTTTCTCTTGCCAAATGTGGTCACAAAACTTTGAAGAAAATAAACTCAACTTCAATTCACGCCATGTAACACTTTCAGTTTCTTACAAGGGTGGCTTTGTGTTCCACTGAGTAGCATTGCCATTCATAAATCACCTTAAGGATCCGTTAGATATTTATGGTTTATGGTAACCAAGTTTTAAAAAGGGTGCGGTCACACATTACTGTGTAAGGCCCTGGGAATAATTCTGCAACCATTATGTTTCAGCTTGTAACAAAAACCACTAAATCTGCTTCAAACCTAAGATGGCCTCAGGAAGAAGACTGACTGGCAAAATCCAGTGAACTGTTTGCAGTGACATATTTAAAGTGCACCATAGAATGGGAGAGAGGAATCCGTTTGGAGTATTGAAAACATATGCCAATAGGCCAGGAAACATGGTTTAAACGATGTTTATCATATGGCAGTGCAGCTCAGAAACAGGCCCTTCGGCCCACCTTGTTCATGTCGACTGTTGGCATATTGAACCAGCCCCATTTGCCTGCATTTAACCCTTAGCTCTCTAAACTTTCCCTGTCCATATATCTGTCTAGATGTATTTTAAAAGTCAATTATATGTGCTTTTATAGCTTCGTCTGGCAACTAGCTCCAAATATTACAATCTCATTGAAAATGTTGCCTAAGGTCCCTCTTCAGTTGGTGTCGGAGTCGGTGAGGCCTGAGCCCGCGCGGGTCGGAGCCTGTGGCTGACGGAGCCTGGGTTGGCATAGCCCGTGGCCGAGGTTGGAGCCTGCGTGCTGCGAGGAGGAGACCGGAGAGGACGCGTCAGCGTTAGATGGGAGGTCGGTGCGGTGGTGGGTGATGGCGCCAACCAACGGACGAGGACGGACCACGTGGAGTGAGGACGCCGCTGCTGAGGGAAGGAACAAAGAAGGGCCCGGTGTGGGGGGACTGCCATGAGGGGGGGGAGAGCAATGAACAATGGGGACCCGGGATGGGGTGACAGCCGTGAGGGGGGGGAGGGGAGAACAAAGGGGGACCTGGCGCGGTTACTGTGTGTAATGTGTAACGTTGTCAGTGCCCTTATGTGGTGACCATTTGCATACCATGGGTAAGCAAGCAAAGAACTTCACTGTGACTTGTTACATGTGACAGTAAAATATTTGTTCATTCATTCTTAAATCTCTTATCTCTCAGCATAAAGCCCCTGTCCCGCTGCATGAGGTAATTCAAGAGTTTACCCGAGTTTTCCCCTGATTCGAACTCGGAGAATAACCGTAGCGGAACCGTCGTAGTAGTTTGTGGATGTCTCGTAGCGGCCCGTAATACTAACGGTGGGTATAAAAAGTAACAATTTCTTTCATCACGAGAATTTTTTTACTCGTGGACATTTTTTTGCAGGGATGAAAAAACGTCACAAGTTACCGGATGTCCCAAGTACCTACCGTTAACATTACGAGCCGCTACGTGACATTCACAAACTCCTACCATCCTGCTGCGGATATTCTCCGAGTTCGAATCAGGGGAAAACTCGGGAGATCTCTTGAAATACCTCGTACAGTGGGGCAGGGGCTTAAGCCTGTGCTCCTGAGTTTTAGAATCCTCTACGCTGGGAAAAAAGGCATAAAAGGGTGCAAATTAGTTCACTCATAAACTCTGAGAAACAATTGTGGACAGGAAAACATTGCAGCAAAGCAGGACAAGACTTTGAAAAATGATTCTGGAATTATTTCATATAATCCAAAAAAACAAAATCATGTTATCTGTAAAATAATCAGAGTTCTGAGTCTTTTGCCAACAGACCTATGATCATCAAATCATTAGTGATATCATTGTTCAATCAATTGAACTACCATTTTTTCTATGAACAAAACCTTATCAGAGCTGCGTAAAAATCCTATCATTGTTAAATGAGCAGGCATCAAACGTTCATTGAGTCTTATCATCATGTCGATGAGCTGTTATAAATAGGTGCATTAACTAATTTATTTTTGAATCTATCTAAGAGATGGATTGTAATTAGATGTACATTGAATTATGATAAATTATGTCTATAGTAATGGGGATCAATGTTGTCTTTGCTTTATCAAATTCATGTTCTGAGCAATGGCAGCATTTATTGCCCTTGAGTAGGTGGGTGTGAGAACTTTCCTGACACGCAGCAGGTCTCCAGGTAAACGTACACCCCAGTGTTGTTTGGAAAGGAGTTGCAGCATTTAGATGTAGCGATGATGAAGGAAGGGAGATAGATTTCCAAATGTGGACTGTGAGCAAAACAAGAACTGTATCTAGTGGTGTTACCATGCACATACTGCCTTTATTGTGTCAGGCAGTTTCTCTGCAGAACATGCATAGAGGTGACGTTTTAGGTCGGGACCCTTCTTCGGATTCCCAACCTGAAACGTCACCTATCCATGTTCTCTAGAGATGTTGCATGACCCACTGAGTTACTCCAGCACCTTGTCTTTCTTTGTAAACCAGTATCTGCAGTTCCTTGTTTCTCCTGTCTTTATTGTTCTTAGTTGAGAAACTCAATCGATTCAACTTCTTGGGAAATTGAGGACCAGAGGACATAGGTTTAAGGTGAAGGGGAAAAGATTTAATAGGAACCTGAGGGATAACATTTTCCCACAAAGGATGGTGGGTGTATGGAATAAGCTGCAAGTGCAGGTAGTTGAGGCAGGGACTATCGCAACTTATAAGAAACAGTTAGACATGTACATAGATAGGACAGGTTTGGAGGGATATGGCCAGACGCAGGTAGGTGGGACTATATAGCTGAGACATGTTGGCCAATGTGGACAAGTCAGGCGTAAGGGCTCATTTTCACTCCATGACTCAATAAAAACATTGCCATTTTGGACCGGCAACAAAGGTTAGAGATGAAACTAAAACTGGAAATGCTAGAATCCAGGTAATATGATGTGGAAAAATGACCCGTTGGATTTTAACTACTTAATCCCAACATTAATAGTCTCCGTTAGGTGGATATGATTCAAATCTTCTCTATCATTGCGATTTCTAGGTATTCGTTTAAAATTTGTCAGCAATGTGTCTTCCATGTTCAAGACTCCTTCCAAGGGGAAAGCAAGAGGGTTCTATTTTTTTTATGAGGAAATTTTTACAATTTCTTGTTTAGCCAAATTAACGAAAGATGTGAAAAATTCTTCATTACACACTGTTCAGTTTAGTTTACTTTAGCAATACAGCATGGAAACATGGCCCTTTGGCCCACCAAATCCGCTCCGACCAGCGATCCCCACACACTAACACCATCCTACACACACTAGGGACAATGTACAATTTTCAGAAGCTAATTAACCTACAAACCTGGACGTCTTTGGAGTGTAGAAGGAAACCAGAGTACCCGGAGAAAACCCACACGGTCACAGGGAGAACGTTCAAACTCCGTACAGACAGCACCAGTAGTCAGGGTTGAACACAGGTCTCTGGTGTGTAAGGCAGCAACTCTACCACTGCGCCACCATACCCCCCTTCACAACGTTCCTATGGGAGTTATAAAAGGTGAGGTAATAGATTTAGTAGCTGATTAAATTGAGCTTTGTTTCTTCAATGGTTCAAATAAGTGCAAATTAGTGCCGTTCATGGGAAAGTGAGAATTTTACTTAAGAGAACAGCCTCTTACCAAAGAGGCCACATTAAAGGTATCTGTACATTAATAACATAAATAAAATCCAAGTGTGGTTTCCTCCGTGTAAGAAGTGTATTTCTGTCACTTTCATTTTCCACACAGATTCACTGGATACCCTCTTGTTCATGCTTTGCTAACAGGAAATTCCTGTCTCCAGTCATGGCACCACATCTGACCCTTGGTTTTGAAAATCCTGGGTGGCCTGAGAGATATTTGCTTTGCCACTAGATTGGTGGATATAAACTAAACACAGACTGTAATCAGGAGTCATATTATAAATGTTTCAGGTATTAATGGCATTTAGTATCATTCAATGCACACGGTTACAGTGAAACAATCTGGTGCAAAAAGAGTCGTATATTGCCTTCGGGCAAAAGGTGTCGAAATGTGAAAACGCACAGCTCTAGATTCAGGGACAGTTTCTTCCCAGCTGTTGTCAGGCATCTGAACCACCCTACCAACAATTAGAGAGCAGCCCTGAGCTACTATCTACCTCATTGGAAACCCTCAACTATCTTTGATCGGGCTTCACTAAACTTTATCTTGCACTAAACATATTCACATTATTCCCTTTATCGTGTATCTATACACTGTGGATGACTCGGTTGTAATCATGTATTGTCTTTCCGCTGACTGGTTAGCACGCAACAAAAGCTGTTTACACAACCTCAGTACATGAGACAATAAACTGAACTCAATATTTCTCACCTATCACTTATTTACACATTTCAGTATTAGAGTGTGATTTTAAGTTATCATTGCAGTTTCAAGGCTTCTTTTAAGTGTAAAATAATAGTTATAATGAAGAATAAACTCAATTTAATCAAAACATTGAATAGATTTAAAAATTAGACCTCAGCTGCTGCATTTATTAAAGTAAGACTCCACTTGAGTCAAAATAGGATATCAATTAATGCAAAGCCTGCCAAAACATAAACCACTATCAGAAGGTGGACAAAAGTGCTGGAGAAACTCAGAGGGTGAGGCAGCATCTGTGGAGTGAAGGAAATAGGCAACGTTTCGGGCCAAAACCCTTCTTCAGACTGATGTAGGGTGGGGGTGGGTGGGAAGAAGAACGGAAGAGAAGGAGCCAGAGGGCTGAGGGAGAGCTGAGAAGGGGAGGAGACAGCAATGGCTACCGGAATTTGGAGAAGTCAATGTTCAAGCCACTGGGGTGCAGACTGCCCAAGTGGAATATGAGGTGCTGCTCTTCCAATTTCCATTGGTGCTCACTCTGGCCATGGAGGAGGCCCAGGACAGAAAGGTCGGATTCGGAATGGGAGGGGGAGTTGAAGTGCTATTAGAAGTTCTTGCTCCTCCCAGCTATCAGTAGTTGGGAGGAGCAAGCCAGTGTGAATTGGCATCAGTGCAGTGGAAACCAATGCGGGCCTTTCCAGACTCAGAATGCCATACACTGGTGACTACCAGGACTGCTCACACCCAACCTCAATAAGGTCACCGATCAGCCTCCTACGTTCCAAAGTGAAAAGGTCCAGCCTAACCAACCTCTCCTGATACCTCAGGCCTGCAAGCCCAGGCAACATCCTGGTGAATCTCTTATGTACCCATTACAATTGAAGGACATTCTTCCTGTAGCTGGGTGACCACAATACCACAAGATGTGGAGTTCCAGGATTTACCCCAAGTTGAGTCAACTTTATTTGTCACATACACAAACAAGATGTACAGTGAAATGAAAGTGGCAATGCCTACGGGATTGCGCAAAACAACAAAAAGAAACAACAGCAATTATGTCCCGGTGAGATCAGAGTTTACAGACATGATGGCCTGTGGTAAGAAATTCCATCTCATCCTCTCTGCTTCCCAGAAACAAAGAAAGAATATCAATACATTTCCAACTCAGGATGGCGTCTGATTTAAAAGGAATCTAAAGATGTGGATGTGCCACAGAGTCATACAGTGTTCTATGCGTCTACCCGATATATTCCACTCATGCCCTTTTGTCACCTCCCTTGACCCTCTAGGTTGTAATTGGGATTTAAGAGATGCTATCAGATTAAACGAAGCAGACAAAAGAATTGAGTAAATAATAGGCGATATTACAGGATTGGTTGAATCAGTGTAGGTTAGAGTTGTGAAACAACTCAAGTCAACTCAACTCAAGTCAAGCACATTGCTTTGTCACAGCCGGAATCAAGCCCTTTAGCCCACCTTGTCCATACCTTCCAAGATGACCTTCCTATTTGAATGGATTTTCCCACATTATTCCCCATTTGCCCATTCACTTGATTTATTTATATCCTTTACAGCCTCTGACGAACTTACCTTTTCATCTATTTTTGTACCTTCAGGAAAAATAATTGATGCGATGGAATTTTCTTTCATGGCATGAGTATCAGGCAGCTATGCTTTTCTACCAATGATTGGACGTGTGTATCAGTCGGGAATTATCAGAATGCCAAGGTATCAAGTGAGTTGCAGCTAATAGGCTGGCAGGAACACTAGTCCTGGACTTTATTTGTCTGCTTCAATTACCAGATGTTCAGGATAGTTCTTCATCTTCTTGCGCATGGCGTGCACAGCCTAAAGTTTTAGGACAACTTGTTCTATTTGATCTTATTTGATTGTGCACTCCAGGTTGATTGCATTCATCGAAAAACAGGCGGACCACGTGAAGGTTGCAATCTCCCACCCCTTCAGGATAGTTGCTTTAAGTTGATAGAAATGACAGAATCTTAAAACCTGATTTCAGATTTAAAAAGTTTAATAGAAATTATAATAATTGGGAATTAGTTGTTTCTGGATATGAATGAGGGAAGTGTTGCTTGAATTTATTTGAATTTAAAGGTATTAATATTGTTGCTTTTGCAAATTGATA